>CM022300.1:330991852-331591852 GCA_011799875.1 Thinopyrum elongatum | reverse complement strand
ATATGTCTGCTTGAGGTCGTGGTACATCTTGGAACTGCCTGGATGTATCGAGAGGAGGGAATTATGAGCTTCATTCATTATGACCTTCCTGAGATCACGTTTTGGAACCACAATCCGGTCCTCAAAGAACAAAGTGTCTCTGTCATCAATGCGATAGCTCTTGTATTGGGAAAGGCCCTTGGCAACACCATCTTTCACCTTCTTCACCATAGTATCAAGGAGTTGTGCCTCATGAATCTGGTCTTCCAAAGTTGGAGTGACTTGAAGGTTGGCAAGAAAGCCTTGAGGAACAACTTGGAGGTTTAGCTTGCGAAAAGCTTCACAAAGATCCGGCTGGAATGGCTTGAGAATAAGACTGTTGCAATATGCCTTTCTGCTCAAAGCATCTGCAATCACATTTGCCTTGTCTGGAGTGTACTCGATGCTTGGATTGTACTCTTGGATCATCTCGACCCAACGAGTTTGCCAGAGGTTGAGGTTGGGTTGTGTGAAGATATATTTCAAGCTCTTATGGTCGATATAGACTTCAACTTGTCTTCCCAACAAAAGATGTCTCCAGGTGAACAAAGCATGGACAACTGCCGCCAAATCAAGATCGTGAGTGGGGTAGTTCCTCTCTTTTGGCTTCAACTACCGAGAAGTATAAGACACAACTTTCTTCTCTTGCATAAGAACACCACCAAGACCTTGCAACGATGCATCACAGAATACTTGGTAGGGCTTGGATTCATCAGGAGGAGTAAGGACTGAAGCTGAGACAAGCTTCTCTTTGAGTGTCTTGAAGGCAACGTCACACTCAGGAGTCCAAGAATATTTGACATTCTTCTAGAGGAGGTTGGACACAGGCTTGGTAATTTTGGAGAAGTTCTCCACAAATCTTCTACAATAGCTTGCAAGCCCGAGGAAGCTGCGAAGCTGCTTGACGTTCTAAGGAGGCTGCCAGTTGACAGTGGATGCAAGCTTTTTAGGATTTACAAAAATGCCCTTGGCAGAGATGATGTGACCAAGGTAAAGAACTTCATCAAGCCAGAATTCACACTTTCAGAATTTTGCGTAGAATTGATTCTCTCTGAGCTTGTCAAGAACCAATCACAAATGTTTAGCATGATCCTCTTTATTCTTGGAGAAAACCAGGATATCATGGAGATACACCAGGACGAATTCATTGGTGTAGGGGTTGAAGATGTAGTTCATCATTCTCGAGAAAGTTGGAGGGGCATTTACCAGCCTGAAAGACATGACAGTATACTCCTAAGAACCAAAGCTCATTCTGAAAGCTGTCGTTGGGATATCTTCTTCACGAATGCGAATCTGGTGATACCCCATACGGAGGTCATGCTTGGAAAACACTTTTGCAGCTTTGAGTTTCTTGAACAATTCATTGATATTGGGAAGTGGATATTTATTCTTAATTGTCTTCTTATTCAATGGGCGGTAATCGACGCAAAGTCGTTCCGTGCCATCTTTCTTCTTGACAAAGGGAACACCACATCCCCAAGGAGATGAACTTGGTCTCATCAGACCCAGATGCTCTTGTTCATCAAGCTGTTTCTTTAATTCTTTCAGCTCTTCTGGCCCAAGCTTGTAGGGCCACTTGCATACGGGTTCTGTACTGGGCTTGAGTTCAATAACGAACTCAACTGGCCGGTGAGGAGGCATTCCTGGAAGCTCTTCTGGAAAGACGTCTTGATACTCACAAACAACTGGAATATGAGAGATAGCGTTGATCTCGCCTACCTCATTGAGAGAGAACAACCGAATGGTGTTATCACGAGCCGCAAAGATAATCACCTCTTTAGATGGATGAGTCAATTTAATCTCCTTTTCAGCACAATTAAGAAAAGCCTTGTGCTTAGAAAGCCAATCCATGCCGTGGATAAGATCAATATCGGAATTGCCGAGAACCATTGGAGAAGCCACAAAAGAATAGTTGCTCATCTTGACGGTGACATCTAAAACCATCATTTTGGTATGCATGAACAAACCCGGAGAGGAAATCGATAATGGCCTAGGTAGTTGTATAGTATGCAAATTGTGCCTGGATTCAAAAGGCCTTGATATGAACGAATGAGATGCACCAGTGTCAAATAAAACTTTTGCAGGGAAGGAGTTAACTGGGAGAGTACCCATGATCACTTCTGAAGAATCCTCTGCTTGAGCTGAATTCATCATGTTCACCCTTGCTGACTTGGGATTGTGCTTGACAACTGCATTGCTTGTTGGCCTGACAGGAGGAGGAGGCGGAAGGCGCCTCTGGTTGAAGCACTTGTTGGATTAGTGACCCTTCAGACCGCATTTGTGACAAGTGACCTCTGAAAGTGGGCAAGGAAGAGGAGGACCACCTGTCCTTGGAGCTTGAGACCTCTACTGGTACACTGGGTTGGGTGGGTGGGTAGAACCACGACCACCAGACTGCTTCTGCAGAAAAGGCGGACGGAACGGAGGAGGAGGAGGAAGCCAGAACTTCTGCTGCTTAGCAACCACTTGAGAGGAGGACGAGGAGTGAACTGCATCTCTGAGCCTCTTCTTGGAAGCTTCACACTTGAGTTGGGCTGCTTCTTGCTTGAGAGCCATGTTATAGAACTGATCAAACTGAGTCGGCTCCACAAGAACGAGAGTGAGCTGAAGGTCCTCTCTGAGGCCACCACTGAACTGATAGATCATGCTCTTCTCATCTAGGACGTCTTGCCTTGCATATCGAGCAAGATTCTGGAACTTGATGTTATACTGATACACAAACATGCTGCCTTGCTTGATATTGCGGAATTGCTCACGCATGCCCTCGTTAACACTTGCTGGAATATGATGAGATCGAAAATCCCAGCAAAAGTTGGTCCAGCTAATCACTCGACCCCCTCTGGAGTCTTTGTACTGCTACCACCAATCAGCTGCCTGGTCTTTGAGCTGGAAGGAAGCGAACTTGACGTAGTCCTCAGGTCTAACATTGTTGCACTCAAAATGCTTGTTGATGTCCACGAGCCAATCATCAGCATCCATGGGCTCGACACAAGCACTGAACGTCTTTGGCTGATTTGCGAGAAACTGATTGAGAGTAGCGAACTGGGGTTGATTGTTGAAATGCCCTTGGCCTTGATTTCCTTGGTTGCCTTGGCCTTGGCCTTGGTTGCGCTCTTGCATGAGCTGAACCAACATCTGAGTATTGGTGTTGGTGGCCACCATCAAAGCTTGCCATGCCTCCGGAGGTGGAGGAGGAGGAGGAGGAGGTGGAGGATTCGACTGCTCTCCCTCATTACAGTCCGGATTCAAACGAGTTGCGGGAGCCATCCTGAAGATGGAGACAACCGTTAAAATCACATTTGAGGAATATCCAAGCTGAATCAAAGGCTAGATAGGTGAAATGTAGTCTTCACAATAAGCATTCGAACAGAGAGATTGAACGAATGCATTCCAAAGTTAATATGATACAACCATTAGAATGAGAGCCCCTTGGAATGATTGGATTAGCAAACAAGGTAACAGCTGGATACAAATATATGACAGAGATTTCGCCCAACGTGTTCTTGATAAGGCCCCACGGGCACGACGTATAGCGGACATCACGAATGACAAATGAGACATCCCGGAATCAGCATAGCCAA
This sequence comes from Thinopyrum elongatum, assembly GCA_011799875.1. Classification (NCBI taxonomy): domain Eukaryota; kingdom Viridiplantae; phylum Streptophyta; class Magnoliopsida; order Poales; family Poaceae; genus Thinopyrum; species Thinopyrum elongatum. The sequence continues at coordinate 331,588,253 of CM022300.1, read as the reverse complement.
GGATTCTTTAAGACACCTCGCAACCACTATAAATCAACTGTGAAAAATGAACCACTAGACGTTGGACCCCAATCTCAAATCATACATCTGTCGGAAAGAAATCCTGGGTGACTACTTGAATTCCCACCTATTAACTCCCGACATTCTTGGTTATGCAATCTGGTGCAACAAGTACAAGGAGCAAAATATATCACACAACTCCTAGCAGAATTCTACGCTCCAAATGTACTGCCTCCTCAACACATAACCAAGAACTTCAGAAATCATGTACCTCAGACCTTCGAAAGAACATCCGCTATACTAGCTGTGGCAAAACATCTGATCGCACTCCCCAGTACTGGGTGGCGCCAAACTACTCTCACCACTAGTAGCATCGGAGCGCTTTCGATGTCGGCGTCCTCTGGTATTCTAGAACTGAAATGATAAGCACTGTGTCTACAACACCTCGGAACTCAACTCCCCGGGACACTGCCACAACCCCTAAATGACAGGAGGCACCAAGAACAGAGTTCCCGTCACAATGATATCGGACCGATTCCACAATACCCGCGTGATCCTAAAAAAAATTGAGTGAAAAAGGAGAGTAATGGAACCAAAACACCTATGTCACGAGTCCTCACTAGAGCGACGAAGGGGATGAGAAGTAAAGAGAAATCCTACTCTCCAATATATATATATACATATATACATATATAGGACTCAAAACAATTTTCTTTCTAGACTCAACAATGTCAGCGGTTCGATCAAGCAATGGCTCCTAAGTCGGCATGGCTCTGATTACCAACTTGTAACACCCAATATGCGACTATATCTCACACGTGTCGAGGCACGACTTAGGGGCATAATCGCATATTAAATCCGTCGCAAAGCTGGTTATATCTTTGCACATATCATTTACTGAACATATGAGAATACCAGGTAGAGGCTTACACTCGCCACAAGTCTACAACAATATAGTTCAATCATTCATACATCATCCAAATGAAGACAGGGTCCGACTACGGACAAAAACAAACAATAAAATGACATAACCAACCCAGCTACAAATCCCGAGATCTATCCGACTAGGAGCGACTACTGAACGTCCGGAAATGAGACGTAGAAACGCCCACGGTCCTCGTCATTCTCCCACTGGAGCTCGATGGAATCTCCTGTGTCTGTCTCAGTGGTACCTGCAGCTGTGTTTGTAGTAATCTGTGAGCCACGGGGACTCAGCAATCTTATTACGCACGGTGTCAAAAGTAACAAAGCTTAAGATGGGTATGGCATGGTTAAGTGGTGAGGTTGCGGCAAGCACTAAGCATTTGTATGGTGGCCAACTTACGAGTACAAGAATAAGATGAGTGACTATGCATAACAGTCGCAAAATAGTAATGATAAAGAAGAGATCCCGAACTACTTATGTTGCAATCATAACCCCACCGTGTTCTCTTCCTGAACATCGTCAAAAAGAGACGATCACGGTTACACACGCGGTTGGTGTATTTTAGCTGAGTTTAGTGTCAAGTTCACTACAACCGGATATCATAAATTTCCAATTGCCACATAACCACGGGCACGGCTTCCGAAAAGGTTAAACCTGGCAGGGTGTCCCAACTTAGTCTATTATAAACTCTCACGATCCACGGAGGAAAATCTCCATCTCGAGACACCCCGATCAAGCTCGGAATCCCGGTGCACAAGACATTTCAACAATGGTAAAACAAAACAAGCAAGACCGCCCGATGTACCGACAAATCCTGATAGGAGTCGCACGTATCTCGTTCTCAGGGCACACCGGATGGGCAAGACATCGGGTTGGCTGAGACCCTGGTTACCCAGGGGGCACCGGACATCGCCTAGGTTGGACCAACAATCATAGGAGCACTGGCCCGGGTTATTGATTAAGAATCCTCGAGTTAATTACTCCCTATGCAAAATTTTAGTTGTTATTAGGCAAATGGTAAAACCAAAGTTGGGCCTTGCTGGAAGAGTTTTATTCAAAGCGAACTATCAAAGGGGGGCCATAAACCCCAACCGTGTTAGGGATGCAAAATCAAGGAACATAACACCGGTATGACAGAAACTAAGGCGGCAAGAGTGGAACAAAACACCAAGCAAAAGGCCAAGCCTTCCACCCTTTACCAAGTGTATAGATGCATTAATTAAATAAGAGATATTGTGATATCCCATGATATCCATGTCCCAACATGGAACAACCTGCACTGCACCTGCAACTAGCAATGCTATAAGAGGGGCTGAGCATGCGGTAACATAGCCAAACAATGGTTTGCTAGGAAGGTGGGGTTAGAGGCTTATCATTGCAATTTAGGAGGCTGACAGACAAGTGGTAGGTAGTGTGACATATAGATAGCAATGAAACAACTAGCAAGCAAAGATAGTAGTGATATCGGGGGTAATGATCATCTTGCCTGAAATGTCCTTAGTGGTATCGAAACCTTGCTCCTCTTGAACGTACTCAACAGGGTCCTCGGACTCGAACTCGTCTTCCGGTACTACCTAAAGAAGAACAAGCATCCAATAATAAACAACCATGGCATGCCAAAGAACATACACTACATGCAATTCTATCATGAATGCATATGAAGAACGTTACGAACGGAACTACGGTTCTACCGGAACGAGGGGGTACATCAACTGGAAGGAATCGGTGAAGAAAAGATGCATACGGGCAAAATCTTGGTGAACCAAGTATGCCACTGGAAATATTGGAAGATTTCAGTTGAAATGGATATAAATATCATCGAAAACGGATGGATGGATCTCAAACGGTGAGCAAAACAATATGCAATGCAAAGCTGACAATAACATCATCATGGCATCTTTAGAGCAAGTTTAACACATGCTACAATATTATTACATGGTAAGAAAAGGCATGGCATGAATGTACTGGTAATGCATAACAAAACATGTTTATTGATCATGTTTAAAATAGTTATAGATTAGTGGGAACCAACAAGACAATATGGCAAATTTTATTACTGGCAGTTTCAGACTTGGTAGATTTCAATAAGTAGAAAACAGCAATATTATCTTAGCATGTTAACAAGCTTGTGGCAGTCACCTCAGTACATGTAATGGCATGAAAATAAATTCTAGCAGTAATATGGCATGATTATGCTCCAATTCATGTGCAAAGAATGCTCATATGATGATTGCATAAATTCACACAAAAATAACAAAACAACAAGTTGTGTAAAAATGACATGCTCCAAAACTTGCTCAAATGACAATGATATATAATATGCATATGTTACTGTAGAAAAATGCTCACAAATGCTATAAGTCATATACTGCCAGAAATGGACATTGACAGAAATGGAATAGGCCTAAAAGGGAAATGTCCAGATCTGGACTCGTCAGGTTTCGAAAGATGCCACTTTCCAGAAATGGAATTCCCTGGAATTTTGAATTGTTGTGGTAATCTCACGTCAGATGCCAGGGGGTGGCTTATCATGGGTGGAGCCAAGAGGACGTCGTCGGGCCCTGGAAGCGGGAGTGAGCACGAGCTCGATCGCACACGAGACGTACCCAGGTTCGGGGCTCTCCGGAGAGATAACACCCCTAGTCCTGCTCTGCGGGATCTCCGCATGATGACTATGATCAAGAGTGTACAAGGTTGCTCCTTGAGCTGTGTTGCTAGAGGAGGAAGATGGGTAGAGCTACCTCTCTTCTCCTAGCTATGGTGGTATATGGGAATGAAGGCTAAACCCTTTGCTTGGGTAAGCCCTGGGGGGTTTTATAGGCCAACCCCTCAGGGGTACAATGGTAATGCGACCGGGTGTAGGACCCGGACGTCAGTGTCTAGGGTCGCCGGATTCTCTGCTGGCTGCTGGGGCCCGCCCCTGGAGGGCCCCGCCGGCTGCCGAGAATCTGGCCGACAGGTAGGGCCCGCCGCCTGTGGGCCACGCTGATTGCCTTTTGCTGTAGCTTTGTACTTGATGACGGAGGCTTCGTCAAGAGTCGTATGGCTACAGTCCCGCGTCAGGGGGGTTGGTGGCCGTTTGGTCAGTGCACACTGTAGCCGCGCTCCGTCTTGTCATAGTGGGTGAGTGCGGACTCCGAGGGGAGGGAAGGGTCCGTCTGCCGGGAGTCGGCCCACCCCTCAACGCCGCCTTCTAGGGGCGCGCCGCCTTTTGGTAGCTCGTGGACAGGTAGGGCCCGCCGACTGCGGGCCGTACTGATTGCCTTTTGCTGTAGCATGACCCTTGCTGACGAGGGCCATGTCCTGAGTCGCATGGCTACAGTCCTGCACCAGGCGGGTAGGTGGCCGCTTGGTCAGCCTACACTGTAGCCATGCTCCTCCGGGATTCGAGGGAGTAGTTGGCTCTACAGCCATGCCCCATCTCGTCGGAGTAGGTGAGTGCGGACTCCGAGGGGAGGAGGGGCCGTCTGCTAGGAGCCGGCCTCCCCCAAGAGCCGCCTTCTATGAGTGCGCCATCTTCTGGAAGCCGGCCACTTGGTCCTAGCTGGACCAAGGAACCGGCCGCATGCCCGGAAGGCATGAGGGGCTTTGCTAGCCCCGATGTCTTGAAATGTTATTAGGTCCGGATGAGGCTACCCGGGGTCTATCCCCCCGATAGTAGTCCCCGAAGCTGCTGAGGTGCCACGGCTCAAAGCTGGAGTGCCTCAGCAGTTTCCTCCTCCGAGAGATCTTGTGTCTTTGCTTCGCCCGGCTTGAAGAAGCCGCCTGCCAGGAGTCGGGCAATGCAAAGCCGGCCGATTGGCGGATTTGAATCGCCGCGGCGGGCGCCGGGTGGTACACCTCCGGGTGGCGCGCTTGCCGCCCGTTGTACGCTTGCCATGCGTCGCCAGTAGGCCAGGCCGGCTTGCCAGCCCACGCGCGCGACGGGACGGTGCCGCATGCCCGGGCCCGCCACTACGCAGACTCGGCGAGCGCGCGGATCCGCTGCGGCCGAGGCACATGGTTGCCCTTCCGGGGAGGAGTGATTGCGCGCCATTGAGGCGCGGGATATGCGGGGGCGTGCGGGACGTGGGCGCAGTTAATCCCCATGCCCCCCACGAAGCGTCGCATTCGGCCCCGCCACCACTGCCGTATAAATAGGAGGGAGGGGGCGGCCAAACGCACGCGCGCCCCCTCCGCTCTCTTCTTCCTCGCTGATCTGCGTCCTTGCTGCTGCTGCATTGCCGTACCGCCCGCCCCTGAAGTGCCGCTGCGGCCTCGTCGCCGTCCAACCTCGCCGCGCCACCGCAGAGTCGCCACCGCCCAACATCGCTGCACCGCCGCTAGGCCACCACGAGCCATGGCGCGAGGCGAGCGGGATGGCTCCAACATCCATGACGGGCACCTTGAGTTACTCCGCGCGATGCGTAGGATTCCCGTCGAGGGGGTCATGGGGGCGTGCCTTCCCGACGCGCGGGAGATCTCGCCGGCGCCGAGGGCCGACGAGTTCGTCGTCTTCTGAAGCCACTTCCTCGTTGTATTCGGTTTGCCGGCGAGCGGCTTCCTTCGCTCCTTCCTCGACTCTTACCATCTTCAGCCTCACCATCTCACCCCCAACACGGTGGTGCTCCTTTCTGCCTTCGTGACCTTCTGCGAAGGCTACCTTGGCATCCTGCCCACGCTCGAGCTGTGGGGCAGGTTCTTCTACCTGAAGCTGGGCACCCAGGGCAAGGGTGAGCCAGCCCAGTGCAGCTCCTGCGTCGCTGTGCGGCGCACCGGCTCCGGGACCCGCTTTCCTCCCATCGCTCTGCTGGAGTCGGCGAAGTAGTGGCAGAAGTCATACTTCTATGTCCGCAATCTCTACCCGACTCGAGATTACATCAACTTGCCGGCCTTCGTAATCGGCCCGCCTGGCAAGCCGCGGAACAACTGGGGGCAGCAAACCTCCAAGCCGTTGCTGGCTGCCATCACCAACGTCCTCGTCCGGCTGCAAGAGATGACGGACTCGGAGGGCCTCAAGCCGGCGGACTTGTTGGCCGCCTTCGTCCACCGCCGGGTTTCGCCCCTCTAATTCCGGCCACACCTAATCTGTGACATGAGCGGCCGCCGGGACCCATGCCGGATGTTGACCAAGGAGCTGCCGACTGTGGAGGTAGTCCGCCATGTCAACTACTTCTCCGATAGCAAGCTCAGCGAGACTGAGTGGAGATTGGGCAAGGAGCCGTACAGCCGCGCCAACCCGCCGCCTGCGGTTAGTATCTGGTCCCCGTTTTTTGCTTATGCAGTACTCTTCATCCGACATGACCACCCGAATGCGGGACAGTGCTTCCTTGGTCAGACAGCAGCCGGCGCGTCGGCTCCAGGCCACCAGTGGATGCCGGACCATGAGGAGAGCGACGTGGGTGACCCCGAGCTGGGGGCTGCCGCGTTGGAAGAAGACGACGCCACCGGGGGAGGCAGCGCTGGAGCAGGTGGAGCCACGGGAGGCGGTGATGTCCGAGATTGGCCGGATGATGATGAAGACGGTGACGGACAACACCGCCCCGAAGGCGCCGACAGGGCAGGCGCTGGCTTCTCGACGGCGCGGCCGACAGGCGGAGCGCCGACTGGTGCACCCGGCGCGCCTAAATGCTGTGCCGAGGGGATGTTTGGCAGCAAGCCGCCCAAGAAGGCCAAGTCGACGACCGCGACCAAGAGGCCGCGAAGACGGCCGCCATCCGGCGGGGCCCGAAGGAGCGCCCAATGGTGTCTGGGTAAGTGCGTTAGGCGCACTGTCTTGATTATTTCTTTCTTGCAAGCTTCCTATCTTTGCTTGATTTGCCGCGCAGGGCTCCCCTTTCCATATCGCGGGCTCCGTCCGCCTCGCTGATCGGACCAGCAGGGGAGGCCCGGTGCGTGGACCCGGCCACCGCCCTTCGGGAGGCGACGGAGAGGAACGCGCGGGAGGCGCAGGAGGAGCGGGAGGCCACGGCGCAGACGGAGGCCGATGCCCAGGCCACCGCATCGGCATAGGCAGAGGCCAAGGCCGCGGAGGACCCGGCTGGTGGCGGGATCCCGGAGGCCGCCAACCTCGAGCAACCCGAGTCGCCGGTGGTGGAGATCCAGGCGCCGCCTGGAACAGCCGGTGCCGACCAGACGGCCCCAGAGCAGGGGGTGACCGGCCCCGTCGACCCAGAGGCGGAGGTGGTCCAGCGGGCGCCGGGTGCTGGCGAGCGGGGAGTCGGCCATCCCGAAGGGCTGGAGGGGCCTTTGGCCGGCGCCGGGCTGGCGATGAGCCAGGCCCTGACGACGCGTGCCTCTGCGCGCCTGCGCCCGTCGCGGGCGGCCTCCGTGCCGAGGCCGGTAGAGGTCGGGGCCGCGAGCTCGCCAGGAGCCGACACCGAAGCCACAAGCTCTGCCCTGCCTGGTTGGGCACCAGTAGCCAGCCCGGCCGCCCTGAACCTCGCGGTGCAGGACGTCCTGGACAAGTTCTCCGCCCACGGCGCCACCCTCCTGAAGGCGAGGAGCGAGATGGTGGTGATGCAGACATCTGTCTGGGTATGTTCTTGATCTTGTTTTTTATTTTTTCGATCTTCAATGGGGGCGTGCCAGCGCACCCACTGGGTGTAGCCCCCGAGTTCCAAGCCGGCTGCTGACCAGGTCCGACAGCTGAAGGACGAGGAGGAGCTCCTCAAGGCGGAGTTCGAGTCTCAGCGCTTGGACTGGGCCGAGAGGGAGAAGTGCTTGTCGGAAGGTTATGAGGTGATCGAGGGCATGCTTGAAGGTAACTTTTCTTTCTTGCTTGGAGGCGCCGGCCGTTACTAGGAGTCGGTCTCTTTTTCCTTTGTTTTCTTTTTATGCAGAGTACTTCCCGGACCACGCCGGTGTCATCGGCCAGGCGATCGAGGCACGACGCGAGCAGCGGAGGCAAGTGGGCGAGGAGATTGCGCCGGACCGGCCTCGGACTTTGGGCGAACAATTTCGGGCCGTCCAGCTACGCCTTGCGCCGGTCCGCCGGCTGCTCCGCCAATTTCAGCGCGCCAGATCCCAGGTCATGGAAGGGCTCTGGCCGGGTGCGCAGGTGCCCCGGACTCCCAATCGGACAACTGACTGGTTAGAGATAGCTGGAGAGCGGCTCGATGCCTGGAAGAGGGCCACCGCGTGGGCCGGTGCCAAGGTGACGCTGGAGTTCGTGAAGGCGTGGTACCCGGGCGTGAGCCTGGCGCAGCTGGCCACCTTCCGCCAGGAGGCGGTGCCGGAGTTGGAGGCGGAGCGCGAAGCGATCGCCATTCGCGCCGTAGCCCTTGCCGACTATGCTGACGTCGGCGTCTTCGTCCCGGAGCGGGCGGAAGACGACACCGATGTGCCGCCATCCTAGTTCGGGCTGAACCCGAACAAGGGGGAGGGCCCAGCGGAGGAGATAACCTCCAGCAACGAAGCCACGGAGGAGAGCGAGGACGAGGAAGGTGATGGTGTTGCGCCAGATGACGAAGCGACCAGCCAGAACCGGCCCGATCCGGCTTCAGCCAGCAAGCCGCGGGAGACCTCGTCGGCCGCTACCGCCGCCGACCAGACAGGGGCCAACCAGCTGGAAGCCCCGCCAGCCGGTGCCTCAGCCACCGCCGACCTGTCCCAGCAGCCCGCAGCGCCTTCGGCCTAGGCGGCCTTTTACCTTTTGGATTTTTTCTGTCTTGTACTTGAGAACAAGTTAATCGTACGCAATTCCACCCATTGGGGGTGTATTTTAAACTCTTATGAATGCCGGCCTTGGGCCTTTTGCAATGTAATAAATTTATTTTCCGACATGCTTGCGTGCTCTGCCGAGTTCTGACTCGATTTTGCCTTTGCTTTCTTTGGATTTTTCTTTTGCCATCTTCCTTTGGCTGCCGCCCTGCCAGCCGGACAGCCGCGCTGTGGTCTGTGGACGGGTCAGGGACTTGGCCGTTTAGAATAGGCAAGTTACTTCAGTCGCTTAAAGCGTAGCTAGTTGAGTGAGAAGCCGGTTGGCTGGCTGCTGAGCAGCCGGACGGGTGGGGCGAGAGGCCGGCTTGGCCTGAATCGGCGTTCTTCCTTAGTCGTTTTTCGTGTGGACAACATTTCCGGCCTTTAGCTCTTGCCAGCCGGACAATCGCGCTGCGAGCTGTGGCTGGGACGAAGAGAGGGCTTTGGCGTCGGCACACTACTTAGCTGACTTCAGGTGGCGCCAACTTAGGTCAAGGCGGCGAGCCCCCGGGCCGGCTGGCCGGACCCGGACAGGACGGAAAAAACTCATTCATAGGTGAAGCTTATCACATAGATAAAAAGGTAGCCCCCGAGTGCGCCTCGGGGGACCTGTTGTCTTTGCTTAATACAAAAGATAGCGTGGTACATACACTGCATCAACTGTAAAATGGGCAGAGAAGGTTCGCGTTCCACGGGCGCTTCGACTCTTGGCCGGCTATGTCCCTCTTGCGTGCCCTGGGCTTCTGTGCATCAATCAGGTAGTACGAGTCGTTGCCCAGGGCCTTGCTGATGATGAAAGGCCCCTCCCAAGGAGCCGAGGGCTTGTGCTGGCCGGCTGATCGCCGGATCAGCCGGAGCACAAGGTCGCCCTCGTGGAAAGCACGCGGCTTGATCTTCTTGTTGTGGTAGCGGCGCAGGCTCTACTGATAGATGGCGAACTGACTGAGTGCTAGCAGCCGGGCCTCTTCGAGCAAGTTGACGCCGTATTCTTGCGCCTCCTTGGCCTCCGCCTCCGTGTACATGGTGACTCGAGGTGAGTCGAACTCGATATCTGTTGGGATGACAGCCTCGGCCCCGTACACGAGGAAGAAGGGCGTGAAGCCGGTTGACCGATTTGGCGTGGTCCGGAGACTCCAAAGGACGGCCGGTAGTTCCTCGATCCAGTAGCCGGCCGAGCGCTCCAGCGGCTCGACCAGCCGAGGCTTGATGCCAGATAGGATGAGGCCGTTTGCTCGCTCCACCTGGCCGTTTGACTGCGGATGAGCAACCGATGCGAGGTCCAGTCGGATGCCCTGCGTCGCGCAGAAACGGGCCAGGGCGCCTTTGGTGAAATTCGTGCTGTTGTTGGTGATGATGCTGTGCAGGATGCCGTATCGAACGGTGATGTCCGTGATGAATGTGACGGCTGTGGGGCCGTTCAGCTTCTTGATTGGCCTTGCCTCAATCCACTTCGTGAACTTGTCCACGACAACCAGCAGATGGGTCATGCCGCCGCGTGCTGTCTTGAATGGGCCCACCATATCCAACCCCATACGGCAAACAGCCAAGTGATGGGAATGGTCTTGAGTGCTGAGGCCGGCAGGTGCTGCTTGGTGCTGAAACGCTAGCACCCCTTGCACTTTCGGACCAACTCCTTGGCGTCGTCCAGAGCAGTCGGCCAGAAGAAACCATGGCGGAAAGCTTTGGCAACGAGGGCTCTGGAGGCGGCATGGTGGCCACATTCACCTTGGTGGATGTCTCTGAGGATAGCAATGCCCTTCTCCGGCTCGACGTAACGCTGGAAGATGCCAGTCGCGCTGTGCCTGACGAGCTCTCTGTTGACGATCATGTATGCGGCTGCCCGGCGTTGCACCTGCTGGGCCAAGACTTCGTTGGCTGGTAGCTCGCGGCTCACCAGAAAGTTGAGGATGGGCTGCGCCCAAGACGGAGCTTCCATCACCATCATGACAGAAACCGGCGTCAGGGAGGCCGGGTTGGGAGGCGGCGGGTCGGAGCCGGCCGCTGCTTGCTGCGTCGTTGAAGTCCTCGGGCCGACTACAGCAGTCCCCGGGCCGGGTTTGGGTGCTGTAGCCCCCGGGCTGCCTGCCGAAGTCCCCGGGCCGGCTGCTGGAGTCCCAGAGCCGGATCCGACTGCTGGAGTCCCAGAGCCGGATCCGACTGCTCCAGGGTCAGCCGGCACGAAGATGGACTCCGATTCCGGCGAAGGTTGGATAGATGGCTTGCACAGACACTCAAGGGAGATGCCTGCTGGAATGGCCTGCCGGGTAGAACCAATCCGTGCCAGGGCGTAGGCTGCTTCGTTGTCGGCTCATGGCACATGGAGGAACTCGCACCCATCGAAGTGTCCGCTGATCTGCTAGACGAGGAAGCGGTAGCTGGCCATGTTGGCGTCCTTGGCGTTCCAGTCGCCAGAGGACTGTTGGACCACTAGGTCCGAGTCGCCGTAGCAGATGATGCGGTGGATGCCGATCTCCTTGGCCAGCCGGAGCCCGTGGATGAGTGCCTCGTACTCGGCCACGTTGTTGGAGGCGGCAAAGTGAATCTGCAGCGTGTACTTGAGCTTGTCGCCTTTGGGAGAGGTGAGGACGATGCCGGTTCCCAAACCAGTGCGCATCTTCGAGCCATCGAAGTGCATCCGCCAATGCATGGAATCCAGCGCCGGCGGCAGGTACTGGGTCTCGGCCCAGTCGACAAGGAAGTCGGCTAGTGCTTGGGACTTGATGGTGGTGCGGGGCTGGTAGAGGATGGTGTGGGGAGCCAGCTCGATGGCCCACTTGGCCACCCGACCCGAGGCATCTCGGTTGCCCATGATCTCAGCAAGGGGGGCGGTACAGACGACCATGATGGTATGCTCCTGGAAGTACTGCTTCAGCTTCTTGGCGGCAAAGTACACGCCGTAGCACATCTTCTGGTAGTGGGGGTAGTTCTGCTTGGAGGCGGACAACACCTCGCTCAGGTAGTAGACTGGCCTCTGGACCGGCTATGCCTTGCCGGCTTCTGGGCGCTCAACAACAATCACCATGCTGGCGACCTGGTTGGTGGCGATGTAGAGGAGCATGGGCTCTTTAGCAGCCGGAGCGGCCAGAACAGGCGGCATGGACAGCATCCGCTTGAGCTGGAGGAACGCCTCATCCGCCTGGTCAGTCCACTCGAAGCATGTGGTCTTCTTCATCAGCTGGTACAGAGGGAGGGCCTTCTCACCCAGCCGGCTGACGAACTGGCTGAGAGATGCTAGGCACCCGGTGAATTTCTAGACGTCCTGCAGTCAGGTCGGTCTCTTCATCCACTCAATGGCCTTGATCTTTACGGGGTTGCACTCTATCCCACGCTCAGAAACAAGGAAGCCAAGGAGCTGGCCGGCCGGTACTCCGAAGACGCACTTCTCCGGGTTGAGGTTGATCTGAAAACGGCGCAGGTTGGCGAAGGTCTCCTTGAGATCCTCCAAAAGGGTACCACACTTCTCTGTCTTCACCACTATATCATCCACATAGACGTGGGCGTTTCTGCCGAGTTACTTCAAGAGGCACTTCTGCATGCAGCGCTGAAAGGTGGCGCCGACATTCCTCAAGCCGAATGTCATGGTGATGTAGCAGAAGGCGCCAAAAGGGGTGATGAAGGCGGTCTTCAGTCGATCGGCCGGGTCCAGCTTGATCTGGTGGTAGCCGGAGTAGGCATCCAAAAAGGACAAAAGCTCGCAGCCGGCCGTGGAGTCGATCACTTGATCAATCCGGGGCAAGGCAAACGGATCCTTGGGGCAGGCTTTGTTGAGGCTTGTGTAGTCGATACACATGCGCCACTTGTTGTTTTTCTTCAAAACGAGGACTGGGTTGGCAAGCCAGTCCGGGTAGAACACTTCCATGATGAAGCCGGCTGCCAGAAGCCGGGCGATTTCTTCACCAACGATCCTTCTCTTCTCTTCTGATAGGCGGCGGAGGGGTTGCTTGACCGGCTTAGCATCCGGCCGCACATGCAGCTTGTGCTCGGCGAAATCCTTTGGAATACCCGGCATGTCCTTGGGGGACCATGCAAAGATGTTCCGATTCTCACAGAGGAAATCGACGAGCTCGCTTTCCTATTTGCTGTCGAGGTTAGCCCCCACGACAGCGTACTTCTCCGGGTGCGCCGGGTCCAAGATGATCTTCTTGGTTTCCTTGGCCGGCTGGAAGGAGCCCTCGGCCTCAACCTCCTTGGGGTCGGATGGCATGGCCGGCTGCTTGCTGGCCATGGCCACAGCCCGGTCAAGGAGACGCTTCTCTTCGGCAATGACGAGGGACTCAGCCAGTCGGGAGCTGGCCGCGGCGCACGTGAGCGACTTCTGATAGTCACCGGCAATGGTGATGATGCCCTTGGGACCCGGCATCTTCATCTTTAGGTAGGCGTAATGCAGGACCACCATGAATTTGGCCAAAGCTGGCCGGCCCAAGAGCGCGTGGTAGGGGCTGTCCAAGTCAACCACCTCGAACCAGATTGGCTTGTGGCGGAAGTGGGTCTTGTCACCAAACAGGACGTCAATCTTGATCTTGCCGATTGGAGAGCAGGAAAGCCCGGGGACAATGCCATGGAACACGGTCCGGCTGTGCTGGAGTTGCTTTTCCTTGATGCCCAGCTTTTCCATGGTGTCGCGGTAGAGGATGTTGATGCTGCTACCGCCGTCTATCAGGATCCGGGAGAAGCGGCAGGCCCGCCTCTCGGTTGAGAAGGTGGAGTCCAGCACCATGGCATAAGCACCCGGCGGGGGCATCACGGCCGGATGGTCATCGCGGCTCCAGGTGATGGGCCTCTTGGACCAGTGCATAAATTGGGGGACCTCTGAAACAACAGCATTCACCTCGCGGTGCTACTGACGCCGACTATGCTTGTCGTTGGCTTCACTAGTGAAGACGATGTAGGTGGCGTTCTCGTCGGGGAACTCATCTTGGAGCATGCCGACAGGACGGGTCGGCTGCTGAGGAGCCGGAGCCGCCGGGCCGGGAGGAGGAGGCGGCAAACCCTCACCCTTAGCGATTCGGGCGAGCCAGTTGCACTGCCGGGTTGTATGGTTGGACGGCTTCGCGCCGCTGTGGAACTTGCATGGAGTGTCGAGGGCTTGCTCGAAGGAGAAGGCCGGCAGCCAGGCACCCTTGCCGCCCCGCTGACGCTTGGGGCTGGGTTGACCTGCCGGCTGCTGGTCCTCAACAGTAGCCACCTGCCGGTTGCTATAAGCCGGCAGCTGGGCCTTGCGCTTGTTGTCGTTCGGCTGCTGACGCCGGTTGGAGTCACTAGCCGGCGGCTGGGAAGCCGGCTGGATCACCTTCCCGGACGCGTCAACCCGGATCTCCGACTTCATGGAAGAGTCGGCCGTGGTGTACTTGTCCGCCACAACCAGAAGCTTGTCCAAGGTAGCTGGCTCGTTGCACAGAAGCTTGTGCTTGAGCAGGGTGCCCTCTCTGCACCCGGCGGTGAAGTACTCGATGGCCTGCACCTCGTGCACCCCTTCGCAGGAGTTGCGCAACTCGGCCCAGCGCGTCAGGTAGTCGTGGGTGGACTCAGTCGGGCCCTGAACACACATGGAGAGCTGGCGAGGCTTGGGGGCCCGCTTGTAGGTGCTGGTGAAGTTGCGGACGAAGACGTCGCTGAAGTCCAACCAGCTGTTGATGCTGTTGGGTTTGAGGTTGTTCAGCCATGTCCAGGCCGTGCCCTGGAGCATGAGCGGAACATACTTCACGGCAACGCGCTTGTTGCCGTTTGCTATGCTGACTGCTGTGGCGTAGTCGGTTAGCCAGTCCTCCGGCTTCATGGCGCCGGTGTACTTGGGAGTGTCACGAGGGAGCGAGCACCCTTTGGGGAAGGGCTCGTCGTGGATGCGGGGGCCGAAGCAGGCCGGGCCGACTGTATCCTCCTCCTCTACTGCCAGGGACCGAGCCAGCTGCTCGATCTGGCGATGAGCGTCATTCTCGCCGATTGCTTCACGGGGGCCTAGCCGGCCCCCCAAAATCGGGTGGTCAACCGGCGCCGGAGAAGCCAACCTCTCCCTGCGGGGGAAGGCAGTCGTTCATCCTGCTGGCGCCGGCACTCCGGGTTTGGGGGGACTTCCCGGCTGCCCACAACCATCTGGTGAGAGCGCCGGCTGCGGCTAGCTGCTGGCTCCGGGTTCCGCTGGCCGCGGCCGCCACCACTAGGGGACCGGGAGGTCACTCCATTCTCGCGGCGGGGTGGAGGGTTCCGTTCTGGGAGCTCGGCATACCGGCCGGCTCCCACCACGCGGTTGCACGCGTCTTGCTGCGTGTTCACAGCATCGAGGAGTTCCTTGAGGCGGTCTAGCTGGCTGCGCTGTTCATCGCCCTCCAGGTTCTCGAGTTCTTCTGCCGCCGCCTGTGCGGCACACAGGTTCTGCACGGGGGTGTCGTAGATCGGACGTCCGACTCCCAGTATACTGGCGATGGCCGCGCCGCATTGCTGGATTGCGCCGACTTGGCTAGGCTCGGCCGCAGCCGGCGTGCCGCCAGCTATGTGGTCGATCTCGCACTGGTTGGCCTCAGCGCGGCGCTTCATGGCCGCCATCTTGGTGGCACTGTCGAGGAGCTTGACGCGGATTTCTTCTAGCGCCGCTGCATCGGTGTTGGCTCTGACGGGAGCGGCCAGGTCCTGCATCGCTGCTCGCAATGGGTCCTGGACGGCCCCGCCAGAGGCCTGGCTGTTGCCAGTGACCATCACCTCCACGAAGACGCCGGCGTCGAGCGCGCCAGCAGAGGCGACGCTAGAGACGGAAGGGAGCGGGTCATCGATCACCACCATGCCGCCGGGGAACCCGTCGGGGGCGTCCCCGTCGGAGAGGCTGAGCTTCCCGAAGAGATTAGCGAGGTAGCTCGCGGGGCAAACGGCTCCCGCATCGGACGATGTGCCGGAGCAAGCGTAAGCGAACGCATCGGGCTGGCTGATCAAGCCGGCCGCGACGTGCTCGCCGGAGAGGAAGGCGGTTCCCGTCCAGAACATGTCTCCGGCCGACCCCGCGAATGGCCCCACGGTGGGCGCCTACTTTCATGGTAATCTCACGTCAGATGCTAGGGGGTGGCTTATCATGGGTGGAGCCAAGAGAACGTCGTCGGGCCCTGGAAGCGGGAGTGAGCACGAGCTTATGGCTTATCATGGTAATCGCACACGAGACGTACCCAGGTTCAGGGCTCTCCGAAGAGATAACACCCCTAGTCTTGCTCTGCGGGGTCTCCGCATGATGACTATGATCAAGAGTGTACAAGGTTGCTCCTTGAGCTGTGTTGCTAGAGGAGGAAGATGGGTAGAGCTACCTCTCTTCTCCTAGCTATGGTGGTATATGGGAATGAAGGCTGAACCCTTTGCTTGGGTAAGCCCTGGGGGGTTTTATAGGCCAACCCCTCAGGGGTACAATGGTAATGCGGCCGGGTGTAGGACCCGGACATCAGTGTCTAGGGTCACCGGATTCTCCGCCGGCTGCTGCCGAGAATCCGGCCGATAGGTAGGGACCGTCGCCTGCAGGCCACGTTGATTGCCTTTTGCTGTAGCTTTGTACTTGATGACGGAGGCTTCGTCAGGAGTCGTATGGCTACAGTCCCGCGTCAGGGGGGTTGGTGGCCGCTTGGTCAGCGCACATTGTAGCCGCGCTCCGTCTTGTCGTAGTGGGTGAGTGCGGACTCCGAGGGGAGGGAAGGGTCCGTTTGCCTGGAGCCGGCCCGCCCCGTCTTGTCGGAGTAGGTGAGTGCAGACTCCGAGAGGAGGAGGGGCCATCTGCTAGGAGCCGGCCTCCCCCAAGAGCCGCCTTCTATGAGTGCGCCGTCTTCTGGAAGTTGGCCACTTGGTCCTAGCTGGACCAAGGAACCGGCCGCATGCCCGGAAGGCATGAGGGGCTTTGCTAGCCCCGATATCTTGAAATGTTATTAGGTCCGGATGAGGCTACCCGGGTCTATCCCCCCGACATGAATAAAAAGAAAAACAAATAAGAAAAAGGGCACAGGGGATGACAGGTGGGCCTGGTCCCCTGTGTGGCTGACCAGTGGGTCCTGCTGTGGCCCACATGGCAGCGGCTCGCGGTGGTTTCAATACAGAGGAAATAGGGGAGGTCATCGGCGCGCGGCACAGTGCGGCGGAGGAACTCGCCGGAGTTGCTTCGGCGACCAAACAGAGCGGCGGAGGCGGTGGTTGGAAGCGCAGGAAGATCCTGCACACGTGTTTGCAACTTGCGGCACCGGACGTCGATGGAGGCGACGCCGGTGATGGCGGACAGAGGCGGCGACGATGGAACTACTACGACGGCTCGACGGCTAAACACGACAAAAGCTTGGGGGAGAAGGACCTACGCATGGAGGGGAACTCGATGGACTTTCTAGCATCGGCGAACGAGGTCAGGGTCCTCACCGGAGACGAGGCCCAACGGCAACGATTTCGGGCACGGACGACGATTGCGCTTCGAGCATGAAAAAGAGGGGGGAAAGGGATGGGGAGGTTCGCATGCTCACCACAAGCACGGTGGTGCACTTGGTTTGACGGGAGGTGGTTGGAGATGAGCACGGCGGCGCTCCAACATGTGCGGTGGCTGGAGACGAAGAAGAAGAAGACGATGCAACAACGGGTTCCGGCTCCACATAGTCAACGTCGTGGACGTAGTCGACGTCCTGGAATAAGGAGGACATGGTTGGCGAGGCGGAGGAGCACGGAGGGCACACCTGCGACGAGTCCGCGTGCTCGGATGCGCTCGGGATGGGCTGCGGGTGGCGGATCTGGTGGGCGGAGCTCACCTAGCGGCGGAGAAGGAGGAAGAGGGAAACCCTAGGGGGTCCAAAGGTGGAGAGGGCTTAAAAGGGAGGCTAGGGCGATGAGGCGGAGCTCTTGTGCGCTCGCCCGTGGCCATGTGCGTGCGGGATTGAGAGGTTGACAAAAAGGTGAGAAAGGGGTTGACTGTAGCCCATCGCTGGTAGGCGGGGCCGGAGGCGACATGCGGCAGAGGGCTAGCAGGGGTACGCGGGCGTGCGTGTGAGAAAAGGAAGGAGGAGGACGCCACGGGGTTGTGCTGGGCTGCAGGCAACGCTGGGCCGCGGGTCGGCTAGGCTTCACCGCTGCTGCTAGCTGGGCTGCACTGCTGCTCCTCTCTATTCTTTTCTTAATCAATTTCTTCAGACAGAAATGCAAGAAAAAGCCCAGAGAGTTTGGCAATGAATTAGGACGAGATAAGGATATATCTGATATCCTGGTTTTATAAAGTATTTGAATAAATTGCTTTGGGCATTTTTAGAGAAATAAAATTATCACAAGTTTGAATTGAGGCAATTTTTATTCCAACCAAAACAACTCCAAAAAGGATGAACTTGACAGAGAGGTATAAGGCATGGTGCAAGATTTATAGTAAAATCTTGTACATATATTGAAGGGGGGAAAATACATCTTGCAAAAAGAAAGGAAGAAGAAGGAAGGAAGAGGTGATGATGCAAGATTCATACATAGAGCAAACAACAATATAATGTAGGGGCATTGCACATGGTGGGCATGATGAAATGCAAAATGACAAGAGGCACAAATGCAATATGACAATGATGACGATGGCAGTGCAATAAGCAAAACAAATGAAGCCAACAATGATGGAACCCTCATGGAATTAGATCATGATCAAGTTGGATATGTTACAAAATGGGAAGGATTACATCTGGGGTGTTACAACTATCTAAAATCATAGTCTACAAATAATATAATATAATATTACACTACTCGTACACACAAAATTCGATATTATTCTACACTACTATTACAATACACTAAGTAGAACTCACCCGCAGCGGCGGTAGACGACGAGGAGGCGTTGCAGGGTGCGACGGGACCGGGGGCGGTGGCTGGGGTGGAGGCGGAGGCGACGGCGACGGGGGCTTCGATGGAGACGATGACGACAGGGACGGGGATGGAGGCGATGACGACATGCACGGCAGCGGTGACGGGGGCTTCGGCGGTGGTGGAAGCGGAGGCGAGGGCGACGGGAGCGGAGGCAACGATTATTGGGGATCGATGGTTGTGTGGTGTGTGTGGGGGGGGGGGGGGGTTAATTTAATCAATATGTCCGGTCGGGGGCGGCGGGGTAATTGCTGGCGTTGGCCTACTAGGCCAACGCCATTGCTATGTGTTACACATATTGTTTTTTACTTTTATGTGTTAGACATATTGTTTTTTATATTTATATAGATGTTTAGTTTATATTTTATTGTTTTATTTTCCTATTATTTATTATATTGTTATTTTTACTAATTATTTTGTGTAAATATGTAACCATACAAGGGAAACCAATAATTAGAACACCAACATCGATCTCATTAATCTAGCATTGATACATAATAGTTGAAGGATGAAAATAATAATAAATATATATAACTTCTAGTACTACACACTCTTGATCTAGACTAAGAACATCATCAGTGCAATGATTCCCACGAGAAAAAAAGTTGCCACCGATCCAGCAGGGAGAACGAGGCCAAGCATAACACCAGCCAAAAGGGCATATCGAAGCATCTTGAATTTTTGGATTCGGCCGTGCATCACATCAGTCTTCAAATCCATGTCATCTATATGTTGTCTTAGTTCACCAATGGAGTACTCGAGCAACTCGCTCACGTACTTCTGCACGAGATCAACCCATATCCATGTGTAGCAATATTTTGTCCCTAACGCCTATGGATAACAATATACACACACATATATTAATGATCGCGACATTATATATATATATAAAGTCGAATTGTGCAAATTAGTAGAATAGATCAATATTGAGGTATTTTTTGTCATATTACCTTTCCACGGTTACCGCAGATGTAGAACTCTCACTCTGGATTACTTTGTGTGTGCGACATATGCTTATCAGCAAGGTGTCCACAGCCGCAAAAAAGGAGCACAGGTGCCCTCGCTCGATTCCTGGCAGCTTCGGCGCCGGTGGCATTGTTGCCGGATCATCGAAAGGATGTCCCGCTGTAGTAGGATAATTCGCTAGACAGGGCTGGCTGCATTGGCCGTGGTGAGCGCATGTCGTGGCCAATGGGGCCAGATGAGAGCTCGGCCAAAGCGCGGAGTCTCAAACTTGCGACACGCCCCGTCGACGTGGGCTCGAACGGGGGGCTCGTGCCGATTCGACAAGCTCCGGTGGGTCCATTGTCACCAAAGCAGCTAACTAAGAGGGAGTAGAATTTTGTGGAGAATGGAAGTGAATGTATTTGAGAACAAGGGGCTGCCAACACTTCTATATATAGGCACAACTTAGTGCTGGCGTTCCCGACGACGGCACGACAACACAAGGTTAAGTATCTACCACGTGTTTATAAATCGCACGACAGCAATATACTGCAACTGGTCATGACAGTTGGGCCCACATAGTAGTGGTGTCAGAGGTATTAGCAACGCCAGCAATACCATGTTATAGCTGGCGTAAATTTGGGCGACGCCAGCACTATTTGAAAAAAATAGTGCTGGCGTTGATGAAAAACAGCGTGCCACAAATGAAAGTTGTGGCTAGCCATTTTTCCACTAGTGGTAAGTCACCGCCTCCGGTGCAGGGCCACAATCCAGCCCACTGAATGAACCACCACATGGGCCTTTGAAGTCTTGATCGTCACAACCCATGTCAAGTCTCTCTTCAAGATGCCACTGTATAACTCGGCCCTGAACGGGGGGTTCATACCGTGGGGTTATATCCCCAAGAATGGGATTCTTGGTCGTCTAGACCTGGCAAAGTTTATGGCCGCGTCGCATTATGCCTATAACACTTTGAAAATGCCAGGCCCAATGAGCATCATCACCATCCACTCCGACAAGAAGGGCGCAGTTATTTGCGCCGACAAGATCTACCGGGAGGCAGTGGTAGCATCTGTCGTCAAGGCACCTGCTCCTGCAGACAAAGCTCCTGGGGGAGGAAAGAAGAAGAGGACTGGCAAGACCTCTAGCGAGGCCACCGAGAAGCACGCCTCAGAGTGTAGCATGCCCGTTGAGGACATAATAGAGAGCTCTACTGATAACCCACAAGTATAGGGGATCACAACAGTTTTCGAGGGTAGAGTATTCAACCCAAATTGATTGATTCGACACAAGGGGAGCCAAAGAATATTTGTAAGTATTAGTAGTTGAGTTGTCAATTCAACCACAATTCTTCAATAGATTTAATACCTTTTTCCTTCATACATTTCTTTGCCTCTTGCATATCTTCAGGACTGAGAAATAAAATACCCCTCTTCTTTGGAGTGTGTTTAGGCGGTGGTTCAGGAAGTGTCCAATCATCACAGTTCTTCAATATATTATTCAATAACTCCTCAGCTTGTTCAACAGTTCATTCCCTGAAAACACAACAAGCACAACTATCTAGGAAGTCCCTAGAAGCATCGGTTAGTCCATTATAAAAGATATCAAGTATTTCATTTTTCTTAAGAGGATGATCAGGAAAAGCATCAAGTAATTGGAGAAGCCTCCCCCAAGCTTGTGGGAGACTCTCTTCTTCAATTTGCACAATGTTAAATATTTCCTGTAATTCAGCTTGTTTCTTATGAGCATGAAAATATTTTCCAGAGAAGTAATAAATCATATCTTGGGGACTACGCACACAACAAGGAGCAAGAGTATTGTACCATATCTTAGCATCACCCTTTAACAAGAATGGAAATAACTTAAGAATATAGTAATAGCGAGTTTTCTCATCATGAGCAAATAGGGTGGCTATATCATTTAATTTAGTAAGATGTGCCACAACAGTTTTAGTTTCATAGCCATGGAAAGGGTCAGATTCAACCAAAGGAATTAACTTTGGGTCGATAGAGAATTCATAATCCTCATCAGTAACAAAGATAGGTGAAGTAGCAAACTTAGGATCACATTTCATTCTAGCATTTAATGTTTTTTCTTTCAACTTGCATAATAATTTCTTAAGATCATATCTATCCTTACAAGCATGAAAGTCCCTAGCTAGCTCTCCATCCATAACATAACCCTCGGGTATATCAGGAAATTCATATCTAGGAGAGCTAGGTCTAATAGGTGTTTCATAATTCTCAGTTTCAATAATTTCGTCAGTTTCAGTAATTTCATCAGTTTCAGCATTCTCAATTTCTTTAGCTCTAGCAACTTGTTCATCAAGAAATTCACCTAGTGGCACATTCTTATCAAGCAGAGTACCAGGATCATCATAAGCATCATTCATTGCAGAAGTATCATCATCAATAACTTGTGACATATCAGGATTAATAGCATGTGGTGGTGTTGCAAGCTTACTCAAAACAGAAGGTGAATCAAGTGCAGAGCTAGATAACACTTCCTTACCTCCCCTCGTCTTAGAGGGAACAATCTTGGTTCTATCATCCTTAAGATTCTTCATGGTGATAAATAGATATAAATCCCAAGTGACTCAACAAATATAGCTATGCTCCCCGGCAACGGCGCCAAAAAAAGGTCTTGATGACCCACAAGTATAGGGGATTGCAACAGTTTTCGAGGGTAGAGTATTCAACCCAAATTTATTGATTCGACACAAGGAGAGCCAAAGAATATTTGTAAGTATTAGCAGTTGAGTTGTCAATTCAACAACACCTGGAGATTAAATATCTACAACAAAGTGATCAGTAGCACAGTAATATGATAGTTTGATAGCAGTAGTAACGATAGAGCAGTAACGGTAACATCAATAACAGTTTTGTAGCAGTTGTAACAGTAGCAATAGCAATAGTAACTTAGCAAGAACAATATGTGAAAAACTCGTAGGCATTGGATCGGTGATAATGTTGGATAATATTCATCATGTAACAGTCATAACCTAGGGCGATACAGAACTAGCTCCAGTTCATAAATATAATGTAGGCATGTATTCCGTAAATAGTCATACATGCTTATGGAAAAGAACTTGCATGACATCTTTTCTCCTACCCTCCCATGGCAGCGGGGTCCATAAGGAAACTAAGGGATATTAAGGCCTCCTTTTAATAGAGAACCGAAACAAAGCATTAACACATAGTGAATACATGAACTCCTCAAACTACGGTCATCACCGGAAAGTATCCCAATTATTGTCACCCTGTGGTTTACGGATGATAACACATAATAGGTGCATATAACTTGCAAGAGCGGAACACGAACATAGATATAATGGTGAAAACATAAACGGTTCAGATCTGAAATCATGGCACTCAGACTCTAGTGACAAGCATTAAGCATAGCAAAGTCATAGCAACATCAATCTCAGAACATAGTGGATACTAGGGATCAAGCTCTAACAAAACTAACTCGATTACATGATGAATCTCATCCAATCCACCACCGTCCAAAAAGCCTACGAAGGAATTACTCACTCCCGGCTGTGAGCATCATGAAATTGTTGATGGAGGATGGTTGATGATGACGAAGACCAAAGATCCCCCTCTCTGGAGCCCTGAACGGGCTCCAGATCTAGCCTCCCGATGAAGAACAGGAGGTGGCGGCGGCTCGATATCGTAAAACGTGATGAAACTTCCACTCTTATTTTTTCTGAAAAATAGGATTTTATAGCGTCGGAATTAGGGTCAGCGGAGCCTCATGGGCCCCACTACCCACCTGGGCATGCTAGAGGGGGGTGGCACGCCCTGGTGCCTAGTTGGCAGCTGCCCCCGCCCTCCAGTGGGTCTTGGTTCCAGTATTTTTTATTTATTCCAAAATAATTCTCCAAACAGTTTCGTCCAATTCCGAGAACTTTTATTTCTGCACAAAAAACAACACCCTGGTAGTTCTGCTGAAAACAACGTCAGTCCGCGTTAGTTTCATTGAAATCTGGCAAATTAGAGTCCAAAACAAGAGCAAAAGCATTAGGAAAAGGAGATACGATGGAGACGTATCATCTACTGGCAAGAGCAAGAAGACCAAAGCCTCACCACCTGCTACGAAGCAAGTCTCTACAAGGGACGATGGCACTGGCGGTACCTTTACCGTGAGTGCTACCCTTGATGGAAAATAAGAACGTGCGCTCGACGCCTTCCCGTGGGGGAATATTGATGTGTTTGCATGGCAACCATTTGATATCCCCGGCGTTCCAAGGGAGGTGATTGACCACCACCTTGCCATCTAGCCTAATGTGAGACCTGTCAAGTAGAAGGTCGGTTAAGCAGGTTTGGAGCTATGGAGCGGCAAGAGTTCATTGCCCAAGAAATCCAAAAACTAGATGCGGCAGACTTGGTCAGAGGAGTTCTACGCACAACTTGCTTGGCAAATCTCGTGGATGTTCGCAAGGCAAATGGGAAGTGGAGGCTTTGTACTGACTTCACTGACATAAACAAAGCATGTCCAAAGGACACCTTCCAGTTGCCGCAGATTTATCAGATTTTGGACTCCACCACTGGCTGTGACCTGCTATCTTTTCTTGATGCCTACTCTAGTTATCACTAGATCTTCATGGCCAAGGAAGATGAGGAGAAGACAACATTCATTACTCCATGTGGTATGTACTATTTTGTACGCATGTATTTCAAATTAAAGAGTCCTGGAGCGACATTTGCAAGGGTTGTGCAAATTAGTTTAGGTTCTCAGCTACACAGAAATGTGGAAGCCTATATGGATGATATAGTGGTCAAAACCAGTCAAAAGGATTCACCGATCCAAGACTTAGAAGAGACATTTGCAAACTTGCGCAAGATCAACTTGAAGCTCAACCCTGAGAAGTGCATGTTGTTGGAAATATGCCCTAGAGGCAATAATATTTGTATTATTATATTTCCATATTCATAATTAATTGTTCATATTCCATGCTATAACTGCTATGATCTTGGAATATGCGATTCAGTTGAAAACTCTTATGCACATGTGGAATGATAAACGGTAAATAAAAGGTTCCTAGTCTCACCTCTAAGACTAGCCCAATTGTTGTTGGTGTTCATGTTTTCCGGATCTTAGGATATCGTTAAGTGTAACGATAGTCCTAAAACAACATTGAGATTATGACGTTGGAAGAACGATCATATTAATTTGACCCAATCTTGTTTATTATGAATTGAGTTAATATCATCTGCATTCAATTATAATAACATGGAGTGTTAATGTGTGATATTTCTCCTTAGACCATGAGACTATCGTGGTCACTTCTTACCATACGGTGGTCATTGGGGTTGCTCAAACGTCACCTGTAACACTGTGATCATAACGACAACTTATAGGTTCGTCGGAAAGTTTGACAAGTGGCCAGATAGCTTGAGAGTGGATTTTCTCCTCCGACGATGGAGAGATATTATTAGGGCCCTCCCGGTGTGACAGCATCAATCATTGTCTGGCCACATACAAGTGACTATGTCACGGGGATGCCGGAACACAAATAACGGGAAAGAAGAACAAAATCGGTAACAAGGATTTCGGGAAGTGAGCATGGTGATGACTCAGGAGGACATCGATACATCCCAGGTTTTGTAAAGTATTGCAAAGCTAAGGGAACATCACATGATAACCAAAGGTTCACTCGAATATCATTCGTGTGCTCATAGGGATCGATATGGACGCCCACGGTCCTGCTGTCCGTCATTGAACGAACGATTTCGTTCATGTTTGTGACTTACTGAACCTACGGGGTCACAAGCTTAAGGAAATCACGATATGCTAAGTGTTAGTAGGACGGAATTGATGAGAATATATTTGTGGAATTTTTTCATTAAAATTCAGAATAGTTCCGAGAGGATCCAGAAGCGTTTCGGGGTTGATACATCTTGAACGTATCTATAATTTTTTTATTGTTCCATGCTATTATATTATCCATCTTGGATGTTTTATATGCATTAATATGCTATTTTATATCATTTTTTGGGACTAACCTATTAACCTAGTGCCCAGTGCCAGTTGTAGTTTTTTTCCTTCCTTTTATCTTGTACAGAAAATCAATACCAAACGGAGTCCAAACGGAATGAAACTTTACGATGATTTTTCTTGGACCAGAAGTCACCTAGGAAGCTTCGAGAGGAGGCCAGAAGACCCACGAGGAGGTCACAATCCCTAGGGGTGCACCCCTAGGCTTGTGGGCCCCTCGTAGCTCTCCTAACTCTAATCCTGGCTCCATAAATACCCAAATATTCTCCGTATACCAGAGGGCACACCAAAAATACTTTTCTGCCGCCGCAAGCTTCTGTTCTCATGAGATCCCATCTTGGGGCCTTTTCTGGCACTCTGCCAGAGGGGGATTCGACCATGGAGGGCCTCTACACAAACCTTGCTGCCCTTTCGATGATGTGTGAGTAGTTTACCACAGACCTACGGATCCATAGCTAGTAGCTAGATGCCTTCTTCTCTCTCTTTGATCTTCAATACAATGTTCTCCTCGATGTTCTTGGAGTTCTATTCGATGTAATCTTCTTTTGCGATGCATTTGTTAAGATCTGATGAATTGTGGATTTATGATCAGATTATCTATGAATATTATTTCAGTCTTCTCTGAACTCTTTTATGCATTATTAAGATAGCTTTGTATTTCTCTTCGATCTATCGATTTGGTTTGGCCAACTAGATTGGTTTTTATTGCAATGGGAGAGGTGCTTTGTTTTGGGTTCAATCTTGTGGTGTCCTCACCCAGTGACAGTAGGGGTAGCGAGGCACGTATTTGTATTGTTGCCATTAAGGATAAAAAGATGGGGTTTTGACCATATTGATTGGATCTATCCCTCTACATCATGTCATCTTGCTTAAGGTGTTACTCCGTTCTTGTTAACTTAATTCACTAGATGCAGGCTGGATAGCGGTCGATGTGTGGATTAATAGTAGTAGATGCAGGCAGGAGCCGGTCTACTTGTTACGGACGTGATGCCTATATTCATGATCATTGCCTTAGATATCATCATAACTTTGCGCTTTTCTATTAATTGCTCAACAGTAGTTTGTTCACCCACCGTGTGTGTTCCTTTCAAGAGAGAAGCCTCTAGTGAAAACTATGGCCCCCGGGCCTATTTCTCATTATATATTTTCAGATCTATAAAACCAAAAACCAAAAAATACCTTGCCGCAATTTATTTATATTTACTATATTTTGCCTTTTACTTATCTTTTATATCTATCTCTATTAGATCTCACTCTTGCTAGTGACCGTGAAAGGATTGACAACCCCTTTTTCACGTTGTGTGCAATGTTTGTTAGTTTGTGCAGGTGCATCTATTGGGGACTTGCTTGTACCTCCTACTGGATTGATACCTTGGTTCTTAACTGAAGGAAATACTTATCTCTACTTTGCTGCATCACCCTTTCCTCTTCAAGGAAAAAATCAACGCAAGCTCTACATCAAGCCTACCAAGTACCTATCATAAACTCTCATCTCTTACCCTTACATTATTTGCCATTTGCCTCTCATTTTCCTCTCCCCCACTTCTAAAACGTTTTCAGAAAAACCCAAAAATATTTGCCGTTTTATTCACCTTCTTCAGTTTGTCTTTTCATTTGCTTTTTGTTTGCTTGTGTGCTAGATTGCTTGCTTTGTCACGATGTCTCAAGAAAATACCAGGTTGTGTGTTTTTTCCAAAACTAATAATAATGATTTTATTAGTACTCCGATTGCTCCCGCCACGAGTGCGGAATCTTATGAAATTTATGCCACTTTGTTGAATCTTGTTATGAAAGAACATTTTTCTGGTAGTCCTAATGAGGATGCCGCATCCCATCTAAATACTTTCGTTGAGTTGTATGATATGCAAAAGACAAAAATATGTGGATAATGATATTGTTAAATTAAAGCTATTTCCATTCTCACTACAAGATCATGCTAAAACTTGGTTTTCATCTTTGCCTAAAAATAGTATTGATTCATCTAATAAGTGTAAAGATGCTTTTATTTCCATGTACTTTCCTCCCACTAAGATCATCTTGCTTAGGAATGATATAATGAATTTTAAGCAACTTGATCATGAACATGTTGCACAATCTTGGGGGAGGATGAAATTGATGATAAGAAATTGCCCTACTCATGGTTTAAGTTTATGGATGATCATACAAATTTTTTATGCTGGATTGAATTTTGCATCTAGAAATCTTTTAGACTCCGCCGCGGGAGGTACTTTTATGGAAATCACTTTAGGGGAAGCTACTAAACTCCTATATAATATTATGGCAAATTACTCTCAATGTCATACGAAAAGATCGTCTACTAGTAAAAAAGTGCATGCGGTTGAAAAAATTAATACTTTGAGTGGAAAGATGGATGAACTTATGAAATTGATTGCTAGTAAGAGTGCTCCTATTGATCCTAATGATATTCCTTTGTCCACTTTGATTGAGAATAATAATGAATCTATGGATGTGAATTTTTTTGGTAGGAACAATTTTGGTAATAACGCGTATAGAGGGAACTTCAACCCTAGGCCGTTTCCTAGTAATTCCTCTAATAATTACGGTAATTCCTACAACAATTCTTATGGAAACTATAATAAGAAACCCTCTGATCTTGAGAACAATATTAAAGAATTTATTAATTCTCAAAAGAATTTCAATACTATGGTAGAAGAAAAATTGCTTAAGATTGAAGATTTGGCTAGAAACATTGATAGAATTTCTCATGAGATTGATTCTTTTAAGATTAGTGACAGTGTCAAAACCGGCAGACCTCGAGGTAGGGGTCCCGAGCTGTGGATCTAGGATCAATGGGGAACAAGGGATGATGAACACGGTGTTTACCCAGGTTCGGGCCCTCTCGAAGAGGTAATACCCTATGTCCTGCTTGATTGTATTGGATTTATAGTATGGTTACAGAGTAGATCTACCACGAGATTAGCATGAGCTAAACCCAAAGGTGATGAGGTGATGAATATAGCTCTAGCCCTAAAGACTACAACCCTCGGTTTATATAGACACCGATAGGGTTAGGGTTACCGGAGATAGATTACAATAAGGGGTAAAGAGATCATGCCTATCCTTGACTTGGAGGGCACACCACGGCTTCATAGACCTCTTGTCGCTGTACGGCTTCACCAGTCCGGCCCATATTCAATGGGCCGACGCCCCGAGGACCCCTAGTCCATAACTCCCTCAATAGCCCCCGAACTAGCCTCCAATGCCGGGGATTGTCCTCTGGAATCTTCATATCATCGGCTTGCGAGACGAGTTCTTCCATTCCTTCATTCAGTTTGGATCCATATCAATCTCATCGAACACTATCCAGAACCCGAACTAATATGTGCTCGGGCCCAGACAGTTTCAAGATTCTGGGATCCGAAGATATCTCGAGATTGAGGTGGGACCATCAGAGTTTAATGCCATTCCTCGGGGCAAGGGCTTCTTGCACCTTTTCAGAAGGCGCACGGCCCAATGCCATCTTTCCACGAGTCCGTCCTTCCAGCTTCAAGGTGAGACGCCTATTTATAGATCCAAAGGCGCGGGGGACAGTTTACCTTCCCCCTTTCACAAGGAACAACACGGAAGAAATACCCCGGCGCCTTGTTCGACCTCCCAGGTTCATCCTCGCGCCCGCACGGCCTGCTCCCAGGCGATTGGTTGAGCTGTTCAGTTTCACACCTTCAGCCAAGGAGCTTGCAGACGCAGTGCTTCCTCCCTCCGGCAGATTTGGTTCCCGTCCATGCCGGTCTCATCTCCATTGATGGTTGCGCCCTCGCCGAGAACTCCCCCGCTCCGAGTAAGGAGGAGAGGGTATGTCTTGTGCCCTTCCTTCTAAGAGGTTTGGGCTTTCCCATCCATCCCTTTTTATGGGGTTTGTTGGAGTTCTATGGGATCCAGCTCCACAACCTCACCCCGGGATCCATATTGCATATCTCTAGCTTTGTAGCCCTTTGCGAAATATTTTTGAGCTGCGAGGCCCACTTCGACTTGTGGAGGAAGTATTTTTGTCTCGTCCCTCGCCTCTGAGGAGGATCCATATTCGAGGTGGGCGGCGCCGAAGTATGGCGGATAGCTGGGACTGGGTACCCAATTGGAGCCCCATGAAAAGATCCCGAAGGATGGACCTCGGAGTGGTTTTATATTGAAGACGTTCCCCTCACCGATCCAATTCGGCAAGGGTTGCCCAAATACTCAGATGACCCGCCTATAAAGTGGTTCAACTGGCGGCCCAAAGGCCCTTCCCAATAGGACCGCGAAGAGGTGCGTTCGCTGGCGGCCAAGGTTAGGCTGCTAACTAGCAGTAAGCTGACCATGATCGAAGTGATGGTCGTCGCTATTACCTGATGCGTGCAACCCCTCCAGCAAAGGGGTCATCCTTTATGGTGCTATAATGGGACTAACAACATAACCCGCCATCAGCGACAAGGGCCGGACAATTAGGCAACTCTGGCCAAAATATTGGACGATCTCTTCAAGGGAGAGGAGGCAGATTTTGCTCGAATGAGTATCTGGGAAGGTTGCTCCGGATACAATCCGGCGGACTGGGTAAGCCACAATCCACTGTCTTGAGCTTACGGATTATGCCCGAACTCCGACTGGTTGTATTTGAACAGGGATGGAGGCGTCAAGTTGCGTCCAGTAATTACCCTCCTCCTCAACCGGAGGATCATTCCCGTGATGATGATCCGGGGTATCATGATGACCCAGAGATGTCGATTGATTTTGAAGACGGGGTGTTTTATCAGGAGAGCCTTGACGGCACCAAGTTCGCTCTGACAGCCGATCACCCCGGGGCTCTTCCCTCTTCCACAGTAAGTGAAAAGAAGACCCTCTCCCGAACAGGGCGCTCATCTCGCACTATTCCCCACGTGCTGACTTCTGCTCCCAAGGGTCGCTGCACTACGCGTCAGACCGTTTTGGGAGGAGCGTGGACCGCGCCAGCTTTGGCCCCTAATGGGAGATCAAAGCGGAAGGCCTCCGCCGAAGCAGAAGCACCTGCCTTCTCGGCCCAGAGGTGACGTATTTTGGAATTATAGTGAGGGTTGCTTTTAACACCCTTTTATTAAAGCTTGATTAATTTTGCAGAAGAAGTATGCCCCTACATCAGTCTGAAGATTCCCTGGGTGTGCCGAATCGCAACTCCAGTCCTAAGTCTTCGGCACAAGCCGGAGCTTCCTCCGAACACGCGACAGCAGGCGCGCCTCTGGCGGATTCCGATGATGTTTCGGTCACCAACTCCGAAGTCGAGAGCGTAACAAATCATCGCCGTCGGAGGGAAACTTTACGTCATACTGCCTTTGCTGACAAGGAATTTAGTGCCTTTAATTCGATGGATGCGTACCTTGGAGCGGCCCGAACAGGTCTTGAAGGGATCACCGGTCTTTGTGCCGTCAGAGTGTAGGTATGTAACTAAAATAGCTTGAAAGCAGATCATGTTCCCTAACCAACTAGCCCCCAAGCGTTAATTTGGGCAGGACGACCGAGTTAAGGATTTCTAATGATATGATTTTTGTAGGCCGCAAGAGAGCAGAGCAAAAAGCTGTCCGAGGACCTTGAGGTGAGCCGGACACAATTGGTCGAAACCAAGGCCGAACTGGATGCGGCTCGAAAAGCCAGCAGCGAATTGTCTGGTAAGTAGAAAAAACTGTTTCACAACGCGTAGAAAGGTATACGGTGTATTTTCTTGTTCTCCATATAGCCGCGGAAGTCATAAGCGGGTTGCGGAAGGAGCTGGAGGCTGGTAAACGAGTGTTGATGCAAAGTCATAAGGAGAAAAATGAGCTCAAGGCAGAGAATCAACGGAAAGCCGAGGAAATTGAGAGTTTGAAAACTCAGCTGGCAAAACCCTTGGAGGAAAACCAGAAGCTGAAATGTGGCATATTTGGTAAGCACTGATCTTACCGTTCCGCTGGCAAGTACCATTGGCGTTTTAATGACGAAATGCAACACCTGCTTTTTAGGTCTCCTGACTGGGCGACTCGAGGAAGAAGTCAGCACCTATGACGGGAACCTTTTAAAGGAGCTATCGAAGACTTACGGGAGGGCCCGGAAAGCCATGAAGAGCATGGCGAAGGCGTTATGGCCGTCAGATGTGCCGCCAGAGAACATGGCCGAACTAGCCACTCGCTTCAAGGGAGCTCGGCGAAGGCTTGAATTATGGAAGATCTCGTCTTGCCGAGAAGGAGCGCGCGAGGCTTGGGCTATGGTTGTTGACACACGAACACGTCACGTGTACCCTCGACGCCGGGGGTGATGCACCGCAGCTCACGTCGAAGAAGACCCGACCGACAGCGCGATATGCAAGACAGTCGGCGGGTGCTTTTAGGACCCGAAACCCCACACGCCCGGGAGGGACCCCGTCAGGGAGTGCGGCGGCTATGGGCTGCCCTAGGTCGATTCGCTCGCCCCTAGAGCCTCGGTACTCACAGCTCTCCAACACGAAGAACGACGAAGAATGAGAGAGAAAAACGATGGAAAGATAAAACGTAGATGAAAAAGTAGTGTATTGATTGTTCGATTGTGTGTTGTTCAATCGGCCGTCACCCCCAACATATATAAGAGGCGGCTGGACTTCCCGTACAAGTAAAGGATTCATCTAGGCTTTCCTTACAAGAATATTACATTAATTCACGTCCTAAAAAATCCTAGTTCTAGTCCAACTCGGATTTAGCTCGGATCTGTCCCATATTTCTGTCCTGCTTCTTGTGTGGGCTGTAGAAATCGCATACTAACTCAGATGGAGCCGAATTCAACATCAAACTTGTCCGCCTCAATTATCTGCATAATACCACGCGAGTCAATTCTCCTCTTAAGGCCATTTTTATGACTTTTAGGGCCCATCTTTAACTGTGGGTTGGATTCAATTATGCAGTTTTCTGAACTGTCCGAGTCTTGTAACAACTTTGTAGGCCGTATAATATCTCCGATGATGATGACTCCAAAAGCAAAGTTGACCGTTTCGATGATACGCACAACTTCCGTGTAGAACACTTTTTCATCCGAGGTCATCTGAATAACCCTTCGAGCCCATCTCCAACTTCTGGTCGGATTGACTTTGACAGCTTCCACTTTCCCGGCAAGCTTTCCACCCCGGAAAGGTTTCTACCCCGGCAAGCTTTCCACACCGGCAAGGTTTCCACCCCGGCAAGCTTTCCACCCCGGCAAGGTTTTCACCCCGGCAAGCTTTCCACCCCGGCAAGGTTTCCACCCCGGCAAGCTTTCCACACCGGCAAGGTTTCACACCGGCAAGCTTCCATGCCGGCAAGCTTTTCGCGCCGGCAAGGTTTCCACGCTGGCAAGCTTTCACACCGGCAAGATTTCCATCCCGGCAAGCTTTCACACCGGCAAGCTTTTTACTCGGATTTCTCGACTGAAAATATAGCCTGATCTTGATTTGCCTCTCCAGGTCGCATACGACCTTGGATTGAGATGATTTATATATGAAAATCAATCGGCTCGACGAGACGAAGCTTTCTTGTGTTGAAGGTTTTTCGAGTCAAGGCCATCTTGATGGCCAAATGACTTGCACGACCCATCAGACAGGGTGTTTGGTACCTCGCGCCATATTTCCGTTTAGGTTCAGTCTGCAGTGTATTGTCTCTAACTTTTGCATACGAACTCGGATTGAGATGATTTATATATGAAAATCGATCGCCTCGACGAGACGTAGACAATCCATGCAGAGTGCTCCTTCATCTGAGGTCGTCTTGAAGGTGTAACCGACCGAAAAGCACTCAGAACACTAAATTCTACCACTCGGAGCACAGTTTCGGCCCCTAAGTTGGGGTTGGACGAAGATAACCTAAACATCAAAGTTGTTCCACTCGGCGACGTGAAACTTTTCACGCTAAAAAACCTTTCACTCGAGACCATCTCATTTTCTTTTTATGTCATGCCAAAATCTGATGGTATTTGTTTTTGGGCAAAGCTTGCATGCCGAAAAATAATATGCACGGTATTTGTTCTAAGGATGATGTCAACACTCCATCGGCCATTTATATATCTCAGGGCGATAATTATGTATCGGCCATGTTTGTGCTAAGGGCGATAATCATATATCGGCCATTGCCTACTTAGGCTTCTTGCCATACACTTGGGTGGTATTTCTTCAAGTACTTGCCATTGAGAGCTCTAGGTAACAATGCCCCTTGTACAGATTCCACCAAATAAGAGTTTCCAGGAACTACTCTTGTAATCCTAAAAGGACCTTCCCAACTCGGAGACCACTTCCCGAATTTTCTATCTCTTGAACCAATCGGTAGAATCACTTTCCAAACGAGATCGCCAACTTGAAAATTCTTCAACTTAACTTTCTTATTGTAAGCTCTTGCCACCCTCAACTTGTCTCTCTCTATGGCCTTTAAAGCAGCCAAACGTTTATCAGCAACCTCATCAATATTGTCCATCATCAAGTTATAAAAGTCTATTGCCAATAAATCATTTTGTTTGGCTATTCTCAAAGCATTCAAATTCACTTCCACTGGTAAAATAGCCTCTTGACCGTATACTAGCTCATACGGAGTTACCTTTGTAGCACCATGCCTTGAGATTCTATGTGCCCATACAGCTTCAGACAATAACTCATGCCATTTTCTTGGATTATCCTCAATCTTCTTTTTGATGAGCTTGATCAATATCTTATTGCTAGACTCAGCTTGTCCATTAGCTTGGGCATAATACGGAGATGAATTGAGCAACTTTATGTTATATGATTCGGCAAATTCTCTAACTTGATCTGACATGAAAGATGAACCTTGATCTGTAGTCAATGTCTGAGGAATGCCGAATCTATGAATAATGTGCTCGGTTATGAATTGAATTACCTCCGTATGTGTCATGTTCTTGAGAGGTACTGCTTCAGACCACTTGGTGAAATAATCGGTTGCCACCAACACGAACCGATGCCCCTTTGAGGAAGATGGATGAATTCGCCCAATGAAATCTAAACCCCATCCTCTAGAAGGCCACGGCTTGATAATAGGATGTAACATATCAGCAGGAGCCAATTGAATATCACCAAATTTTTGACAAGCTTCACACCCTTTATAATACCTGAAGCAATCATTGATCATAGTCGGCCAATAAAATCCAGCACGTCGCAATAACCACTTCATCTTGGGAGCCGACTGATGAGTACCACAAATGCCTTCATGTACCTCTCCCATAGCAACTCTTGCTTGGTCCTCGTCCAAACATTTCAAAAGAACATCTTCAACCATTCGGCGATAAAGACCACCATCTCTTATTGTATATTTGAAAGGCATACGCCGAACAGTCCTGTCCACCCTTTCACTCGGATCACGCAGGTAATCCATAATGGGCTTTCTCCAGTCATGACTTTCACCTGCACTAGATTTTTTGTTAGTGGCCGAATCAGTAGGCTCTGGTTCAGCCTCTCCCATACTAGCAAGACAAGACATCGGCCTCTGAGAAATATGAAACATGCCATGATCAACTTGATAGCCGGATGCTTGTTGTGCCAATTCATTTGCTCTCCAATTTTCATGTCTAGATATATGAGTAATGCTTAAATAATCCAAAGTAGAAATTATATCTAGACATTTATCAAGATAAACATTAAGTGATTCGTCAAAACATTGAAAGACTTTGGATATTTGTTGCACTACTAATAACGAATCACCAAAAACCTCAATATGTGTAGCACCTATGGCAAGCAACATCTCCAGGCCGAATAACAATGCCTCATATTCGGCTTGATTGTTTGTGCAAAAATATTCTAAGCGGCATGAGGCTTCAAAAACAGCACCATGAGGAGATATATAAACAATACCAACACCTTGGCCACTGCTACAAACTGAACCATCAAAATATAATCTCCATGGTGCTAACGAGACAAGGTTTATATCAACATCATGCTTGTCATTAATCTGATGCTCAACAATAAAATTAGCAATGATTTGGCCTTTCATGGATTTTAGAGATTCATAAGCCAAATCATATTCAATCAAAGCATAAGCCCACTTGCCAATTCTACCACTAAGAATTGGCCTATGCAACATGTATTTAATGACATCGGTTTGACAAGCTACTATGCATTCACTCGGCACCAAATAATGTCTCAATTTTGTGCAAGCATAATATAAGCATAGGCATAGTTTTTCAATAAATGTATACCTTGTCTCGGCGTCCAATAAACGCCTGCTCAAATATGTAATAGCATGCTCTTTTCCTTCGGTTTCTTGAGTCAAAACAGCACCAATAACACCTTCTTCTGCTGCAATGTAAAGCTTAAAGGGTTCCCTATGCTTAGGCGCTTTCATCACTGGAGGAGTGCACAAATAGTTCTTGATCATATCAAATGCTTCTTGCTGTTTTGCCCCCAAGTGAAATCAACATCATTCTTTAACCGAAGGATAGGAGTAAATGCATCAACTTTCCATGACAGATTAGCTATGAACCTTCTCAAATAATTGACCTTGCCAAGGAACTTTTGCATATCTCTCTTGCATGTTGGAGCCTCCACTTTCTGTATAGCCTCTATCTTTTTGGGATCAATCTCTATGCCATCTTCATGAATAATGAAACCCAAAAACTTCCCAGCCGACACGCCAAATGCACACTTCAAAGGATTCATCTTCAGTCCATATTTTTTCATTCTTTCAAAAGCTAAGCGCAAATCGGCTAGATGAGATTCGAAAGCATCCGATTTGACAACAATATCATCAATATAAACTTCAAGTATAACACCAAGTAAATCATGAAAAATTAAATTCATAGCCCTTTGATACGTGGCACCGGCATTTTTTAATCCAAAGGTCATCACTGTCCACTCTAATAAACCAAGGAAACCAGGACATCGAAAAGCTGTTTTGGACATGTCCTCTTTGGCCATAAAAATCTGGTTATACCCGCATTACCATCAAGAAAGCTAATGACCTTATGTCCAGAAGCATCATTAATAAGCATATCAGCTATTGGCATGGGATACTCATCTTTAGGTGTAGCTCTATTCAAATCTCTGAAATCAATGCACACCCTCAACTTGCCGGAGCCTTTCTTCTCTACTGGTACAATGTTAGAAATCCACTCGGCATACCTGCAAGGTCTAATAAAATTAGCTTTAAGCAAACGACCGATCTCTTCCTTGATCCGGTCATATGTTTTTGGGTTAAACTTTCTGGCCGATTGTTTGTACGGTCTAAAACCAGCCTTTATAGGTAACCGATGCTCCACTAGCTCTCGGCTTAAACCTGGCATCTCATGATATTCCCATGCAAAGCAACAAACATATTCTTTCAATAGCTCAATCAACTTAGCTTTATGATCGGCTCTTAAATTTTTGTTTACAAATGTCGGCCTAGGAATTGAACCATCTCCTATGTCTATCTCTTCTAATGGATCGGCTGACGTAAAACCTTGTCCTAATTTATCCATATCATCTAACTCCTCTATAGACTCATACATATCGTTCTCATTGGACCGATATTCAACAAGACGCTTTTGCAACCAATCTGAGTTAGAATCCATTTAAATACATCATACCTTGGAGCCGATTACCACCAACCGGCTTTAAAGAAACGGGCACGAAACCACTTTTTGTGGCGCTAAGAAAATCAAATTCTGATAAGTCGCGTCCCGTCAAGAAAATAGCATTGGGATGCTGCCAATCCACCGATGCATCGGCCAAAGCAACACAAGCCGAGTTATCCGCATGAATGACTTCCACCTCATCATCAACCCACTGGATCAAAAACTGGTGCATAGTAGATGGCACGCACTGGTTTGCATGAACCGAATCACGGCCCAGTATGACGTTGTAGTTACCTTGCACCTCGACGACAAAGAATGCAGTAGCCAAAGTTTTGCTTCCCACCGTAAGCTCCACATACATTACACCTTTGGCTTCAATTTTCTCTTTGGCTTCAAATCCATTAAGCACCATGTTGGTCCTTATTAACTCTTCGTCACGCAGCCCCAATTTTTTGAAACCGAATATGGCATAAGATTCACCACAGCACCTCCATCGACAAGCATTCTAGCAACCGGCGATCCATTAATATGACCTTTAAGGAACAATGGCTTCAAGTGTGTCACTGGTTCTTTTGGCTTCTCGAATATAGCATTTTTAGGACCAAAATCTAGCTGAGCTACTTCCCCTTCTTCATCTATAGCACGAAATTTAGCGGGCAAGTAATACACCATATTGATATCCATACCTTCGCGGACCGGTGTAGGCTCATAATCCAACATATCATCTTCCTCCTCGGGCGTGTTCATAGACTCTGAAATCTGTCCAAGCGAAGTGGAATCAATAGGTGATGGGGACGATGTAATAGCGATGGCATCGTCCTTCCTTGGTGGTGTAGGTGCTGCCGTGACGGATGTAGAAACCACTGCACCTTGTATTTGTTTAGGCATCCATACTTGTTTTGTAGGTACCATAGGCCGAATGTCTTTGAACAATTTATCTCTCTGCTTCTCGGCCTCCTGTTCTGCCATCTCTTGACTCCTCATGCACTGCAATCTCCTTTTTTGTGCCTTGGTCAGACCGGAAGGACACCACTTAGGCTGAGTATATTTTGGATCCCTCGACTTGGCCTTGCTTGTGCTAGCTTCATGATCATTAGCCATGGGACCTTGCTGGACAACAGCCACATCTTTATAGGAACCAGCCGGATTTTCAACAATAATCAGCTCTTTAATTGTCAATTCTTTAGTGCCTATCATAATAGTTTTAGCTCTAATATTCTTCTCCTTTTGCTTGCTAGGCTCTAAAATTTCAGCACTTGGTGATTTAGCACGCCACACTTGCTTGCCAACCCTTTTTTTGATTATCTTGCATTGGCCGATTGACACCATTGTTCAAACGGCCTCGTGTGGGATAAGAAAGTCTCTCATGAATGGGCCTCCTTGGTTCTGCCCAACCCGGATGAAAAGCATAAGGGGCCATTGGGGGCTACCACCATCCTCCATTAAAGTCTCCCATGTAGTATGGCGCATAGGGGGGGTGGAGGCATCCATGGTCCCGGTGCCCACGACCCATATGGCCTTGCATGATGCTGAAATTCTTCCTGGGGAGGTGACCTTGAGCACTTCAAATTTGATGACCGGTTAGAGCTAGAACCGGCCGCTTGATTGGCATATTTGGACAACAACATATCAAAAGTTGGCTTGATTCTCTTGCGCTGCACCTTAGCTTCATTCGTCTTCCACTTGTCAACTTCTGGACTTTTGGGCTTAACAAATTTAACATGAGCGTCTTGCTGCACTTGTGGTTGCCCCCCGAGCGCAGGATTCTTGATGGTGATCTTGATCACTTCCTTGCCATCGGGTTGTTTGTCAAGCACAACCTGCCTCCCCAAGACCTTGCTGTCCTCCTTGCCTTTTCTGGGCTCACCAATGACAATATTTTTATTACTAGCTGATTCGGCTATGCTGGGCCGAATTAACATCTTCTTCCCCTCCAAATCCATGGTGTTCATTGGGAAAGGCTGCTTATCAACTTGCATCTCAGAAAAATTCAATCGTCCGTCATTAATGGCCGATTGTATCTGTCATCGAAAAACATTGCAATCATTAGTGGCATGAGAAAAATAATTATGATACTTGCAATAAGCGCGCCATTTCAGCTCTTCAAACGGTGGTAAAGTATGAGATATTCTAATAATCGTGGCTTGTAACAAAGCATCAAATATTCTATCACACTTAGCAATGTTGAAGGTAAATTTCATCTCTTCATCATGATTCTTATGAATCGGCTTTAAATCATTGCAAGTAAATGGTTTGGCCTTAGATGGCCAAACAAATTCAGCAGCATAAATATCACCCTCATCGTCCGAGTGCTCACTATCATACTCAACCATATTCATTTTTGGACGATCAGTTTTATACCTATGCATCTCTTTAAGATCTTTGCTTCGGCTTTCTTGAGCCAAAGCCCTTTGTAAGACTTGGTTGACATTTAAAAACTCATAGCCTTCTAGCCTTTCTCTAATGTGAGTTCTCAAACCATTAAGCACAAGATCAGCCAAATCTCTCTCAGTTATCACCAAACTATAGCACAGGTTTTTTGTATCTCTAAATCTTTTGACGTAGTCGGAGACCGATTCATCATGCTTTTGTCTAACCGATGTAAGATGTGATAACTTAAGTTCATTATCGCCACTATAAAAATGATCATGAAATTTTTGTTCTAGTTGCGACCATAAACGAATAGAACCATGTGGTAAAGCGGCAAACCATGAAAATGCGGTACCAGTTAAAGATAAAGGAAATAAACGCACTTTCAATTCATTTAGTGAGCCTGCTTCACCTAATTGTGCCAAGTATTGGCTAACATGCTCCCATGTGGTTTTTGTGCCCTCTCCATTAAACTTAACAAAATCTGGAATTTTATATCCCGGAGGGCATTGAATTGCATCAAAGTATTCTGGATATGGCTTTTGGTAAATACGATTCCTTGGTAATTCAACTCCAAAATTCTCTCGGAGCATCTTAGCCATATCCTCTCTAAGATTAGTTAGACCATCATGCACAGTGGACGATGAAGCTTGTGGCAGTGGCATAGGAGGAGTAGGATTAGTATTTGCAGGTGCGAATTGTGGCATATATGCCGAATTGTAATTCGGCAATGATCTAACAGCGTTTGCACTTGTAGGTAGGGTTTGGTTTGGCATCACCACCGAACCTGGCATACTCATGATAGGATTAATGGGTGCAGCAATAATTTGATTTGTTGGGCTAGGATAAAAATTCATCGGCACGGGAGGCGCCGATGAAATAGGTAAAGTTGGATTAGGGATTTCTGTGGTAACAGGCACACCAACATTACCAATAGATGATTGAGGCATTCTTTTTTGAGCATTACTATTTTCCAAGAAAATTTGGTATAAAATATTATTGCTATCAGTAATGCGACTATCAATTTCAGCCCATACCTTAGGAGAGAAGGTACTACTCACAGGGGGTTTAACCTGTTCATCATGAAGAGGAGGAAACTTGATTTCTCCAACCGGAGTGATATTGCCTTGACGATCCTTGTTGAACTTAGCAAGGAACTCCTACATCTCCTTTTCTTCACGTGCCTTCTTGTACTCCTCATAAGCTTGGCGATGTTCCTCCGATAACTCCTCAAAGTTGGGCTTGATTATGTTATCGGCGTTGAGTTCCAAGGGCTTGGGAATAAGGTCGTTGCCAGACATGATGGATGATGATGATGATTGATCCTTGTCCCCAGCGGAGTCGCCAAAAAGTGTGTTGACACATGAACATGTCACGTGTACCCTCGACGCCGGGGGTGATGCACCGCAGCTCACGTCGA
The DNA here is from genome assembly GCA_011799875.1 of Thinopyrum elongatum. Lineage (NCBI taxonomy): Eukaryota > Viridiplantae > Streptophyta > Magnoliopsida > Poales > Poaceae > Thinopyrum > Thinopyrum elongatum. Next base: position 331,547,592 of record CM022300.1, on the reverse strand, counting down.
AGGAGACCCGACCAACAGCGCGATGCGCAAGACAGTCGGCGGGTGCTTTTAGGACCCGAAACCCCACACGCCCGGGAGGGACCCCGTCAGGGAGTGCGGCGGCTATGGGCTGCCCTAGGTCGATTCGCTCGTCCCTAGAGCCTTGGTACTCACAGCTCTCCAACACAAAGAACGACGAAGAACGAGAGAGAAAAACGATGGAAAGATAAAACGTAGATGAAAAAGTAGTGTATTGATTGTTCGATTCTGTGTTGTTCAATCGGCCGTCACCCCCAACATATATAAGAGGCGGCTGGACTTCCCATACAAGTAAAGGATTCATCTAGGCATTCCTTACAAGAATATTACATTAATTCACGTCCTAAAAAATCCTAGTTCTAGTCCAACTCGGATTTAGCTCGGATCTGTCCCATATTTCTGTCCTGCTTCTTGTGTGGGCTGTAGAAATCGCATACTAACTCGGATTGAGTCGAATTCAACATAAAACTTGTCCACCTCGATGATCTGCATAATACAACACGGGTCACTTCTCCTTTTAAGCCCATCTTTATGACTTTTAGGGCCCATCTTTAACTATGGGTCGGATTCAATTATGCAGTTTTCTGAACTGTCCGAGTCTTGTAACAACTTTGTAGGCCGTATACTATCTCCGATGATGATTACTCCAAAAAAAAAAGTTGACCATTTCGACGATATGCACAACTTCTGTGTAGAACACTTTTTCATCCGAGGTCATCTGAATAACCTTTCGAGCCCATCTTCAACTTCTGGTCGGATTGACTTTGACAGCTTCCACTTTCCCGGCAAGCTTTCCACCCCGGCAAGGTTTCCACCCCGGCAAGCTTTCCACACCGGCAAGGTTTCCACCCCGGCAAGTTTTCCACCCCGGCAAGGTTTCCACCCCGGCAAGCTTTCCATCCACCTGGCAATCTTTTCCCACACCCCGGACAAGGTTTCCAGTCCAGCCCCGGCCAGGTTTTCCATTCCACCCCAGCAAGCTTTCCACACCGGCAAGGTTTCACACCGGCAAGCTTCCATGCCGGCAAGCTTTTCACGCCGGCAAGCTTTCCACGCTGGCAAGCTTTCACACCGGCAAGATTTCCATCCCGGCAAGCTTTCACGCCGGCAAGCTTTTTACTCGGATTTCTCGACTGAAAATATAGCCTGATCTTGATTTGCCTCTCTAGGTTGCATACGACCTTGGATTGAGACGATTTATATATGAAAATCAATCTTCTCGACGATACGAACCTTTCTCGTGTTGAAGGTTTTTCGATTCAAGGCCATCTTGATGGCCAAATGACTCGCGCGACCCATCAGGCAGGGTGTTTGGTACCTCGCGCCATATTTCCGTTTAGGTTCAGTCTGCAGTGTATTGTCTCTAACTTTTGCATACGAACTCGGATTGAGATGATTTATATATGAAAATCGATTGCCTCGATGAGTCGAAGACAATTCATGTAGAGTGCTCCTTCATCCGAGGTCGTCTTGAAGGTGTAACCGGCTGAAAAGCACTCGGAACACTAAATTCTACCACTCGGAGCACAGTTTCGGCCCCTAAGATGGGGTTGGACGAAGATAACCTAAACATCAAAGTTTTTCCACTCGGCGACGTGAAACTTTTCACGCTAAAAACCCTTTCACCCGAGACCATCTCATTTTCTTTTTATGTCGTGCCAAATCTGATGTTAACAATGGTAAAGACCCGTTTCACCAAGCTAGACCCGGAGCATATGGCCCGGGTTGGTCCAGTGGGCCCTGACGGGCGAGAGATACCTCTAAGCTTGGTGTATGATGATGTGATGCCAGCCACTCACTATTCTCAGAAGGATTGTGCTTTAGAGCAATTGATAGACAATGTCGATCAAGAGTAGTTTTGTCAATTCTATGTATCTATGTACTTTACATTGATCGAGCTCAATCCGCGTTCTTATTTTTATTTTTAAAGAATGTTGTCTTAACCGGCCATCGGCTTCTACCTCCCGGATCAATGATCTGGAAGTGTTACATACTACGTGCCTTGGGAAACAAGGCAACACTTTGGGAACCAGGCAATCCGGCCATCTGGCTCGAACGGACGAAACATGTGCGAAGAGTTATGTTATATGACTGTTTGACGTAAAAAACATCTTCCGATGAAAATAGTTCCTCCAAAGGTTCCTTTCTTCGAGTAAAATTATAGTCCGGATACGTGATATCAATGGAGACCAATGGCTGCGAAAAAACCCTGGTGATAAGCACGAGGCTATATTCACTTCCCTTAGGCCGACTTATTGTATTCTGTAAGAACGCTAGCTTTCGGCTTCACCCGTCTGAGGTACGGTCCCGGATGACCTGGTCGTAACAATTGCAGAGGTGCTCCTTTTACTCCCTAGCCAAACAATCGGGAACGTAGGGGTAAACACAGGAGCTAGGCAACCCAGCTTGGCAAGGTCTTGAGTCAAATAAGTGCATATTTTGGCTTGAAGGATATGAGAAGGCTGCAATCGAAACGAATGCAATTTATATTGATTATATTATTCGGCTCCTCTAAGGGAGCCCTCATGCAACGCTGGGTGTTACATTCAATGATGTATACGGTATTAGCTTGGTATGGTTCGGTTTAGCCGAACGCCTGCCATGTCCAAAATAAAAAGAAAAAACAAAGAGAGGTGAGGATGTATGCGGGTGATGATGTCTAACTCAGGCGTAAAAGCGCCGCAGCCGGGCTGCGTTCCATGGGTTCGGCTCGAGGCGATCATCAGACGGGCAGCGAAGGCGATATGCTCCTCCTGCAAGTACTTCATCAATGATGTACGGGCCCTCCCATTTGGGCGAGAGCTTATGCTTCTGCTTTTCGGGGAGCCGGAGGACGAGGTCGCCCATGTTGTATGTCTTCGCCCAGACTTCGTGTTTTTGGTAGCGCCTTGCTTGCTGCTGGTAAAGTGCAGATCAAGCCCGAGCTATATCCCATTCTCCTTCAAGAGCGTCCAAGTCATCCTGCCGATCCAACTCGGCTTCCTTTTCTTCGTACATGTGCACTCTAGGCGCGTCATGGATGAGGTCGCATGAGAGAACGGCTTCCGCACTGTATACCATAAAAAATGGTGTGTATCCGGTTGATAGGTTAAGAGTAGTGCGCAACCCCATAATACGGAGTCGAGTTCCTCGACCCAATGGCAATCCGATTGTTCAAGTGATCGGACCAGGCGAGGCTTGATGCCGCTCATAATGAGCCCGTTGGCCCGTTTGACCTGTCCATTGGTCTGTGGGTGGTACACCGAAGCGTAATCGAGCTTAATGCCCATTTTGCCGCACCAGTCTTTGACTTCCTGGGCGGTGAAGTTGGTACCATTATCGGTAATTTTCCTGTGGGGGACACCATAACGGTGTACGACGTCAGATAAGAAGTTGACAACCGGTCCGGATTCTGCCGAAGTGACGGGCCTTGCCTCAATCCACTTGGTGAATTTGTCGACCATGACCAATAGGTACTTCTTTTTCTTTGTGCCCCCTTTGAGTGGCCCGACCATGTGGAGACCCCAGACCGCGAAAGTCCATGTTATCGGTATCGTCCGAAGAGCTGTGGGGGGCATGTGACTTTGTTTAGTGAACAACTGACATCCAACGCAATGTTGGACGAAAGCCCGAGCATCCTCACGGGCGGTAGGCCAAAAGAATCCTACTCGGAAAGCTTTGCTGACCAAGGCCCGAGCTGCCGCATGGTGCCTGCCCATGCCCGCGTGTATTTCTGCCAGGATTTGATGCCCCTCTTCTTCGGAGATGCACCTTTGCAAGATTCCTGTGGTGCTTTTTTTGTAAAGCTCGCCCTCATCGACCTTGTATGCTTTCGAGTGCCGGACTATACGTCGTGCGTCCATCTGGTCCTCCGGGAGCTGTTGTTGAGTGAGGCAGGTGAGCAGAGGTTCTGTCCAGGGGGCAATTACGGCCATGATTTCATGGGTGGAAGGTGTTTCCTCGAGTGCGAAGCCGCTGATGATATGGTCGTCGGGCTCCTTTTCCGGGGAAGCATTGTGAGCGGGCTCATTGATTAGTGCGCTGGCGTCACCGTCCTGCCATACTACCGAGGGCTTGAAGAGCCGCTCGAGGAAGTGTTTTTGGGAACCGGGTCGTGCTTGGCGCCCATGCGGGCGAGGACGTCCGCGGCTTGGTTGTTGTCCCTAAAAACATGGTGGAATTCTAGGCCCTCGAATCGGGCCGATATCCGGAGAACCGCATTTCTGTATGCCGCCATCTTGGGGTCCTTGGCGTCGAATTCGCCATTGACTTGAGAGATTGCTAGGTTTGAATCTCCCCTTACTTCGAGGCGCTACACTCCCATTGACGTGGCCAGACGAAGACCATGTAGTAGTGCTTCGTATTTAGCTGCGTTGTTGGAGTCCATGTACATTATTTGTAGGATATACCAAAAAGTGTCGCCTGTAGGGGAGATTAGGATGACCCCAAACCCCAGTCCGGCTAACATTTTTGAGCCGCCGAAATACATTGTCCAGTGCGAATATGTACTGTACTCTCGGGGTAGTTCGGCTTCGGTCCATTCGGCTATAAAGTCGGCCAGTACCTGAGATTTAATAGCTCGGCGTGGTTTGTATGTTATCTCAAAGGGAAGGAGCTCGATGGCCCATTTGGCAATGTGGCCCGTGGCGTCCCTGTTGTTGATTATATCATTCAAGGGGACCTCTGACGCCACTGTGACCGAACATTCTTGAAAGTAGTGTCGTAGCTTTCGGGACGCCATAAAAACCGAATAGGCTATCGTTTGATAGTGGGGGTATCGTGATTTGCATGGCGTAAATACCTCGGACACATAATAGACCGACTTCTAGACTTGGAACTTGTGGCCCTCAGACTCCCACTCCACGACGAGCACCGCGCTAACCACCTGATTGGTGGCTGAACTGTATAGTAGCATGGGCTCGCCGACGCTAGGTGCGGCCAGGATAGGGTTGCCAGCGAGAAGTGTTTTAATCTCCTCAAGCACCGCAGTTGCTTCGTCTGTCCATTGGAAGTTCTTGGTCTTTTTGAGCAGTCTATAGAGTGGGATCGCCTTTTCTCTGAGGTAAGATATGAAGCGGCTCAAAGCTGCCACGCATTCGGCCAATTTCTGGATGTGCTTGAGCTCTGTTGGTATTGCGAGCTGGGATAGCGCACTAATTTTGGCCGGGTTGGCCTCGATTCCTCTATGGGAGACGATGAATCCAAGCAACTTTCCAGCAGGGACCCCAAAGACGCATTTTTTCGGGTAGAGTCGTATATCATAGGCTCGCAAGTTGTCGAAGGTTTGGCGGAGGTCATGTATCAGCTGGTCAATGTTTTTGGTTTTGACAACTACATCGTCCACGTACGCCTCGACCGTTCTACCGATTTGGTTTTCGATGCATGCTTGAATCATGCGTTGGTATGTGGCTCCTGTGTTTTTCAGCCCGAACGGCATGGTGTTGAAGCAGAAAGGCCCGTAAGGAGTGATGAATGCAGTTGCTGTCGTGGGAAACCACAACCACCTATGGGGCCAAGGGCCCCTTTTGGTTCGGCAGGGGGACTGAGCACATTGCACAAAGAGCGGAGGAGCGTAGCGTAGCACGGCAGAGATCACACGGGTAGTTTTACCTAGGTTCGGGCTGCCGCGAGGCGTAAAACCCTACTCCTGCTTTGGTGGATTGATGGTGGATAGTGGTGGAAATGCAGCGCTCTTGCCCGGCAGGGTTGCCTCGAGGCAAGAGCAGCTACGCACGTATGAGTGTACAGGGGTCCGGATCCTTTCTATGGTTGCCATGGGCCTCCTTTTATAGATCAAGGGGTCACCACAGTGGCAAATCAGTCATTGTGTATTGATTAGATAGCGAACAGTGCTATCATATCTACTCTGCAGACAGAGCAGTACGCATTAAATGCACCGCTCAGTGTCACATCATGGCCTGCCCGGCACGCCTTGCCGGGCTGTTTGGCCACCTTCTCTCCTGTCTGCATGACACGTCGCAGGACGGGTGTCATCTGGAGGTGATTCCTGTAGGAAATGGCTGCCATGTGGTGAAAGGCAGCCACTTAGTCATCTTGGGGCTTGACACCGCACCGATTGGTGACTTGCGTCGCTGTGAGGTGGGGCGGTGAAGCCTTGGCGGGGTGTTTTGCCTTCGTATGCCCCGGCAGGCCTGCCGGGGCGGTCTTGAGGCTTGCTTCCGGGGCAACCTTGACCTCGCCAGGCTCTCCTGCCCAACAAGGAAGGTTTTCCCATAGCGGTGTCTTGCTTCTTGGCTTGACTTGGTCTTCTCAACCTGCCCTTTGATTCCTCAAAGAGCCTATCTCTTTACCTTGGCCTTGTCTTGGATGTTGCAATCTTGATCTTGGGCCTATGCACGGTCTAGGCAACGGACCCAGGGTTTGTTGCACCGACAGGAGCCCCCGGGCCTAGCCCGAATGCGCTGCCAGGCGTCATCGGGGTAGGCCCTTACTTGTGCATAGGCGAGGGGGAAATAGCTGCTCGCGCTTTGAGATCTTCTTTGCTTCTTCATTAATCTGAGCTCGGATCAGCTTCCGGTTCTTTCGCCCGTCGTGTAACGCCAATTGTGGTGGGGCCACTCTTGTAATGGCCCGTGAATGACTTTAATGCATGGGCGAGTAACTGCCAATTCACTCTTCCCACCACGCCCTTATCCCAGGCCACATATGCTGCATGCATTGAGTGGGGTAGGTAACGGAGGCGCGTGGTGCGGGAGAGCATTAAGGCAGGGGCCTGGTCTTCATGGATTGGTGGAGGAGGACGGCGGTCCCCCGCTGAGGGAGCGGCTCTCGACCCCAGCCCGTCTATAAAAGGAGGGACGGGGGAGGAGTGGGAGTATTCGTCCACTCACCTCCTTCATTCTCTACTTCCTCCTGAGGTATGCCGAAGAGGGGAGCTTGGGGCCAAGCCCCAGGCCCTAGGTTGGGGTCGACGGTGTCGAGTGCTGGGGCAGAATCCTCTTCCTGTCTTTGCGCAGGCCTTAGGGGTGTGTGCAGGCGGCACGATGGTAGCACCGGAGGTAGCGACTCCGGTGCGCTCGTCGCCGGGCCGCCCGTAGCTCCAATCTTAGTGAGGGGCGACGCAAGCGACACCACGCCGAGGCCCATAATGGACACGAGGCATGGTAGTCGATTGTGGCCTAGTCCTCCTTTTTCTGTGACGCTGGAGGGAGGCCGCAAAGGTGGTTCGGTACCGGTAATGGCGGATTCCTCCTCTCAGGGCACCGCCCGCCCGACGTATGGGCGAGCTCCTTGTCCCTATGTGTGCTTCTTTAAAGGCCCGTGGCCCCTTGTCTCCGGGTTGTTGGAGACGACCATGCTCTCTGTGGAGTTACCCGGAGTGCTTGGTGTTTGCCCTGGTTGGCGTGGCGGGAGTTTCGAGCGACAGTGGCAAAGGAGGTAGCGGCGACCCATGACTCGTCAAGAGCAGGGGCGGCCGCTCCGACGAGGCGTGCTTGCCGGCAGCACCATCACCACTGGTTGAGCTTCCGGCAGCGTCACCATCCACACCTGCCCTCCGGCTTCTTCCTCCTAACCCGGGAACGATGTCATCCTGATCCTGGGGAGGCGTCGAATCCCAGCCGGGCCTTCCCTCCGTCTTCTTCATTTCCCCCTGTAGTTTTGAAGAAGGGAAGGATGTAGTAGAAAAGGGGATCATGAGCATTTATCTTTTTTCAATCTAAAATATGCAGGCACTTGCCAAACTTTAGTTCAAATTATGTAATCTCTTTTATCCATGTTTGTGTTCTGTAAGGTCTGTACTTGTTGATCAGCATATTAATGAAAAAGATAAACCTTGCCGGGCACTTGTGCATGTAACATGTCCATGTAGAGGGAGAATGCCTCCATACGCTCAAGTAAACAAGTTTTTCCCCGGTAGTCTATCCTGCTGGTACACTCAAGTTGATGCCGCGGGGCTAGGCCTGCCGGGCACAAACCGTGAAGAGGGACCAGTGATACGTTTCCATCGTATCTACTTTTCCAAACTCTTTTGCCCTTGTTTTGGACTCTAATTTGCATGATTTGAATGGAACTAACCCGGACTGACACTGTTTTCAGCAGAATTGCCTTGGTGTTATTTTTGTACAGAAATAAAAGTTCTCGGAATGACCTGAAACTTCACGGAGAATATTTTTCGAATAAATAAAAAATATTAGCGAAAGAATCAACAGAGGGGGACCCACCTACTGTCCACAAGGGTGCAGGGCGCGCCCACCCCCCTAGGGCACGCCCCCTGCCTTGTGGGTCCCCTGGACCTCAACTCCAACTCCATATATTCATGTTCGGGGAGAAAGAAATCAGAGAGAAGGATTCATCGCATTTTACGATAAGGAGCCGCCGTCACCTCCTGTTCTTCATCGGGAGGCCAGATCTGGAGTCCGTTAGGGGCTCCGGAGAGGGGAAATCGTCGCCATGATCATCACCAACCTTCCTCCATCACCAGTTTCATGATGCTCACCACCGTGCGTGAGTAATTTCATCGTAGGCTTGCTAGACGGTGATGAGTTGGATGAGATTTATCATGTAATCGAGCTAGTTTTGTTAGGGTTTGATCCCTAGTATCCACTATGTTCTAAGATTGATGTTGCTATGACTTTTCTATGCCTAATGCTTGTCACTAGGGCCCGAGTGCCATGATTTCAGATCTGAACCTATTATGTTTTCATGAATATATATGTGTTCTTGATCCTATCTTGCAAGTTGTAGACACCTATTACGTGTTATGATCCGCATACCCCAAGGTGACAATAATTGGGATTCTTTCCGGTGATTACCGTAGTTTGAGGAGTTCATGTATTCACTAAGTGCTAATGCTTTGGTCCGGTTCTCTATTAAAAGGAGGCCTTAATATCGCTTAGTTTCTATTAGGACCCCGCTACCATGGGAGGGTAGGACAAAAGATGTCATGCAAGTTCTTTTCCATAAGCACGTATGACTATATACGGAATACATGCCTACATTATATTGATGAATTGGAGCTAGTTCTGTGTCACCCTAGGTTATAACTGTTGCATGATGAATGCCATCCGACATAATTATCCATCATTGATCCATTTCCTACGAGCTTTTCACATATTGATCTTTGCTACGTTACTTTTCCGTTGCCACTGTTACCATTGCTACAAAACTGCTACTGTTACTTTTGCCATCATTACCGTTACTTCCATACTACTTTGCTACTAAATACTCTGTTGTAGATATTAAGTCTTTCAGGTGTGGTTGAATTGACAACTCAGCTGCTAATACTTGAGAATATTCTTTGGCTCCCCTTGTGTCGAATCAATAAATTTGGGTTGAATACTCTACCCTCGAAAACTGTTGCGATCCCCTATATTTGTGGGTTATCAAGACCTTTTTCTGGCGCCGTTGCCGGGGAGCATAGCTCTATTCTCTGAGTCACTTGGGATTTATATCTATTGATCACTATGAGGAATTTGAAAGATACTAGAACCAAGATTTTTCCCTCTACTACGAGGGGAGGTAAGGAACTGCCATCTAGCTCTGCACTTGATTCACCTTCTGTTTTGAGTAAGCTTGCGACACCTACACCTGCTATTGATTCTGATATGTCGCATGTTATTGATGATGCTACTTCTACTATGAATGATGCTTGTGATGCTACTACTTTGCCTGATAAAACTGTGCCACTGGGTGAATTACGTGATGAACATCTTGCTAGAGTTAGAACTATTGATTATGCTGATGATGATGATATTTCTGAAACTGATTAAATTATTGACACTGAACACTTTTAAACACCTGATAAGACTAGCTCTCCTAGGTATGAACTTCCTGTTGTACGTGAGGGTTATATTATGGATGAAGAAACTGCTAGAGAATTTTTTGCTTGTAATGATAGAGATGATCTTAACAAACTATTAGCTAAGCTAAAAGAAAAGTCTTTGAATGCTAGAATGCAATATGATCCTGGTTGTGTGCGTAGTCCCCAGGATATGATTTACTACTTCTCTAAAAAATATTTCCCTGCTCATAAGAAACAAGCTGCTTTAAAGGAAATATTTAACTTTGTGCAAATTGAGGAAGAGAGTCTCCCACAAGCTTGGGGGAGGCTTCTCCAATTACTTAATGCTTTGCCTGATCATCCTCTCAAGAAAAATGAAATACTTGATATCTTTTATAATGGACTAACCGATGCTTCTAGGGACCACCTAGATAGTTGTGCTGGTTGTGTTTTCAGGGAATGAACCATTGAGCAAGCTGAATTGCTATTGAATAATATATTGAGTAATGATAATGATTGGACACTTCCTGAACCAACTCCTAAGCCAACTCCGAAGAAAAGAGGTATTCTATTCCTCAGTCCTGAAGATATGCAAGAGGCAAGGAAATCTATGAAAGAAAAAGGTATTAAAGCATAAGATGTTAAGAATCTACCACCTATTGAAGAAATACATGGTCTTGATAACCCGACACAGGTAGTAGAGGTAAATTCTCTCTATAGATTTGATGAAGGTGATATTCCTCATAATAAGTCTGCTAGTCAATGCTTGGATGAGTTTGATAATTTTATTGTTAAACAAGAAAATTTCAATGCTTATGTTAGTAGACAATTGAAACGTAATGCTCACATGCTTGACTGCTTGGGTGATTATATGAGTAGAACTATTAATGATCTTAAGCTTATTAGTAAGCATGCTTCCATGGTTAAAACTCAAGTAGAACAAGTAATTAAGGCACAAGATGATTTGCTTAATGAGTTGAATAGTAAGAACAATGATAATGCTGTTAGGGTTATGACTAGAGGTGGTAAAATGACTCAGGAACCTTTGTATCCTGAGGGCCATCCTAAGAGAATTGAGCAAGATTCTCAGAGAATTAATACTGATGCACCTAGTCCTAGTAATAAAAATAAAAAGAAAACTGATAGGACTTTGCATGCTTCTAGTGAACCTGTTATAGACACACCTGAGAATCCAAATGATATTTCTATTTCTGATGTTGAGACACAATCTGGTGATGAACATGAACCTAGTGATAATGTTAATGATGATGTTCATGTTGATGCTCAACCTAGTAATGATAACGATGTGGAGGTAGAACCTGTTGTTGATCTTGATAACCCACAATCAAAGAATAAACGTTATGATAAGAGAGACTTCATTGCTAGGAAACATGGTAAAGAAAGAGAACCATGGGTTCAGAAACCCATGCCCTTTCCTCCTAAACCATCCAAGAAAAAGGATGATGAGGATTTTGAGCGCTTTGCTGAAATGATTAGACCTATCTTTTTGCGTATGCGTTTGACTGATATGCTGAAAATGTCTCCTTATGCTAAGTATATGAAAGATATTGTCACAAATAAAAGAAAGATACCTGAAGCTGAAATTTCCACCATGCTTGCTAATTATACTTTTAAGGGTGGAATACCAAAGAAACTTGGAGATCCAGGAGTACCAACTATACCATGCTCCATTAAAAGAAACTATGTTAAAACTGCTTTATGTGATTTGGGAGCCGGTGTTAGTGTAATGCCTTTCTCTTTATATCGTAGACTTGAATTGAATAAGTTGACACCTACTGAAATCTCTTTGCAAATGGCTGATAAATCAACTGCTATACCCATCGGTTTTTGTGAGGATGTGCCTGTTGTGGTTGCAAACGTTACTATCTTAACGGACTTTATTATTCTTGATATTCCCGAGGTCGACAGTATGTCGATCATCCTTGGTAGACCCTTTTTGAATACTGTAGGGGCTGTTATTGATTGCAACAAAGGCAATGTCACTTTTCATGTTAATGGTAATGAGCATACGATACACTTTCCGAAGAAACAACCTCAAGTTCATAGTATCAATTCTATTGGAAAAATTTCAACTATTACTATCAGAGGTTTTGAATTACCTCTCCCTACTGTCAAAAAGGAATATGATATTCTTATTGTTGGGGATATGCATATCCCCATTGAGGTAACCTAGTGTTATTCAAAAATTCTCCGGTTTCATGTTATTCAAAAGAGGTTTGTTAATAAGACTTGATCAACCTTGTTAATGGATTCCTTTTGATGAGCATGAGATGGATGAATTTAGAAAGCACAACTTTCTGTACTTACTTTTTACTTTCTGTTATTTAGAATAAATAAAGCAAAAATAGTATTATCTGTCTGTTTTCTGAATTATCCATGCAATAAAAATATCCCTAAAATAAAAGTTCTCCAAATGCCCTGAAAATTTAGTATGATTTTTATAGAATATTTTAGAATTTCTGGCGCTGAGATTGCACCAGGGGGCTGCACCAGTGGACCACAAGGGTGGAGGGCGCGCCCCCCTGCCTTGTGGGTCCCACGTAGGCCCCCCTCACTTATTCCAGCACCCATCCACTTCATCTTCCTCCAGAAAAAATCATCCCAGTGCTCAAACCCGTGTTCTAGCTCATCTTGCTGCCATTTTTGATCTCCTTGTGTAAAGCTCCATTTGCAAAACTGTTTTGGGGGATTGTTCTTCGGTATGTGACTCCTCCAATGGTCCAATTAGTTTTTGTTCTAGTGCTTTATTTATTGCAAATTTTTGCTGCTGTGGTGACCTTCTTCTTGAGCTTGCATGTCAGATTTATATGGCCCAAAGTAGTTTTGATGCATGATATAGCCTCTAGACACTTTTAGGAGTAGTTGCTATTAGTTTTGTTGAGTTTGGTTCACTTTTATTTTTAAGTCAGTAAAAATTTCAGAAAATTTCAGAGAAAATGATGAGGAGATTGTTAAGAGGCTCTTCAAGTCGGGGTTCTAAGGAAAAGGAAAATGAAGAGAAGAAGAAGCCTAAGTACAACCTTCCTTGCACCGCGGAAGTTCGGCCGTGTGAATGGCCATGTGATGCATTCTTGGAGGCGGCCAGAGTTTATGAGGATTTCTATTATTTGGCTGGGAATGCAGGCATCACCGACTTTCTCCATGATAAGTGTGATCAGTACCTCTTACTCACTAATACTTTCATGCAAAATTTTCACTTTCATGCTAGGAGATCACCACCCACGGTAGAATTTTATTTATATGATGAGCATAAGGAGATGACGCTTTATGACTTGTGAGGTTTGCAAATTACCTTATGAAGGTAGCGTCAATGAGCCACGTCCTAGAGATGTGGAAGATTTATTGATGAAGTTACCGTAGGGGAAAGGATAAAGGTGTCGGAAGCGAGAGTGGCTAGTTTACATTTTCCTGTTTTGCGCTATTACTCATTATTTGCGGGGAGATGTTTAATTGGTCGCGGGGAGAGTGGAGGTCTTAGTGCTCCTGACCTTGCTATTTTGCGCCATGCTTTACTTCGTGATAGAACTTTTAGTTTGGGTGCTATGGTTGCTCGACGATTGAGTTTAAACCATACGAAGGGTCTTATCTTTGGAGGTATCTATGCCTCTCGCCTTGCTAAACGCTTCGAGATACCCATTAGGCACGATGAGGGAGAGGAGAAGCTGCTGCCCACTATATACTTAGATTATGACAGTATGGTACCACATGATTTTATTAAGAAAGACGATGACAAAAGACTCATCTATAACCTGGTATTTAGCGAGAAGACTTGTCAGATTATTACCTTGCCTACACCTTTTTTGTTAGATATTCATTCAGGCAGGTACTTCATCATGCCCGCGGACATTTATGCATACTGCGAGGGGACGCGATCCCCAGTTCCTGAGCCAGAGCCATCACCTGATCCATATCAGGAGTCTATTTATCAGTGGGAGCCACAGGAGCTCGCTAACCAGTGGAACCCCCAGGATCCTCCTCAGCACACCGGAGAGGGCTACTTTGATCCATGGGTGTACACCAACTTAGGCCAAAAGCCTAAGCTTGGGGGAGTACGTATTTCTCACCAACATTATATTCATGTTCACACACTCATTCCAGTTGTCGGTGTTCATACTTTTTCATTGTATTATCCATGTTAGTTTATTTTCTTTTTCCCGCTTTCTTCTTGTGTGTTTGAAAAACCTTAAGAAAAACCAAAAAAATAAATAAATTAGTTGTAGCCTATTTCCATTCCATGTTTATTTAGTAGTAGTATTAAAGAAAACCCAAAAAGATTTCTCGTTCTTCTTTTGCTTGTTGGGAGCTTTCTCGTGTAAATAGTTTTTCTCGTTCTTGTTTTACCTTCTTTAGAAAAACAAAAACTCCAAAAACATTTTAGTGTGTTTCTTTGAAATTCTTTTCTTTTCTTTGGGGGTTGAGAGGAGAAGACCACGATGAAAATGTTGAGTGGCTCTCATATGCATTATTGTTGATCTAACAAAGAGCCCATATTACCTTGTCTTCTCCTTTGAATAAATGTTTGCAGATTCCAGCTTAGTCCAATGCATGTGCACTATTATTATTGTACAAACTATTTGGTCATGCAAGTGAAAGGCAATAATGATGATATATGATGAAATGATTGAGATGAGGAAAAACTGGTATGAACTCGACCTATCTTGTTTTTGTAAATATGATTAGTTCATCGTTCTTGATTCAGCCTACTATGAATGAAACATGTTTGTAATGACAATTAGAGATTATAGTTACTCATGCCATGCTTAATTAGCTAGGAGTTTATAATGGTTTACCTTGCGTGCGAACATGCTTTTAAAATGGTTGTGATGTAGTATGATAGGATGGTATCCTCCTTTGAATGATTTGAGTGGCTTGACTTGGCACCTGTTCACGCATGTAGTTGAAACAAAATCAACATAGCCTCCACGATATTTATGTTCATGGTGATTTATATCCTACTCATGCTTGCACTCAATGTTGGTTAATCTCAATGCATGTTTATGGCTGTTGTCGCTCTCTAGTTGGTCGCTCCTCAATCTCTTGCTAGCCTTCACTTGTACTAAGCGGGAATACTGCTTGTGCATCCACTTCCATAAACCCAAAGTTGTTCCATATGAGTCCCCCATATCTACCTATATGCGGTATTTACCTGCCGTTCCAAGTAAATTTGCATGTGCCAAACTCTAAACCTTCAAATGATAATCTGTTTTGTATGCCCGAATCGCTCATGTAGCGACTGGGGGCTGTCAGTATCTTCCATGCTAGGTGGGTTATTCTCACGATGAGTGTTCATTCACTTGTCATTCACGAGAAAGTGGCTGGTATTCGGGATGCCCAGTCCCATGCTCAAATTAAATCAAAAAGTAATTTCAAACAAAACTCCCCCAGGACAGTTGTTTGTATGGAAGGTACCCGTTTTTTCGGACCAGCCGTGGAGTGCTTGTTGGTTGAGGGGGAGTAAAAACTTTACCATTCTGTTTGGGAACCGCCTATAATGTATGTAGCATGGAAGATATTGAGATCTCTTGGTTGTTATGTTGACAATGAAAGCATACAGCTCAAAATTATATTCATCTCTGTTTTAAAAGCTCGAGCTCTGGCACCTCTGCAAATCCCTGCTTCCCTCTGCGAAGGGCCTATCTATTTACTTTTATGTTGAGTCATCATCCTCTTATAAAAAGCACCAGTTAGAGAGTACCACTGTCATTTGTATGCGTTATTATTAATTAATATTGAGTATGACTGGATCTCTTTCACCATGAATTACAATGTCTAGTCAGTCCTTGATCTTCAGGGGCGTTCTGCATTTATGTTTTGCGGTCTCAGAAAGGGCTAGCGAGATACCATTTTGTTATATCATATCATGATTGTTTTGAAAAAGTGTTGTCATCCAAGATTTATTATTATTGCTCGCTAGTTGATTGTGCCATTGATATGAGTAAATGTGAGACCTAAATGTTATTGTGAATATGGTTAGTTCATAATCTTTGCTGAAAACCTGAATGCTGGCTTTACATATTTGCAACAACAAGATCAAATAGAATTTGTAAAAGTTTTTCTTTATCACTTTCAGTTTGTCAACTGAATTGCTGGAGGACAAGCAATGGGTTAAGCCTGGGGGAGTTGATACGTCTCCATCGTATCTACTTTTCCAAACTCTTTTGCCCTTGTTTTGGACTCTAATTTGCATGATTTGAATGGAACTAACCCGGACTGACGCTGTTTTCAGCAGAATTGCCTTGGTGTTATTTTTGTGCAGAAATAAAAGTTCTCGGAATGACCTGAAACTTCACGGAGAATATTTTTGGAATAAATAAAAAATATTGGTGAAAGAATCAACATAGGGGGACCCACCTGCTGTCCACAAGGGTGCAGGGCGCGCCCACCCCCCTAGGGTGCGCCCCCTGCCTTGTGGGTCCCCTGGACCTCAACTCCAACTCCATATATTCATGTTCGGGGAGAAAAAAACCCAGAGAGAAGGATTCATTGCATTTTACGATACGGAGCTGCCGTCACCTCCTGTTCTTCATCGGGAGGCTAGATCTGGAGTTCGTTCGGGGCTTCGGAGAGGGGAAATCATCGCCATCATCATCACCAACCTTCCTCCATCACCAATTTCATGATGCTCACCTCCGTGCATGAGTAATTCCATCGTAGGCTTGCTGGACGGTGATGGGTTGGATGAGATTTATCATGTAATCAAGTTAGTTTTGTTAGGGTTTGATCTGTAGTATCCACTATGTTCTAAGATTGATGTTGCTATGACTTCGCTATGCCTAATGCTTGTCACTAGGGCCTGAGTGCCATGATTTCAGATCTGAACCTATTATGTTTTCATGAATATATATGTGTTCTTAATCCTATCTTGCAAGTTGTAGACACCTATTACGTGTTATGATCCGCATACCCCAAGGTGACAATAATTAGGATTCTTTCCAGTGATTACCATAGTTTGAGGAGTTCATGTATTCACTAAGTGCTAATGCTTTGGTCCGGTTCTCTATTAAAAGGATGCCTTAATATCCCTTAGTTTCCATTAGGACCCCGCTGCCATGGGAGGGTAGGACAAAAGATGTCATGCAAGTTCTTTTCCATAAGCACATATACATGCCTGTAGTATATTGATGAATTGGAGCTAGTTCTCTGTCACCCTAGGTTATAAATGTTGCATGATGAATGCCATCCAACATAATTATCCATCATTGATCCATTGCCTACGAGCTTTTCACATATTGATCTTTGCTATGTTACTTTTCCGTTGCCACTGTTACCATTGGTACAAAACTGCTACTGTTACTTTTGCCATCGTTACCGTTACTTCCATACTACTTTGCTACTCAATACTCTGTTGCAGATATTAAGTCTTTCAGGTGTGGTTGAATTGACAACTCAGCTGCTAATACTTGAGAATATTCTTTGGCTCCCCTTGTGTCGAATCAATAAATTTGGGTTGAATACTCTACCCTCGAAAACTGTTGTGATCCCCTATACTTGTGGGTTATCAACCAGCCCCGCGCCAACTTTCTCACCAAAGGCCACTACAACCTCCCTGACCAAAGCAACATTCGAGTCAAGGGATGGGAGCACCTCTGTCTTGAAAGCGGCGAGGTATTCCCATGCACAAGTTTTTACTTACAGAACTTGTATGGATAAGAGAGAGAACTTATCTGTTTGGGCTTGCTGGGGATCGCAATGTAGGCTTGTCTTCTCTTCTCCTTTTTCGGGGCCGAATTCACGGTAGGAGCCTGCAGTATGATGCAGATGAAAATGATGCCTCATGCGATCTATTCTACATGAACATGCAATGCTCATGATATGCTTATGCATGCATGCAATTTGTCGGGGCCCCCCCAGCGCTTCATTTATTTCTCTCTTGCTCAGGGTCTATGCCTGGCTTTGTACAAGGGGTTACATGCAACAGAGGCAAGGCCTGTACAAAAGGGTGGTTGCCGGGCAGGGCCCGACAGCCGTGCCTTACTGGTAGCACTACAAAAAAAACCACTTCGTGATGATACGTGTTTGTCACAGTAGGTCACGTTTTCTGTCATGCATGTTCATCCATGACGATTTTATGACAGAATCAAGATAGTCATACCTGTGCTATCGTAGAAGTGTTCCATGACATTACCAAAATTATCATCATGGAAGTGTCCACTTCCATGACGATAAATGGCGCGTCATGGAAGTGCTTTCGTCAAGGGTAACCGACACGTGGCATCCACCGTAACGGGTCGCCGTTAAGCTATCGGGTCTGGTTTTGGATCCGATAACCCGTTAACAGCCCGGACCAATGGGGATTTTCCACGTGTAAAATTCTCAATGGCCAGAGGAACCATGTGTCGGCTCTCCATTGGGACAGATGTCATGCACTCATTGGACCGGAGGCGCCTATGATACGTCGACATGTGGCACGGCCCAACAGAGGCCCATTCCTGTGAAAAGGACGGCCTATTTGACTTGGTCAAAAGGTAGTGGGCCGGCCCATGGAAAGCCTGTTAATGACCTATTCGCATATAGCCCATTTACAGCCCGCTAACTCACGGCCCGTTATGGCCTATCCGAATTAGGCCCAGTAGCGTCATCGGGGCCGTCCAATATGATTCCATCCCGTTGTAACTTCCGGCCCATGTATGACCCATGACGTCTTTCGGCCCATATGAGGCCCTTTGTAATTCTTGGCCCATTAACAGCCCATGGTGAAACTGGCCCGTAATGAACAGTGTATTGCTTTATACCCATTAACGGCCCATTATTCCATTGGGCCGTTTCCAGCCCATGTTATCTTTCGGCCTTCTCAGGGCCCATTTATTCTTGGGCTCATTTCCAGCATTCGGTTACTTACGGCCCGTTACTGGCCTTTTCTGCTTGTGGGCCAAATTCAGCCCGTGGTTACAGTCGGCCCGTTTGTGGCCCGTTAATCCGTTGGGCCGTTTTCATAGCGTCATGAAATACGACCGATTAATGACGGCCCATTATGGTCGGCCCATGAATGGACGATTCCAACTCTAGCCTGTTTACGGCCCATAATGCGGTCTGTTATTGGCCCATGTTTGGCCAATCGATCATACGGCCCGTAGAAGGCCCATTGATGCTATGGCCCGTAGAAGGCCCATTGTTTCTACGGCCCGTAGAAGGCCCATTGTTTCTACGGCCCGTAGGAGGCCCATGGTCACTAAAGTAAATATGTAGCCCATGGTTATTGTGGCCTAGTTTTTAAAAATAGGTTATTGCGGCCACTAGCAAATTGCGGAAAAAGAACTGCACTGACTACAAGCAAACAAATAAACAAGACAACAAGGAAATAAATAAGCAAGCAACTTACGCTAGGCTATCACGGCTATTACAGATATTACATCCACTGGGCATCAAAGTTCGCCACCAGTGCAAATATAGGGAACAAAGCAGCATATCACATACACTGGTTGTCAAAGTTGGCGACCAGTGCAAATAAACGCCGCAGCAAAACAAGTCCAGAACTGAAACCACTTCAGAAGAGCTCAAGAAACAATATCCTGGGTACCCATAATGCTGGCAAGATGCTTAGCAAGCTTATTAACTTTCTCTTGTTTGGTGCTTAAATCCTCCAGCGCTTGCTATTGCACCAGAAAGTATGCATCGGAATTCTGCAGGGGCTTCCTCAGTCCTTCGGCTTCCTATCGCAGAACATCTAATCGATGTCTTTCAACTTGAAGTTGAGACTCAAGAAGCCGAACTGATTCAGGCAGCGAGTTCGAAGAGCTGGTGCCAGCAGTAGTGGCCAGTAACTCGAACACTACATCAAGACAGGACTTTGGGGTTGTCTCAGTGTCTTCAATATAGTTTTTATCAGCTTTCTTGGAGACCAACAGGGATGTCTCACTATCTTGAACCTTATCTGCATTACTTCCTTTACCATTGCATAACGGGGTACTCTTTTCCAATATTTTATCCGCATTCTAAAAGAGAAACAAACAGACACATCACAGGTTTACCATGTTGTATATGAAACTCATTTTGGTAAACCAGTTTAGTAGTAAGGTGGACAGGATGACAGCATGAAACAAACATATATCTATGTAGTATGGTCACTGTATGGTCTATATCATTCTAGTTTATGTTGTCAAATCAAGATAGAGACAGTTCAAATCATATCTATTTAAGACAAAGCAACATAGACAGAATATAAGTGTGGGAAACTACATAGCAATAACAACACTTGTAATGTGCATGGCATGAGAACATAACTGTTTATTCAATTGAAACTGAAATCAACATAGAGCAAGTTACAACAGCAAACACATTAAAGAAACAGGTTTAAAACATACCTATTGCGCCATTGGAGTTTCAATTGCATCCTTTAAATTTGAAATTAGTTAGTATGAGTAAATACAGTGATGCAAGAGCAAAGGAGTATGAACCATAGCTACGGAACCTGACCTGAGAACAATTCTTCTTCTGCTTTAAGCGTTGACTTGGGGTTCGGAGTGGTGGTCCTCGTGCTTTGGGCACTGCAGTTGCCTTACTAACTGCTCGTGTTTGGGTGCTCTGTGGTGGAGACGGTGCTGTGTCAACTGGAACTTGGTTACTATCTGCTGGGGTTGGGGTTAGAAGGGGTGTAGCTGGTTCTCTGTCCAACTGGGTAGGGGTACAATCTGCATGAGTCTGGGTTATGTGTGGTGGGGCTGGTTCTTGTGCAAGTACAACTGTGGTTCTATTTGCATCGACAGGTAGCATGATCTTTTCTGAAGACCGTGTTTTTACTCCCATAGATACTGCCATCACCCCCTCCAATTCAAACGGCTGATAAACAAGAAAAGTAATTGAATGTATAGACATTGTAAGATAGATAGGTGCAATGGATAGTAGGGAAGAAAATAGGGCATGAAATAATTCACATTTATGTTGTCTAACCAAACAGAATAGCATGACATAATTTCACATATATGATGGCTAATTAAACAGGATAGCATGACACAATTTCACATGTATGATGGCTGAAAGGATCGAGAAGAGGTGTCTAGAGGGGGGTGATTAGACCCTCAACAAACAAAGGTGGCAAATTTTAATTTCTTAAGTTAAGGTGGAGTTTTAGCACAAGTTTAAGCATTCACAATACATATCAAGCAAGCATGGCAAGAGTATATGAGTAGCGGAAAGTAAAGCATGCAACTTGCAAGAATGTAAAGGGATGGGATTGGAGTGTGCAAACGCAATTGGAGACACGGAGATTTTTGGCGTGGTTCCGATAGGTGGTGCTATCGTACATCCACGTTGGTGGAGACTTCAACCCACGAAGGGTAACGGTTGCGCGAGTCCACGGAGGGCTCCACCCACGAAGGGTCCACGAAGAAGCAACCTTGTCTATCCCACCATGGCCATCGCCCACGAAGGACTTGCCTCACTAGGGTAGATCTTCACAAAGTAGGCGATCTCCTTGCCCGTACAAACTCCTTGGTTCAACTCCACAATCTTGACGGAGGCTCCCAAGTGACACCTAACCTGTCTACGAGACACCACTCTCCAAAAGGTAATAGATGGTGTGTTGATGATGAACTCCTTGCTCTTGTGCTTCAAATGATAGTCTCCCCAACACTCAACTCTCTCTCTCAGATTTGGATTTGGTGGAAAGATGATTTGAGTGGAAAGCAACTTGGGGAAGGCTAGAGATCAAGACTCTTGTGGTTGGATTGGAATATCTTGGTCTCAACACATGAGTAGGTGGTTCTCTATCAGAAAATGAATAGTGGAAGTGTAGGCACGTTCTGATGGCTCTCTCCACAAATGGAGAATGGGTGGAGGGGTATATATAGCCTCCACACAAAATCTAACCGTTACACACAATTTATCAAACTTGGTGGGACCGAATACTGAAACTCGGTCAGACCGATATGGTTCAAAATGTGAACGTTAGAGTTTTTGGTGGGACCGACATGATCAACTCAGTGGGACCGATGTGCTAGGGTTAGGGTAAAACCTCAACTCAGTTTGACCGATTACACAAACTCGGTGAGACCGATTTTGGTAATAAGCAAAACAGAGAGTTGGTCAAGCAAACTCGGTGGGACCGATTGCATATCTCGGTAGGACCGAAATGATTGCAACAGGCAACAAAGAGTTTGCAAGCCCATCTTGGTGAGACCGAGATCCCATCGGTGAGACCGAACTGATTAGGGTTTCTGGCGGTGGCTATGTCAAGTGAACTCGGTGGCGCCGGATAGATCAAATCGGTGGGGCCGAGTTTGACTTTAGGTTTAGGACAAATGTGAAAATGAGAAAGTGGTTGAGGGCTTTTGGAGCATATCACTAAGCATTTTGAGCAAGCAAGCCATTAAGCAACACCTCATCCCCTTTTAATAGTATTGGCTTTTCCTATGGACTCAATGTGATCTTGGATCACTAAAATGAAAAATGTAGAGTCTTGAGCTTTTGCCAACATGTGTCCTTAGCATCTTGAAGGGGTTCCACATCCTCTTGTCGATGCCACGCCTTTGTTGAACTCTCTGAAATATACTAGATAGAAGTATTAGTCCAACAAGAGATATGTTGACATTAATTACCAAAATCACCCAGGGAGCACTTGTGCTTTCAATCTCCCCCTTTTTGGTAATTGATGACAACATACATCAAAGCTTTTAGATAAAGATATAGAGAATAGCAAGTAAAGCTTTGGAAAGACATGCAACATGCATAGGCTCCCCCTACATGTATGCAATCATGTAAATATAGAATATAAGAGCATGTGAATGCATATGCCTGACAGGGTAAGCAATGAGTTACATGTATCTTGGCTATATGCATCAGAGCAAATGATGTGAATATAGGAAGTGTACCTCAATGTTCATGATTCCTTCTTGCAAACAATATGTACATCAGCAAGAGATCATCATGCACATGAGTGTGATGCACATACTTATCTTGCGGTCATGAGCTGGCTTTGGAAGAGATGAACCTGAGTAAACAAGGTTAGATAACACAGGAATATCTACTAAGCAGAGCAGGAACAGTAAACCACAAGAGTACAAAGATTGGGATGACATGTAGAGAGTGAGTACTTAGTACTCTATTTGGATATTGACATGTCCCCAAAGAGTAATGAATTCGAAGATTTTCTTCCCTTGGAAATGAGCTCTCTCTCCCCCTGAATCTTGTATATTAGATAATGGGAGAAGATAGGGAAAAGAAAATCAGAGCAAAACAAAGTCAGAGTAAAACAATCATAACAAACATAACACATACTAACATGTCTTTCCCCTCTTGAAGACATGTGACTTCTCTCCTCTATGGAAAATAAGCATCTGGAGAAGCTTAAGGTGTGCATTCTCTCTTATGTGATAAGCTTTGATGTGCTCTCTCTCCCCCTTTGACATCAATTTCCAAGAAGGGATCTTCTAGAGCATGAGTCAAGTAGGTTTGGTCCTTGAGTCACAGTACAAAGCAATATGTAATATAAGATGCTGGTAGAGGACAAGAATCATCGAGTGGAGCTGGAACAAATATGCAGGATGTAAATGGCAAAGTGTTTTCTCAGTATTGAATTCAGTTACTCCGAGTTGTTCGCTTCGGTGGCACCGAGTTGTTTCGGTTTGGCCGAGAAGAACAAATCAGTGAGGCCGATTTCAACACAGAGAGAAAACAATTGTCATCTCAGCTCACTTAGGCAAATAAGATCTCACAAAGATTTGCAAGGAAATAACTGAAAGATTTGCAATGAATTGGATGCAGGGAATGCAGAACATAACAGAGAAAAGAAAAGAAATCTAGATGAAGTTTTTTTTTGAAATATGTATGCAAGAATCAAATGCAAGAACATAGAAAAGCGCAAGAGAACTTCATCTAGAGTTGGTCGGTGACAAAGTCACCTATGTTAGAGTATACTGACTAAGGAGTCAAGTGAGAACACTTGATCATAGGTCATACTCATCGTTTAAGCTGAAAATGGGGTTGCCATTTTTCATTTAAGCATTTTGATGTATTCACATCTTGTTGAGCTGCTTTGACCCATGACTTGGGGTAAAGCTTCTCTAAGATGGAATAACATACCTTGGGTGGTGGTGTTGATCTTGATCATGTAGTTGAACTTGTGTGGGTTGCTTAAGGTTGATGTAGCTCATCAAGAGTTGGGAGCACCACTTGTAGTTTGAGTTCATCTACCTACATGGGTTAGTCTTGCAAGGAAGAGCACTTGTGTATCCAAAATGACAAGCATGAGGTTTGATACCAAATGAAATTTGATATATAGAGATTGTCAAAGGATATGTTGAAGGGTTTCGTGCTTCCTTGTCTTCAATCACCAATTTGTAGAAACTTGGTGATGTAGGGATTGCTCAAGATATGATTGAGTTGCAATCTCATAGATTTAGATTCGTCCAACTACCTACAGGGGTTAGATAACATGCAAGAGTACAAATATAGATCCAAGACACATGATCATCATCATAAGAGAAATATCAAGGATTAGTCAAAGGCTCATGCCTTGCATGTATCCAAAAGGAGTTTCTACTCCAAGTTTGAAGCATCAATGGTGTTCAATTCACCTCTCAAACTGCAAAAAACTTTCTCATCAAGCGGTTTAGTGAATATATCCGCCAATTGCTTATCGGTACGAACATGCTTAAGATCAATGTCTCCTTTAGCAACATGATCTCGAATGAAATGATGATGAACTTCAATATGCTTAGTTCGAGAATGTTGCATGGGATTGTGAGCAATCTTAATAGCACTCTCATTATTACAAAGCAATGGAACATGTTTCACATGAATCCCATAATCTTTAAGAGTTTGGGTCATCCAAAGTAATTGAGCACAACATGAACCGGCGGCAATGTATTCCGCTTCGGCGGTGGATAAGGATACCGAGTTTTGTTTCTTGGAAGACCAAGACACAAGAGATCTACCAAGAAATTGACAAGTACCCGAAGTGGACTTTCTATCAACCTTGTCTCCGGCATAGTCCGAATCGGAGTAGCCAACAAGATCAAAAGAAGACCTCTTAGGATACCAAATGCCAAAATTTGGTGTATGAATTAAGTATCTCACTATCCTTTTCACAGCCTTAAGATGACTTTCTTTGGGGGCCGCTTGATATCATGCACACAGGCACACACTAAGCATAATATCGGGACGGGAGGCACATAGATATAACAATGAACCGATCATAGAGCGGTAAACCTTTTGATCAACCGATTCGCCATCCTTGGTCAAGTCAAGATGTCCACTAGTAGGCATGGGAGTACTCATACCTTTGCATTCTTGCATGTTGAACTTCTTGAATAAGTCCTTGGTGTACTTTTTTTGAGAGACAAAGGTACCCTCCTTAGTTTGCTTGATTTGCAAACCAAGAAAGAACTTGAGTTTACTCATCATAGACATCTCAAACTTCGCCGACATTACCCTTCCAAACTTTTCACTAAAATGAGGGTTAGTCGAACCAAATATGATATCATCCACATAAATTTGGCACACAAATAATTCACCATTAATCCTTTTAGTAAAAAGTGTTGAATCAATTTTTCCAATTTCAAACCCTTTTTCAATAAGGAACTTGGTCAAGCATTTGTACCACGCTCTAGGAGCTTGCTTAAGACCATAAAGAGCTTTGTGAAGTTTGTAAACATGATTAGGTTTCTTAGGATTGACAAAGCCGGGAGGTTGTTTGACATAAACTTCCTCCTCAATTTCACCATTAAGAAAAGCACTTTTGATGTCCATTTGGTACAAGGTAATATCATGATGATTTGCATAGGCAAGTAAGATTCGTATGGACTCAAGTCTAGCAACGGGGGCATATGTCTCACCATAGTCCATACCTTTGACTTGAGTGTATCCTTGGGCGACGAGATGTGCTTTGTTGTCAAAGACTTGTCCATCTTCATCTTGCTTGTTGCGAAACACCCATTTGGTACCGATGATGTTGTGGTTGTTGTCGGGCTTCTCAACCAATGTCCAAACTTGGTTCCTCTCAAAGTTGTGTAGCTCTTCGTGCATGGCATTTATCCAATCCGGATCTTCTAGAGCATCTTCAACCTTCATTGGTTCAATACTAGAGATAAATGAGTAATGCTCACAAAAGTTAGCTAAGCGTGTTTTAGAGCGTGTAATTCTCCCGGTTTGGATATCGTCATAGATTTGTTTGACGGGATGATCTCTTGAGACTCTTGCTCTAACTCGTGAGAGCTTTTGCTTAGGTCGGGGTGGAATATCCTCTTCCACATCTTGTTCTTCCTCTTGGCCTTCTTCGTTGTTGATGTTGTCGTTCTCTTGTCGAGGTGGAGAAGGAGGTTGATGATGTTCATCTTGGTGTACATCCTTGTTTTCTTCATCTTGGCGTGTCCCACTTGTGGATGCTTCCATGTCAACTCTTGGTTCACCTTGTCGTGAGGTAGAGGCTTCCACTTGGACGGACGAGGTACTCTCCTTCACCTCCGTTGGACGGATCTTGCCAATAGACAAGTCTTGGATTGCTTCCGAAGGGTCTTTGTCTCCTACTCTACCCAAAACCAATGATAGCAGGCAGATAATAGCTTTAGTTAAAAAATACAAATAATGGCTCCTTTAATGTTTGTTTCCACCCAACATGAAACTCATAGTAGTCACCCGAGATTAACCAGATAGTAGACAGATAGTATTGATTGCTGCCCCAATATGTACCCCACAACCATTTAAAAACTCAAGTTTGAGCATTAGTTTGGACCTGACTCGGAGTCTAATCGGTGAACAGGACGATAAAGTAGCATGTCATCATATTAAGTGATGCATAATGTAAGCAGACACGAAAGAGTGCGACCTCTCTTGCGGACCCGTGTAGTCCTCAAGGTCATCTGCCTAGTTGATGATGGTAATGCAGTTGTCATGGCTGCCGGCAGTGGGGAAGAAGATCTGTGGCGGCAAAAGACAGTCTGGAGGGCGGATCCCTGCTGTGGTGAACCCTTCCGTCGTTGGAGCAGCTGAGCTGGGGTGGAACACAGCGCAGCATGAGCGGGACAAACCACACAAGGTTTTCTTTGACACATATCTGTAACAGAAGTAATTGTGTAAGGGCTTGTTTGAATTTGAGGATTCTAACAATGCAGGGGATAGGAAATACACATGAATAGGATAGGAATGCACGTGCAAAATAGAGAATTTAAAAACCCGGGATTTCTGCCAATCTGGGTGTTTAGTTCAC
Source organism: Thinopyrum elongatum (assembly GCA_011799875.1). Classification (NCBI taxonomy): domain Eukaryota; kingdom Viridiplantae; phylum Streptophyta; class Magnoliopsida; order Poales; family Poaceae; genus Thinopyrum; species Thinopyrum elongatum. The sequence goes on along the minus strand of CM022300.1, from coordinate 331,520,692 downwards.
AAGAATTGGAAGATCACAGGACGTAAAGAAGCATAGTGAGATTAAGTCAAACCACAAGAAAATGTATGGTTATAATGCTATTATGCTACTATCTCTTAGTCTTGTGCTTCATGAATAGGAATTTGAAAAGGAGGACAAGTGGATATTAAAATTCCTACGGTTTTTCTTTCAAGGAGACACTAAAGGAACAAATCCTACAGTTTTCCTTTGCTCCATTCCTTTGAACCAAATGCATGAATAGTAGTACCATAGGAAACTTTCCAATTCCTATGTTTTTCCTTCACTTTTCCTTTCAAGCACTGGCGATTCTGGTGGGTAGGCTTGAGCAGGGAAAAGCCTACACTCAAAAAATGTTTTTGTGCTACTTCTACTACTTTGGACCCAGGCCACTGCCCTACTAGCTCAACTCCCAGGCCCATCTACAAATGCACAGCTCAAACGCACAGAGATAAATAATGATGGGGTTCAAGATAGTCCATCATGGATAGCTAAGTTGCCTGGTACCTCACTGCTTGTCATATAGTAGGAGAAACTAATCGTATTTCACGTTACTACATGTGCTCAGTGGACAATATATATAACATGTAGAGTAAAAAATCGATGCAACAAGTGTACAACCTCTTTGGTGAAGCCATGTCGATCTCAGCGCGATTGGGTTGGTCGGTGAGGATGCTCCGACTGATTTGGCTGTCGGAGGAGGGGAAGAAGATCTTAGGCATCTGGAGATGGAGCTGGGGATATTGCTCCACTGTGATGGAGGGTTTCGTCGTTGGAGCAGCTCCGGTGAGTTGTACAACGGCGAGGCTGAAGCAGGACAAGAGAGACAACGTTAACCTGAGTGGAATTCTAATAGCATCTCCAATAGATGACGTAAAATACATAACCACAAAGTGCTAGATGTAAAATACATCAGCCGCTCATCTCTGAACTTAACTGTCGAAACTGAATTTAACTGTCAAAACTGAATTTAACTGTCGAAACTGAATTTTGCTGTCGAAACTGAATTTTACTGTCGAAACTGAACGCACTAGTAGCAGAAAAGCAGTAGCAGCAGCAGCAGCGCCCGGAGTAGCAACGCGTGCGAGAGCCGGGGCAGCTGCTCGTGTAGCAGCATCTCGGGTAGCAGCTGCAGGGGCTCGAGCGAGAGCAGGATCTGCTGCTCGTGCAGCAGCAGCGCGCGCAAGAGTAGAGCAGCAGCGCAAGCAAGAGCAAGAGCGAGAGTAGCAGCGCAAGCAAGAGCAAGAGCAGACCAGGCAGGGGACCGAGAGCAAGAGCAGAGCAGCAGCGCGAGCGAGAGCCAAAGCAGCAGCAGCTCCTACTGATGTGGACGTCGCCGCCGAGGGAGCGACACCGTGGAGGAAGTGGCAGGCAACGCCGCCGTGGATGGAGCCGCGCCATGTCGGCTCGGGACCGAGCGCCGGCAGCACCATGAGATCGAATCAAGAAGAAAATGCGGCGATTAGTGTAGAACCTCTTTGGTGGCGCTGATTAGGTCTCAGCTTCATCCGAGGAATCGGTGATGATGCTGCTCTTCTGGTGGTGCAGGTGAAGACGGCGGTGTGGGAATGGAGGTGGCGCGAAAGATGAGGGCAACGTCGGGGCAGCTCCTTGGAGGTGGAAGACGGGGTGGCTGAACCGGCGGGATGACGAGATCGACGACGGATCCTCATCCGGTGAGGTGGATGAGGGACGTCGAGGTGTTGCTGTGGACGACGTCGTCGGGGAAGAGGCTCCAGCTGGGTGGCGGACGGAGGAGGGTGTGGGGCTTCGCGGGTTTTCACGGCCTCGGTGTACGAATGGGTGGGCGGATGGGATGGGAGGGGGGAACCATGGCTTAGGGACGCGCTTGTCCGAAATGTGGGGTAAGTTATGAAAGTACCCCCACCGATTTGAGCTAGGCGGTTCTTTCGGTTCAGGGGTATCATGGGCATTTCATGTGTCGGAATTTCGCAGGAGATGGGAGTTTTCGCGTGCGTTCTAATTTTGGGATAGCAAGGCACAGGTTGAGATGGAGGGAGTTTTTGGAGCACAACGAGACAAAGATATATCTTAAAATTTCGGGGTAACAAGGCGCGGGTTGAAGAGGCGGGAGTTTCACAGCACGATAGACAGAGATGCTAGCTTGAAATTTCGGCATAACAAGGCGTGGCTTGAAATTTCGGGAGAATAAGCTTAACGTGTACAAAAAAGACAATTCGCACCTCATCACTAGAGAGAGCCATGTCCCGTTTTACTATATTACTAGAAATGCATTCAAATACAACAACAAAAAAACTAAAAAAATCAGGACAACAAACATAACGTGTACAGTACCAAATCAATTTGCACTTCCCTCAACAATAAAAAAACAATTCATGTTGTCTAGCATATGGACTAAATTTGAGTACATTTTCCCTATTTGAATGGGATTGTACTCGGGTTAGTTATACAACCATCTAAATATTATCTTCACAACACATGACATGAATATATGATTAGTAAATTCCTATATAAATACGAACTACATGTACATACGATCTCAAATTCAAATATATGTATCCATTTTATGTTGAATTCAAATCATAGTACATGTATGCTCTAGCTAGATGTTCGGAATCTAAACCATGTATGATACTACATACAATGTGTTTAACACGCACAACACACACAAACACCATTTAGACTAGTAAGGTACACGTGCATTGCACGCATGGGATTTGGCAACCAAGTTATAAATAAATACCACATTATAGCATGTAAGCTTTGAGTCATATATGCATGATGTAGATGTTCATTTAATTCTTATAGTTCATCTCATTCAAAATCAATTAGTTTTTATAAAAAAGCTAATCTATTTTAAGATTCATGGAATTGTGTGTTGTAAAGCATAAAGTAAAAACAAATAATGGCAATTCATGTAGAATTTTTTTTGGGCAATTATGATACGAAAGATTCTAGAACAAAGGATAAGTGCTTGTGTTTTGAGGTTTGTGCATTATGCTTAAGTTCAACCATGGAGTCTTCTAGATTGTACATGTGGCAAAATCTGGTGGAATGTAGATGATATCCAACGACCAGTAGTGCTCGGATTTGCCATCTCTGCACCGTTGGATTGGCTTCATTCAACGACCATCTTTCAAAGTTATTCGCACACTATATAGGGGTATAGACTAGTAAGGTACACGTGCATTGCACGCATGATATTTGGCAACCAAATTATGAATAAATACCACATTATAGCATGTAAGCTTTGAGTCATATATGCATGATGTAGATGTTCATTAATTCTTATAGTTCATCTCATTCAAAATCAATTAGTTTTTATAAAAAAGCTAATCTATTTTAAGATTCATGGAATTGTGCGTTGTAAAGCATAAAGTAACAACAAATAATGGCAATTCATGTTGAATTTTTTTTGGGAAATTATGATACGAAAGATTCTATATATCTAGTCAGGTCTCACCCTCTTTCCCACGTACACATCGATCAATCTATACCTCTCTATATATGATTACATAGCTAATACACCCACATTATATATCCATCGTCCCCCTCTCATCATCCATGCCTTCCGCTTCATCTCTCAGACGCGCGCACAGTGGCGAAGACAGGGGCAGCAAGGGCCCTGGCCCCCCCTAACATCACTATATATTGAGGCTAATATGAATGTGATCAGTAGATCAATTGCTGGTAAAATGGTTTAAGTTGATGAATTGGCCCTCCCCGTAAAGGATTAGCAATGCTTGGCCCCCTAGCTCATTTATTTTTCATGGCTCTGCCACTACGCGCAACCGCGCACTCGCCCCCTCTCTTTAAATATCGATCTCGCACTTGTGCACTCCTTCATAGTCTCCCTCCACTTGGCCCCTCGCACCATCTTCCAGCCCCCACCCCCATATCCCAGTGCTTGTACGCTCGTAGAGCTCTTCCCTCTATCTGTCTCTATTGATATCTCGCGCGGTCGACCCCTCCCCTCCCTTCTCGTATATCACCCCGGCCCCATGCACATACATGTATGTATATAGGCCTCTCCTTCACACAAATTGCATTGACACGTATTCCCTCACCATATCTTAGTATCTCTCACACACACGGACTACGTGTGCGAAAGAGAAGAGGTGCACACACGCACTCGTTCCCACATACAAACGCGCGGGTGCACGGTGGAGCACATTTGTACAAAAAATGAGGGTGTAGAAAGCCTTTAGATGATGTGCCAAACTAGTCTATATCTATACCTCTATATCTATATCTATACCCCTATATTGAGTGCGAATAAATTTGAAAGATGGTCGTTGGATGAAGCCAATCAGACGGTGTAGAGATGGCAAATCCGAGCACTACTGGCCATTAGATATCATCTACATTCCACCAGATTCTGCCACACGTACAATCTAGAAGACTCCATGGTTGAACTTAAGCATAATGCACAAACCTCAAAACACAAGTACTTCTCCTTTGTTCTAGAATCTTCCGTATCATAACTGCCCAATCTTTTTTTCTAGTTGAATTGCCATTATTTGTTTTTACTTTATGCTTTACAACGCACAATTCCATGAATCATAAAATAGATTAACTTTTTTATAAAAACTAATTGATTTTGAATGAGATGAACTATAAGAATTAAACGAACGTCTACATCATGCATATATGACTCAAAGCTTACATGCTATAGTGTGGTATTTATTCATAATTTGGTTGCCAAATCTCATGCGTGCAATGCATGTGTACCTTACTAGTACTTCCTTTTTAGTTAATATATTATGACTAAAATGATGTGGGGGCATCCATGAAGCCACGTGGCACATGTGGAGGCCTTGTCGTGACCTCCTTGTGTGGATTGATCACAGTGACGTGCTGCTGGTTCCAGAAGAATGTACTCGTCCTCTCTCACGCACACTGGCAGTACATGCACGAAGTGAAGATGTGCACGCACGCACTCATTCCCTCGCACGCACACGTGGGTACACGGTGGGACGCATTTTTGTACGAAGATCCACCCCATGTGATAATTTGACGCATGTAAAGTCGTTCACTTCATTGATGGCCAATTAATACAGTGCATGCAAATTGGAGTGGACGTGAGGGAGGAAGTAGTTGAGAAAGACATTACTACTCCACTGCGTGCATGCGAGTAGTTAAATCATGGGTTGCTACTTCCATTGGTCTCCTTCGTATTTTGTGCCAATTTTTGACCATAATTTTAAGTAACACAATATTTATGCATGTCATAAAAATTAATGTCATCGAAAACTACTTTCAAATGTGATTCCAATGATATAATTTTTGGTGACATGCATTAACATTTTGTTAGTTAAATTTTTGGTCAAAAATTGGCATAAAATAAAAAGGGGGCCAATAAACCAGGACGCAGGTAGGATGATCAATTTTTGCCTGGGTTACTGTTGATGGCCTTTGTATTTAAATATGGACGGAGTGGAGTAGTACTATCTTTATCTTAGCCTCGTAGGGCTCTCCCAGCGCCTACGCTCGCCTCCCCGCCTCGCCCACCGGATCCCTCCATGGAGGATCCCTTTGATCCCAGGATCCCGTGGGTTGCCCTCTTGCTGCGGCCCGCAGCACTGCCGCCTTTGAGCGAAACCCACATGTGTTTCAGAGGGGATCCATTGCTCTGGAATCATAGATCGGTGGCGCCGGAGGACATGCCAGGGCTGCGTTTCAGGTGGTGGGCAACAAGGGCAAATCAGATCGAGGAAGCATCGCATCGATTGGAGACAAGTTTGAAGGAGATGCGCCTGGCGAAGCACAAGGCGGAGGCGCAAGTCGATCTCAGGGGAGAGATGCTGAGGGATGTCAGCATCTGGCAGCGTCGCGTTGATTTCGAGCTGGGGCTAATGGTAGAGATCATATTCACGGAGTTGACTGCGGAAGAAAGAACACGCATGCCTGCGGAATGGCATGAGCAGCCGGTGCAACTATTCAAATGGGCGATAGGAGAAGCCAAATCCCGGGACCAACTGTGGTGGCGCTGCTGGGCATGCATCGTAGGCGAGGTGAGCTGCCCTCCTTCCTCGCCAGCGATGCAGTGACCTACTCGGTTGCTGCTGCAATGAACTTGCAACGCCATGTCGGTTTGCAACCTTGACAATCACTCCATCTATATGTATTGTATTCCTGTGAAAATACTTGGTCATTTGGAAAAAGATGGTAATTGATTTATCACTAGTTTTTGAATGCTTGGTCGTGACAATCACCCGAAGCCACAACCAGAAGTCTCCATCGCGTAATACTTACGGTCGGTCGGACCCACGTCTCACCGAAGGGACACGCATCGGCTTGGTCTGACATGTACGACCAGTTACATCACTGACTTATGCGACCGCATTTGAGCAGTAGTACTTGAAATTTATGTTCCACTAAACTCATCGGGAGCCGTTTCGGGCCTCGAAACCAAAACCATCAATTAATCTTTAGCTTGTTCCCATCACATTCCAAAGTAGTACTACCATGATATAATTAAGTGCAAACCTACTCACACCTAGTACGTATCAAACCTGAACGTGTTCCCACTATGCAGGTTTTAGTACTAGTGCTAGTACTAGGTTATAAAAAGGGGAACCACCTAGCCGAAAATTACTCTACCTTCCTCCTCATAAGTCTTTCTTGTTCGTCCATCCTTGCCATGGCCGGTGTGCAGAGCTCTAGGTCGAGTACTACTCGTAACAAGGCAGCGGCAACCAAGGCCGCGAAAAAAAAGAGAGGGCTCGCCGCCTCGCAGAGACCTCGAAAGATCTCTCACGGCCAGGCGAGGGCTCCCAGGAGCGCCCTAGCCGCGGAGGCGAACATGCCGAGCTGGCGGCACTGGTGTCGTTATCCCTCGACGACATGCCCGATCAGCTCAATAAGCAGAAGGAGTTCATCAACGGCTTGGTAGAGCTGCTGAAGGAGAGCCTCGACGACATGCCCGCTGAGCTCAATGAGCAGGGGGAGTTGACCACCAGCTTGGTGATGCTGCTGAAGAAGAGCATTGCCTCGGATAAGAAGGCGACCGGCGAAATCCTGCAACTTCAGGAGGACAACGCGAAGCTCCGCCACGAGCTCGACTTGCTGAAGGAGGAGAATGCCGGCTGGAAGAAGCTGCATGACAAGAGTAGTTCTCGGTGAAGATGCTGCACGCCCTCGTCATGGAACAGAAGGAGGAGTTGGCGAAGCTCCGCATCGAGCATCCGACTGCTGTCAAGGTACGTAATGCGGCCGTGGAAGAGATGATGAAGGCTCGTGTCAAGAAATCCCGCGTCATGGACAGAATGAAGAAGATGGCAGAGGAGATGCGCGAGCAGATGGAGGTCGTGGAGGCGATGAAGAAGCAGTTACGACTCCGCGGCCAGCAACCCTTCATGTAGTAGAGAGCAGCACCCCAGACTTGTGTGTGCGTCTTCCTTCTTTTTTTGGGGGATAATCTTCCTTCTTCTTTTGCTCCTATGTTTCTTCTTTTGCTTCGGGTGTTTCGCCGCACGTGTCACGTTCTCTACGAGGCATGAATAGAACAATGCTAATGATGAGCGGCGCCGTGGGATCGATGACTAGCAAATTAGATCATTTTTTATCGCCACATCGCACTGGGCTGCCGTGTTTCCTGCTCCTTCGTCGTACTAGTACTCCAGTGGAAAACTTGAGTATACCGCACGGTTATTTGCTCCTCCTCAGGTCGTCGGCAACATTTATACGAGCAGTCAAATCACAAGGCCCCGCCTTCCAGCAGTAATGAGCCGTCAAATCACAAAGGCCCTCGCCTCTTGTGAAACCGACCAAGCGAGACTGCCCCGCCCTCTAGCCTTTTAAATGTATACTTTTTTATAGTAGTAGTATCGATGGATTGCGCCATGGAGCAAAACTAACAAGATGAAATTAAAGAAAAAAGGTGGTACATATAGAGAGCGCTTGTCACCAAATTATGCATATAGTACTATTAAAAAAGCTAGTACGTGCTTAGATGGGGTGCTAAATTCTATTAAAGAAATTAGCATACCTATTTAATTCTTGGGTTTTTATTATTTATGCCACTAGTTGTGTCTCACTACTCAGTTTTTCCATTAGAAGTTACAACTACTCAAAAATGCCATCGATCCGTGAGATGCTTGCTAAAAAATGCCATTAGATATCTCAATAATGCCATCGTTCCGTTAGATGTTTGCTCAAAAATGCCATTAGACATTGTTATTTTCATGTCCAACCCGTTGACCATGTTATATGACAAAAATAAGCCTAGACCCACATGTCGATTCTCTCTATCTCACAATGATAAGTGTGGCCCCGCTTGTCAGGAGTAACTAAGCGAATAATTTTGAGTCACAATAATGGTGTCCAGTGGCATTTTTTTGAGCATGTGTCTAATGAAGCGATGGCATTTTAGAGCGGTTGAAATTCCTAGTGGCAAAATTGAATAGTGGGACACAACCGGTGGCATAAATGATAAAAAGCCTTAATTCTTTGACAACTAAACTGTTGGCTATATGATGTTGGCCATATATATTGTAAGTATATAATGTGAAGAAATGAGTGGTAGTACTACCAACTACAAGATGAACTATAAGAAATACTGGTATGTACGTACTGAAGAGTTAAAATAATGAGAAGGAACATAACATAGTTCTGCTGGGGGCTCAGCACAACACACCCCTCAAATAAAACTAAGCACCCCGAAATTAAACTAAGCAACTAATCCGGTAGACACTGCATTACAACCACCATGAGCAACGACACTGCCACCTTACTCGGACTCCTCGTCCATGTGCTCGACTACGTCCTTGTCCCTCTTCCTCTTGGCCGATACTTCTTTGCTTGAACCGCACACTTGGATCTCGCTCTTCATCCAACCCTTGTAGATATTGAAACAAAGTGTCGGGGACGAATCCACGATCACCTATGGGACCCAGGGAAGGACCCCTGTACGTTCGGCAGGGAGAGACGGTCGCACGAAGAGCAGATCTAGCGAAGAACACGACAGCGCACGCGAGAGATTTACCCAGGTTCGGGCCGCACGGATGCGTAAAACCCTACTCCTGCTTTTTGGTGTATTATCTGGATGATTGTTCTAGCTCCAGGAGCGCTACAGTACAGAGTAGCTGCGTACAATACTGGAGTTCTCAATCTCCGAGTCCCTAACCCCCCTCCACGTTGCCTATGGGCCTCCTTTTATACGCACAAAGGGGTCACCAACAGGTGGCAAACAGTAAAGGTAGAGGTGGAAAGTTGCTACAGTAAGGCCATTATTACTAGGATGACATGTCCTACCTACCACTGACGGCAGGGGACAAGGGCATTAAATGCCCATGCCTTAGCTGTCCAGATACATGTATCTGGACGTCTTGGACGTGGGAAAAGCCTATCCCACCTGCTCCTGCACCGCTAGCTACAGAGCACCGCCGTCTACACAGTGCCCTGCCACGCACGCTTGGAAGCACCCAGAGCGCCACGCTGGCAGAGGCACTGGAGCAGCAGCACAGTAGCACAGTGGTACAGTAACGCTTGCCGCGGCAAGACCTTGCCGCACTTGATAGCTTGCCGCAACCAATAGCTTGCCGCGCAAGGTAACTTGCCGGTGCAAGTACCTTGCCGCAGCTGCTATCTTGCCGCAGCCAATACCTTGCCGCAGCCAATGACTTGCCGGGGCAAGTACCTTGCCGCGGCAAGTACTCTGCTACAGCAAACCTCAGGCTGGGCCTCAACTGTCCCTCCCGGCAAGCTCCTCTTGCCGGGGCCATGACTCTTGCTTTGTATACTTTGTTCTTGAATGGCTTAATAATCTTGAGCTTCTCTCTGGCTGTCCTCCCGTAAGCCTGGCCGCGGGATGCTGCTACTGCCCGTGCACAAGTACGGGGTACTAGGGTACCCCTATTCTAGTACACCGACAGGAGCCCCCGGGCCTGGGCCACACACGGTGCCGGGCGTTGTTGGGCCAGGCCCAAACAGTGCACGGGCACGCGTGGCTGGGATAAGCCGAAACGTCTCTATGCTGTTTAATTGCACGCTCTCCCACGCGTCGCGCGTTGAATGCGGAGCGTTGGAAGCGTGCGCAGTTATCTCGAATGACGAAGAGGCGGATGGTTCCGCATCTTTCCCCATAAAAAGGAGGGACCTGCAGAAGCACTCACACACTCCTCTCACCATTCTCGATCTCCAAATCTCCGCTTTCTTCTTCCTCCGCTCCAAAACAAAGCGGTTTCCCAATCCTCCGCCACCGCGCGCGTCCGCATCTCCCTCGGACCTCAGCTCCGCCTTCGCCATGCCTCCCAAAGGAGAAAAGGGGAAGACGGGGAAGTCCTCAAGGACGGAGACCCAGGCGCAGTTGAAGAGGCAGAAGTACGCGCTCTTCGCTCCGACGCTCACGGGGGCGGATCTGAAGGCCAAGTTCCAAGGCATGTGGGCCGTGAGGACCAAGGCGCATCCGGCCACCCGCGTTCGTCCAGCCACCGACGAGAGCGAAGTGAGCAAGTACCCCTTCTTCGCTTGCTACTTTTGGTGCGGGCTCTGCCCGCCGTACTCGGATTTCTTCAGCGACGTCATGTACACCTTCAATCTCCGTCTGCTGGATCTCACACCGAATGCCGTATCCACCATGGCAATATTCGCGCATCTGTGCGAGAACTTCGTCGGCGTTGCACCCAACACCGCGCTGTTTAGGCATTACTTCACTCCCCGTGCTGAAAAGGGGGAGCCTCTCACTGTCGGCGTCTCGTTCGTTTCAAGATTGGGCGCCAAGGAGCATTATCTGAAGGGGGATCTCCGCCCAAGATGGGGAGAAATCTGGTCTGAATGGTGTTGGATCATTGACGACGACCCGCCACCATACTGTGAGCTTCACAAGACCCCAGCAGCGCGTGGCACGGACTGGAGCGATCTGGATCCCCAGGACAAGAAGCTGGAGATTGCCGCTACCAGGATCATACGGCTCAGGGAGGCCGGGCTCACCATAGAAATGGTTGGCGCAGACTTCCTCCGCCGCCGCATTGCTCCTCTGCAGCAGAGAGGAAGGCCGGCCTCTGATTGGAAGAACCCAGCCGATATCATGCGGCGGCGCCCTGGACTGATCAACAACTTCACAGTTCTGCAGCACGACTTCTTCATGCGAGAACTGTTCAAGCAAGAGACAGATCCAGAGAAGCGCGACAAGGCGTTCACGCTGCCGAAGCACATCGTGCCCCTTTGCAACAACTCCGCATTGAATGCAATCATCGCTATGATGCCGCTCTGCAATGCGCACAGCGTTGAAGCAACTTGGGACGTGCCGCTCGAAGAAGACGTGCGGCGATTCTTTGACTCCACGGTCGAAAAGCAGGTCCGGGTGGAGGAGTGGCTCGTCCGCAACACCACTGAGCAAGAAATAGAATGCATTGCTCGAAGAGTGGAGGAGGACAGGCTCGCCAGGGAAGCTGGCGACTTTGGTTATACTTTGGCGGAGCTCGACGAGGCACAAAAGGAGAGCTTTGCCGAGCAGGGGATGCTTGCCGGGAAGGGCGAGCTCGCCGCACCCGGCAAGGATGTCGGGCCAAGCCAGCTTGCCGACGAGTCAGGCAGCTCGGAGGATGAGGGCTCCTCTTCTCAGGAGGGCATCGAAAGCCCACCGCAATCAGAGTCCCCAGCCCCTCTGAGGAGGAAACGCCTCCGCAGGCTTGGCAAAGTGGCTGAGCGGCAAGAAGTTCAACAACCGCCAGAGCGCCGTTCGACGCGCTCGACCGCGGCAAGGGCTGGTGCCGCGGGAGCGTCTCACGCGGCCCCGGCAACTGGAGCAGGGTCATCAAAGACCGCTGCTACTACCTCCGCCAAGCGGCCAAGGAGCCCAGCTCCCCCTCCTCCCCCTCCTCACACAGAGGCGGACTTTGATTTTTCCGCTCTCAGCGAAGAGGACGACGAGGAAGAGTAAGTTCCCTTGCCGCGACCCTCAATCTTTGTAAGATTTTGTTTCTGTCCTCACTTGTCGCACTCCGGCCTTGCTTCCGCAGGGAGGAAACCTTGGCGGAGAGGATGAGGAAGAGAGCTAAGGTCTCGACGAGCAAGGCCGTGGTGGTCGTCGAAGATGAGCCCACGGCAACCACCGGGGGAGCGTCTGAGACCATCCCGACCAGCTTGGAGCCCAGCCCTCGTCGCAGCCCCCAGCGCAGCCCCCAGCGTAAGTATTCCAACTACCTTTCGCTGGCGGTCGCTGAGGAACAAGCATTTGTCGCTGACATCTTTGGGCGTGTAGGAGAGGAGCAGCTAGTGGAGCCATCTGAAGGTACTCCAGAAGTACCACCCCCCTCGACCACAACGCCAAGGAGAAGATCTCCGGTAAGGGCTCCCACTAGCGAGCCGAGCCACGAAGAGGAGCCGGCAAGCGCCGAAGCGCCAAGCACCAGCGCTGGCGACCCCACCCCAATGACAAACGTTGACGGGGGAGGGGAGCCCACCGCTCCTGAGCTCAACACGGGTAAACCCACTTGCCGCAAAACTCTTTCTGCTTTCTTTCTTTTGTCTTCTTGAATTTCTTCCTGAAGCTCTTTTTGCTTTACTTCTCGGGTTGGCAGAGCCCTCCTCGGTAGAGCCAATGAACATTGACTCTTCTGCCGAGGAGAACACCGCAGGGTCCGTCGACGACGAGGCCGCCAAGGCCGCCGCTGCCAAGGCCGACAAGCTGGCAGCCGACAAGCTTGCCGACGAAGAAGCTGCCAGGGCTGCCGAAGAGGCCGGCAAGGCCGTCGAGGATAATACCGCCAAGGCGCCCACCGATGAAGCCGCCATGGCTGCTGAAGCTGAGGCCGCCCAGAAGGCTGCTGAGGAGGCCGGCGAGGGAGCCGGTGGTCGTACTGACGGCCCTGAGGCCACAGGAGCGCCAGGCGCTACTCCGACCACGGGTCCCTCAACCACTGAAGAGGCGGCAGCGCCCAACTCGCCTCCGCCAAGCAAATACATCCGGGTCGGCGAGAACGTCTACGTCAGCCTCCCCTGGACGGCGGGCTCCAGAGCGCCAACCGAGGAGGATGTTGTAGACGAGGAGATCCTTGCCACTGCCGGGCTCCAGCTTGTGGATGCGCCAGGCGCCAGCAGCAGCAGCACGTCTGAAGAGGAGCAACTGCTCCAAAAGCTGGTGAATCTTCATCGCGCCCGACGGGAGAAGCTAGCTTCCAGGGAGGCGCTCATCGAGAAGGCCGAAGCTGACATGTTGAGGCGTGCGGAGATCTTGGCGGACGTCCGCGCGCGATCTCTTAATGCGTTAGAGGTCAAGCGGGCACAGCTGGCCGAAGAACGGCAGGCCCTCCTCCTGATGAAGCAAGACATTGAACAAAAACAGGAGGAGACCGCCAAGGAGTTGTCTGCTCAGGCCGGTGATCTGAACCAGCGGAAAGTGGACCTCGATGCCCACGAAGAGGAACTTGCCGAGCGCAAGAAGAAACTTGCCGAAACCCTCCAGCAGAAAGACGAGGAGGTGGCAAGACTTGTCGCAGAGCGGACCCAGGGGCAGGCACAAAATCACCAGAAGGAAATCGAAGCCTTGGCCCAAGAGTACGCCAGCAAGTTGGTGGAGGCCACCAACGCTGTCGCTGCTGCAGAAGTGAGCAGGAAGGAAGCGGAGGAGAAGGTGGCAAGACTAGAGGCCGCCCTCAAGGCAAACGGTGACAAGCTCTCAACACTTGAAAGTGAGAGGGCAAAGGTGACCCACACTTTGGCGGAGATGCAAGTTACCATAGCCAAGAAGAACAATCTGCTTGCCGCCGCCAACGACTCCATAGCAGACCTGAAGCTGAAGCTGACCACGCTGAAGGAGACGCTCGACAACACCAGAAAGCGCGAAGGGCTTCTAATGACAGAGCTCCAGAAGGAAAAGGGTCTGCTTCAAGACGCTATTGCAACCCACAAGAAGTTCAGGGACAACGTGGGGATCTTCACAGACAGGCTTGCCAGCGCCGCCGAGGGCATCGACAAGGAGCTGACTGCCCTGAAGGTGCCGGACTTCGGGTACTCCACCGACAAGAACACGCAAACTAGCGTCAAGCTAGCCGAGTTCTTCGACGGAGTAGTAGAAGCACTCCAACAGCTCCAAGTCAATCAAAAGGCTCAACTGGCCGACGAGTCACGCAGGCTTTGTCGGGGAGTTCTCCGGAGGTTGTTGGTGAAGATAGCATACAGAAACCCGGGCGTTGACTTCAGCAACATCTTCAAAAGCTTGCCGAAGGGATACGACCCCGCGCCACTAGAGGCCCTTGTCGCGCGCATCGTGGAGAGGGTGGACCATATCCAGAGAGTCGAAGGCGAGCACCGCAATTAGAGAGCCCATTCTTCTCCCTCCTTGCCGCCACTAGACATGTTAAAGAACAATCTGTTTAAGCCGCGGCAACTTATCTTGTAATATAACTTGCAATATTTTGGAGTTAATGCATGTCATCTCCCTTGAGCAATTTCTTTCTTTGTGTGTACTTGCCCTACGCTCATAGGGAACTTGCCGGTGCGCGCACCATTGCCGCAATCGCTGGGTGCGGGACTTCAGCAGCCTGCTGGCGGTGCCGCTGCCGGCAAGCAACCTTGTCGCGCTCAGTGCAGCCACTTAGGTTGTTGAGCGGACTCGAAACAAGATAAGGGCGCGACCGATTACGCTTAGGTTCCGTCGCGCACAGGTTTTCCATACAAAGAGTAGTATCGTTCAAGGAAAATAACCTTGAAAATAAAAAAGAATTTGATTGCTCAAACTTTGGCACTTAGCTTTGTCGTTGATCTCTCCGCAGCAAGGTCTTGTCACTGCTTGCCGCTGCCTTCTTCCCGGCAAGGCAAAGTTTCTTTGAACGACGCCTGGTCCATATCATTATCCCATCCCCCCCGGCAAACTTGTGCGCGAGGGAAGCTTCTGTCTCTTTGAGAAAAAGAAAGAAGAGAAAATAAAGATATAGGAGCTTGGCGGCTCGTTAATGCTTACCGGGGAGGCTGTACTGCACAGTATGTCAGATAATCATGCAAAATAAAAGTAAACATGAAATCGTCAAAAACTGTGAAATACAAAAGCTTTATTTATGCACAGGGTCTGCGCCTGGCTTTGTACAAAGGATTACACGCAACAGCGGCAAGACTTGTACAAAAGGTGGTTGCCGGGGAAGGGGCCGGCAACCGCGCCTTATGGGTAAAACTTACGAAGATGCTCAATGTTCCAGGAGTTGATCACTGGAATGCCATCCTCGGTCTCCAGGCAGACAGCGCCAGGCCTGGTGACTCGTTTCACCCGATAAGGGCCTTCCCACTTCGGCGTCAACTTGTTTGAATTCTTGGCCGACTGAACGCGCCGAAGAACAAGGTCGCCTTCCTCGAGACTTCTGGCATTAACTTTGCGGCTATGGTAGCGACGCAAAGCTTGCTGGTAGCGAGCAGCTCTCACAGCAGCCTGAAGACGATCCTCCTCGAGGAGCACAGCGTCATCTTGCCGTAGTTGCTCTTGCTCAAGCTCATCGTAAGCGAGCACTCGAGGTGACCCGTATACGAGTTCCGTGGGGAGAACTGCCTCTGCTCCATAGACTAGAGCAAAAGGCGTCTGGCCAGTAGCTCGATTTGGCGTCGTCCTGATTGACCAAAGAACCACTGGCAGCTCCTCGATCCAGTTCTTGCCGCACTTGCGCAGCCTGTCGAAAGTTCTCGTCTTGAGCCCACGCAGCACTTCAGCATTTGCCCTTTCAGCTTGACCGTTGCTTCACGGGTGAGCAACAGAAGCGAAACAGACCTTGGCGCCAAGGTCTTCGACATACTGCATGAAGGCGTGGCTCGTGAACTGGGTACCGTTGTCGGTGATGATCCTGTTAGGAACACCAAAGCGACAAACAATTCCCTTGAAGAACTTGATGGTTGATTGTGCTGTCACCTTCCTCACTGCTTCCACTTCCGGCCACTTCGTGAACTTGTCGATGGCCACATACAAGTACTCGAAGCCCCCGGTGGCACGGGGAAAGGGGCCGAGGATGTCGAGCCCCCAGACCGAAAATGGCCAGGAGAGAGGGATTGTCTGGAGAGCTTGAGCTGGCTGATGAATCTGCTTGGAATGAAACTGGCACGCTTCACACTTGGTTACTAGTGCAGTTGCATCCTGGAGGGCGGTGGGCCAAAAGAAACCTTGCCGGAAGGCCTTTCCAGCAAGGGCTCTTGACCCTATGTGGTGACCACATATGCCTCCATGAATCTCCGCCAACAGCTCCTGTCCTTCTTCCCGGGGAATACACTTCAATTTCACACCTTTTGGTCTTTTTCTGCACAGCATGTCATCGACAAATTGATACATATTGGACCGACGGGCTACTTTCTCCGCTTCTTCCTGCTCTTCGGGAAGTTCTCCTGTCTGAAGGAAACGGACGATCTGCTGCGCCCACGCTGGAGCCTGTGACTCGACAACGAGGACTAAAGGCATTTCTTCTGCTGCGGGAACATCAGGCCCTGCGGCAAGAGCTTGTCGCTCTACCAGAGCCGGCCGTTCCCCGACGAGCTTGGCGGGAACAGCTGCTTCAACGACAAGAGCCTGGGGCCCTGCTGGAGCATGCTGTCCTTCAACAAGCTTGTCGGGAGCAGTTGCTTCAACGACGGAAGCCCAAGGCCTCGCCGGAGCATCTTGCTCCTCAGTGCTTTGATCAGGAGCGCCTGCTTCAACGACAAGGACCCGAGGTCTTGTCGGAGCAAGTTGCCCCTTTGCATCTTGCCTAGGAGCACCCACTTCAACGACAAGAGCGTGAGGCCTTGTCGGAGCAAGTTGCCCCTCTGCATCTTTGACGCTGGCTTTGGCAGCCTTCTTGCCGGCGACTTCGGGGAGCTCTGCCGGGAAGTAGTCGCCAGAAGCCAACTTCCTCTTCCTGCCTTGCCCAACTGATGGCGTCACGGATGGCTGAGTTAGTTGGTGCACAAAAGTGCCTGGTTCCACAGGCAATTTGAGTGCGGCGCGCTTTGACAAACCATCGGCAATGTCATTCTCAGCACGTGGGACGTGCTCCATTTGTAGGCCGTCAAAGCGTTCTTCCAACTTCCTCACCTCATATACATAAGCTTCCATCAATGGGCATTGGTAGTTCTTGTTCACTTGCCTGACGACAAGCTGCGAATCTCCCCTGACAATAAGCTTCTTGATCCCAAGGTCTGCCGCGATCCTGAGACCGGCAAGCAACCCCTCATACTCTGCAGTATTGTTCATCGCCTGTTCCTTGGGAAAGTGCATTTGGACCACGTACTTGAGGTGCTCTCCGGTGGGTGCGACAAGCAGTACGCCAGCACCGGCGCCTTGCAGCGAAAAGGCACCATCAAAGTACATAAGCCACTCTTTGCTTGTCTCCTTGCCGGGGAGAGTCGTCTCTGGGATTTCTTCGTCTGGCGTTGGTGTCCATTCTGCGACAAACTCTGCCAAAACTCGGCTCTGTATGGTTGATGTACTCTCAAACTTGAGACCAAAGCTCGACAACTCCAACGCCCACTCGACAATCCTGCCTGTCGCTTCTGGATTTTGCAAAATCCTTTTCAGCGGGAAGCGAGCGACGACGGTAACTTCATGTGCTTGAAAGTAATGGCGCAGCTTTCTCGAGGCCATGAGAAGGCCAAAAAGCAGCTTCTGCACACCAGAATACCTTGACCTAGCTCCCTGCAGAAGAGAGCTGACAAAGTAGACCGGGCGCTGCACCATTTTCTTCTTTTGTATCACTTCGCCTGACTGCGCAGACGAATCCTTGTCGGCACCAAAACTTGTCGGGGGAGCCCCCAGCTTGTCGCTGGATGTGCTTGCCGCAGTTACTGCCTCCTCATCCACCTCTCTCTCCGCTACTAGCGCAGCACTAACCACTTGATTGGTTGCCGCTAGATACAGCAACAACTTCTCTTGTGGTTTAGGTGCGACAAGTATTGGAGGAGAGGAGAGGTATCTCTTCAAGTCTTGCAGCGCTGCCTCCGCCTCCGGAGTCCATTTCAATGGACCTGCCTTTTTTAAGATTTTGAAAAATGGCAGGGCGCGCTCAGCTGACTTGGAGATAAACCTACTGAGAGCAGCAACACAGCCAGCAAGTCGTCGTACATCCTTGACGCGCTTTGGTGCCTCAATTTGCTCAATGGCTTTGATCTTGTTAGGATTGGCTTCAATTCCACGTTGAGACACAAAGAACCCGAGAAGCTTGCCGGAGGGAACTCCAAACACGCACTTCTCGGGGTTGAGCTTCAGGTTGATCTTGCGCAGATTTACAAAAGTTTCTTCTAGATCTTGAACCAAAGTAGCCCTGTCCTTGCTTTTGACCACTATATCATCCATATAGGCTTCCACATTTCTGTGCAGCTGAGGCTCAAAAGCAATCTAGACGGCTCTTGCAAATGTTGAACCAGCATTTTTCAAACCAAATGGCATACGTATGAAACAGTATGTGCCACAGGGTGTGATAAATGCGGTCTTTTCCTCATCTTCCTCAGCCATGAAGATTTGATGATACCCTGAATATGCGTCAAGAAATGAAAGCAAATCACATCCTGCTGTGGAGTCAACAATCTGGTCTATGCGGGGCAAAGGAAATGGGTCTTTGGGACAAGCTTTATTGACATCAGTGAAATCAATACAAAGCCTCCATTTTCCATTCGCTTTGCGCAGACAACAGGATTGGCCAACCACGTAGGATGGAGCACTCCTCTGACGAGGCCTGCTGCTTCCAACTTCTTGATTTCTTCGGCAATAAACTCTTGCCGCTCCACAGCTTGCTTTCTGGCTTTCTGCTTGACGGGCCTCGCGTGGGGACAGACGGCAAGGTGGTGCTCAATTACTTTCCTGGGAACACCGGGGATGTCGGACGGTTTCCATGCAAACACGTCGACATTCGCCCGCAGGAAAGCAACGAGCGCGCTTTCCTATTTGTTGTCAAGTGTGGCACTGATGGTGAAGGAACCACCGGTGCCGTCCTCCTTGGCGGGCACCTTCTTTGTCGCCGGCGGAGCGGCTTTGTTCTTCTTGCACTTGCCGGTGGAGCTCTCTGGTGCGTCCTCGACGGCAGCGCAGCACTCCGAAGAGGTGCGCTTGCCGGAGTGGGCACAGGAGCTCTTGCCGGACTTCCTCTTGTTCTTCCCCCCGGGAGCTTCAGCGGCAAGTGCCTTGGCGGCAGTTGCGGCAGCTGCTTCTCGGTAGATCTTGTCGGCGCAAATAAGTGTGTCCTTCTTATCGCAGGGAACTGTGATAACACTTATTGGGCCTGGCATCTTCAACATGTTGTAGGCATAATGAGAGGCTGCCATGAACTTGGCGAGCGCTGGATGGCCAAGTATCCCATTATAAGGCAATGGAATATCGGCAACGTCAAAGGTGACCTTCTCGGTCCGGTAGTTCAGCTCGCCGCCAAATGTCACTGGCAACGTGATCTTCCCTTTCGGCTTGCTCCTTCCTGGATTGACTCCTTGGAAAGTACCAGTTTCCTCAAGCTCGCCGTCAAGGATTTGAAGTTTCCGGAGCACAGCGGGCGAAATCAGATTCAAGCCGGCCCCACCGTCAACTAACATCTTCGTGACCTTGAGGTTGCGGATCGTTGGTGAAACCAACATCGGCAAGCACCCGACCGCCGTTGTGCGGTCAGGGTGGTCCTCAATGTCAAAGACGATAGGCGTGTCGGACCACTTCAGAAGCTTTCTGGCGTCAACAGATGGTTCTGCCGCATTGATCTCTCGCACCCACTGTTTAAGTTGGCGGTGAGAAGAATGCAACGAGGCACCACCATCAACACACAAGACTTCTGTGGCTTTCTGAAATTCATGCTCACTGGATTCTTCATCATCTAGATCATCATCATCATCATCTTTGTCACGGCCACGAGGAGGCCTGTCTCTCTACTGCTGCTTGGCCTTGCCGCGATGCCCTCCTCGGGCAGTGCGCTTCTTGTCGGACCCGCCAGCACCTTCTGGGGCCTTCTCCTTGTCGCGCCTCTCATACTCAGCTTTCTGCTGCTCGACAAGCTGCTCGACTCGTCGGCAGTTCTGGAGATCGTGTCCCTTGGTGCAGTGGATCTTGCAATATTGCCTGTCGGAGCCGTCCTGCTTGTCGGCAGCCGCCAAGGCCTGACAGTTGGCGCACGCGGCAATCTCCTTGCCGGAGCCCTCAACTTTGGCCTTGTCGGCGCTGCCGTCGCCGCTGGACTGTTCGATGGCAAGCACAGCTTTGCCCTTTTTCTTCCTGTTGTTCCGCCGCCGGCCCTTCTTTGCCGGGGCGGTACCTTCGCTGTCAGAGCTCCCCGCTGCGCCAACACCTTCACCGGGAAGTTTCCTTCCCTCTTCAGCACGCGCACACTTGTCGGCGAGAGCATATAGCTGGCCAATGTCTCTGACCTTGGTCATCGCCATTTCCTCCCGCATCTTGCGGTTACGCACGTTCTGATGGAACGCGCTAATAACCGCAGCGGGGTGAACATCTGGGATGTTGTACTATACGCGACTGAACCTTTGAATGTATTTGCGCAGGGGCTCTCCTTCCTTCTAGGGGATGAGATGAAGATCACTCTCCTGGCCATGAGGTTGATGACCGCTAGTAAAGGCACCAACAAACTGATGGCACAGGTCCGCCCATGAAGAAATGGAGTTCTCCGGCAAGTGCATGAGCCATGAGACGACGTTGCGCTTTAACACGAGCGGGAAGTAGTTAGCAAGAATCTTGTCGTCTCGTCCCCCGGCAGCTTGCACCGCAATGGTGTAAATGCTGAGGAACTCCGACGGGTGTGTCTTGCCATCATACTTCTCCGGCACGTCAGGCTTGAAAGCCTTGCGGTTGGGCCACTGGACCTGCCGCAGCTCACGGGTGAACGCTCGACAACTTACCGCGTACGGCAAGTCGCCAGGATCCCCTGGCGCATGCATGTCAACAGCGGGCCCTGCGCGTCTGTCGGACTGACGATGCGCTTCTCTCCTTCGCTCGATAGTGGTACGAGCGTCTTCTCCTCTGCGTTCCTGAAGAACGAGGCGCTGGTCACGATGAGCTCGCGGGTCAGACGACGCCGTGGAATCATCGCCACGGGCGTCGTTTCGACGTGTCGGCGACCGAGGCCGTCTGGGTGGGGAGTGTACGGTTGTTGCCCCCTCGCCGTTCTTGTTGGTGATAGCATTGTCACCAGTTCTCTTGTCGGCCGCGCACGCCGGATCGGCATCAGCGAAGCTGAGAAGGCTCTGAATGGTTGCCCTCCACTCGTCAAGCTTATCTGCTGGTGGAGGGAAGTTCAGGAGCAGCTGCGCACGCGCCAACGCTTCTGCTGGTGAAGGAGGTATCGAGTGGCGTGAGGACTGTGGGATGCTCTTACTCCTAACAGTGTTAGAAGGAGCATCTCCACGCCCAGGCGACCGTACCTCGACCCCGCCAGCGTGTTGATGCGTATGGTGACCGTGCGCATCTCGAGATCGATGCGCAAGTTCATTATCCAGGGAGCGCCTGGCACCTGGGGCGTCAGGATGCTGCCTGTCACGGGCTTCTTGCGAAGGCCGCGGCGTCTAAACCGACGCAGGCGTTCTAGAACGCGCAGCACCATTTCTGGAGCTTGCAGGGCCAGTAGCAGCGAGCAGCGCTGCGTTCCCAGACCCAGCAGCGCCAAGATTGGCGTTGTTGGCCCGGTTTTGGATAGGTGGAGATAATGGGAGCTCTCGCTCTCCAGTCCCTCCAGCAGCCGCAATCACGTCGGCACCCTCCTGCATGGGAGCAGGCGGGTTGGACGTAGACGCACCGATGGCCGAAGTCTTCTTTTTTGGAGCCATAAGGCGGAGGATGGCCCAAAAACTAACGCGCAAATCGCTAGATCAAGTTCACACAACCTCTCCCCCTACCTGGCGCGCCAAAGATGTCGGGGACGAATCCACGATCACCTATGGGACCCAGGGAAGGACCCCTTTATGTTCGGCAGGGAGAGACGGTCGCACGAAGAGCAGATCTAGCGAAGAACACGACAGCGCACGTGAGAGATTTACCCAGGTTCGGGCCGCACGGATGCGTAAAACCCTACTCCTGCTTTTTGGTGTATTATCTGGATGATTGTTCTAGCTCCAGGAGCGCTACAGTACAGAGTAGCTGCGTACAATACTGGAGTTCTCAATCTCTGAGTCCCTAACCCCCCTCCACGTTGCCTATGGGCCTCCTTTTATACGCACAAAGGGGTCACCAACAGGTGGCAAACAGTAAAGGTAGAGGTGGAAAGTTGCTACAGTAAGGCCATTATTACTAGGATGACATGTCCTACCTACCACTGACGGCAGGGGACAAGGGCATTAAATGCCCATGCCTTAGCTGTCCAGATACATGTATCTGGACGTCTTGGACGTGGGAAAAGCCTATCCCACCTGCTCCTGCACTGCTAGCTACAGAGCACCGCCGTCTACACAGTGCCCTGCCACGCACGCTTGGAAGGACCCAGAGCGCCACGCTGGCAGAGGCACTGGAGCAGCAGCACAGTAGCACAGTGGTACAGTAACGCTTGCCGCGGCAAGACCTTGCCGCACTTGATAGCTTGCCGCAACCAATAGCTTGCCGCGCAAGGTAACTTGCCGGGGCAAGTACCTTGCCGCAGCTGCTATCTTGCCGCAGCCAATACCTTGCCGCAGCCAATGACTTGCCGGGGCAAGTACCTTGCCGCGGCAAGTACTCTGCTACAGCAAACCTCAGGCTGGGCCTCAACTGTCCCTCCCGGCAAGCTCCTCTTGCCGGGGCCATGACTCTTGCTTTGTATACTTTGTTCTTGAATGGCTTAATAATCTTGAGCTTCTCTCTGGTTGTCCTCCCGTAAGCCTGGCCGCGGGATGCTGCTACTGCCTGTGCACAAGTACGGGGTACTAGGGTACCCCTATTCTAGTACACCGACACAAAGGTAGGCATCCATTGCAGCGTAATGGATGTGGTCTCTATCTAGTACATTCCACTGCCATGCAAGATGAAACTTGGCGGAGGTTTCGTCAGTTTACCATACGAAGGATCAACCATGGCTGCTGCCAGGGTCAGTATTGAAGGCTGACAGGAGGACACCAGCACATTCCTCTGCAGGTCGAAGGGCTAGCCTACAACGAGGCCTATCCGACCCAGGACTTCTTTGTCGTTCGTAAAGTCTACAGAAATGAATTTGACTTTGCCACCCCTGAGGAAGTTCTTAAAATCCTCGCACTCAACGTCGGCATGGCATATGTGGTAGACCAAGCACAAGTTATGCACGCAAACCTGGATCATGGCGGGCTTCTTCTTCTCTTCCTCCTTTAGATTCTTCTCTTTTCCCAGGACTATGGTGTACTCAACATCTAGCCCAGCGACCCACTCATCACCCTTTGACTTTTCGAACATGCATCTGAAGCGAGAAATGCATCCTTTCACCGTCACGGAAGAACGGGTGTAGATGACGTCGAACTCATCGCCGGTGATGGTTCTAACCTTGTACTCACCGCCGATCATGGAGATTTGGGACGCCATGGATTTGGGAGGAGGGTTAGGATTAGTGGAACTGCTGTAATGTGAAAGGACGGGACGACTAGGAGCGAACTGCCGTAATGTTAAAGGACGGCCGGGGACGAGTAGGAGCGAACTGCTAGCGGTTTTCCGATTGTAAAAATGTTGAGTGGGGCGTGCGAACAGCAGGGTAGTGGCTTGCCCGGTGGATAAATGGATTCATGCACAGTACTATGGGGGCCCAATTAGATGTCATGTTTACTAGACGCCCAATTAAATGGCTTCATGCATCTGCGTGTTCGCACTTCAAGCGTTGGGAAAATTACAGGTGATACGAAGCTTTCCATGCTCCCATGATACGGGCTTCCGAGAGCCATTGGATCTGAGATCGAACGGTTGCATGGCGTGATTCTAGACCTATGGGTGAATATCCTATCCTGGAGGGTTATTCTGCAAATTTTCAGCAACTTAGCATGCGACCATTCGATCTCAGATCCAAGGGCTGTCACCAGCCCGTATCATGGTCGCGCCTACCACGACCGTTGCCTCGCTCGCGTGGTCGCGCCCTTGGAGATTTCAGACGGCTATAAATGAGCATTTTTTTGCATACTTCGCATGCATGAAACTACTTCCTCCATCCAGGTGCGTTAGGCTATCTGATGTTGGCTTGTCATACATAGTCATCACTTAGTCACTCATACAACAAGGTTAGCTGTAAGGTTGGCTATAAGAGTATTTGTTTACTTCTCTCTATTTCTTTCTTTGTAGTATTTATTGCATTTGCCAAAAGGAGTAAGGGGTACAGTACTTGGCACCTGTATACCATGGAGGTGGTCAGGAATCAGGAGACTCATGCCGGTCGTAGTGCCGCAGTTAAAATGATAATGGCAAGTCAAATCACAGGGCCCCAGCTGTCCAGCAGTAATTCGCCGTCAAATCACACAGCCCTACGTTTGCAGCAGCCTACTCCCTCATCTTCTCGCCTCTCTATCGAACCGACTAGGCGGAACTGCCCCGCCTACCGTGAGTGAAAAGCCCCGCCCTTGACTTTTAAATATAATTTTGTATCCATGGATTGCGCCATGGAGCAAAGCCTCAAGAAAACGGCAGTACACATGTATACAGCACGCCCGTCGCGTTCACGTCGCACCCCAGACGGTCGATCGGTCTGGCACGCCGCTCTCCGAATGGAACGCATGTCATATTGCGTTTGCACACACATGTGGGACCGTAATTGAGAACCGACCATAGGCACACTCCCCGGCCCCGCAAGTCGGCTGAGTTAATAGAAGAGAGAGACGAGCGATAGTACTGGAGCAGTGTTCTACAGACGTCGGTGCCTGGATGATCCCTGCATGACACGGAAGATCAGTTCGTCCATGCATGTGACCAGACTCCAGCAGACGGCTGGATTGGCTATCATCTACATATCATGCAGGCTGTGTTGTACAGGGCTGTAGTTCTGATGAGAAATCTAAAAAAAAGGTTTCTTGTCATCTCGCAATATTAGGTGTCATGTGCTTCGGATCACTGCGAGTATTAAACAGCGACAACTGAGTTCCTCCAAGGCGCTGGTCATTGGGGGCACATGCACGAAGACTACTCGGCTGCCATCTAGGTCAAGACGGCTATGTTAATTAGGACATCTATCGATGGACCCCTTTTCTACGAGTTTATCTTTAATTTGAGCTTTGATCCTCGTCTAGTTTGTCCGTCGGGATTCATGTTGTCTCCTTGGGGTAGTGAGGTTATGGTTTCTTGTCATGTGGCATTTTTTCATGTTATATGTTAATCCGGTGCTTCAGATCAAAATGACGACAACTGCACCTCCGGGGCACGTGCATGAAGACTTCTCGACAGTCATTGACGAGGTCAAGCCGGCTCCGGTAGATAAAAGAAAACTACTCCACTATATAGGCAGGAGCCTCCGCGCTTGCTTGCTAGTGTTGCTCTCTTCACACTGTCTTGTCCTCTCTAGATCTAAACACAACAGCGGTGGCCACACTCTCTCTCTGCTCACCGCTGGTCATAGATCCAGCCGGATCCCCTCCACCGGGGAAGGTGAGAAGGTGCAATGTTCACGCGGTCGTCCTCGGCGACGGCTCTTACCCACTGCCAGCGCGTCCCGATCAGCGTGCCTTGTCGTTCTCTCCCATGCAGCGTCGGCTAGGGAGGGACTCCGACCCCTTCTTCATCGCTGCCATAGTGTGGGAAGATCCGGCCTCCCGCCGCCCACCTAGCGACATCCCGGCGACCCTCAGGTATAACTTCCTTTGAAACCGGCCTTGCTCTACTTCCCCAGCTCCTGACGTCGCTGCATTTGCATCTTTTACTATTTCTTAGGCCCCCTCGTAGATAGGATCGATCGGCTGTTCGAAAGCCACATAAATTTTTACTCTTAAGAGGTAAAACTAGTTCATGCAGTCGAATCTAGTACTACTTGGTTCAAACAGGGAAGAAAGGGGGTGGGGGTGGAGGAAGATTTGTTACCTGAATCTAGGACTTGTTCGAAAGAGGAAATAATGGGGGCAAAAAGTAGCGGAGACTGGCTATCCTACTGGTCTCTTGGTCTAATAGGGAAATAAAGGGAAATGCAGTACAAACTCAATATAAACCGATCTATTGGTTGAAAAAGGAAAGAAAGTGGGGACTCGGGGACAAGTCAACATAGTATGTCCAGCACTAGATTTGCTAGCCTCACACAGTATAAGGTGGCTATACAGAACAAAAATGGGACCAACCCAGATATCCTGTTCTGATATTTGTTGCCCCAAGCCCCTCTTATGTAATGCCACTAGTAAAATGCAGCAGTCACTCTGTTAAAAGTAAGGACACGTTAAACCAATGTTGTTTTCAATGTAATGCCTCCAGTAATATGAATCAATGGCACTGATTTTCATGTCCTGCTAAATTTCCCATTAAGATAAGTTGCTTCTTTTCATTAGAAATGCAACTATCCTGGTCCGCCTACTCTCCCGTGCGCAAATACCAACTCTTTAGCAGTTGTTAATGTAATGTTGCTGGTAAAATGAAGCAATGGCACCATTAAAGTAATGTCGTATTTAACGGTTGTCATAGTTAATCCTAATGCCCACACTAATATGTAGCAATGCTGCTGCTTTAGAAATTGCTACTGTCCTTGTAAGATCGCCATTTAGATAAGGAACATGCTTCTTTTCATTTGATGTATGTTTCATCACTTGTTAGTCACCCTCCTTTCCACCTTTTTGTGCAAATAGAGATATACATTTCACGCTTGATCTTAGTTGAACTGCACAAATGATATCCAAATTATAGTTGAACATTCCACGAGCTTCACAACCAACCTTGATGTTGCTTAATTTTATTGCAACTAATGACGAAGAAGCTGCTAGCTCATGGGACATTGCTTCATTTTAGGTGAACTGCACAAAAAGGTCCCATGAATTGAATCATCCATGTTGGTGACTGGTGTCATCCCTTCTACAATGGCGTCGACTGCAGATATGGTTCCCATCATGAAGTATGTTCCTTTTTGGTCCGACCGTTTGCCAAAGATCCTGCATGTTGAGTCTGCTCTTGTGCTACTGTTTTGGCACTGCCATGATAAAGCAGTAATGTTATTATTTTGCACCTTAATCTAGTGGCACTATTAATTTGAGGCAATGTTTTGGCACCGCTAATGCCACTAATTTTTTTAATATCGAAATAGGGAGTTTCCTCCGATTTCATTAAAGAAACCCAACCATAGAGAACCATTATCCGACAACATCTCAGTGTAAACGGGCAGTTATGCAACTACTACTAGAATGGACTGAGTACTAGCAGGAGACAAGTTTGCCACATAAGCTACGCAGGTAGGGGGATGCAGCACCAGCTCAACCAAGTTTGGATTACAACCCAAATGGTACCACAGAAACATCAGGGGGGGAGATAGGGACTGAAAGAGCCAGCTTCAGCATCCTAGTCTAAGCACCCCCGGCCTCCATCCTTGCGACGCACGGTACACCTCGCTTGCCACCTGCTCGACCCTAGTGCCATTGATAAAATGAAGTAATAATACAGTTAACACTACTGGAATCTGGTAATTTGCCGTCTGCCACCTCTTTGCCGTCCGCCAGCTGACGGCAAAGAGCCTCTTAGCCGTCCGCTTCCACAAAGCGGACGGCAAAGAAAGTGCAGATGGCAAAAAGTCTATTTGTCGTCCGCTGTTTCTTTGCCGTCAGCCA
The DNA here is from genome assembly GCA_011799875.1 of Thinopyrum elongatum. Taxonomy (NCBI): domain Eukaryota; kingdom Viridiplantae; phylum Streptophyta; class Magnoliopsida; order Poales; family Poaceae; genus Thinopyrum; species Thinopyrum elongatum. The sequence continues at coordinate 331,493,137 of CM022300.1, read as the reverse complement.
GCTGACGGCAAAGAGCTAGAAGGCAGATGACAAAGGGCCAGGTGGGCCCCACGGGGCACGGCGTGGCTAGGTCAGGTTCTTTGCTGTCCGCTAGCGGACGGCAAAGAGGAGATGTGGGCTAGCCCTAAACGGCCGCCCTCTTTGCCGTCTGCTAGCAGACGGCAAAGAAGGCCCACTTAACGGGCCGAGCCGTCTCCCCTCTCTCTCTCTCTTTCTCTGTTTCACTCCCGCGCGCCTGCCTCTCTCCTCCCTCGCCGCTCTGCCGCCGCCGCCTGCCAGCCCCGCCCCCCGGACCCAGCCCCCACCACCGTCCAGCCCTCCCCCCCGCGCTCCGTCGCCCCGCCGCGCCCCGTCGCCGGAGAGGCCTGCGCCGTGCCGTCCCGGTGCCGGACCCCTCCCCGCGGCCCTACGCCTCCCCGGCCCGCTGCCGCCCTCCTCCCCGCGGCCCCTGCGCCGCCCCGCCCCACCGGCCGACCTCGCCCTCCACCGGCGATCCCCTGCAGGTTTGTTCTTCCCCCCTTTTTTTTATTTTTTTGTTTTTTTATTTCTTCTAGTTTAGTTTCTGTTTTAGTTTTAGTTTAGTTTTATTTTCAGTTTAGTTTTAGTTTTAGTTTATTTTAGTTTGTTTATTTTAGATAGTTTTAGTTTTAGTTGTAGAAGAAGAAGAGGAGTAGAGGAGGAGGAGGAGAAAGAAGAAGAGAAAGAAAGAAAGAAGAAGAAGAAGAAGAAGAAGAAGAAGAAGAAGGAAGAAGAAGAAGAAGAAGAAGAAGAAGAAGAAGAAGAAGAAGAAGAAGAAGAAGAAGAAGAAGAAGAAGAAGAAGAAGAAAAAGAAGAAAAAGAAGGAAAGGAAAAAAGAGGGCGCCCGGGGACGAGTGGGTTAGGGGTTCCTCGGTGTCGATGGAACCCTAAATAGCAAGTATCGTCGGTGCGAGATACATGTGGCCGTCGGTGTCGAACACTACATCCATGTCCCACAAGTGACGCCGACGTCCGGCGTCCCAAAGCAACTGTTCTCGGCGTCGATGGCAGTCAAACACCATCGTGAATTTGCCTGGCAGCCTCTGCGATGACGATTAAAAGGCAAGTGTTGAAACTTGAAACACCCAAACTGACTCAAGTCGGTTTGGTTGTTTGAAATTTCAAAACTTGGCTTTAATCCTCATCGCAGAGGCTGCCAAACAAATTCGCGATGGTGTTCGACCGTCATCGGCCACCAGAACTATTGTTGCGGGATGTAGGGCGCCGGCTTCACTTGTGGAATGTGGATCTAGTGTTCAACGCCGAGCGCCACATGTATCTCGCACCGATGATAGTTGCTATTTAGGGTTCCATCGACGCCAAGGACCCCCTAACCCGCTCTGTTCCGGTCTTCGTGCCGATGTGTGTCCAGTAGGAAGTCAATATGAGTGATCGTGCATGGATGTACACCGGTTACACTTGTCAGAAAGTTTGGACCGAGGAATGGTTAACAAAAACCAAGGGGTTTGTTAGAGCCGCATTTGCAAATGGCCAGGAATTTAGCTGGTGCCCCTGTGCCCGTTGCGACAACTATAACAAGAGGGACGAGCTTGAAATGAGTAAAGACCTGCAGAAGTTTGGTTTTACGCCTGGTTACACGGTCTGGACATTACATGAGGAGGAGGGAGGAAGAGGAGGAGAAGAAGAAGAAGAAGAAAAGAAGAAGAAGAGGAAAAAGGAGAAGAGGAAGAAGAAGAAGAAGAAGAAGAAGAAGATATTGAATCTGCAAATATTGCTGCACTGGTTGAATGTTGTGAAAGTTTTGTGAAACTTCCAGATAGCATTGTCAGGCTTCAAGGGCACCATAGAAGAAAGAAACATATCACCATAAAACCTCCCCCCGCCAATTTTTAGATATAGTTTTAGATAGTTTACATATTAGAAAAAAGAAGAAGGAAAAAAAAAAAGAAGGAAAAAGAAAAAAAGAAAAGAAGGAAAAGAAGAAGAGGAAGGGAAAGGAAGAAGAGAAGAGGAGGAGAAAAAGAATAAGAAAAAGAAAGAAGAAAAGAAGAAAAACGAAGAAGAAAAAGAGACGAACAAGAAGAACAAGAAAAAGAAGAAGAAGAAGAAGAAGAAGAAGAAGAAGAAGAAGAAGAAGAAGAAGAAGAAGAAGAAGAAGAAGAAGAAGAAGAAGAAGAAAAGGAAGAAGAGGAAGAAGAAGAAAAGGAAAAAGAGGAAAAAAGAAGAAGAGGGGAAGAAGAAGAAAAAGACATGTTTTTATACTTTCTTATTTAGGGTTCCGCCACGTTTTGCAGTTTCTTTCTTTTCTTTAGTTGAATGTTTTTATACTGCTAGCTAGTTGCCTAGTTTGCTGACCCAAAGAAGTTAAAATAGTTATTATATGAAATTCAACTAAAGTCAACATTTTTGACGACTAGTGCTACTAATAAATTCAACTAGAGCCATCATATGTCCACAAGTGCATTGTTTTTTGAATGAGAAATGATAACTTGGTGTAGTTGATTATCTTCTGCTGCTTATCAGAGATGGGGGGAAGCCTCCACCGCAGACTCCACTCTGCCACACCGGAGTACGAGTTGGATGCTTTCGAGTTCTTTAGTATCATACTTGGGACTTCAGTATCATCCACGAGGCAGGTATATAAAAGGAGAGATCTCCCCTTCACCCATCTCATTATGATAACTCTGTTGTTTGCTACATCACTCATTGTCCCTAACTGCAGAGGCTGCCTGACACTTTTATGAACATGCTGGGTGAAGATCCGCCAAATAATGTGAAGCTGCGACAGGCCGGCAGCGGGTTTCGCGGGCTGTGGGACGTGGAGTTGGTGATCAAGGAGGGCCACATGTACCTGTGTCATGGCTGGGAGAAGTTCTACCATGCCTACGACCTGCGGCAGGGGTACTTCCTTCTCTTCAGGTACGACGATGATGCCACCATGCTCATCGTGAAGGTGTTCAACGCGACTATGTGTCGCATGCGCTACGCTGACGACGATGATGCCAGTACATTCTGCCTCTTCTTATTCCTCTACATTTGGCTTTGTCTCGCATCGATTGTTAACGGTCATTGTTGCATTTGGACAGGCAATGGGAGCAGCAGCAGCGACACTAGCTATAGCCAAAGCAGCAGCGATTCTGGCTGTAGCAAAAGCAACAGCAAGGAGGATGATCCGGACTGGATTGGGGAAGAAGAGGAGCAGAGTGGGCATCAGGCTGAGGATGACCTAGCGATGGTGGTGGCCGAGGATGACCTAGCGATGGTCGTGCCTGTCCTGCCTGAAGATGGCCTCGCGATGGTGGTGGTGCCTGACAATGACCTCGCGCTGGTGGTGGCGCCAGCGATCCCACAGATGGGCGACATGACCACGCCAATTGTGGTAGAAGACTACATCCCATTGCCTCCACCGCCTCGCCGCTCTTGGCGCATCAGGCTGAGGAAGGAGAAGGAGAAGAACAATGAGAACTGAACTATGTCAGGTATGTTTGATCTCCAAAATGATCTATATATACTTAACTTTGTTTCCTCCGAAATGACATAAGTTAGCTCTAAGTTAGCTCTAATATGCTTAGTTACCTATGTTAGCTCTAATATGCTTAGTTACCTATGTTAGCTCTAATATGCTAAGTTATCTCTACTATGCTTACTTTCCTATAGGTTAACTCCAAAATTACTTAGGTTAGCACAAAATGACCAAGTTTACATAATAAGCTTATAGTCTTCTTCTTCTTCTTCTTCTTCTTCTTCTTCTTCTTCTTCTTCTTCTTCTTCTTCTTATTCTTCTAGTCTTCTTCTAGTATTCTTCTAGTCTTCTTCTTCTTCTTCTTCTTCTTCATTTTATTATAGGTTAGCTCCATTTTACTTAAGTATGCTTACTTCTTATAGTCTTGTTCTTCTTCTTCATTTTATTCTTCTTCTTCTAACATCTTGTTTATCATTTTGCAGATTTGATTTAATTCACGGAAGCTTGCATGGATGGAGTGCTTCTTTTCCATTTGTGCTTTTATTTTGTATCAATGAACTTGCATGGTTGGAACTTGTTATATGGATGGATGGATAACGGTGCTGGATGAACAATGTGAAACTTTTGTAATATGTAAGGATGGAACTATATATGTGTTGGTTATGTATGTATATATGATGAAACTAGTGTGTTGGATATGCTTGTTGTGTATATATGTATATCTGCGAATTGCTGTCAAATTGAATGAATTAAATTAAAAATAGGGCTGTACAGGCTCTTTGCCGTCAGCTAGCTGACGGCAAAGTTCACATGCCACGTGGCAGCTACCTGTGATTCCTGGGACCGGCATGTTTGAGCAGACGGCAAAGACGTTAGCCTCTTTGCCATCCGCTGGCTGACGGCAAAGCACGCTGTTAACCCCTAACGACCCTCACCCCACCTCACTGCCGTCCACGATCTTTGCCGTCTGCTGGCCACCAGAGGCGGACGGCACAATCCTTTGCCGTCCGTTTCCAGGAAGCGGACGGCAAAGAAGGCCTTTGCTGGCACGTGTTCATCCGGACATTTTGCCGTCTGCTGGCGGACGGCAAAGAGGTTTGTCATCGGTGATCTATGCCTTTGCCGTCCGCCGTGGCGGACGGCAAAGAAGCTGATTCCAGTAGTGTAAAATAGAGCGAGTGTCCTCTCTATCATTTCATTTCCAATGTAGATAAAGAAAGTGCTTCTCTTTGTTAGTATATGTTTCATCAACTAGTCCCATTGTTAATGTTTAAGTGTTTCTGCAAACTGGGGTGCTTAATTTTAGTTGATCTGCACAAAAATAGAGATTGGAATGTCACAAGGCCCCTCCTTGTACTACCGCTGTACACTGATGTTCATCACTGGCAGAATGTGTATCGGGGAGAATTGGGTCGATTTCCAGTATGATGCCTACCGTATGAGGCGTCGCAGGGCCCATCTCGCCCTCGCAGCATGGCATACTATGATACTATCGCAATATTTTCTTCTATTTATTAGTGTATGCTTCATCAGCTAGTGCCACTATAATGTAATCACGCCTTTTCATTATCTATGCAAACAGGGTTATTCAGCTGCATTTTGGTGGAACTGCACAAATGTACGGATGGAACTGGCATATATGCAGAGTGCAAGGTGTGCCAAGTAAAAATTACCGACACCAACCATGCTCCATCTAAGCATTGGCATCCACCACCACCAGTGGGATGTGTGGCGCTCTCTATGGATGGATCTTTCTCGGCAGCAAATCCTCTAACCAAATACTAGTAGCTTATATTGGCACTTTTCTAGGGAGTACTCTTTTCTGAAAGAAGCACCAATCTATTTTTCTTTATTTGTACACAGTGTCACAACTTTGTTTTTGGTCTAGAGCTATTTTAGGGTGATTGGCGTAGTACTCGGAGACTGATTGTAAGCATGATTTTCATTAGCCGTCACACTGATTGTAAGCATGAGCAGATGGAAGATTAGGTTAGTGCAAAGCTTACCTTAAACCCTACCGCTACCGTTGAAACGAGGCGAGCGGTGAGGGAACCGTGGGGAACAGCGGGGAAGCGACGTCGCGCCATCCGGCCTCCTCTTGCGGTGGGAGAACGAATACTCCTGTGGCTCCGGCTGGCTCTGCACCCTCACGAACGGCACACCATACTCGATCGATTTGTTATCCTCTGGATGCTCGACCTTTGACCTGTACGCCCACCACCTCCGCCTGACTTTTGCCTTGGGCGAATCTGTCTGCTCCATCGCCAGAGGAGATACTTGATGAACTCGAAGGACTGTGGCGTGACTGCCGCCGAGGAGTACATCGCCGCCGTCTCGCTCTTTCGCATACATTGCCACATGGCCCTCACTGTCCTCGAAATCTCCCACTCGTTGTCAAACCAAGTAAGGATCTCCTTCAACCTGGCTAACTTCGCCTGGTCGCCGCCAGCGATCTGCCCGATTCGCTGCTGCATCCTCTCCATAGAAGTCCTTCTGAGAGGTCCGGTGCTAGCTTTGGAAGATGGGAGGAGAGACGGTGGTCTTGCAATGGGGAAGAGGGAGAGGCGAGAGGGTGGTTTTGCAATGGAGAAGATGGAGAGGAGAGGGGTGGTTTTGCAATGGAGAAGAGGGAGAGGCGAGACGGTGGTCTTGCAATGGAGAAGATGGAGAGGCGAGACGGTGGTTTTGCAATGGAGAAGATGGAGAGGAGAGGGGGTGGTTTTGCAATGGAGAAGAGGGAGAGGCAAGACGGTGGTTTTGGAATGGAAATGATGGAGAGGAGAGGAGGTGGTTTTGCAATGGAGAAGAGGGAGAGGAGCGTGCGGCAGCGATTTAGGATTGGACGAGAGGGCCGGCACGCTGTGACTGGATCAAAATCAAAATCAATTTACCCTTCAATTAAGAAGGCGACCCCACATTAACTAGTCTCCCTTTTATTCTGGGTCATAATTGACCATGATTTTCACAAATAAAATATATGTTATACATTGCAAAAATAATATAATTTGAAAGTACATTCAGATACGAACCAAACGATACAATTTTTGGTGACATGCATTCACATTTTGCTTGTGAAATACAGTACGTGGTCAAACTTTGACCCAAAATACGCAAAACAAAAAAATACTTCCAAGACCAGCGCCGCTCCTCTCCTCTTAAACCACCGCCGCTCCTCTCCTGTTCCAATCCAAATCCAGCGCCGCTCGTCTCCTCTTCCATTTCAAAACCACCGCCCCTCCTCTCCTGTTCCAATCCAAAACCAGCGCCGCTCCTCTCCCGTTCTAATCCAAAACCAGCGCCGCTCCTCTCCTCTTCCATTCAAAAACCATCGCCGGCGAGTGAAGGTGCTGTGGAGAAGTAGATCGATGGAGGAGTACAACCGATATGTGAGGATCACAGACGGCGACTCTGTGAAGCTAGCTAGGATGTTGGAGATATAGTCTTGGTTTGACAACAAGGACCAACTAGTGGCGACGGCGACATCCATGGCCAAATGTCTGCAACAGAGCGAAAAGGCGGCGATACTCCCAAAGGGAGTCATGCGGGAGTACATAGAGCTGCTCCTCTGGGCCATGGAGCAAACAGATTCACCGAATCCGATCGTGAGGCAGCGGTGGTGGGAGTATTGATCCAAGATGGAGCATCCACCAGAGATTGAAGGATCGAGCATCTACAGGGTGCCGTTTGTGAGGGTGCTATGCCAGAGCGAGCCGGTGGAGTCTTCATCGACTGAACCCAACTGCAAGAGGAGAAAAAGCAGTTGGCCCGACGACGCTTCCCCGCCATCCTCTCCCTCATCGTTCACATCATCTCACGGGGCGGCTGTCTGCCGCCGAGGAATAGGAGGGGACTGCCCCCAACCCAATAGTCGGGCAGGTTGTGAATTGTCAGGAGGAGCTTAGGGTTGTCAGTATTTGCAGGTTGTGAATTGTGTTTTGTGTTGTGTATTTTGAGAGTACTTTCAGATATGAATGTCTTTTGAATTTCAGATTTGCAGTATTGAACATATGAAGTATTTTATGAATTCCAGAGATCTATTTTAGCACTTAAAAAATGTAGTTTCATATAAAAGTGCAGACAATGTGATTCTCAGAGAAGAAACCGCAAGTTTCATTTTCAGATAAGAAGCTGCAAGTTTCAGAGGCAGAGCATTTATATTAACACGCCCTTTTCAAACAGGGATAACATCATGTTGGAAGTTTTATTCATGGTCAAAAATGGAACTACCAGCCAGTTAACATCATGCTGATCAACATTCATGCATAGCACATCTTCATATGATGCACAGTAAAAAAGATATGCTATTTCAAAATGCCCATACAATGTCGAGTGTGCGAAAAAACAGAGAAAACGAGGGATAAAGTTTTGGCAAGTGTTGGACGTGGTGTGCGTAGATGACAATGGGGACCCACATGTCAATAATGGCAGAGGCAAAAAATTTGGAGATATTTTCACTGCATTAGGTGGAATCGAACCCGGGCGGAACAGCGGTCGGGTAGTGTCACTTGGCCACTGGGCTAGTTCAGTAGTTTCGCTAGAAATAAGGCACAACATCTACCATTACTGTAGCATGCCTTCCCCGGCTCTGGTTCATTCTCATCCTCCGCCTTTGTGTGCTCGCCGCGGCGCCGCTGTCTGTCGTTGTGAACATTCTGAACAAACGAGAGAAATCTGGAGAGGACTGTACATGGAGAGGCGGACAGTCGGGACCCACCAGGTCTATGGCCGTACGCAAGCAAGTGCCTCATTGAAAAATACTTCCTCCTAATGCTATACTGATGTTGGGGCCCACGGGTTTGTCAACATAGTTACATTTTTTAGGTGCTTCAACGTAGTTACTAAAGGAGATAAATTTACAAGGAAGCCGGGGAGCTGGCAGGTATCATTTATTATCAGTGGGCCAGCAAGTATCAGCTGGGTTGTGGGCTGCCCCGCCTAGGCTTTCTTTTTTAACATGCGCAGCCCACAACATGCCGGTTTGTATTTTCTTGAGGGCCGTCATGTATCGACCGGCCTATGGACCTCCCATCCTAGGTTTTATTTTTCCTGAAACATCCGCAGCCCAACTTATGTATTTTTTTGAAGAAAACGCAGAGGTTTGTTCTATTTTTCCATATAAGAATAGGAACGCCAGGTCCAACTTATGTTTCCCTTCTAACTATATTATATATATTTATATTATTTTATATGTTATTATATATTATTGTTATTGTCATCATATATTTAACAGATACTTACATATATAAGAAAATAATATCCCACGTCTTATTAACTTATAAAAATAATTTTTAACAATAAAATCCTGGATTTTTTTACATTAAGGCAACGAAAATCCTGGTGATTGTGTATAAAAGCTTGGTAAGATTTAAGGACCAATGTAATAATAAAGCACTTATTATTTAATATATTTATAACAAAATGCTCAGCCCCTGTTTATTTTTTGATAACATTGCTGCGCCCAACCCAACATTATAATTAGAACCAGCCTAGCAAAATCATGTATTTCGAGAAAGTGCAAATGGCCTGTAATTTTTTAGGAAAAAATAAATGGGCCGCATGGACGCTACATTATTTGTTCAGCCAGCCCAGCAAATTCATGTATTTCGAGAAAGTGAAAATGGGCTGTAGTTTTAAAAAAAGGGATGCATGGACGCTACATTATTTGTTCACCCAGCCAAGCAAATGGACTGTAATTCTCAAAAAAAGATCAAATGGACTGTAAATTCTAAAAAATGGGTTGAATATGTGCCACATTTTTGGAGGCCGAAATGTGGGCCAATAGGTTGAAGCCAACGCAAGTCGTTGTCAACTTAGTCAACAAATGATTCTGACATCGATAGCGGTTGGATTTACATCCAACGACCGGTATCCATCTTCAATCTCTCGTCTTCTTCCTCCAACGCCGCCGGGACCACCTGCTCCCGACTCCTGCTGCTAGCAGCTTAGCTTAGCACGCTTCATTGTGAAGCAATACCCCACCGCCGGCCAGGCCATCCCTCCACCCCTCCACACCTCCTGTTCTTCTCCACCGACTGCCGAACCACGCCGCACCAGAACCAGTTAACCCTCGTATACCTCTCCATCTGCGACTCCACTCTCGTGTCTTCCCATCTCCGGCTCGTTGCTGTTCGGGGCCTCGCCATCGTCCACCACCTTGGATGCGCTCCGCACGGTGTGGTTAACGTGGTCAACAAAAGAGAGTCATCGGAAGAGGACTGTACGTGGAGAGGCTGACAGTGGGGACGCACCAGGTCCATGGACGCACGCATGCAACCGCCTCCTTATTACGCGAAAATAAAATTATTCCTCCCCGTGAAAGCTGGGACCCACCACGTACATCTTTGCACGGAAGGAAGTGCCTCCTTATTCCTGCCACTGACAGCTGGAACCCACCAGCTACATCTTCGTACGCAAGGAAGTCTGTCCATATTACGAAAAAAAAATGATTCTTCCCCCTGACAGCTGGGACCCACCAGCTATATCTTCGCATGCAAGGAAGTGCTTCCTTATCCTCCCTGATAGCTGGGACCCACCCGGTCGAACCGTACGTAGGGTTGTCTGTCTGGTCGCGAATGTGTACATACATACTGGTCGATCGGTCTCTCTGCAGTGATGAACCGTGACCGAGTAAGGAGCGGCACGTGTCGTAGTAGAGGCACGGACGTAGCATGTCACGCGGTCCCTTCTATATCGTGTACATGTACGTACAGCCACACTGCAAGAAAGTAAATACGGCTACGTACGTACATATGGGCGGGGTCTCGAACGCGTACAGCGACGGTGTCCTGTTCATCGGCAGCCAACCGGCTGGGTCGGAATGGAGAAACTGCGTCATGTTCATCGGGAGGCAACGAAATGCGTCCTGTTCATCGGGAGCCAACCGGCTTGGACGGAACAGCCGAAACGAGGCCTGGCGTACCACAGAACGGAGGAAACGGCCTTTTGTTCGACCACCTACGGTCGAAACAGGATCCTGTTCACTGGGAGGGGTCTGGCGTACCGTAAAACGGAGGAAACGGACTTCTCTTCGACCTCCTACTATCGAAACGGGGTCCTGTTGATCGGGAGGGGTGTGGCGTACTGCAAAACAGAGGAAACGGACTTCTCTTCGACCTCCTATGGTCGAAATGGGGGTCCTGTTCATCAAGAGGGGTGTGGCGTACTGCAAAACAGGACTCCGCGGGCTATTGTTCATCCATCATCTACTGCCTCGCTCCAGCCTCCATGGGCTACTGTTCATCCACCGTCGACCTCCTCCAACCTCCACCTGCGACTGTTCATCCACGGCGTCTCCCTCCTGCCTCCACCAGTCACTGTTCATCCACGGGCTCCTGTTCATCCAGCCTTCACCGGCTACTGTTCAACCAGCCCTCCACGGGCTACTGTTCATCTAGCCCTCCACCGGCTACTGTTCAACCAGCCCTCCACGGGGTCCTGTTCATTCACCCTCAACCGGCCCGATCGGGGTCCTGTTCATCCAGTGGCAACGGCCTCTACTACCACGGGGTCCTGTTCATCCAACCCCCACCAGGAACTGTTCATCCAACCACCAACAACGCTCACTGTTCATCAAGAGGTAGCAGGTTCGATCGGATTCAGTTAGCAGCAGTAGCGAAGGAATCGCTCGATCGAGTTCAGTTAACAGCCAGGGATCGATCGATCGCTCGGGTTCAGTAACACGTAGCCAGTGCAATCGCTCGGGTTCAGTAGGCGAACGCCTCGCGCGGGTTCAGTTAGAGCCCAACACCTCGCACCCACGCACGTATGTGTATGAGAGAAATGTGCAATCCCTCCATGCATCGCTCGGCCCCGACCACCCACCGTAACCGGGAACTCCCCGATATTTTCCTCGCCCTCGCTTCTACCACGGTTTTTTCCATCATGGACAGCCCAAAGAATGTCATGCAGCTGCGTCTCCGGCCCGCCCAGGATGAAAAGCCCATTTTCTGTCATGATTTTTTGTCATAGAAGTAGGAGCCCACCACATCTATGATGATACCGGGTTTTGTCACAATTATTGTCATAGAAGTGTCATAAGCATGACAACATTTTTTTTCGTTCGGCCCAAAATGTCACGGATGTGTCTTTTTTTTTTGTAGTGTAGAACTTGCGGAGATGCTCAATGTTCCATGAGTTTTGCAACTGAATGCCATCTCCGGTCTCCAGACGGACTGCGCCAGGTCTAGTGACTCGTACTACCTGGTAAGGGCTGTCCCACTTCAGCGTCAACTTGTTTGCACCCTTGGCAGACTGAACACGTCTAAGGACAAGGTCGCCTTCCTCAAAACACCAGGCATGAACCCTGTGGCTGTGATAGCAATGCAGGGTTTGCTGATAGTGTGCGGCACGCGTAGCAGCCCGGAGACGGTTCTCCTGGAGTAGCACAGCGTCGTCACGCCGGTGCTGATCTTGCGCTACTTCATCGTAGGCGAGCACTTGAGGTGACCCGTAAATGAGTTCCGTGGGGATAACTGCTTCTGCCCCATAGACTAGGGAGAAGGGAATCTGCTCGGTAGCTCGATTTGGTGTCGTTCTGAGGGACCAAAGAACCACCGACAACTCATCGATCCACTGCCTACCGCACTTCTGCAGCCTATCGAAAGTTCTTGTCTTGAGTCCTTGCAACACTTCAGTGTTCGCCCTCTCAGCTTGCCCGTTGCTCCTTGGATGGGCCACAAGGCAAACGAGATTTTGCTTCCGAGGGCATGAACGTATTGCATGAAGGCGCGACTCGTGAACTGGGTGCCGTTGTCAATGATGATCCGGGCAGGAACTCCGAAGCGGCACACCAATCCTTTCAAGAACTTGATAGCTGACTAAGAAGTCACCTTTCTCACGGGCTCTACTTCCGGCCACTATGTAAACTTGTCGATTGCAACGAACAAGAATTCAAAGCCCCCAGCAGCACGGGGGAAAGGGCCAAGGATATCGAGCCCCAGACCGAAAACGGCCATGATAAAGGGATTGTCTGAAGAGCTTGGGCAGGCAGGTGGATGTTCTTGGAATGGAACTGGCAAGCTTCACACTTGGTGACAAGCTCGACCGCATCTTGGAGGGCTGTGGGCCAGTAGAATCCTTGCCGGAAAGCTTTCCCAACCAACGTCCTTGATCCAATGTGGGAGCCGCACATACCCTTGTGTATCTCCGCCAGCAGTTCCTTTCCTCCTTCCCGACAAATGCACCTCAATTTCACACCGTTGGACCTCCTTCTGTATAGCGTGTCGTCAACAAATTGATACATACTGGCCCTCCGGGCTACTCTTTCAGCTTCTTCTTGCTCTTCGAGAAGTTCTCCAGTTTGGAGAAAATGGACTATGTGCCGTGCCCAAGGCGGAGCTTGTGGCTCGGCAACAAGGACTAATGGCACCTCCTCATCTATGAGAGTGCAATCCTCGACCGCGGGGACCGGTGGCCTGGCAGGAGGATGCAGCTCAGCGACAAAAGGGGAGTTGTGCCCGACAAGCTTTCTGTCGGGATCCTCGAGAGGTTCTACCTGGAGAGGCTTGCCGGAGTCCAGTTTCCTCCTCTTTCTGGCCATTGTTGCCGGGGATACAGAGGGCTGAGTCATATGGAGAACAAAAGTTCTTGGTTCCACACGGAGCTTCTACACAGCGCACTTTGACAGATTATCAGCGATGCTGTTTTCCGCACGGGGTACGTGCTCTATTTGCAATCCGTCAAAGCACTCTTCCAACTTTCTCACTTCCTCAATGTATGCCTCCATCAATGGACTTTGGTAATCCTTGTTCACTTGTCTCACCACAAGTTGTGAATCTCCGCGGATGATCGGCTTCTTGATCCCCAGTTCTGTTGCAATTCTGAGCCTGGCAAGGAACCCTTCATACTCTGCTGTATTGTTGGTAGCTTCCTCCCGGGGAAAATGCATCTGGACGATGTACTTCAGGTGCTCTCCGGTGGGAGCAACGAGAAGCACGCCAGCCCCTGCACCTTGTAGGGAGAAGGCACCATCGAAATACATGATCCATTCTTGGGGCGCTTCCTTGTCGGGGATAACTGTCTCCAATACCTCTTCATCAGGAGTTGGCGTCCATTCTGGAATAAACTCTGCCAATGCTCTGCTCTGAATGGTTGATGTGCTCTCAAACTTCAAACCAAAGCTGGATAACTCCAAAGCCCACTCCACTATCCTGCCGGTAGCCTCAGGGTTTCGAAGTATCTGTTGCAAAGGGAAACAGGTGACAACTGTGATCTCATGGGCTTGGAAGTAGTGGCGCAGTTTCCTTGAGGCCATGACAAGGCCAAAGATCAATTTTTGCATGCCAGAGTACCTGGATCTAGCCCCCTGCAATAGGGAGCTGACAAAGTATACTTGGCGCTGCACCACTTTCTTCTTTGCCGTGACCAGAGAACTGCTTCCGCTGCTTTGCTCTTCTCTACCTTGATCTGCATCTGACCTTGCCAGGGTGTGTTCGCTTTCCTCCCCGGAAGGGACACCAGCTGTGTCTGCTGCTCCATCCACTTCCCTCTACGCCACCAGTGCTGCGCTAACCACCTGATTAGTTACTGCCAAGTACAGCAGCAACGGCTCTTGAGGTTTTGGAGCAACCAAAGTGGGCACAGAGGAAAGGTAGGCCTTCAAATCTTGTAGTGCGGCGTCTTTTTCGGGGGTCCACTCCATGGGCCCTGCCTTTTTCAAAACCTTGAAGAACGGCAAGGCACGCTCGGCAGACTTGGAAATGAACCTGCTAAGCGCGGCAACACATCCAGTCAAACGCCTCACGTCCTTGACTGTCTTGGGTGCTTGAATCTGCTCGATAGACTTGATCTTGTCGGGGTTGGCCTCTATCCCTCGGTGGGACAAAAAGAAGCCAAGTAGCTTGCCGGAAGGAACGCCAAACACACACTTCTCCAAATTTAGCTTCAAGTTGATCTTGCGCAGATTAGCAAACGTCTCTTCCAAATCCTGGATGAGGGTTGATCTGTCCTTGGTATTGACCACAATATCATCCATGTAAGGCTCAATGTTCCTGTGCAACTATGACCCAAAACCAATCTGGACTGCTCTTGCGAAAGTAGACCCGGCGCTCTTTAACCGAAAAGGCATCCACACGAAGCAGTATGTGCCACATGGGGTCATGAACGCGGTCTTATCTTCGTCTTCCTTGGACATGAAGATCTGATGATATCCAGAGTAGGCATCCAGGAAGGAAAGCATGTCGCACCCGGAGGTGGAATCCACAATCTGGTTGATGCGCGGCAAGGGAAATGGGTCCTTCGGGCATGCCTTGTTCAGATCCGTAAAATCTATGCACAGCCTCCACTTCCCATTGGCCTTGCGTACCACCACTGGATTTGCTAACCATGTTGGATGCAACACTCCTCTAACCAGACCAGCTGCCTCAACTTTCTTGATCTCCTCGGCAATAAACTACTGCCGCTCCAAAGCTTGCTTCCGGACCTTCTGCTTGACGGGTCGGGCATGTGGGCAGACAGCAAGGTGGTGCTCGATTACCTTCCTGGGAACACCGGGGATGTCAGATGGTTGCCAGGCAAACACATCGACATTCGCCCGCAGGAAGGCAATGAGCGCGCTTTCCTATTTGTCATCGAGGGTGGCGCTAATGGTGAAAGTACCACCAGCGCCAGCCAGCCCTGCCGGTACCTGTTTCACAGCGGGTGCAGAAACCTTGGATCTCTTGCTATTGGAACTCTCTGGTGAGTCATCAGCAGGCGCAGCATACCCCGAAGAGGTATGCTTCCCGGATTCCTTGCCGGCGTCCCTGTTAGCCTTCTTCTTTCCATTACTTTCCTTGGCAGGGATTGCAGCTTCAGTGGCCTCTGCTGCGACTGCATCCCGGTACATCTTGTCCACGCAAATAATTGCGTCCTTCTCGTCTGATGGAATGGAAATGACGCCCACCGGCCCTGGCATCTTCAAGGTGTTGTACGCATAGTGGGATGCCGCCATGAACTTGGCCAAAGCTGGGCGACCAAGGATTCCATTGTATGGCAGGGGAAGGTCAACCACATCAAACACGATCTTCTCAGTCCGGTAGTTCAACTCCCCCCCAAATGTCACCGGTAATGTGATTTTCCCCTTAGGATGACTCCTGCCAGGGTTGATCCCTTGAAATGTACCAGTAACTTTGAGTTCTTCTTCTGCTATCTGGAGTTTGCTGATGACCTTTGGAGAAATCAGATTCAACCCGGCCCCGCCGTCAACCAGCATCTTTGTGACTTTAAGGTTGTGGATTGTTGGTGATACCAACAACGGCAAGCATCCTACCGCGGTGGTGCGATCAGGGTGGTCCTCTTCGTCGAAGATGATGGGTGTGTGGGACCACTTGAGCGGCCTTCGAGAGTCTGCTGCTGGCTCCACGACATTGACTTCACATGCCCACTATTTAAGTTGGCGGTGATAGGAGTGCAAAGATGCACTCCCGTCAATGCACAGGACGTCAGTGGCTTTCTAGAATTCTTGCTCGCTGGTTTCCTCTTCATCTCCTCCATCACTCTCATCATTGCAATCCTCCTTCTCACGGCCTCTGGCGGGTTTCCCTTGATTCTGAGGAGCCTTGCCGGGGCGGCATGCTCTGCCACCCCGGCCCTTTCCGCCAGCGCCATTCTGACCTTTCTCTTTATCTCGCTTCTCATATTCAGCCCTTTGCTTCTTGACAAGCTGCTCAACCTGATGACACTCCTGGAGATCGTGGCCCTTGGTCCAATGGATCTTGCAATACAGGCCATCGCCTTTCCCAGCCTTCTCGGCAGCCGCGGCTTCCCGGCAGTCAGTGCACGCGGCAACCTCCTTGCCGGGTATCTCAGCCTTGGCTTTCTTGCCAGTACTAGGCATGCCTGATCCCTCAACGGTCATCACTGCCTTATCCGTGCGCCTTTTGTTGTGCTTCTTGTTCTTCTTCTTTTGACTGGCGGCCTCGTCATCATCTTCTGAATCGATGTCGACGCCATCCTCTTATCCGGGGAGCTTCCTCCCCTCCTCTATTCGAGCACACTTATCCACCAGAATGTAAAGCTCCTTCACAGTCTTGGGCAATCGAACATTCTTCTTGGAACGTATCCGATGATTGCGCATGTTGGACTGGAATGCAGCTATCACAGCTGCCAGGTGGATGTCTGGAATATTCCTGTGGACCCTGCTGAATCTCTGCATGTATTTTCGCAGGCTCTTTCCTTCCTTCTGCGGGAGGAGCTGCAAGTCGCTGGGCCGCCCTGGTTCTTGATGGCCGCCCGTGAAGGCGCCAATGAACTCATGGCACAGGTCAGCCCAGGTCGAAATGGAGTTCTCCGGCAGGTGCATCAGCCAAGACCTCACATTTGGCTTGAGTGCCAAAGGGAAGTAGTTGGTGAATACCTTCTCATCTCTTCCCCCGGCAGCTTGAACAGCGATGGTGTAGATGCTCAAGAACTCTGCCGGGTTCAGTCTTCCGTCGTACTTCTCTGGTATCTCTGGCTTGAACGTGCGAGTGGATGGCCAACGGACTTGTCGCAGCTCGCGAGTGAAGGTAGGGCACCCAGCCTCGAAAGGCAGGTACCCGCCGTTAGCGAGTGTGGGCTCGTCAATGTCGGGGCCATCACGCCTGTTGGACTGGCGGTGGGCGTCGCGGTGTCGCTCGGTGTTGAAACACATGTCTTCCCTCCGCCTGTCCTCCAGGAATCGCCGTGGGCCTTGACGCGCTCGAGGGTCAGACGAAGCCATCGAGACGTTGTCATGTTCTTGGTCGTGCAGCTCCCGCGCCGGCTGCCGCGGAGGGGACTGCACCGTAGGAGTGGCCCCATCTGCACGGCCAGCAGTGTGGGCTGTTGCCGCTGCCTGGGGAGGCCATGGCGGGCTAGCCCGCTGCGATCCTCCCGCCTCGGTGAAGCCAATCAGACTCTAAATGGTGGCTCTCCACTCATCCATCTGATCGACTGCCGGCGGAAAATTCAATAGTAGCTGAGCCCGCGCCATGGCCTCCGAAGCGGTGCTTGGCATGGATGTCGATGAAGACCGTAACGTTGCCCGGCTCCTGACGGTGCCGGTAGTGGTCGCGCCGTGCTCTCGTCGTTGTGACCCAGCCGCCTGGATGGCGTGTAGACGAGGTGGAGGTCCTTGAGGGCCAACGGCTCCGTTTGGCGTAGCGGCTGGGTCGGCTCGTTCCGGGGGTGGCGCATGTTCTACGCTCGCTCCCGCGGCGGGAGCGGTCGGGCAGTTGCGATTCGCCCCAGAGCGAGTACCCCCACTGCGGCTGTGCCCCTCGGCCAGACCGGGGGGGGTGCAGATGGAATGATCTCTCCTCCCGTACCTCGTGGGGCATGGCCGCTGGAATGTAGTTGGTGTTGTGCTTCTCCGGTGCCTCCTGCTCCTGCTTCAGCCGCAGGGGAGGTGGTAGCGACGCCGCCCGCGCCGACCACGTCCCCCGCAGTGTCTGCACTTCCAGGCGTCCCCGTAGCCCATGCGGCATCGGCGGGCGCGTGCGGTGGGGCCTTCAAGGTCGATGGATGAGCTGCGGCGCCAGGCTTCTTCTTGGGCGCCATAGATGATGGAGCCATTGATGAAGAAGATGGTGGTGAAGATGACGCGCTTCGTACACTTCTCGGGTTCGTGCAAGCGCAGCCGCCTACCTGGTGCGCCAAAGATGTCTTGGGAAACCACGGCCACCTATGGGGCCAAGGGCCCCTTTTGGTTCGGCAGGGGGACTGAGCACGTTGCACAAAGAGCGGAGGAGCGCAGCGTAGCACGACAGAGATCACACGGGTAGTTTTACCCAGGTTCGGGCCGCCGCGAGGCGTAAAACCCTACTCCTGCTTTGGTGGATTGATGGTAGATAGTGGTGGAAATGCAGCGCTCTTGCCCGGCAGGGTTGCCTCAGGGCGAGAGCAGCTACGTGCGTATGAGTGTACAGGGGTCCGAATCCTTTCTATGGTTGCCATGGGCCTCCTTTTATAGATCAAGGGGTCACCACAGTAGCAAACCAGTCATTGTGTACTGATTAGATAGCGAACATTGCTATCATATCTACTCTGCAGACAGAGCAGTACGCATTAAATGCGCCGCTCAGTGTCACATCATGGCCTGCCCGGCACGCCTTGTTGGGCTGTTTGGCCACCTTCTCTCCTGTCTGCATGACACGTCGCCGGACGGGTGTCATCTGGAGGTGATTCCTGTAGGAAATGGCTGCCATGTGGCAAAAGGCAGCCACTTAGTCATCTTGGGGCTTGACACCGCACCGATCGGTGACTTGCGTCGCTGTGAGGTGGGGCGGTGAAGCCTTGGCGGGGTGTTTTGCCTTCGTATGCCCCGGCAGGCCTGCCGGGGGGGTCTTGAGGCTTGCTTCCGGGGCAACCTTGACCTCGCCCCTCTCCTGCCTGGCAAGGGAGGTTTTCCCTTAGCGGTGTCTTGCTTCTTGGCTTGACTTGGTCTTCTCAACCAGCCCTTTGATTCCTCAAAGAGCCTATCTCTTTACCTTGGCCTTGTCTTGGATGTTGCAATCTTGATCTTGGGCCTGTGCATGGTCTGGGCAACAGACCCATGGTTTGTTGCACCGACAGTTGCCGCCTGGTCGGACTCTTTCATCTTGATCGTGTGGTATCCAGAGTACGTGTCAAGGAAGCATAGCGAGTCATGTCCGGCGGTGGCATCGATGATCTGGTCTATTCTTGGCAAGGGGAAAGGGTCCTTAGGGCAGGACTTGTTAAGGTCTTTAAAATCGACACAGAGCCACCAGGACTTATCCTTCTTGGGTACCATAACCAGATTTGCTAACCACTTGAGGTGCTTGATCTCGTGGATGAATCTGGCCTCCAGCAGTTTTGTGAGCTCTTCGCCCATGGCTTGCCGTTTGGGTTCGGAAAATCGGCGTAGAATTTGTTTCACCGGTTTGAAGCCTTTTAAGATGTTTAGGCTGTGCTCTGCCAGCCTGCGTGGGATTCCCGGCATGTCTGAGGGGTGCCAGGCGAATATTTCCCAGTTTTCACGTAGGAATGTTCTTAGCGCCTCGTCGACTGCGGCGTCCAGCTGTGCTCCTATGGATGCCGTTTTATTGGGATTTGTTGGGTGCACTTGAAATTTTACTATTTCATCTGTTGGCTTGAATGATGTGGATTTTTGTCTTTTACTGAGGACCACATCATCCCTGTCAACTGTAGTGCATAGTGCTGTCAACTCTTCGGCCGCGACGGCTTTGGATAGTGGCTCTAGGGCGAGGGATGTCATCTTGTTTTCGGCTCGCAAGGTGTCGGGGTACGACACCTATGGGATCCCGAGAGACCCCTTTACGATTCGGCGGGGGGAGAGGTATACGCAAAGAGAAGAACCAATGATCGACGCGGGAAGATTTTACCCAGGTTCGGGCCGCTGATCAGCGTAAAACCCTACTCCTGCCTTGTGTTCTTATTAATGTTCTTAAGCCCAGCCTTTAGGAGCGCTCGCTGTGAACAGTACGTTCAAAGGGCAGCTACGCATGCAGAATGGGCCAGAAGTTCTCCTCCTCTGTAGCAGTTGCCTTGGGCCTCCTTTTATACGCTCAAAGGGGTCACCACAGTGGCAAAATGTACATACATTGAGGTGTAAAGTCGCTACAGGGTACCATACCTAACCCTTGACGGACTAGGATGAACGCATTTAATGCACCATGAGGTGTCCGTTTAGGTGTCCTTACTTTCTTGGGGATGGAAAAAGGGGTCATCCCATCAGCACCGCTTAAGCTCTCCTCCATTGGCGCGTTGCCACGCATCCAAAGAAGGACCCAGAATGTCGGGTTTGTCGCTGTGCTAAAGCGGCGGCACAGCAACAAAACCTTGCCGGGCGCCAAGCCTTGCCGGGTGCCGATCCTTGCCGGGCGCCGAGCCTTGCCGGGCACCGATCCTTGCCGGGCTCCGCAGGCCACCCCGGCAAGATCTTGCCGGGAAAGCTGGCCTTCGGATTCCAGCTCTTCTTATCTGTTGACCCTCAGATCTCTGACTTGATGATTTCTTTGATGGCTTGAATCAACCTCGAACTGTTCCCCGGCAAGCCTTGCCGCGAGGATGGCTACAACTGCCCGTGCACAAGTACGGGGTATTAGTGGCCCAATACTTAGTACACCGACACAAGGCTTTGCTTGGGTCACTTTTAAGTGAGATTACCCCGTTGGGCCCTGGCATTTTGAGTTTCACATACCCGTAATGTGGTATGGCCTGAAATCTCGAGAATGCCTCACGCCCTAGGAGGGCGTGGTATCCGCTGCGGAAGGGCACAATGTGAAATAGGAAAGGTTCGGATCTGTAGTTATCGGGTGTGCCGAACACAACGTCAGGGGTTATGCGTCCCGAGCAGTGTGCCTCCGTACCGGGTATTATATCTTGCAATGTGGTGTGGCTATGTTCGATGCGGGATTTGTTGAACTGCATCTTGTCGAGAGTATCCTCGTAGATGAGGTTGAGGCCACTGCCTCTGTCCATCAGCACTTTAGTCAGCCGAAAACCATCGACAATGGGGTCGAGGACCAGTGCGGCCGGTGCGTGATTGCTACGGGGACTTGGCTCGGCCTTCTCGTCGAAGGTAATAGGCGCGGCTGCCCATGGCTGTGTGGCCGTCACTTGATATATCTGGCTGAGCTCTCAAAGAGCCTTTTTCCTTTTATTGTTTGAGGCGAACATCTCGTATACCGTAAGGACATTGTGGTCCTGTGGTGAAGTCGCGGACTTCTTATCTGGAGGTGTAAGGCCCAAGATTGGCTCGCCATATTTGGCCACTTGTCTTACCACCCACCAGGCTCGAAGTCTGTGGGTTGGGTTTGGGTCTAGCAAGACCGAGTGTATAAGGGCACAGTTTATCCAACAACTCGTCCAGCACTGATCTAGGTCCAGTTTTCTTTTCGTCGGGCTCGCGTTCCAGCGACCGATGTGTGTATGCTTGTTTAACACGAGACTTTCCATGCTGCGAGGCGGGCGGTGACCCCATGTTCATTTGCTGCGCCCTCCACGTGTTTTCCATGGCGCAATACTTGCGTACCATGTCTGATAGTTTGGTGAAGCTTTGAACTCGGCGACGAGCAAGGGCGTTCAAAAGGCCATTGTCTTTGCAGGTGAAATGGAAAGCTTTGATTACCTCTTTGTCGCAGCAGGATGCCATCCTATTTTTTACAAGGAGAAATCTAGCCCAATAATGATGGATTGTCTCGTTTGGCAGCTGTTTGACATTCATGAGGTCCCATATGTCCGGATTTCCCGAATCCTGGGAGTATTTCGCATGGTGGGTGGGTGGGAAATTTTTTGGGATTCCCACCTGTGGCGGACCCGGACTATCCTCAATAGGAGGTTGAGTTGCGTCTGATTTTGATCACGCAAGGTTCGGATCCGGACTGATGTGCGGCTGGATCGGTTCGAGGCCGAATCCTGCTTTAGGGCTCAAGTCCGAATGTATTTCTGGGGTGGTGCTTGACTCCGAGCTAGAGACTCGAGTGTACACTGTTTTTAGCTTATAAGGTTACGGCCCCTCCTGGGCCTCTTCGACGGTGGCGACGAGGTGCGTGACTGGAGGGGTGTTGATTGCTCGGTCGTCGGGTTTAAGCCCGACCTGGTCATAGGTCATGGGCCTGGTAACGGAGATTCCCATTGTGTGGAATAGACTTGCAAGGTGGTCTGCCGGCTGGGCACACGGGTGTACCGAACACTCCAGAGATTCGATGGGGGATCTTGTGGACGGCCTGTCGGAGTCAGGCTTCAAGGCCGCACCCTGGGTGGCATCTAATTCTTTTGGGTCTACTGGCCCCGAGGTTGATGCCCCCGAGCTGGTGGTTCCCTCCATGGGGGCGAAGCCTTCAATCTAGTCGAGGCGACCAGTGTGATCGGCGCGTAATAATACGCCACCGAACACGAAGAGACGATCCTGGGTGGGGAAGCCCTCGGCACGGTGTGGTCTCTAAGGACCAGTTGAGCCATCGATCCTTTCGGCTATCCAACAGCGGAACTCTCAATGAAAGCACCAATGTTGGTGTCAAAACCGGCAGACCTCGGGGTAGGGGTCCCGAGCTGTGGATCTAGGATCGATGGGGAACAAGGGACGATGAACACGGTGTTTACCCAGGTTCGAGCCCTCTCAAAGAGGTAATACCCTACGTCCTGCTTGATTGTATTGGATGTATAGTATGGTTACAGAGCAGATCTACCTCGAGATCAGCATGAGCTAAACCCTAAGGTGATGAGGTGATGAATACAGCTCTAGCCTAAAGACTACAACCCTCGGTTTATATAGACACCGGTAGGGTTAGGGTTACCGGAGATAGATTACAATAAGGGGTAAAGAGATCTTGCCTATCCTTGACTTGGAGGGCACACCACGGCTTCATAGACCTCCTGTCGCTATACGACTTCACCAGTCCGGCGCATATTCAATGGGCCGACGCCCCGAGGTCCCCTTAGTCCATAACTCCTTCAATTAGATCTATGCCATCCAAGATTGCTATTAATGAGTCTCTGAAGGCTATTAAAATTTCTATGAATGAAAGTAGAGAAAGAACCGCTAGGATGCGTGCTAATAGAGATTGGCTAGAAAAAGCATGTTCTTCTAGTTTTTGTGATAATAATGATGAAGATCATAAAGTGATTGGTATGAATCCTATTGCATCTTTGTTTGCTAATATAAAACTTGATAAAGAAGGGGCTGGAGATGAGTCAACTTTAGCTAGAAGGCATCCCAATAATTTGGAGGGTCAAGATCTTAATGAAAAAATTGATAAAAGTGGGATTGGAGAGGTCAAAAGTTTAGGTAGCGATGAACCCACTCTTTTGGATTTTAATTATTATAATTGTTATTTAATAGATTGTATTTCCTTATTGCAATCCATGCTTAATTCACCTCATGCTTATAATAAAAATAATGCTTTTACTAGACATATTGTTGATGCTATGATGAAATATTTTGAAGAAAAACTTGAGTTGGAAGTTTCAATCTCTAGAAAGCTTTATGATGAGTGGGAACCTACCATTAAAATTAAGATTAAAGATTATGAGTTCAATGCCTTATGTGATTTGGGTGCTAGCGTTTCAACTATCCCAAAAAAATTATGTGATGTGCTAGGTTTCCATAAACTTGATAATTGTTCTTTGAATTTGCACTTAGCGGATTCCACTATTAAGAAACCTATGGGAAGGATTAATGATGTTCTTATTGTTGCAAATAGGAATTATGTACCCATAGATTTTATTGTGCTTGATAAAGATTGCAATCCTACATGCCCTATTATAGTTGGTAGACATTTCCTTAGAACGATTGGTGCAATTATTGATATGAAAGAAGGAAACATTAGATTTCAATTTCCGTTAAGGAAGGGCATGGAACACTTTCCAAGAAAGAAAATTAAGTTTCCATACGAATCTATTATGAGGGCCACTTATGGATTGCATACCAAAGATGACAATACCTAGATATATGCATAATGCCTAGCTAGGGGCATAAAACAATAGCGCTTGTTGCGAGGCAACCCAATTTTATTTTTATGTATTTTTGTTTTTTCTCCTGTTTTTTCAATAAATACACAATAGTACCTCTGTAGTAATTGTGTTTTAGTGTTTCAATTAGTGTTTGAGACAAGCAAGACGTTTGGGATGCTTTGGTATATCGTTGATTTGGTGTTGCTGAAAAACAGAAACTTGTGCATCCAGTAACCGAATTGTTAAAATTCACTGAAGCATGGAAAATTTCTGAAATTTTTACACAGGATTTATATATGAATTTCCTATGTTGTCCTAATTTTTGAGAATTTTTGGAGTTACAGAAGTATGACTAATACTCTGGTCTCCAACGTATCTATAATTTTTTATTGTTCCATGCTATTATATTATCCATCTTGGATGTTTTATATGCCTTAATATGTTATTTTATATCATTTTTTGGGACTAACCTATTAACCTAGTGCCAGTGCCAGTTACTGTTTTTTTTCTTCTTTTTGCCTTCTACAGAAAATCAATACCAAACGGAGTCCAAAAGGTATGGAACTTTACGATGATTTTTCTTGGACCAGAAGTCACCTAGGAAGCTTCAGGAGGAGGCCAGAAGACCCACGAGGAGGCCACAAGCCCTAGGGACGTGCCCCAGGGGGTGTGTGCCCCCTAGTCTTGTGGGCCCCTCATAGCTCTCTTAACTCTAATCATCGCTCCATAAATACCCAAAAATTCCCCGTATACCAGAGGGAACATTAAAAATACTTTTCCGCCGCCGCAAGCTTCTGTTCTCGTGAGATCCCATCTTGGGGCCTTTTCCGGCACTCTGCCGGAGGGGGATTCGATCACGGAGGGCCTCTACACCAACCTTGCTGCCCTTTCGATGATGTGTGAGTAGTTTACTAAAGACCTACGGGTCCATAGCTAGTAGCTAGATGTCTTCTTCTCTCTCTTTGATCTTCAATACAATGTTCTCCTCGATGTTCTTGGAGTTCTATTCGATGTAATCTTCTTTTGCGGTGCGTTTGTTGAGATCCAATGAATTGTGGATTTATGATCAGATTATCTATGAATATTATTTGAGTCTTCTCTGAACTCTTTTATGCATGATTAAGATAGCTTTGTATTTCTCTCCGATCTATCGATTTGGTTTGGCCAACTAGATTGGTTTTTCTTGCAATGGGAGAGGTGCTTTGTTTTGGGTTCAATCTTGCGGTGTCCTCATCCAGTGACAGTAGGGGTAGCGAGGCACGTAGTTGTATTGTTGCCATTAAGGATAAAAAGATGGGGTTTTTACCATATTGATTGGATCCATCCCTCTACATCATGTCATCTTGCTTAAGGCGTTACTCCGTTCTAGTTAACTTAATTCACTAGATGCATGCTGGATAGCGGTCGATGTGTGGAGTAATAGTCGTAGATGCAGGCAGGAATCGGTCTACTTGTCACGGACGTGATGCCTATATTCATGATCATTGCCTTAGATATCTTCATAACTTTGTGCTATTCTATCAATTGCTCAACAGTAATTTGGTCACCCACCGTGTGTGTTCCTTTCAAGAGAGAAGCCTCTAGTGAAAACTATGGCCCCCGACTCTATTTCTCATTATATATTTTCAGATCTATAAAACCAAAAACCTAAAAATACCTTGCTGCAATTTATTTATTTATTTATATTTACTTTACTTTGCCTTTAACTTATCTTTTATATCTATCTCTATTAGATCTCACTCTTGCTAGTGACCGTGAAGGTATTGACAACCCCTTTTTCGTGTTGTGTGCAAGTGTTTGTTAGTTTGCGTAGGTGCACCTATTGGGGACTTGCTTTTACCTCCTACTGGATTGATACCTTGGTTCTTAACTGAGGGAAATACTTATCTCTACTTTGCTGCATCACCCTTTCCTCTTCAAGGGAAAAATCAACGCAAGCTCAAGAAGTAGCAGGGGTCACCAGAAGGGTTTCGGTGAATATTGCGTAATACCGGGTATTACTAATATATTATATATAGGTGGAAAATGTTTACAAGGATATTAAAAAAATATAATGTTCTAGAAGTATTTAGAACATTTTATATTTAATTTAAATATCAACAGGCCTTAAACAACCAAGAGGTGGAAGCCAACTTGGGCCACGAAGGCCCAAGTGGAGGAGGCGCCCCCCCTTTCCTTGTGGGGGCCGAATCCTACTAGGGGAGGAGTCACAAGGAGGCTTTCCCTACTTGGTGGCAGCCCTCCTCTCCCCCTCTAACCTATATATACTTAAGGTATTTGCCACAATTGTATACACAAGTTTTGTAGCCTCCTCTAGTTCTTCTAGTTCATGTTCTAGTTGGTCCTAGTTGACTAATTAGAGTGTGGCTACTCCTCTCGTCCTCATAATTAGAGGCCTAGTGTGGTTCTAAACTCCTCCCTCTAATTCTCCAGCAACGGTTAGCTCTGGACGATGAAGCGCTACCGGATCGTGAAGCCTGCACGCTTGCAACCAAGTAGAGAGGCTATGCTTTCGGTGTTCAGTTCGAGGGACTGTTCATGGGCGGTACGGGGGATCGTTCATCTATGATTTGAGGGACTCCAAGTACGATCTACACCGACATGTTCTTCTTCCGCTCCAACTTGGTGACGGTAACGGCAGTGATCCCAAACCGTTATGCATCTTCATATTGATCTTGGGTGGTCGTAGGCGCGATTTTTTTTGTTTTCTACTAAGTTTCCCAACAGTGGCATCAGGAGCAGGATTATGAGTAGGTGCGGGTTGTGATCTAGATCACATGTTATTGTGAGGGTTGATGTTCTTGCTATACTTCCCTCGAGTGTTGCTTCAGTTCAATTCATTGATAGCATGGAGTCGTTTTGTCACAGGGTTCTCACAATCGATCGGCTCAGGCTGTCGATGATCTGCTAATAGTTCCTTGGGCTTCACCATAGTTGAGAATAGTGAACCATCTCATACACAAGAGGGTGCCTAAGATGGATGATCTTCTAGGGTGTCACCCGTATTGACGCGGTTTGTGTGGGGCAAGAGATTTTTAATTAAGTCTCTTGTTTCACACACCCCGAAACTTAATCTAGCATCAAGAATCATCGCTTAAATTATGGACATAGGTAGCTAGTATTACTTGTTAAACTAGTTAACCATGTAACTAATTTTTTTCCAAAAATGATTAGAGGACGCCTAACTTGGTTTTGCAGAGTATGCATATGATGTGGTATAACCTTAGTCATGATAATGAGTTTATGTATGAGATGGTTATATGTTGTAATGTTAAGTGGCCTGCGCATCACGGCATGATGGCAGGAGCCACGAGATTGCCATGTTAATGTAAATATCATAGAGATAGCCTACAGGTTACAAGTGACGATGGCTACCATACAAGTTGCCATGACCCCAACAAGGAGAAGGAGTACTTGGCGCAGGACGAGAAGATATAATTTCGTGCCATGGCGGAATTTTTGAATTTGGTGCCACGGCAACGTTTTTTGAAACGGTCACCATGGCAACGTTTTCTGAAATTGTCGCCACGGAAACTGTAACACCCCATGTATTAAGCTACGGTGATCACCCTTTTGATTATGCCATGTCATCATGATCAACAGTGCTTAATCATCATTAGTATCATATCTCTTTTCAAATTCAAATTCAAATGGAAATTCAAACTAAAAGTGAAAATAAAAGTTGTCCAAACCCAGAAACTAAAATGTTCATTAAATAGAAAATAATTTGGAGGCAATGATAAAATTGTAACCGACTTTATTGAAATTGGATAAGTGACTTAAACATCCTCAAACAGTGGCTGAAAACAATATTTAATAACCTATTAATTAAATATAAAATAAATATGAAATGATAAATACCCCAAACTAATTTTTGGTGATAGGGTATGTTGCACTGTGATTTATGGACCAGGTCATGTATTTTGCAAAATTCATTTGGGTGCCACACATTTTGCAAAACAGAAATAAAAAGAGCAAACAGGAAAAGAAAATAGAAAAGGGGAAAGTAGCCCACAGCTACTGGGCCTAAGTGGCAACAGTGGCCCAGCCCGCCTGGCCTTTTCCCTCACCTCCCGCACTGCTCCCCCTGGCGCGCTGTCGAACACAGCGCATGCACGCGCGCGCACCGCCAGGCCCCCCTCTCCCCTTCACGACAGCGCGCGCCCGCGCCCGTGGTGGATAAGGGCCCAGTCCCCTGCCTCCCTGGCCTCCCCTCGCCTCACTTCCCCCTCTCTCTGCCTCGTCCCCGTTCTCCCCACCGCAGCAGGGCGTAGCCATGGCCGCCATCGGGCCGTAGCCACGGCCACCGAGCCCTCCTTGCCGCTTCGCCATGTCCAGCAGCACCACCTGCATCGACTACACCGACGACGAGGACGGGCCCGAGCTCTACACCACTGCATCGCCTCCACTCCGCCCTCTCCCTCCTCGGATCACCGCCACACGCCGTCGATGATTCGCGCCGCCCCGAGCACCTCGAGCCGTCCCCGGGCCTTCTCTGCAACGGTCGTGAGCACCCCGTCCTCCTTCCCCTCTCCTTACGCTCCCCTCTGCAACGTACGCGCTGCTCCCTTCTCGCCCGAACACGCCGCCGCGGGACTCGTCGTCGGCGCACTCCCGGTGACCTTTTGGTCATGCGGGTATGCCCGTCAAGCTCCCCGCGTCACGCTGAGCCTCGCCGCGTCGATTGTGTGCTCGCGCTCGCGCTCTTTCGCCATCCCCGATCGCTACCCGAAACCGCCGTCTGCCAACGCCGTCGCCCTGCTCAACTCCGGCCGCCCCAACCGTCGTGACCCCCGCCATCGGACGCGGCGTGCTTCGCTCGTTCCAGCAAGCCCAACGCCACGTCGAATGGTGCACCGCAGAGGAATTTCGGGCTCGCCGGAGTTCTCTGTAGCGTCCGGCGCTCGCCGGCATGTCTCCGGCGGCCGGCGCCGACATGGCCCGTCTGGCCCACCGCCTGGGCCACTGACTGATGGGCCCGGGGCTCCCATTTGACAAGTCAGCGTTGCTGACTGGGCAGCCCGTGTCGCTGACACGCGGGTCCCACCCCTTAAAACGTTTTTAAAATAAATAAAAACCCTAATTAAAATGCTAATTAACCTAATTAGTTAATTAATTAAGTTAACAGACACTGACAGTAGGCCCCACCCCCCTAATTAATCCTATTTAGTTTAAATTAACTTTGATTAAACTAATCAGAGGCTGACATGTGGGTCCCACTGGACCCACCTGTCAGGTTTGACTCTGGTCAGCCAGAGTTGACCGCTGACGTCATCTTTTTGTCATGCTGATGTCACTGTTTACTGTTTTGGATAATTCGAATTTAAATAATTAAATAAAATTCAGAAAATCAATTAAACTTTAGAAAATCATAGCTTTTAAACCGTAACTCCGATGAAAATAATTTATATATGAAAGTTGCTCAGAATTTTGATACGAAGCTGAATACGCCCTCCGTATTCCTGTCAGATGCCCCTAGCTAGATGAACATGGAACTTTTTGCCTGTTTTCGATAAATGAATAGTGCCTGACTTTTATAAAATAAATCCAAACAAATTCCTAAAATAACTAAATGACTTAGACATGTCTTTAGGCAACCCTGCACTGCACGTTAGCGTAGCCTGCTCCGTGTTGCTTATGTTTGCCGTGTATTCATTTGTTTCCTCCCCCTCTTCTCTCTCGTTAGACTCCGACGCAGTTCCCGGTACCGACGCAGCTCTGGAGCTCGACGCCACCGTTGACGACCTTGCCCCTGCCGCCGAGCAACCAGGCAAGCACCCCCCCTTTTGAGCATACCGATATCGCCTATTCTTTCTCTCTCATGCTTGCATTAGAATTGCTGCCGCTACTGCTTTACCTATTCTAATGCATAGCCTGTTTATTGTAACCTGCTGTTGATAATTACCTGCATATCCTAAACTGTTTAGTATAGGCTGGGTAGAGACCTATCAGTGACCCCACTTGTCCCGACTGCCCCGCTGGATTATCAGAAGACCCGATCAACGGGATTGAAGACCAGGTCCCGGCACCGCACATCACCCCCTTAGTTGTACGCCGCTACTGGGTTACTATCGAGTGCCGAGGGTGATACCTCATGTAGCACTTCTGATGTTAACTCTGTAGAGTAGCTATTCGGTCGTGGTCATCCAGGGTGATTCCTCCTTCACCACTTCCGATAACGACGCCATCGTACAACACCTCAAGTGTGAACCCATTGAGGGCGATTCCTCCGAGTTCACCTTGACGGATACGTCGAGTAGGAATCCAATGAGGGTGATACCTCAGATTCCCCTGATGTTATGGACACATGGATACTTGGACTGTACTATTGTTACTTGGAAAGGCGGGTCGA
This sequence comes from Thinopyrum elongatum, assembly GCA_011799875.1. NCBI lineage: Eukaryota > Viridiplantae > Streptophyta > Magnoliopsida > Poales > Poaceae > Thinopyrum > Thinopyrum elongatum. The sequence continues at coordinate 331,462,970 of CM022300.1, read as the reverse complement.
CCCTGAGGGGTACCCGCGTGTGATGTGAAGACGGGTTGCCTGGATGGTGCCCGAGTGAGAATACGAGGCGTGGCCGAGCATTCTTGGCCCTTGCCGCAAGTCCTCGAGACGGGGTGACGGGGTCACATCTTTCGTGAGTCTCTGCTCGTTACCGCACTACCAACACACTACGATTTGGATATTTGATTCGAGTGGGCCTCCGGCCCGATAGCACTAACCATCACGCGGGAAAAGTTATGGGCACTCTGCATCATATGCATCAGCCGAAAGCTTTGTCAAATGTCCAGTTCAGCATTGCAGCCGGGACGGACCGGCGCCCCTTGGTGCCTGGCTTCCCCCTGCACGCAACGACTCGGAGTGCACAGGGCGATGGCCCAAGACCTCTGAGCGCTTAGGATGTAGACCGACGGGGACCTCTCTGCTGAGCTCTAAGTAGGGTTGCGGTGTGTCATTTGGCCGAGGTCGGGCATGACCCAGAAAAGTGTGTCCGGCCGGAGTTAAGCGAGCGTGGTGGGTAAGTTGGTGCACCCCTGCAGGGAAGAACTAATCTATGCATAGCCGGATCCTCGGTAACGGACACTCGGAGTTGTATCCCGATCTATACAACAAGAATTGGATACTATGGCTCTGGGATTGCTTCTCGCAGGGAGTCGAGAAGGGATCTCAGGACGAGGTTGATGACAGTATGGCTCTGGGATTGCTTTCTCGCAGGGAGTCGAGAAAGGATCTCTGGGTGAGGATGAGACCTAATGATACTACTACTTTATACGGTACTAATCTACACTCTTCTAATGCTGCAAGACCTCTGAAGATGCTAGTCTTCGATAGGACTAGGACTTCTCTCTATTCTGGCATTTCTGCAGCCCAGTCCACATATACAGCCTTCCTTTGATAATGATTGCATATGTAGTGTAGATCCTTGCTTGCTGAGTACTTCGGATGAGTACTCACGGTTGCTTTGCTTTCTTTTTCCCCATATCCTTTTTGATGCAACCAGATGACGGAGCCCCAGATACAGCTGCCCACGCCGACGATCGCTACTACTACCCCGAGGGTGGATACTACTACGAGCTGGCCGACGACCAGGAGTAGGTTCGGAGGGTCCCAGGCAGGAGGCCTGCGCCTTTCGATCGTAGTGTTTTATTTTGCCCCATCTTCTAATGGCCTATCTGTGCTTTCTTTTATATCTGTAGTCAGATATCTGATGCTTCCGCTAACGCTTGTATGCGAACTTATGTATTCGAGCCCTCGAGGCCCCTGGCTTGTAATATAAAGCTTGTATGACTTTTTTTATGTTTTAGAGTTGTGTTGTGATATCTTCCCGTGCGTCCTTAGGCTTGATCGTGTGCATTTGCGTGCATGATTAGTGCACGATTGAGCCGGGGCATCACAAGTTGGTATCAGAGCCAGGTTTCGATCCTGGGACCTGTGGGTTATGGGCCCACCACGCTTCCGCTGCTCCGTGTTGCTTATGTTTGCCGTGTATTCGTTTGTTTCCTCCCCCTCTTCTCTCTCGTTAGACTCCTCGCAGTTCCCGGTACCAACGCAGCTCTGGAGCCCGACGCCATCGTTGACGACCTTGCCCTTGCCGCCGAGCAACCAGTCAAGCACCCCCCTTTTTAGCATACCGATATCGCCTATTCTTTCTCTCTCATGCTTGCATTAGAATTGCTGCCGCTACTGCTTTACCTATTCTTATGCATAGCCTATTTATTGTAACCTGCTGTTGATAATTACCTGCATATCCTAAACTGCTTAGTATAGGCTGGGTAGAGACCTATCAGTGACCCCACTTGTCCCGACTGCCCCGCTGGATTATCAGAAGACCCGATCAACGGGATTGAAGACCAGGTCCCGGCACCGCACATCACCCCCTTAGTTGTACGCCACTACTGGGTTACTATCGAGTGCCGAGGGTGATACCTTGTGTAGCACTTCTGATGTTAACTTTGTAGAGTAGCTATTCGGTCATGGTCATCGAGGGTGATTCCTCCTTCACCACTTCTGATAACGACGCCGTCGTACAACACCTCAAGTGTGAACCCACTGAGGGTGATTCCTCTGAGTTCACCTTGACGGATACATCGAGTAGGAATCCAACGAGGGTGATACCTCAGATTCCCCTGATGTTATGGACACACGGATACTTGGACTGTACTATTGTTACTTGGAAAGGCGGGTCGACCCTGAGGGGTACCCGCGTGTGATGTGAAGACGGGTTGCCTGGATGGTGCCCGAGTGAGAATACGAGGTGTGGCCGAGCATTCTTGGCCCTTGCCGCAAGTCCTCGAGATGGGGCGACGGGGTCACATCTTTCGTGAGTCTCTGCTTGTTACCGCACTACCAACACACTACGATTTGGATATTTGATTCGAGTGGGCCTCCGGCCCGATAGCACTAACCGTCACGCGGGAAAAGTTATGGGCACTCTGCATCGTATGCATCAGCCGAAAGCTTTGTCAGACGTCCAGTTCAGCATTGCAGCCGGGACGGACCGGCGCCCCCCTGGTGCCTGGCTTCCCCCTGCACGCAACGACTCGGAGTGCATAGGGCGATGGCCCAAGACCTCTGAGCGCTTAGGATGTAGACCGACGGGGACCTCTCTGCTGAGCTCTAGGTAGGGTTGTGGTGTGTCATTTGGCCGAGGCCGGGCATGACCCGGAAAAGTGTGTCCGGCCGGAGTTAAGCTAGCGTGGTGGGTAAGTTGGTGCACCCCTGCAGGGAAAAACTAATCTATGCATAGCCGGATCCTCGGTAACGGACACTCGGAGTTGTATCCCGATCGATACAACTAGAATTGGATACTATGGCTCTGGGGTTGCTTCTCGCAGGGAGTCGAGAAGGGATCTCAGGACGAGGTTGATGACAGTATGGCTCTGGGATTGCTTTCTCGCAGGGAGTCGAGAAAGGATCTCTGGGTGAGGATGAGACCTAATGATACTACCACTTTATACGGTACTAATCTACACTCTTCTAATGCTGCAAGACCTCTGAAGATGCTAGTCTTCGATAGGACTAGGACTTCTCTCTATTCTGGCATTTCTGCAGCCCAGTCCACATATACAGCCTTCCTTTGATAATGATTGCATATGTAGTGTAGATCCTTGCTTGCTGAGTACTTCGGATGAGTACTCACGGTTGCTTTGCTTTCTTTTTCCCCATATCCTTTTTGATGCAACCAGATGATGGAGCCCCAGATACAGCTGCCCACGCCGACAATCGCTACTACTACCCCGAGGGTGGATACTACTACGAGCTGGCCGACGACCAGGAGTAGGTTCGGAGGGTCCCAGGCAGGAGGCCTGCGCCTTTCGATCATAGTGTTTTCTTTTGCCCCGCCTTCTAAGGGCCTATCTGTGCTTTTTTTTATATTTGTACTCAGATATCTGATGCTTCCGCTGACGCTTGTATGCGAGCTTATGTATTCGAGCCCTCGAGGCCCCTGGCTTGTAATATAAAGCTTGTATGACTTTATTTATGTTTTAGAGTTGTGTTGTGATATCTTCCCGTGAGTCCTTAGGCTTGATCGTGTGCATTTGCGTGCATGATTAGTGCACAATTGAGCCGGGGCGTCACAGAAACATTTTTGAAATATTTGCCACGGCAACGAAATATTGGCCGTCACGCCGCTTCAGTTGGAGATTTCAGACGATCATGGAAAACTCCCGGCGCCCAGGGCTATACCATATCATGCTATTATGAATTGCCTGAGATATTGATCCCTTTGTTGTTTGCACCCTTTGATTGCATAGTAGTCAATTATTAGGGTGATCTCTCATAGTAAATATCAAGTTAAAAGGTGCTCTTCCCACTGTTGCAACCGTCTATAACACATAGCGTTCCGGAGTGCGTTATGTCCACATGAATACAAATGGGACGTGGGGTGTAAGACAAGGATGGTCAGACCATGTATGCAGATAGCACTCGGTTGTCTTGAAGTTCTAGCAGAATTGTTCTGACCTTGGAGCACGAAGCATCGAAAGATGAACAAGAGTCATATGGATATATGATTGGAAAAAGTTTGCCCACCGGTCAAAGTTCTCGTCATCAATGATGTCCACATCACTGGCTGAGAACTAGATTTGGATCTTGAATCACTTAAAATCAATTAGGAGAGATATTTATTTGAGTGGGAGCAGAATAATGTATTAATTTAGTTTAATCACTAGTGCAAATTAATTATGAACAATGTCTATGTGTAGCTCGCATTATAGTTGTAGAATTATGGCTCACTGTTCCACCTTTGTTGTTGAAATTGATTAGTTGTTATTTATCTAGTTGAATCTTTATGATTGAGAGGATCATCATCTAAAATTGCCAAGAAGTATTTTGTCCTAATGCATGCTTACAATACTCTCTTAATAATGCTATGGATGACGAGACTCACATCCATCATTCCAAAAGTTAAAATTGCATTACAGTCTGTGTGCTTCTGAGAAACCCGAACTTCAAAATGATTGGATAGTTATGTGATATTCTTGGAACTGAAAATTATTTTTAGAAACAAACAAAGATAAAAAGATATGTGATATCTAAATAAGTGTTTTGTTTGCTAGATCTAGTGAAGTGTTCAATTGAGATTGAAATGTGAAGACCCGGAAGAACGCCAATCATGAGATGATGGCGAGAACTTAAAGAGAAAGAACAAAAACTAAAGGATGTAATAAGACTTACATGCCTAGGAAGGTTCAAGGCTTGCGCAACTCTTAAAAATTTATATGATTCTTCTGTTGACTGGGAGAAATATTGAAAGTAAAACTATATGAAGTTTAGAGGCGGAAAGAAAAGAAGACTGGAATGTCCAGCTCAGGTATGAGTGTCATACAAGTTCTAAGATGTAGAGAAAGCCGGTCAAGTAAAGTGTGATTCTTGACAATTGTGAAATAAATTGTTAAACACTAAATTCTTCGGGAATTGTGGTTAAGAGTTGATCACAAGAATACCGACTCAATTGCATGTTGTTGTGAATCGATGCAAGAATTACTATGGCCTAATGACCAAGAAATTAATGAGGTTAAAGTATGTGCTCAAATTTTTGTAACAGTTATGATACTTTTTCATCAACATATTACCTCTAAATTTATTGTCATAATTCAGTTTGGAGTTTCGTACACTCTAGCCCATTGCATAGAAGTTGAAAGGAGGTTATTCATTAGAAAACAATTGTTGTTCAATGTAATGAACAAAAGGGCCATACTCCTATTGTGAATAGGATTGAAGTTATGAATATTGACGATAGAATTGAGCATCCATAATACTGACGCTAAATGTCGCAAGACTAAAAATACCACATATGTGTGGCACTGGATTTAGTCACATTGGAGAAACCCGCTTGAAGAAATTCCATAGTGATGGATTTTGGAGTCATATGATTATGAATCATCTGACACTTGCAACTTTCATCCAAATAGTGAAGTAAACTAAAATACCGTTCACAGGCCATAAAAAAACGAGCAACAAAAATAATTGGAAATATGCATATTGATGTATGTAATCCAATAAGTGTTATTGCAAGAAGTAGATTTATCTATCTTCAAGATGACTCAAGTAGATATTTATATTTACTAATTGAGATATAAATCTGGATCTTTTGAAATGTTTCAAAAAGATTTTCAGAATGAAGTAGAAATTATTGTAACAAAAAAAATTATGTTTCTACAATTGGATTGCAGAAAAGAATATTTGAGTTACAAATTTAGCGAATGTCTGATGAGCTATAAATGAATTTTATAGCTTGCACCTCCTAGAAACACTACTGAGAGTAGAATGTTTCGAGTAGATGTAATCAAGCTATGCATGACATGGTGAGATCAGAGATGACATTAATTGTTCCGCCAATATACTTTTAATGTGATGCTTTAGAGACTATGGCGTTTACACAGAAAAGAGCGCCATCAAATTTGTCGAAATAAGTGCTACTTTGTAGGTTATCCCAAATGGTTGGGTATGCCTCTATCACTATGCTGAGGCAAAGTGTTTTGTCATAGAGTGCGGAAATTTTGGAGAAAATGTTTTCTGCAAAAGAGTGAGTGGGAGGATAGTGCAATTCGACAAGATTACAAAATCTTCGTGATCAAGTCAAAGGAAATAAACACTAGAAGTGGTTCTAAAATTTCTTACCGTGACTGATACAGAAGCCTCTACATAGGATATAGAGACTTCGGTCGGACATGCAGCTGAACTATATAGGTTGGAAAATTCATACAGACCTTCAGCGTATGCAGATGAAATATTGTTGAAACAAACAATGAACCTATAGTACACAGAGAAGGGTTGATGGGCCCCGACTCCGGAATTGGCTATACACCAAAATAATTCGAGATAGTATCCATACACATAATTCAAATTTAGAACTTGATAGACCCTCTAAAAGACTTCAAGTCTAAAGTGCAGTGATGGATCTATAAATTGACAAAGTAAAAATGTTTTATAATGCTTGACTTGTTGCAAATAGTTTATGACAAGATCAAGGAGTTGATTATGACGAGATTATCTCATCATAATAATACTTAAAGTCAGTTCATATTAAACTAGCAATTACTAAATATTTCAGTTATGAGATATAACAGATGGATGTCAAAATGATTCCCATGAGATGGAAATAGAACCAAGGATCTATATTTGATACAGTACAAGGTAATTTTCTCGATCCAGAGGATGCTGGTAAGTGTGCAAACTTCAAGAGATCCAGTAATGATCTGAAGCAAGCATAGTGGAGTTGGAATATTTGTTTTGATGAGTTGATCAAATAATATGATTTCATTGATAGAACCAATGATGTTTGTATTTACAAGAAAGTAAGTGGGAGTACGATAATATTCTAAACACTATGTGTGCATGACACATTGTTGATTGGAAATTATATAAATTTCCTGACACGGATTAAGACTTTATTGAAAATAGTTTTTCAGTAAAGTACTTAGGCAATATAGTCCTTGTACTAGACATAATAATCTATGGTGATAGTAGTGTCTAATCGGGCTTAGCCAAAATACGTATTGACAAAAGTACGAAAGCAGTTTAGTATAAAAATGTCAAGAAGAGTTTTCTTGTCAAACTCACATGGAAGGAGTTCTTAGAAAGAATCGGTATCTTGAAATACTGATGAGTGAAATACATGAATTCAATCACACCTGTGTTAATTCCATGGTATGTAAATAAACAGATATGCCCAAGTACTCCAAGTAAGTTGTGAGTAAAGTTACCAGAATGGTCAAATTGTTGATCATAGGACAACAGTGAAAATATCGTTAAGTACTAACGAAAAGTTTCTCGCATATTAAGATAATGAAGAGATTGTTGTAAGGAGTTACATCAATAAATGCTTGATGTAATTAGTACATTGACAAAAATCTTCAATTGGTGCTCCAAGCAAATTTCAATTTAAATGATTTATGGTGGCACCGAAATTAGAATTGGTCCAAGAAAGTTACTGTGGTGAATTCTATAATAGAAAGTTCAGTATATTGTCGCTTTAGAAGCAACAATTTAGGGTGATGAATCAAAGGTTCACTTATGAACTTGATATGATTTCTAGATGATTGTGCAAAAAGAACACTATTCTCAGATAGTGGTTCTGTAGCTCAATCTAAGGAATCAATGGTCTTATCGATGATTTGATATATACTAAGTTTGTTTGCCACAAATTATGAATTTATGCAAAAGCATGATGGATGCATTGAAATGCAAATGATACACATGGATCTGAAGTTGTTAGATTTGATAGGACGAAGTCTATACCACAAGCAAAGCATGGGCTGACACCGGATTGCCATTGGTGTAAAAGTTAAATGTGCTAACTAGATTAGTGACTCTAGTGCAAGTGGGCGACCATTGAAAATATGACCTAGGGGAAAATAATATTTGTATTATTATATTTCCATTTTCATAATTAATAGTTTATATTCTATGCTATAACTGCTATGATTCTGGAATATGCGATTCAGTGGAAAAATTCATATGCATGTGTGGAATGATAAACGGTAAATAAAAGGTTCCTAGTCTCGCCTCTAAGATTATCTCAAGTGTTGTTGGTGATCGCATTTTTCGGATCTTAGGATATCGTTAAGTGCAACGATAGTCCTAAAACAACATTGAGATTATGACGTTGGAAGAACAATCATATTGAATCGACCCAATCTTGTTCATTATGAATTGAGTTAATTTCGTCTGCATTCAATTGTAATAACACGGAGTGTTAACATGTGATATTTCTCCTTAGACCATGAGAGTATTGTGGTCACATCTTACGGTATGGTGGGCTTTGGGGTTGCTCAAACGTCACCTATAACACGGTGATCATAACGACAACTTACAGGTTCATCGAAAAGTTTGACAAGTTGCCAGATAACTCGAGAGTGGGCTTTGCTCCTCCGATGAAGGAGCAATATTCTCAGGGCCCTCTTGGTGTGATGGCATGAATCATCGTCTTTCCAGACACAAGTGACTATGTCACGGGGATACCGGAACATAATAACGAGAAAGAAGAACAAAACCGGTAACGAGGATATTGGTATAGTGAGCATAGTGATAACTCAGGAGGACACCGATACATCCCGGGTTTTTTAAAGTATCACGAAGCAAAGGGAACATCACATGATAACCAAAGGTTCACTCGAATATCATTTGTGTGCTCCTAGGGATTGATACGAACGTCCACGGTCCCGCTGTCGATCATTGAACGAACGGTTTCGTTCATGTCTGTGAGTTACCGAGCCTACGAGGTTAAAATCTTAAGGAAATCATGATCTGCTGAGTGCTACTAGGATGGGAGTGATGATAATATATTTGTGGAATTGTTTCATTAATATTCGTAATAGTTCCGAGAGGATCCGGAAGCGTTTCGGGGTCACCGGAAGGGTTTCGGTGAATATCGGGTAATACCGGGTATTACTGATATATTATATATAGGTGGAAAATGTTTCCAGAGATGTTAATATATATATATATATATATATATATATATATATATATAATGGTCTAAAAGTATTTAGAACATTTTATATTTAATTTAAATATCAACGGGCCTTAAAAGGCCAAGAGTTGGAAGCCAACTTGGGCCACGAAGGCCCAAGTGGAGGAGGCGCCCCCATTTCCTTGTGGGCGGGGGGGGGGGGTGAATGTCCAACTCCTCCCCCCTTTGGATGGAGCCCAAGGAGGTTTCCTCCTTGGTGGCAGCCCTCATCTCCCCCTCTATCCTATATATACTTGAGGTATTGGCCACAATTGTATACGCAAGTTTTGGAGCCTCCTAGTTGACTAATTAGATCGTGGCTAATCCTCTTGTCCTCATAATTAGAAGCCCAATGTGGTTCTAATCTCCTCCCTCTAATTCTCCAGGAACGATTAGCTCTGGACGGCGAAGCACTACCGGATTGTGAAGCCTGCATGCTTGCAACCAAGTAGAGAGGTCGCGCTTTCGGTCTTCAGTTCGAGGAACTATTCGTGGGCGATACAAGGATCGTTCATCTACAGTTTGAGGGACTCCAAGTACGATCTATAATGACATGTTCTTCTTCTGCTACAACTCGGTGACGATAACGGTCATGATCCCAACCCATCATGCATCTTCATATTGATCTTGGGTGATCGTAGACACGATTTTTTTTGTTTGCTACTACATTTCCCAACACGTGTTTGTCGTTCCGTCCGGCAAGCTTCTCGGGTTCTTTGTTCTTAGCGTGGAGTTGAAGCGAACCCAGACAAGATCAAGGCAATTGAGAAGTTTGAGGCACCGAAGCGAAGCAGGTTCATCTCCATGTCAGCTGAGCGCGCCTTGCCGTTTTTCAAAATCTTCAAAAAGGAAGGTCCAATGCAATCAACCCTTGAAGCGGGGTCCACGCTCCAAGACTTGAAGGAGTACCTCTCCTCTCCGCCAGTACTAGTTGCGGGAAGACCACAAGAGCTGTTGCTGCTGTATTTAGCGTCAACCAATCAAGTAGTTAGCGCCACGCTACTAGCCAAGAGGGAAGCAGAAGACAAAGAGATATCAACTGCAGAGCCTCAAGCCGACAAGCCGGAACCTTCTCCAGCAAGGTCAGGTGCCGACAACCAAAGATCAGCGCAGGCAAATGAGGCAGAACAACAAGCTTTGAAGAAGAAGAAGATGGTGCAGTGCCCAGTTTACTTTGCTAGTTCCCTTCTCCAGGGGGCTAGGTGAAGGTATTCTGGTGTGCATAAGTTGATCTTTCGCCTCCTCACGGCCTCAAGAGAGCTTCGCCATTACTTCCAAGCACATCAGATCATCGTCGTCACTCGCTTTCCATTGCAGCGCGTCCTGAGAAATCCAGAAGCCACCAACATGTTTGTGGAGTGGGCGTTGGAGCTGTCAAGCTTTGATTTGAAGTTTGAAAGTACATCAACAATCCAAAGCAAAGCCTTGGCAGAGTTCATTGCAGAGTGGACACCAACTCCAGACAAAAAAATACCGGAGACCTCACTCCTAGGCAAGGAAGCGCTCCAAGATTGGATCATGTATTTTGATGGTTCTTTTTTGCTCCAGGGCACCGGTGCCGGAGTGCTGCTAGTCGCACCCACCAGAGAGTATCCCAAGGATGTGGTTCAAATGGAGTTTCCCTGGGAGAAGGCCACCAACAACACTATTGAGTATGAAGGATTGCTTGCCAGCCTCCGCATCACAATTGACCTTAGTATTAGAAGGTTGATCATCAGAGGAGACTCACGGTTAGTGGTGAAGTATCTGAACAAGGTGTCGGCGTGGAGCCGGTGATCTATGGGGCAAGGAGCCCCTTTGCTGGTTCGGTGAGGGGTGGCGATCGACGCAAAGAGCAAACACAACGAGGAGCACATGATTTTATCCAGGTTCGGGCCAACTGGAGGCGTAAAACTCTACTCCTGTGTAGTGCCCCAATCCCAATGGATCGAAGTCTCTGTGCTTAAGTGTCATCCCTGGATCGGTATGCTGACACACACAGTACTCAAGGATTTATAACAGAGTTCAATCACACACTTATTACATCGAAAATTCTCGTAAAGAGTATTTATTACAATAATATGGCTGAAGGCCATCTAAAATAAGTAACTGCGGAAGCTTCGAAGGTAAATGAGTCCATCAACTCCAACGGCATAGCTGAGTGCATGGCAACGACCTAGCTCACCTTACTCTTCGTCTGAAAATTCTGCAACATGATACATTGCAGCCGTGTAGGTCAGCACATGGAATATGCTGGCAAGATAACACTATAGAGCAATGATGAATAATAACTATCACTACATGCAATATAAGGCTGGTGGAGGCTCTATGGTTATCATTTGCATAAAGCTAGTTTTTCCCTACAACAAAGGAACAAATTTTATTTAACTACAAAGTTTGTTGAAAAAGATATTGAGAAGGTACCCCCATCTCAAATCCCAAAATAGTGTAACCCAACAAATTCATTAGATAATGTGATGAGATCAAATCAATAATTCAAGTACCAGATACTCAAGATGTCCATAACCGGGGACACGGCTAACCATGATTAGTTTGTACACTCTGCAGAGGTTTGCGCACTTTTCCCCACATGACTCGATCTCCTCCGTTGAATTTCTCGCACTGCATGATGTTTGAGAAACGGATGATCGAGACACAGTCTTTCCGAAGAGGTCCCCTTAACCGATAGATAGGCCGGTACACCTACAATTCCCCTACATCTGCTAGCCCATCATGGAAAGGATTCCCACAACTTACTCAACTATGCTAGAGCCCATAATGGCATGTGGCTGCACACGGAAGTTTCTAGCATGAACAATCTTATGATCCCTTTGAGCCTGGGAGGCATTCCATAGGATGATCACACGGGTACCTCGGGATCCCCTTGGGCAAGCACTGGTATATCCCCAGGTGCCCGGGCAAACCACTGGTATATCCCCAGGGTGCCCCAACCAATCCACCCAGATGTGTATTAAGTAGACACCTTAAGTTTCCCTTAGTTAATATCTCTCACAACTTGCATGATTCTCACATACCAATCCACGTCTACGAGCATAGCAAAATAGTATAAGCATAACGTAATAAACCCAGGGTTTGCTATAAGTCAATAGGTTCCTACCTCATTAGCTACTTAACAATCCCACATGTTACCAATCCTACTCATGCAATGTTTGAGGGTTGAAACTAATGCATAAAAACTGGGTAATAAAGGGATATGATCAAAGTGTTACTTGCCTTGCTGACGATCTGAAAACCCTAGTGATTCGTAGTAGCAAGCTTCGCACTTCGGAAACTCTATCGTGAACAAATAATAGCATACATAAGCACTCAAGCATAAGATGCAAGGGTAAAACCCAAAAGAAAAGATCTAAACAGAAAGTTCAAGCGAAGAGCTTCGATTTGCAAAAAGAATCAATCGAATCGGAGTTACGAAACTCAAACTACGATCAAAAGAAGTTCAAATTCAAATCTGCTTGAAACCAAATTTTAAAATTTCAAAATCATGTTCAAGTTGTTTATCTGGACAGAGGGGATCGAGACGAAGAATTTGGCATTGGTTTCACTGGATTTGGATAAACGAGCAAAAAGTTACGAGGGTTTGAAAATCAGGGACTAATCAGTAAGAAAACTATTCGCGGATAGGCCCCTAGCCGAAAATTAAACTAAAAGGAAAAATCTACAGAACGAACGTTCGCTAAAGAACCTAATCTAACGAATTCGTTCGCTACAGAACCTAAACGAACGAACGTTCGCTAATTAAACTAACCTAATAAAATAAACCGATCTAAAATGAAAAACCGAAACTAAAAAAACCGGGGCGGGTTTACGGTGGTTTATACCGGTTCGGGGAAAAGACCGGCGACGGCGGATCGGGCTCCGGCGGCGGCGGTGGATTCCGGCGCGGTGGAGGTGCGGGCGCAGGGCGGCAGGCGGCGGCTGCTGCAGGCGGCGGCGGTGACTTGAGGAGGAGGAGAGGGGGCCGGGGCGGCGCTATTTAAAGGGGTCGGGGGGGTCCGACTTGGCCAACGGGCCAAGCGGCGGTGGCGTGGCGCTCCCGAACTCCCGCCGGAGTCCGGCTCGGGCGCGACTCGGGCGCGGAGACGAAAGCAGTGGCGGCTTGGGCCGTCTGGCCTTCGGCCCAGTTCGGTCCGAGAGTTTTTTTTTAATTCCGCCGCAGAAAAAAAATCCAAAATAAAATAAAATAAAAATCCTAAACTTCCAAAAATAATTTTCACCGTCCTCTCCTAATATTTAGGACAACGTGAACATTTTTCTGGACTAAATGCAATTTAAAAAAAAGATGCATACTTTTCCCTAATTTAACCGAATAAAATCTCAAATAAAATTCAAATAAAATATATTTTTATTCAAAATTAAATTTCCATTATTTCCTCGCTATTTTGAAGAAGTCATATTATCTTCTCTCATAATTTCATTTATTTTGAAATAATTGGAAAAATAATTCGAATAAAAATCACTTGATCCAATTTACCTAAGTTTGAAAAAAAATTCAAAAATGGAAATTTTATGAATACCTCCAACTCTCTCAATTGGTCCTTGAGTTGCTTAAGGTCTCTTGGATCAAGATGCAACCAACACGAAACAACAAAATGCATAAATCATGGATGCACATGAATGATCTAATGCATAACATCCAAATTGAAAATTGGGATGTTACAAACCTACCCCCCTTAAGATGAATCTCGCCCTCGAGATTCGGGTTAGTCAGCAAAAAGGTGTGGGTGGTCCTTGCGGAGGTCTTCTTCTCGTTCCTAGGTGGCTTCCTCTTCGGTATGGTGGCTCCACTGAACTTTGCAAAACTTGATAACCTTGTTGCGAGTAACTCGGCTGGAAAACTCGAGAATCTTAATTGGCTTCCCTTCATAGGTCAGGTCACTATCCAAATGAATTGCTTCCAGTGGCACTGTATCTCTCAGAGGAATTTCGACCATCTCTGCATGGCACTTCTTCAACTGGGAAACGTGAAACACATCATGAACTCCTGACAAACCTTCGGGTAATTTCAACTTGTAGGCAACTTCACCCATACGTTCCAAAACTCGGTATGGTCCTACAAATCTTGGGGCTAACTTTCCTTTGACTCCAAATCATTTTACTCCTCGAAGTGGGGATACACGAAGGTATGCCCTGTCTCCGACTTCATAGGTTACCTCCTTGCATTTGCTATCTGCATAACTCTTCTGCCTGGACTGGGCTATCTTGAGTCTATCCCGAATCAACTTAACCTTCTCTTCAAAATCTCTGATTAAGTCTGGTCCGAACAATTGTCTATCTCCAACTTCATCCCACGACAGTGGTGTCCTGCACCTTCTTCCGTACAAGGCTTCGAAAGGGCCATCTTCAAACTGGCTTGATAGCTATTGTTATATGAGAACTCTGCGTAAGGTAAATTATCATCCCAACTAGATCCATAATCTAGCGCACAAGCTCTCAACATGTCCTCCAGAATCTGGTTGACTCTCTCGGTCTGTCCATCTGTCTGCGGGTGAAAGGCTGTACTGAACTCTAGCCTGGTTCCCAAAGTTTCGTGCAACTGATTCCAAAACTTCGAAGTAAACTGTGTTCCCCTATCTGATACGATGGTCCTCAGAACTCCATGCAGACATACGATCCTAGTCATGTATATCTTCGCCAACTTAGCACTCGTGTAAGTTGTTTTCACGGGGATGAAGTGAGCTACCTTGGTCAAGTGATCAACTACAACCCAGATTGAATCATACCCTGAGCGAGTCCTGTGTAATCCGGTGATGAAATCCATGCCAAGTTTATCCCACTTCCATTCGGGTATCAGCAACGGCTGAAGTAATCCTGCTGGCTTCTGATGCTCTGCCTTAACTCTCTGACATACGTCACATACTGCTACATACTCCGCAATATCCTTTTTCATTCCTGTCCACCAGAAACTCTCCTTCAAATTCAGATACATCTTGGTGTTGCCTGGGTGAATCAAATATGGCAAATCATGAGCCTCCTGAAGTATTAACTTCCTGATCTCGGGGTTATTGGGCACATAGATACGATCTTCAAACCATAAAGTTTCGTGCTCATCCTCACGAAAACCTTTAGCCTTTCCTTTGCTCATCCTTTCTTTTATCTCTGTAATTTCCTTATCAATCTTCTGAGCTTCTCGGATCTTTCCCAGTAAAGTGGACTGAATTTCCAATGCTGCAATGTAACCTCTCGGAACTATCTCCAATTGAAGTTCTCGAAGGTCGTCGGCTAACTCCTGAGGTAATCCTCCGGTTATGAGCGTGTTAACATAACTCTTGCAGCTCAACGCATCTGCTACAACATTGGCCTTTCCTGGATGATAATGCAACTTCATGTCATAATCCATTATGAGCTCCAACCATCTCCTCTGCCTGAGGTTTAACTCCTTCTGCGTGAAGATGTACTTCAAACTCTTATGATCCGTGTAAACATCACAACGATTTCCGATAAGAAAATGCCTCCATGTCTTGAGTGCATGCACTACGGCTGCTAACTCCAAATCATGCGTGGCATAATTTAACTCATGAGGTCGAAGCTGACGTGAGGCATACGAAACAACTCTTCCTTCCTGCATAAGAACGCCTCCAAGTCCCTGACGTGAAGCGTCGCAATATACTTGGAAATCCTTGCGTATGTTCGAGAGAATCAGCACTGGGGCTGTAACCAAACGTTTCTTCAACTCCTAAAAACTGGCCTCACAATCGTCGGTCCATTTGAACTTGGTGTCTTTCTTCAATAACTCCATCATGGGCTTCGCAATTTTGGAAAAATTCTCAATAAATCTCCGATAATAACCTGCGAGTCCAAGAAAACTTCGGATCTCTCCAACTGAGGTGGGTGCCAACCACTCGGTGACAGATTTAACCTTGGAAGGGTCTACTGCTATTCCTTCTCCTGATATAACATGTCCAAGAAATCCAACTTCCTTCAACTAGAACTCGCATTTGCTGAACTTGGCATATAGCTGATGTTCCCTGAGCTTCTCGAGTACCAAGCGCAAATGTTCCTTGTGTTCTTCTTCATTCTTCAAGTACACCAATATATCATCAATGAACACCACAACAAACTTATCCAAGAACTCCATGAACACCTTGTTTATCATACTCATGAAATAGGCAGGGGCGTTAGTCAAACCAAATGACATAACTGTACTCATATAGCCCATACCTTGTGGTGAAAGCTGTCTTGGGTATATCCTGTTCTCGGATCTTTAGCTGGTGGTATCCTGATCGAAGATCGATCTTGGAAAATACTTTAGCTCCTTGCAGCTGGTTAAACAAATCATTGATCATCGGTAGTGGGTATTTGTTCTTGATCGTCACCTCATTCAACGCACGATAATCAACAACCATTCTCAAAGATCCATCCTTTTTCTCAACTAAGAGCATTGGGGCTCCCCACGGTGATGAACTTGGTCGTATATAACCTTTCTCCAATAACTCCTTAATCTGCTTCTTAATTTCCTCCAGATCATTTGCGGGCATCCGATACGCTCTCTTCGATATTGGTCCGGTGCCTGGCAACAGCTCAATCAAAAACTCTATGTCTCGATCTGGTGGCATGCCTGGTAGTTCCTCCGGGAATACATCGGGATAATTCTTTACAACTGGCACTTCCTCCTGAAAAATTCCCAAGAGTGAATTTACTTGAGTCCTCCTTGGCGCATGCCTAGACACATACTTGATCCTTTTACCCTCTGGGGTGGTGAGAAGAATTGACTTACTAGCACAATCGATGTTTCCTCCATACTTCGATAGCCAATCCATGCCTAGTATCACATCCAATCCTTGTGATTCCAAAATAATTAGGTCTGAGGGGAAAACATGCCTACCTATGGTCAATGGCAACTGAAAACATCCTCGGCTAGCCATATACTCCGCTCCTGGTGAGCTTACTAGCATAGGTGTCTTAAGGGCTATGGTGGGCAACTTAAACTTATCCACAAATCCCCTTGATATGTATGAATGTGATGTACCAGTGTCAAAAAGGACAATAGTTGTAAATGACTTAATTAAAAACTTACCAATAACTGCATCAGGCTGCTCTTCAACTTCCTCCACGTTGACGTGGTTCACCTGACCTCGGGTGAAGGGATTTGGCTTCTTTCCTGAGCTTCCGTCGCCATTTCCATTCTTGGCCTCAGAACAATCATTGGTGTAGTGTACGGTCTTCCCACACTTGAAACAGGTAACGTGACTCAGATCCTTCTTGACGGGTGTTGCGGGGTTGGAACGGTTCTGACTGTTGCTTGCTCCATTCCCATTTCCATTCTTAGGGCCACTGTGGTTATGTCCACTTCCTCCAGGATGAGAATGTCCTCCAGGGTTATGTCCTCCATGGTTATGATGGGTGTGTCCTCCCGAATACGGGGTATAGAGAGGCTTCTGCTGAGCTCCAGAATTATACTTCCCCTGTCCATACTTCCTCTTGCGGTTATCTATCTGCTGCTGCTTGCCTTCAATCATGAGGGCCTTGTCTACCAGCTCCTGGTAGTTGGTAAAAGTTGCCACCATCAACTGCATACTCAGCTCATCATTCAGTCCTTCAAGAAACTTCTCCTGCTTCGCGGCATCTGTGGCCACATCATCTGGGGCGTAGCGTACTAACTTGCTGAACTCATCCACATACTGCGCCACAGTACGATTCCCCT
Organism: Thinopyrum elongatum; assembly: GCA_011799875.1. NCBI lineage: Eukaryota > Viridiplantae > Streptophyta > Magnoliopsida > Poales > Poaceae > Thinopyrum > Thinopyrum elongatum. Next base: position 331,445,376 of record CM022300.1, on the reverse strand, counting down.
GGCGTAAGTTGCAGAATTCACGCTTCTTCATACTCATAGCTCCAGCTGAGACATGTGCGGTGCGGAAGGCCTGCTGAAACTGATCCCATGTAACTGTAGCAATGGGGTAGGTGGTGGTGAAGTTCTCCCACCAAGAGGCTGCGGGTCCATCAAGCTGATGTGCGGCAAAGCGCACTTTCTCCGCATCCGTGCATCCAGCAGTGGTCAGCTCTCTTCCGATCTTGCGGAGCCAATCATCAACAACAATCGGCTCGGTGCTGCTAGAGAACACCGGCGGATTCAACCTTAGAAAACGGGCTAGGTTGTCAACAGGGGGAGGTGGCGGTGGGTTGTTGTTGTTGTTGTTGCCTTGGTTCTGGTTCTGGACTAACAGCTGCATCAAGGCATTCTGTTGCTGGATCAACTGGGTGAGCTCCGGCGGGAAAGTGAATCCGGTGTCACGTCTCGGAGGCATCTGATAGGTTAGAGGGGTAAGAACAGAATAGAATAGGTCTAATGAGTGATTTCACTACCCATATGCATATGAGACAAACATATTATTCCACACCACTCAATTTCAACAAGATTCAAACAATCGATCTAAACTACCATTACAAAATCTCACGGACTATTACTATATACATGGAAGTACTTCTAATGGTATTATGGTGGTCGACTAGAAATTTTGATCGGTGGAAGACTCCATAATATCAGCTCCAGCTTCGTCTTCATAGTCATCATCACTGTCATCATCTGCATCACTGTCCGTGTCGGTGTCATCCAATAAGATGTAGTCCTCCGAATGGATATCCACTTCTGGTTCTTGCTTCGGGTTCACCACGGGTATTCCTAGCTTCTTCTTCAGTTCTTCATGCTTCTCCAATAGCACAGCAATTTCTTCTTCATATCCATCGCGTGTTGACTTGAGTTCCTCTTCCAGCTCCATGTTCCGGGTCATCACCTTCTTGGTATCTATCATGTTAGCACACATCTGGTTCTCATAGCGACGAATGTGTTGGTTCATCTCCTGTATGTAGGCTGCAATAGATCCATCCTTCCTGGTGCGAATCATCTCCCATTGCTCATCCCGGCGTCCACATATCTGGTAGATGGTGTCTTTAAGATCCTTGTTGTACACCTCACAAATGCGTCCAATAGTGATGCGGGCGGCCATGCTCTTTCCTAAACTCCAGGTCGGTGCATCAAAGGAAAACTCGATGGGCTCGGTAATTGGTGTAAACGTCCTTCCAGGAACACGAACTTGAATCGTCCAGCGCTCCTCTTCTGGTAAGGTTGCAGTGAAGGTTCCAGTGAAGCTTGGTATGCCGATGTTCAGGTACCTAGTGACTTCCTTCAGGTGTCGTCCGAAAGGGGTGTCGTCATCCGGTTGAGTGAACCTGCTCCTTGGGTCCGACATCTATAGAGTAGAAATAGAGGAGGATTAGAAATGAGTAGAGAAGAGTATCATGTGGCTTTTCCTAGTGGTCGCGTCCTACAGTCAGCGTGTGCTCTGATACCATCTTGTAGCGACCTGATCCCAATGGATCGAAGTCTCTGTGGTTAAGTGTCATCCCTGGATCGGTATGCTGACACACACAGTACTCGAGGATTTATAACAGAGTTCAATCACACACTTACACTACAACAAAACAGACTTTAAGTAACACAATCATGTAACAGATTGAAAAATGTGTGACAAGGGAAATTACTGTAACACAACATTTTGTGTCGAACGATAGGCAGTAACACATACTATATGAGGCCTCAAAATGTGTTACCGGGATATTATAATAGTAACATGTAAATATGTGTTGGTCGAGTGTGTTACGTAGATTTTGACGAGGTAACATATAAATATGTGTTACTGAAATGTGTTACATAGTTCAACAGTAGTAACACATAATCATGGTTGATACATGGTGTTACAAGCTCTATTGTAGGAGGAACTAGAAAAACTAAAATCAACTGCATACTGTCGGTGTACTAGAATAGGGGTACCCTAGTACCCCGTACTTGTGCACGGGCAGTAGTAGCATCCCGCGGCCAGGCTTGCGGGAGGACAGCCAGAGAGAAGCTCAAGATTATTAAGCCATTCAAGAACAAAGTATACAAAGCAAGAGTTAAGGCCCCGGCAAGAGGAACTTGCCGGGAGGGACAGCTAAGGCCCAGCCTGAGGTTTGCTGTAGCAGAGTACTTGCCGCGGCAAGGTACTTGCCCCGGCAAGTCATTGGCTGCGGCAAGGTATTGGCTGTGGCAAGATAGCAGCTGCGGCAAGGTACTTGCCCCGGCAAGTTACCTTGCGCGGCAAGCTATGGGTTGCGGCAAGCTGTCAGGTGCGGCAAGGTCTTGCCGCGGCAAGCGTTACTGTACCACTGTGCTGCTACTATGCCTCTGCCAGCATGGCGCTCTGGGTCCTTCCAAGCGTGTGTGGCAGGGCACTGTGTAGACGGTGGTACACTGTAGCTAGCGGTGCAGGAGCAGGTGGGATAGGCTTTTCCCACGTCCAAGACGTCCGGGTACATGTATCTGGACAGCAAAGGCATGGGCATTTAATGCCCTTGTCCCCTGCCGTCAGTGGTAGGTAGGACATGTCATCCTGGTAATAATGGCCTTACTGTAGCAACTTTCCACCTCTACCTTTACTGTTTGCCACCTGTTGGTGACCCCTTTGTGCGTATAAAAGGAGGCCCATAGGCAACATGGAGAAAAGGAGAAACTGGGAGATGGAGAACTCCAGTGTTGTACGCAGCTACTCTGTACTGTAGCGCTCCTGGAGCTAGAACAATCATATAGATAATAAACCAAAAAGCAGGAGTAGGGTTTTACGCATCCGTGCGGCCCGAACCTGGGTAAATCTCTCTCGTGCACTGTCATGTTCTTCGCTAGATTTGCTCTTCGTGCGACCGTCTCTCCCTGCCGAACGTAAAGGGGTCCTTCCCTGGGTCCCATAGGTGATCGCGGATTCGTCCCCGACATCTTTGGCGCGCCAGGTAGGGGGAAGGAGGTTGTGTGAACCTAATCTAGCGATTTGCGCGTTAGTTTTTGGGCCATCCTCCGCCTTATGGCTCCAAAAAAGAAGACTCCGGCCATCGGTGCGTCTACATCCAACCCGCCTGCTCCCATGCAGGAGGGTGCCGACGTGATTGCGGCTGCTGGGGGGACTGGAGAGCGAGAGCTCCTATTACCTCCACCTGTCCAAAACCGGGCCAGCAACGCCAATCTTGGCGCTGCTGGGTCTGCGAATGCAGCGCTGCTCGCTGCTGCTGGCCCTGCAAGCTCCAGAAACGGTGCTGCGCGTTCTGGAACGCCTGCGCCGGTTCAGACGCCGCGGCCTTCGCAAGAAGCCCGTGACAGGCAGCGTCCTGACGCCCCAGGTGCCAGGCGCTCCCTGGATAATGAACTTGCGCATCGATCTCGAGATGCGCGGGGTCACCATACGCAACAACACATTGGCGGGGTTGAGGTGCGGTCGCCTGGGCGTGGAGATGCTCCTTCTAACACTGTTAGGAGTAAGAGCATCCCACAGTCCTCACGCCACTCGATACCTCCCTCACCAGCAGAAGCGTTGGCGCGTGCGCAGCTGCTCCTGAACTTCCCTCCACCAGCAGATAAGCTTGACGAGTGGAGGGCAACCATTCAGAGCCTTCTCAGCTTCGCTGATGCCGACCCGGTGCGCGCGGCCGACAAGAGAACTGGTGACAATGCTGTCACCAACAAGAACGGCGAGGGGGCAACAACCGTACACTCCCCACCCAGACGGCCTCGGTCGCCGACACGTTGAAACGACGCCCGTGGCGATGATTCCACGGCGTCGTCTGACCCACGAGCTCGTCGTGACCAGCGCCTCGTTCTTCAGGAACGCAGAGGAGAAGACGCTCGTACCACTATCGAGCGAAGGAGAGAAGCGCATCGTCAGTCCGACAGATGCGCAGGGCCCGCTGTTGACATGCATGCGCCAGGGGATCCTGGCGACTTGCCGTACGCGGTAAGTTGTCCAGCGTTCACCCGTGAGCTGCGGCAGGTCCAGTGGCCCAATCGCAAGGCTTTCAAGCCTGACGTGCCGGAGAAGTATGATGGCAAGACACACCCGTCGGAGTTCCTCAGCATTTACACCATTGCGGTGCAAGCTGCCGGGGGACGAGACGACAAGATTCTTGCTAACTACTTCCTGCTCGTGTTAAAGCGCAACGTCGTCTCATGGCTCATGCACTTGCCGGAGAACTCCATTTCTTCATGGGCGGACCTGTGCCATCAGTTTGTTGGTGCCTTTACTGGCGGTCATCAACCTCATGGCCAGGAGAGTGATCTTCATCTCATCCCCCAGAAGGAAGGAGAGCCCCTGCGCAAATACATTCAAAGGTTCAGCCGCGTACAGTACAACATCCCAGATGTTCACCCCGCTGCGGTTATTAGCGCGTTCCATCAGAACGTGCGTAACCACAAGATGCGGGAGGAAATGGCGATGACCAAGGTCAGAGACATTGGCCAGCTATATGCTCTCGCCGACAAGTGTGCGCGCGCTGAAGAGGGAAGGAAACTTCCCGGTGAAGGTGTTGGCGCAGGGGGGAGCTCTGACAGCGAAGGTACCGCCCCGGCAAAGAAGGGCCGGCGGCGGAACAACAGGAAGAAAAAGGGCAAAGCTGTGCTTGCCGTCGAGCAGTCCAGCGGCAACGGCAGCGCCGACAAGGCCAAAGTCGAGGGCTCCGGCAAGGAGATTGCCGCGTGCGCCAACTGTCAGGCCTTGGCGGCTGCCGACAAGCAGGACGGCTCCGACAAGCAATATTGCAAGATCCACCGCACCAAGGGACATGATCTCCAGAACTGTCGACGAGTCGAGCAGCTTGTCGAACAGCAGAAAGCTGAGTATGAGAGGCGCGACAAGGAGAAGGCCCCAGAAGGTGTTGGCGGGTCCGGCAAGAAGCGCACTGCCCGAGGAGGGCGTCGCGGCAAGGCCAAGCAGCAGCAGAGAGACAGGCCTCCTCGTGGCCGCGACAAAGATGATGATGATGATGATCTAGATGATGAAGAATCCAGTGAGCACGAATTTCAGAAAGCCGCAGAAGTCTTGTGTGTTGACGGTGGTGCTTCGTTGCATTCTTCTCACCGCCAACTTAAACAGTGGGCGCGAGAGATCAATGCGGCGGAACCATCTGTTGACGCCAGAAAGCTTCTGAAGTGGTCCGACAGGCCTATCGTCTTTGACATTGAGGACCACCCTGACCGCACAACGGCGGTCGGGTGCTTGCCGATGTTGGTTTCACCAACGATCCGCAACCTCAAGGTCACGAAGATGTTAGTTGATGGTGGGGCCGGCTTGAATCTGATTTCGCCCGCTGTGCTCCGGAAACTTCAAATCCCTGACGGCGAGCTTGAGGAAACTGGTACTTTCCAAGGAGTCAATCCAGGAAGGAGCAAGCCGAAAGGGAAGATCACGCTGCCAGTGACATTTGGCGGCGAGCTGAACTACCGGACCGAGAAGGTCACCTTTGATGTTGCCGATATTCCATTGCCTTATAATGGGATACTTGGCCGTCCAGCGCTCGCCAAGTTCATGGCAGCCTCTCATTTTGCCTACAACGTGTTGAAGATGCCAGGCCCAGTAAGTGTTATCACAGTTCCCTGCGACAAGAAGGATGCGCTTATTTGCGCCGACAAGATCTACCGGGAAGCAGCTGCCGCAACTGCCGCCAAGGCACTTGCTGCTGAAACTCCCGGGGGGGAGAACAAGAGGAAGTCCGGCAAGAGCTCATGTGCCCACTCCGGCAAGCGCACCTCTTCGGAGTGCTGCGCTGCCGTCGAGGACGCACCAGAGAGCTCCACCAGCAAGTGCAAGAAGAACAAAGCCGCTCCGCCGGCGACAAAGAAGGTGCCCGCCAAGGAGGACGGCACTGGTGGTTCCTTCACCATCAGTGCCACACTTGACAACAAATAGGAAAGCGCGCTCGTTGCTTTCCTGCGGGCGAATGTCGACGTGTTTGCATGGCAACCGTCCGACATCCCCGGTGTTCCCAGGAAAGTAATTGAGCACCACCTTGCCGTTTGTCCCCACGCGAGGCCCGTCAAGCAGAAAGCCAGAAAGCAAGCTGTGGAGCGGCAAGAGTTTATTGCGGAAAAAATCAAGAAGTTGGAAGCAGCAGGCCTCGTCAGAGGAGTGCTCCATCCTACGTGGTTGGCCAATCCTGTTGTCGTGCGCAAATCGAATGGAAAATGGAGGCTTTGTATTGATTTCACTGATGTCAATAAAGCTTGTCCCAAAGACCCATTTCCTTTGCCCCGCATAGACCAGATTGTTGACTCCACGACAGGATGTGATTTGCTTTCATTTCTTGACGCATATTCAGGGTATCATCAAATCTTCATGGCTGAGGAAGATGAGGAAAAGACCACATTTATCACACCTTGTGGCACATACTGTTTCGTACGTATGCCATTTGGTTTGAAAAATGCTGGTTCAACATTTGCAAGAGCCGTCCAGATTGCTTTTGAGCCTCAGCTGCACAGAAATGTGGAAGCCTATATGGACGATATGGTGGTCAAAAGCAAGGACAGGGCTACTTTGGTTCAAGATCTAGAAGAAACTTTTGTAAATCTGCGCAAGATCAACCTGAAGCTCAACCCCGAGAAGTGCGTGTTTGGAGTTCCCTCCGGCAAGCTTCTCGGGTTCTTTGTGTCTCAACGTGGAATTGAAGCCAATCCTGACAAGATCAAAGCCATTGAGCAAATTGAAGCACCGAAGCGCGTCAAGGATGTACGACGACTTGCCGGTTGTGTTGCTGCTCTCAGTAGGTTTATCTCCAAGTCAGCTGAGTGCGCCCTGCCATTTTTCAAAATCTTAAAAAAGGCAGGTCCATTGAAATGGACTCCGGAGGCGGAGGCAGCGCTGCAAGACTTGAAGAGATACCTCTCCTCTCCTCCAATACTTGTCGCACCTAAACCACAAGAGAAGTTGTTGCTGTATCTAGCGGCAACCAATCAAGTGGTTAGTGCTACGCTGGTAGCGGAGAGAGAGGTGGATGAGGAGGCAGTAACTGCGGCAAGCACGTCCAGTGACAAGCTGGGGGCTCCCCCGACAAGTTTTGCTCCCGACAAGGATTCATCTGCCCAGTCAGGCGAAGTGATACAAAAGAAGAAAATGGTGCAGCGCCCGGTCTACTTTGTGAGCTCTCTTCTGCAGGGAGCTAGGTCAAGGTATTCTGGTGTGCAGAAGCTGCTTTTCGGCCTTCTCATGGCCTCGAGAAAGCTGCGCCATTACTTTCAAGCACATGAAGTTACCGTCGTCACTCGCTTCCCGCTGAAAAGGATTTTGCAAAATCCAGAAGCGACAGGCAGGATTGTCGAGTGGGCGTTGGAGTTGTCGAGCTTTGGTCTCAAGTTTGAGAGTACATCAACCATACAGAGCCGAGTTTTGGCAGAGTTTGTCGCAGAATGGACACCAACGCCAGACGAAGAAATCCCAGAGACGACTCTCCCCGGCAAGGAGACAAGCAAAGAGTGGCTTATGTACTTTGATGGTGCCTTTTCGCTGCAAGGCGCCGGTGCTGGCATACTGCTTGTCGCACCCACCGGAGAGCACCTCAAGTACGTGGTCCAAATGCACTTTCCCAAGGAACAGGCGACGAACAATACTGCAGAATATGAGGGGTTGCTTGCCGGTCTCAGGATCGCGGCAGACCTTGGGATCAAGAAGCTTATTGTCAGGGGAGATTCGCAGCTTGTCGTCAGGCAAGTGAACAAGAACTACCAATGCCCATTGATGGAAGCTTATGTAGATGAGGTGAGGAAGTTGGAGGAACGCTTTGACGGCCTACAAATGGAGCACGTCCCACATGCTGAGAATGACATTGCCGATGGTTTGTCAAAGCGCGCCGCACTCAAATTGCCTGTGGAACCAGGCACTTTTGTGCTCCAACTAACTCAGCCATCCGTGATGCCATCAGTAGGGCAAGGCAGGAAGAGGAAGTTGGCTTCTGGCGACTACTTCCCGGCAGAGCTCCCCGAAACCGCCGGCAAGAAGGCTGCCAAAGCCAGCGCCAAAGATGCAGAGGGGCAACTTGCTCCGACAAGGCCTCACGCTCTTGTCGTTGAAGCGGGTGCTCCTAGGCAAGAGGCAAAGGGGCAACTTGCTCCGACAAGACTTCGGGTCCTTGTCGTTGAAGCAGGCGCTCCTGATCGAAGCGCTGAGGAGCAAGATGCTCCGACGAGGCCTTGGGCTTCCGTCGTTGAAGCAACTGCTCCCGACGAGCTTGTTGAAGGACAGCACGCTCCAGCAGGGCCCCAGGCTCTTGTCGTTGAAGCGGCTGTTCCCGCCAAGCTCGTCGGGGAACGGCCGGCTCTGGTAGAGCGACAAGCTCTTGCCGTAGGGCCTGATGTTCCCGCAGCAGAAGAAATGCATTTAGTCCTCGTTGTCGAGCCACAGGCTCCAGCGTGGGCGCAGCAGATCGTCCGTTTCCTTCAGACAGGAGAACTTCCCGAAGAGCAGGAAGAAGCGGAGAAAGTAGCCCGACGGTCCAATATGTATCAATTTGTCGATGACATGCTGTGCAGAAAAAGACCAAACGGTGTGAAGTTGAAGTGTATTCCCCGGGAAGAAGGACAGGAGCTGTTGGCGGAGATTCATGGAGGCATATGTGGTCACCACATAGGGTCAAGAGCCCTTGCTAGAAAGGCTTTCCGGCAAGGTTTCTTTTGGCCCACCGCCCTCCAGGATGCAATTGCACTAGTAACCAAGTGTGAAGCGTGCCAGTTTCATTCCAAGCAGATTCATCAGCCAGCTCAAGCTCTCCAGACAATCCCTCTCTCCTGGCCATTTTCGGTCTGGGGGCTCAACATCCTCGGCCCCTTTCCCCGTGCCATCGGGGGCTTCGAGTACTTGTATGTGGCCATCGACAAGTTTACAAAGTGGCCGGAAGTGGAAGCAGTGAGGAAGGTGACAGCACAATCAGCCATCAAGTTCTTCAAGGGAATTGTTTGTCGCTTTGGTGTTCCTAACAGGATCATCACCGACAACGGTACCCAGTTCACGAGCCACGCCTTCATGCAGTATGTCGAAGACCTTGGCGCCAAGGTCTGTTTCGCTTCTGTTGCTCACCCGCGAAGCAACGGTCAAGCTGAAAGGGCAAATGCTGAAGTGCTGCGTGGGCTCAAGACGAGAACTTTCGACAGGCTGCGCAAGTGCGGCAAGAACTGGATCGAGGAGCTGCCAGTGGTTCTTTGGTCGATCAGGACGACGCCAAATCGAGCTACTGGCCAGACGCCTTTTGCTCTAGTTTATGGAGCAGAGGCAGTTCTCCCCACGGAACTCGTATACGGGTCACCTCGAGTGCTCGCTTACGATGAGCTTGAGCAAGAGCAACTGCGGCAAGATGACGCTGTGCTCCTCGAGGAGGATCGTCTTCAGGCTGCTGTGAGAGCTGCTCGCTACCAGCAAGCTTTGCGTCGCTACCATAGCCGCAAAGTTAATGCCAGAAGTCTCGAGGAAGGCGACCTTGTTCTTCGGCGCGTTCAGTCGGCCAAGAATTCAAACAAGTTGACGCCGAAGTGGGAAGGCCCTTATCGGGTGAAACGAGTCACCAGGCCCGGTGCTGTCCGCCTGGAGACCGAGGATGGCATTCCAGTGATCAATTCCTGGAACATTGAGCATCTTCGTAAGTTTTTTCCATAAGGCGCGGTTGCCGGGCCCTTCCCCGGCAACCACCTTTTGTACAAGCATTGCCGTTGTTGCATGTAATCCTTTGTACAAAGCCAGGCGCAGACCCTGTGCATAAATAAAGCTTTTGTATTTCGCAATTTTTGACGATTTCATGTTTACTTTTATTTTGCATGATTATCTGACATACTGTGCAGTACAGCCTCCCCGGTAAGCATTAACGAGCCGCCAAGCTCCTATATCTTTATTTTCTCTTCTTTCTTTTTCTCAAAGAGAGAGAAGCTTCCCTCGCGCACAAGTTTGCCGGGGGGGATGGGATAATGATATGGACCAGGCGTGGACCAGGCGTCGTTCAAAGAAACTTTGCCTTGCCGGGAAGAAGGCAGCGGCAAGCAGTGACAAGACCTTGCCGCGGAGAGATCAGCGACAAAGCTAAGTGCCAAAGTTTGAACAATCAAATTCTTTTTTATTTTCAAGGTTATTTTCCTTGAACGATACTACTCTTTGTATGGAAAACCTGTGCGCGACGGAACCTAAGCGTAATCGGTCGCGCCCTTACCTTGTTTCGAGTCTGCTCAACAACCTAAGTGGCTGCACTAAGCGCGACAAGGTTGCTTGCCGGCAGCGGCACCGCCAGCAGGCTGCTGAAGTCCCTCACCCAGCGCTCGCGGCAATGGTGCGCGCACCGGCAAGTTCCCTATAAGCGTAGGGCAAGTACACACAAAGAAAGAAATTGCTCAAGGGAGATGACATGCATTAACTTCAAAATATTGCAAGTTATATTACAAGATAAGTTGCCGCGGCTTAAACAGATTGTTCTTTAACATGTCTAGCGGCGGCAAGGAGGGAGAAGAATGGGCTCTCTAATTGCGGTGCTCGCCTTCGACTCTCTGGATTTGGTCCACCCTCTCCACGATGGGCGCGACAAGGGCCTCTAGTGGCGCGGGGTCGTATCCCTTCGGCAAGCTTTTGAAGATGTTGCTGAAGTCGACGCCCGGGTTTCTGTATGCTATCTTCACCAACAACCTCCGGAGAACTCCCCGGCAAAGCCTGCGTGACTCGTCGGCCAGTTGAGCCTTGTGATTGACTTGGAGCTGTTGGAGTGCTTCTACTACTCCGTCGAAGAACTCGGCTAGCTTGACGCTAGTTTGCGTGTTCTTGTCGGTGGAGTACCCGAAGTCCGGCACCTTCAGGGCAGTCAGCTCCTTGTCGATGTCCTCGGCGGCGCTGGCAAGCCTGTCTGTGAAGATCCCACGTTATCCCTGAACTTCTTGTGGGTTGCAATAGCGTCTTGAAGCAGACCCTTTTCCTTCTGGAGCTCTGTCATTAGAAGCCCTTCGCGCTTTCTGGTGGTGTCGAGCATCTCCTTCAGCGTGGTCAGCTTCAGCTTCAGGTCTGCTCTGGAGTCGTTGGCGGCGGCAAGCAGATTGTTCTTCTTGGCTATGGTAACTTGCATCTCCGCCAAAGTGTGGGTCACCTTTGCCCTCTCACTTTCAAGCGTTGAGAGCTTGTCACCGTTTGCCTTGAGGGCGGCCTCTAGTCTTGCCACTTTCTCCTCCGTTTCCTTCCTGTTCACTTCTGCAGCAGCGACAGCGTTGGTGGCCTCCACCAACTTGCTGGCGTACTCTTGGGCCAAGGCTTCGATTTCCTTCTGGTGTTTTTGTGCCTGCCCCTGGGTCCGCTCTGCGACAAGTCTTGCCACCTCCTCATCTTTCTGCTGGAGGGTTTCGGCAAGTTTCTTCTTGCGCTCGGCAAGTTCCTCTTCGTGGGCATCAAGGTCCACTTTCCGCTGGTTCAGATCACCGGCCTGAGCAGACAACTCCTTGGCGGTCTCCTCCTGTTTTTGTTCAATGTCTTGCTTCATCAGGAGGAGGGCCTGCCGTTCTTCGGCCAGCTGTGCCCGCTTGACCTCTAATGCCTTAAGAGATCGCGCGCGGACGTCCGCCAAGATCTCCGCGCGCCTCAACATGTCAGCTTTGGCCTTCTCGATGAGCGCCTCCCTGGAAGCTAGCTTCTCCCGTCGGGCGCGATGAAGATTCAGCAGCTTTTGAAGCAGTTGCTCCTCTTCAGACGTGCTGCTGCTGCTGGCGCCTGGCGCATCCACAAGCTGGAGCCCGGCAGCGGCAAGGATCTCCTCGTCCACAACATCCTCCTCGGTTGGCGCTCTGGAGCCCACCGTCCAGGGGAGGCTGACGTAGACGTTCTCGCCGACCCGGATGTATTTGCTTGGCGGAGGCGAGTTGGGCGCTGCCGTCTCGTCAGTGGTTGAGGGACCCATGGTCGGAGTAGCGCCTGGCGCTCCTGTGGCCTCAGGGCCGTCAGTACGACCACCGGCTCCCTCGCCGGCCTCCTCAGCAGCCTTCTGGGCGGCCTCAGCTTCAGCAGCCTTGGCGGCTTCATCGGTGGGCGCCTTGGCGGTATTATCCTCGGCGGCCTTGCCGGCCTCTTCGGCAGCCCTGGCAGCTTCTTCGTCGGCAAGCTTGTCGGCTGCCAGCTTGTCGACCTTGGCAGCGGCGGCCTTGTCGTCGACGGCCCCTGCGGTGTTCTCCTCGGCAGAAGGGTCAATGTTCATTGGCTCCACCGAGGAGGGCTCTGCCAACCCGAGAAGTAAAGCAAAAAGAGCTTCAGGAAGAAATTCAAGAAGACAAAAGAAAGAAAGCAGAAAGAGTTTTGCGGCAAGTGGGTTTACCCGTGTTGAGCTCAGGAGCGGTGGGCTCCCCTCCCCCGTCAACGTTTGTCATTGGGGTGGGGTCGCCAGCGCTGGTGCTTGGCGCTTCGGCGCTTGCCGGCTCCTCTTCGTGGCTCGGCTCGCTAGTGGGAGCCCTTACCGGAGATCTTCTCCTTGGCGGTGTGGTCGAGGGGGGTGGTACTTCTGGAGCACCTTCAGATGGCTCCACTTGCTGCTCCTCTCCTACACGCCCAAAGATGTCAGTGACAAAATGCTTGTTCCTCAGCGACCGCCAGCGAAAGGTAGTTGAAATACTTACGCTGGGGGCTGCGACGAGGGCTGGGCTCCGAGCTGGTCGGGATGGTCTCAGACGCTCCCCCGGTGGTTGCCGTGGGCTCATCTTCGACGACCACCACGGTCTTGCTCGTCGAGACCTTAGCTCTCTTCCTTGTCCTCTCCGCCAAGGTTTCCTCCCTGCGGAAGCAAGGCCGGAGCGCGACAAGTGAGGACAGAAACAAAACCTTACAAAGATTGAGGGTCGCGGCAAGGGAACTTACTCTTCCTCGTCGTCCTCTTCGCTGAGAGCGGAAAAATCAAAGTCCGCCTCCGTGTGAGGAGGGGGAGGAGGGGGAGCTGGGCTCCTTGGCCGCTTGGCGGGGGTAGTAGCAGCGGTCTTTGATGACCCTGCTCCAGTTGCCGGGGCCGCGTGAGACGCTCCCGCAGCACCAGCCCTTGCCGCGGTCGAGCGCGTCGAATGGCGCTCCGGCGGTTGTTGAACTTCTTGCCGCTCAGCCACTTTGCCAAGCCTGCGAAGGCGTTTCCTCCTCAGAGGGGCTGGGGACTCTGACTGCGGTGGGCTTTCGGTGCCCTCCTCGGAAGAGGAGCCCTCATCCTCCGAGCTGCCTGACTCGTCGGCAGGCTGGCTTGGCCCGACATCCTTGCCGGGTGTGGCGAGCTCGCCCTTCCCGGCAAGCATCCCCTGCTCGGCAAGGCTCTCCTTTTGTGCCTCGTCGAGCTCCGCCAAAGTATAACCAAAATCGCCAGCTTCCCTGGTGAGCCTGTCCTCCTCCACTCTTCGAGCAATGAATTCTATTTCTTGCTCAGTGGTGTTGCGGACGAGCCACTCCTCCACCCGAACCTGCTTTTCGACCGTGGAGTCAAAGAATCGCCGCACGTCTTCTTCGAGCGGCACGTCCAAAGTTGCTTCAACGCTGTGCGCATTGCAGAGCGGCATCATAGCGATGATTGCACTCAATGCGGAGTTGTTGCAAAGGGGCACGATGTGCTTCGGCAGCGTGAACGCCTTGTCGCGCTTCTCTGGATCTGTCTCTTGCTTGAACAGTTCTCGCATGAAGAAGTCGTGCTGCAGAACTGTGAAGTTGTTGATCAGTCCAGGGCGCAGCCGCATGATATCGGCTGGGTTCTTCCAATCAGAGGCCGGCCTTCCTCTCTGCTGCAGAGGAGCAATGCGGCGGCGGAGGAAGTCTGCGCCAACCATCCCTATGGTGAGCCCGGCCTCCCTGAGCCGTATGATCCTGGTAGCGGCAATCTCCAGCTTTTTGTCCTGGGGATCCAGATCGCTCCAGTCCGTGCCACGCGCTGCTGGGGTCTTGCAAAGCTCACAGTATGGTGGCGGCTCGTCGTCAATGATCCAACACCATTCAGACCGGATTTCTCCCCATCTTGGGCGGAGATCCCCCTTCAGATAATGCTCCTTGGTGCCCAATCTTGAAACGAACGAGACGCCAACAGTGAGAGGCTCCCCCTTTTCAGCACGGGGAGTGAAGTAATGCCTGAACAGCGCGGTGTTGGGTGCGACGCCGACGAAGTTCTCGCACAGATGCGCAAATATTGCCATGGTGGATACGGCATTCGGTGTGAGATTCAGCAGACGGAGATTGAAGGTGTACATGACGTCGCTGAAGAAATCCGAGTACGGTGGGCAGAGCCCGCACCAAAAGTAGCAAGCGAAGAAGGGGTACTTGCTCACTTCGCTCTCGTCGGTGGCTGGGCGAACGCGGGTGGCCGGATGCGCCTTGGTCCTCGCGGCCCACATGCCTTGGAACTTGGCCTTCAGATCCGCCCCCGTGAGCGTCGGAGCGAAGAGCGCGTACTTCTGCCTCTTCAACTGCGCCTGGGTCTCCGTCCTTGAGGACTTCCCCGTCTTCCCCTTTTCTCCTTTGGGAGGCATGGCGAAGGCGGAGCTGAGGACCGAGGAAGATGCGGACGCGCGCGGTGGCGGAGGATTGGGAAACCGCTTTGTTTTGGAGCGGAGGAAGAAGAAGGCGGAGATTTGGAGATCGAGAATGGTGAGAGGGGTGTGTGAGTGCTTCTGCAGGTCCCTCCTTTTATGGGGAAAGATGCGGAACCATCCGCCCCTTCATCATTCGAGATAACTACGCACGCTTCCCACGCTCCGCATTCAACGTGCGACGCGTGGGAGAGCGTGCAATTAAACAGCATAGAGACGTTTCGGCTTATCCCAGCCACGCGTGCCCGTGCACTGTTTGGGCCTAGCCCAACAACGCCCGGCACCGTGTGTGGCCCAGGCCCGGGGGCTCCTGTCGGTGTACTAGAATAGGGGTACCCTAGTACCCCGTACTTGTGCACGGGCAGTAGTAGCATCCCGCGGCCAGGCTTGCGGGAGGACAGCCAGAGAGAAGCTCAAGATTATTAAGCCATTCAAGAACAAAGTATACAAAGCAAGAGTTAAGGCCCCGGCAAGAGGAGCTTGCCGGGAGGGACAGCTGAGGCCCAGCCTGAGGTTTGCTGTAGCAGAGTACTTGCCGCGGCAAGGTACTTGCCCCGGCAAGTCATTGGCTGCGGCAAGGTATTGGCTGCGGCAAGATAGCAGCTGCGGCAAGGTACTTGCCCCGGCAAGTTACCTTGCGCGGCAAGCTATGGGTTGCGGCAAGCTGTCAGGTGCGGCAAGGTCTTGCCGCGGCAAGCGTTACTGTACCACTGTGCTACTGTGCTGCTCCGGTGCCTCTGCCAGCGTGGCGCTCTGGGTCCTTCCAAGCGTGTGTGGCAGGGCACTGTGTAGACGGCGGTACACTGTAGCTAGCGGTGCAGGAGCAGGTGGGATAGGCTTTTCCCACGTCCAAGATGTCCGGGTACATGTATCTGGACAGCAAAGGCATGGGCATTTAATGCCCTTGTCCCCTGCCGTCAGTGGTAGGTAGGACATGTCATCCTGGTAATAATGGCCTTACTGTAGCAACTTTCCACCTCTACCTTTACTGTTTGCCACCTGTTGGTAACCCCTTTGTGCGTATAAAAGGAGGCCCATAGGCAACGTGGAGAAAAGGAGAAACTGGGAGATGGAGAACTCCAGTGTTGTACGCAGCTACTCTGTACTGTAGCACTCCTGGAGCTAGAACAATCATATAGATAATAAACCAAAAAGCAAGAGTAGGGTTTTACGCATCCGTGCGGCCCGAACCTGGGTAAATCTCTCTCGTGCACTGTCGTGTTCTTCGCTAGATTTGCTCTTCGTGCGACCGTCTCTCCCTGCCGAACGTAAAGGGGTCCTTCCCTGGGTCCCATAGGTGATCGCGGATTCGTCCCCGACACATACATAGATCACAAAATACCTTGACACATAGGGCCCATGTGTCAACATGATTTTTATAAATACATTCTTGTTTTGGTAAATAATGTTTCCATTCTTTGGTGATATGGTATGAAAAAACAATACAGTTTGGTTGGTACTCCCTGTGTAAACTAATATTAGTTTTCTAATCGCTCTTATATTAGTTTACGGAGGGGGTAAGTACCAAATTATTTTTGGCATGGTTGTAGTGAATATCATATTAGCCATATTTTTACGCGAATTTTAAGATAACTCAACCACCATAAATGTGAAATGCACACTTTGAAATAATTTTATGAAATTAAGTATTTGACGTCAATACTCACAAAGGAGTGGAAGATCAACAACAAACGAGAGCTTAAATTTGAAGATAGTTTTAAGAACCGGGCCGGCGGTCTGACTGGAAAAAAAGGGAACCAAGGCCTCGTCCGGGTTTTTAAGGTGTGTGGTCTTTTAGCGAAAAAATAGTGAATTACCAAAAAAAATCATGTGAAACTAGGAATCAGACTATTGACTTTGGGCCGCCGCATGCCCCAACGGCCCAATATGAACTGGACTTGCAATTGTCACGCGACCCACCAGACACCTCAGCGACGGTGTTAGGCAGGCTGCGCGAGGTCTGGCTCTCCTCCTCGCGTCACGTGGGATCGAACCATCCCACTCAAATAAAAACGTGGGATCGAACCAGAGGAGATCATCAGATCGAGAGAAGGTTGCCTACAAAAAACAGATCGAAGGGAGAGGAGATCATCATATCGAGGGGAGCCTGTGAGTGTCCCTCCTGTGGCGCCCTCCACTAGACAAGGCAGCCGTGCTGTCTGGTGATCTGCGCGAGGCCCCGCTGCTCTTCTTCCATCATCTCTACCATAGTGCATCCCCAAGGCTACTCTGCTACTGTTTTTCTCCAACACCTCAACCTTTGCTGCTTTTCTTCCATCATCTCTGCTGTAGTGTGTCCACATGGCTCCTCTGCTACTGGCCATCTTTGCATCAGCAGTTCAAATGCACGCATTTATGTCATGCTCATGGTGACCATCAAAAACATGATCAAACTATGTTGGAATCGAAAACTACCAATCACCCCGTTAAGGATTAACAATTTTTTTTTGAAAAGAAAAGCGCACAAAGCACGGACTGTTTCATTCAACACCAGGCTCAAGTACATGTGACAGCATGAATTACATAACCTTGGCAACCCAACTGAAACAGGAGAGGAAGAAAACTACATGAAGATCGCCTATGAGCCTGATTACTGACAGGCTCCCCAGAAGTAGAGCCTGACGAGCGCAATCATGATATAAACAGAAGAATTTATTTGGTTGGTGTTGCAAAAGAAAGCAGCCAAATGGTGCGTAATTTCCCATCTAACATCAGGAGAAGTGATGTTCCTAGCATCAACAGCTTTGGTGAGTGAGATTGTCTGTGAAGAAGGCTGCTCCCAGTAACTGCAGGCAAGTGAACCAACATTTACTCAACAGGCGAATGGTACATTACGTTACTAACAAAAAACCCAGTCAAAAAAAATCAAGAGGAATAATACCAGCTCAGGACTATACTAGGGGTCTAGCAATAACTGCAGATCACCCTGCATGTCATCAATAGTTAGGCACCCGATCTGAGTGGCAAGATGGTTAGCAACCAGCCGCAAGTTCGGTTTAATGTCTGAGTGGAAGACCTCATTCCTTCAAAAAAATTGAAGGGTGTAAGCTCAGCCAACAATCTGCAAGAACATATAATGGTTCTTAATGTCCTGCAAACTCAGCTTTGACTTCAGGTAAAACTACAATGTATATATAATCACGAAAATGTTTCTCGAACAGAGAAATACATTTATATGATTTACCATCATTGTTCTTCATCGATCGAAGCATTATCATTAGCATCCACAATTGTTCCCTCAACATAGGATCTTACCCAATGTTGATCTTTCCTTTGCTTTTTAAACATATCCATGAGGTGAGAAACATGGAATGGCTCAGCTTCTATGTCTCGTGTGTATTCATCATTTCCAGTGTCACATCTATCTCTGGGTAGTTTATTCTGCATCACCACTGACCAACCTGGGTTCAGTTCGTCTTCTAGGTAAAACACTTGATCAGCTTGGTTAGGCAAAATAAAAGGCTCATGCTCAATCTTGTCTCCTTTGTGCATCAAATGTGAGAAGTTAACAAGTGTGTAGCCATACTTGTCCTTTTTAATTCCTTTTTCAGAAATATCAACCCATTCACACTTAAATAAAACCACCAAAAATTGTCCAGAGTAGTTCAACTGAATAATATTAGTTATCCTGCCATAGTAAGTCACATCACCTAAAACAGGGGTCGCATCACCTGGTGCAGCATATGTAGATGTTTTGGCACGTACCACCACTCCACTATTTTGACTCACCCTGTCTAAGCGTTTAGGCCTAAACCGATATCCTCTGGAGTTGTAAGCACGGTACCTTTTTGCTGCATCAACTGGGCCACGTGCTAGCCATCTAATATCATTATTAATACTACCAATACCATTTTCCTTCTCCAATTTAATTATGTGTAGATTAAGAAGTTGTTTAGTAAATGGCTTCAGTTGTACATACAAAGGATATGAAATATGGACTTACATGAGCTTTGAACCAGTCGTTGAACTTATCATGTTGGATGGACTCGACCATGTTTGAGACATCACGCTCGCTAGTGATCTCATCAGCATGAGCTCTGCAAAGTAATTTTATAATTAGTTTTGAAGTCAAAGAAAGAGTTGTGAAAACATGTCAAAAAAACTGATATTATTTAGAGGATTGAGGTATTACCGAAGGAATGGGTTGACATCTGAGCAGTTGAACAACACATATCTATGTGCTTCGAATTTAGCCAACCCTCTAAGAACATAATTGCCAGGCTTTCCAAGTGGTTTTCCTACCGAAGGAAACATAATTGATCCTTGTTCAACATCAACCGCCTCATCGTCATCGTCATTCCTTGAAGGCCAATTATGCTTGGTGGCGAAACCATCAATATATCTTGAACAAAACGTCATGCACTCGTCTGCAAGATGTGCTTCAGCGATAGATCCTTCTGGATGTGCTCTGTTACGCACATATGACTTCAGGACACAGAGATACCTTCATAAATAAAAAATGAAAAAAGAAGACAAAAATTGTTAATGAATGTAGTACTGCAATAATTAGAATATATATATATGTCTCATTTTTGACAAAATACCTTTCTAGAAACCACATTGAACGGTAGGCCACAGGGCCACCTATTTTTGCCTCTGTTGCTAGATGAAGAACCAAATGCACCATAACAGTAAAAAATCCGGGCAGAAATATCATCTCCATACGGCATAATGTTATCTTTATTCTTTGCTCCAACTTCTCAAGATCTCTCACATGAAGAACCTTTGCACTAACTTCTCTAAAATATGCACATAGATCAAACAAGACAGATGTGACATTATCTGGAAGTAAACCACTCAATGCAACAGGCAATAGTTGTTGCATCAGAATATGACAATCATGGCTTTTAAGGCCTGAAATTCTCCCTTCAGAAACATTTACACATCTTGAGATGTTCCCCGAATACCCATCTGGTACTCTTATATCATGAAGTACTTTGCAAAACTGCTGCTTCTGTTTCTTTGACAACGTATAAGAAGCAAGAGGAAGAAAATACTTGTCATTGTTTTTTTTTGAGGATGTAGCTCTGGCCTGATTTCCATGTCCTGCAGGTCAAGTCGTGCCTTTAAATTATCCTTTGACTTGCCCTCTATTCCTAGAAGTGTCCCATATATATTTTCACATACATTCTTTTCAATGTGCATAATATCTAGATTGTGGCGGAGCAAATTGTAGTCCCAATAAGTCAAATGGGACAAAACCCCGTTAACAAACTTCCAAGTTTTGGAATCATCAAAGTTCTTAATTGATTTTATCTTATCTAAAACTCCAACTTTAGAATAAAGAGTTGGTTCTGTTTTGTGTTCCTCCAATCCATCAAACAAGTCAGATTCATAGCGGAACTCATGGTCTGGGTGCAGAAATCGGCGATGTCCCATGAAACAGAACTTCCCCCCATGTTTCAAGCGTAAAGACCAAGTTTCATCACTACACGGGAAACAACCGGACTCAGAACTGGTGCTATGTCCTGAAGCAATTGCAAGCCCAGGGTAGTCACTCACAGTACACAACACAACAGCATAAAGTTGGAACGTCTCATCTCGAGATGCATCATATGTTAACATTCCAACTTCAAACAACTCAGCTAGTTCCTCATAAACTGGTTCCATGAATACATGGAAGTTCTTTCCAGGGTAACCTGGAATAATCAAAGTAAGCAGAAGAGAGGAGGCTTTCATGCATAACCACGGAGGAAGATTATAGGGCACTATGACCACGGGCCAACAGCTATGTTTGGAACTCATCTTCCCAAATGGATTGAACCCGTCAGATCCTATTCCAAACCTCATGTTCTGGGGGTCTGACGTGATGTGTTTATACTTAGAATCAATGGCCTTCCAAGCCTCAAAATCAGCTATATGACGCAATGCTCCATCCTTTGTGCGCTCTTCGTCATGCCATCTTAAAGCTGTAGCTGTATCTTTGTGCATGAAAAGCCTCTTAAGCCTTGGCTTAATTGGAAAGTACCGTAACACCTTCCTTGGGATTGCCTTCCTTCTTTCCTTCTTAGTAAAATTAGTTTTATCTGGTATGTTCTTCCACCTTGAAGTTCCACACACTGAACAAAAATCATCACTCACTTTCTCTTTCCGATAAAGCTGGCAGTTATTTTCACAAGAATGAATTCTCACATAACTAAGCCCAAGCTTTCCAATGATCTTCTTCGCGTCAAAAAATGTACTAGGTAAATTCTTACCATTAGGAATTGCTTTCTGCAGAACTGCTAGCAAATCATTTAAAGATTTATTGCTCCACTTGTTAGTGGCTTTTATGTGGAAGAGAATAACAACAAGAGAAAGTATGGACAGTTCACAGCCTGGCCATAAAGGTTGATCTGTATCTCTCAAAAGGTCATAGAAAGCTTGGGATTCAGGGTCTGGTCCTAGTTTAGATGTATTTTGGGTTTCAGGTTCTATCGTTGGAGGTCCACAGAAAACATCTTCCACTAACTGACGCATATTAGATTTTGTTCCTTCGAACTGTGATCGTGACCTTTTGTTACTTCTCAAGTGTGTTCGAGTTTCACCTTGTTTGTTAGCAGAGATGGATGATGCTGTTTCCCCATGGCAACCCCAAACAGTATATCCAGGTGAAAATCCGCTACAAACCAAGTGATCGTACACGTCCTCCCGCTTCCGTAATGATCCATTGACACATATGACGCATGGGCAACGGATCTTGGCATCAGAACTTTTCCCGATGTACGCAAAGTCAAGAAAACCAGCAACACCAGCCAAGTATTCCTCACTTGGTCTAGGAGAAAGCAATAACTCCTTTATAGATTCTAAATCCATTGATACACTGTAACAAAAGGAAATGTAGTTACTGCGCTGAGTGACAAGGGACAAAACTAACATAAACATGTCTTCCTATAATTCCTTAAATAGACTTGGTTTGGTCTTTATTGCAACAACAGAAGATAGATGGGTCGGATGGTCTAGCAGTAGTAGTTTACTTCTACAAGGGTCCTATTTAGATACATTATAACTGAACACTTTTCCTGCATGGGTGCCGAACAGCCGGTCGATTCAACTCTGTCGATTCATTGACAAACTAATTAGAGCCCATCAATAGCAATTGACGAGCCGCCTGATGATAATTGCAGGTCAGTTACGAATGCCTTTTCTTGCTTTTCTTTAATTCACGTATGCCATATAATCCCCACGGTGCAGCTGCTCCTTCTCCACTCACCTCACTTCTGCAAACCATCGTCCGACAGCCATGGGTGATTCTTAGGCCTCTAATTCAATCCGATCCTTTTTCCTTCCTAATCCTACACCCCCTCTGTCCCCAATTCTATCTAGATTTATAATTTGTTTTTATACTATTATTTCTGCTCACAAACAGGTTTTCTAGGTTGATGTATTTCAGATCTGTTGTGCTGGATTAGAAGATCTGCGCCTTTCCCATTTGGAAGGTGATGCATGAACTAGGAAATTTCGAATTATGCAAGTAGATCTCATCATTACAAATATGTCTTCACTCTCCTGAAAAACATACACTGCAGATTCTCCATAAGACGAACTTTTCGACTGTGTAGGGGATTTGTTAAGACTTAAACTTTTACCAATTGCAAAATCTGCAACGACTATCAAACTGAGGTATCTTTTTTTACCAATAAATAAAAATGTTGCTCAAATGGTGCTCGACCACTTCTTTGATAGTGAATAGGGGAAAAACTTATTTAATTGGTCATACTGTTATTCAAAATTGCATCTAACAGACACTCCAATCAATAGATAAACAAATTGTAATAAAATACAAAGTAACCAGCAACTACAAATATACTAGCAATTAGCAAGCACAAGATCCAGATATACGCAACTAGCAAACAGCAGCTGCAATCGGACAATCAAGACAATGTGAACAGCAGCATCATTTTCATATACACTAATAATCTCTAGTTCCTTTCCCTAATCTTTCTAATTCTAGTAGTTCACAAACTTCACAAGTTGACATATGACATAAAGATGCTTCTATATAATAGTACAGTTGGTAAACAGAGAGAAGAAGAGAGAGTTCATATTACCAGCGTCCTGGTCAGAACGGAGGGAGGCGTCGTCCTGGTCGGCTGGTCGTCCTGCCTGGAGTTCTGAGAGGAGGGAGGCAACCGGAGGGACGGCTGGAGTAGCTGGATTCTCGAGACCAGGCAGCGGCGATGGCGTCCCCTGGACGGCGGGGGTCGCTGGACAAGCACGCAGCAGCGCTGGCGCGGTCGTACGGGGAGGCACCGGCGTGTTGGTCCTGGGCTCCTTGTGGCGTGGGGCGGCGTCGCCGCACATGGCAAGGGCGGCGGCGGAAGGGGCGGAAGCGGCGGCGGCGGTAGTGGATAGATTTCTACCGATTCACTTTTTTCTTTTGAGGAAACCTACCGTATTCACATGAAAAAAATTGTTTTGCGGCCACATGAAATGATGGGCTTTTTTTAGGAAGAACGATGGGCTTTTCTGGAGACATCGGTTCAACGGTTTTTATAAAAACACTTGGTTCAACCGTTTTTTTGTTTGATTGCGGGGACGGTCAATGGAGCTAAGCCAACTGCCAAGGTCATCGATTCTGGTTTTTTCTAGTCCAACCGCAGGTCCGCGTCCTTCAAAAACCTATTGTCCAATGTAGGAGCATCTATAGCAGATTCCGTAAATCAGGACGTCCGATATAATAATCGGGCTATCCGCTATAAAAACCGCTGGTTTGCAGGGTCCTTCCTGTATCCCCGACATGAATAGATCCTCCGCCGCCCCCGACCTCGATGCTCCTTCACCGGCGCGCCTCCTTCGGCCACCGCATGACACCATGGAGTGCCCCCTCCCATCCATCCCAAGCTCGCGCCGGCTGTTTGTTCTATTCTTGAGACCGCGCCCCCTCCTGCCATTGTCACGCCTCACCGTGGTCGGGAAACTCCACACCGTCATGTCGTGGTAGCCGCGCCGTGGGGCGCCGTGTGTGTCGCTGAAGTCGTTCAGCAAGGAGGAGTGGACGGTGCACCTGGCGGCGCATCCACCGGCTGCTTCACCTCACGCATTGCTGCTAGTCGAGGCGACCGGCACGGCATGCCACGAGCAGCAGCTAGTCGTGCCGACCGACGCTGCAGGCCAGGAGCCGCAAGTCCATCGGTTAACGTCCTTGGAAGGAGGAGAGTAGATTGATTTGACATCCTCTCGGATATGTCCTAACAACACCGTTTGCGGTCGGTTGTAGCTGACGCATATTGTCGTTGCCACTTTGTAGCACCACCGCATGCGCTCCCAGCACCGATCAAAAGTCATTGGCGTCGCTGGTCACAACATGCTCCCAGTCCAGTCGTAACTTTCAGCATTGTCCGTCATAGCTTTCTCCCACACGGCATAGATTCCATGTCCAGTCGTGTGGGATGACGCGATCTTGGTCGAGGCGACCAATCAGGAGCAAGATCGGTCGGTCGAATTACAATAATTTTCTTTAAAGAACCATCAAGGTCACATGTTTCCTTCTCTTTTTTTTTTGAAACTAGTTTTCTTCTGTATTACAACTCGATGGTTTCCCTCCCCTTATTCTCTATCGCCATGAAGGTGGAAGGAAGGAGAAGGCTAGATTGATGTGTCAGCCTCTCGGATATGTCGTTACAACACCGCCGGCGGTCGGTAATAGCTGACGCTTATCGTCGTCGCCAACTTCGTAGCACCACCCCATGCGCTCTCAGCACCGGTCAAAAGTCGTCGGCCTCACAGGTCACAACATGCTCCTGGGCTGATTGCAACTTCTAGCATTGTCGGTCTTAGCTTTCTCCACATCGGTCATAGCTTCCATGGGCAGTCTTGTGGGGATGACGTGATCTTGGTTGAGGCGACCGATCAGGAGTCATATCGGTTGATCGAGTTACAATGTTTTTCTTTAACCAACCATCGAGTTTGCAAGTTTCCTTTTTCTGGTACGACTGCAAGTACGGTCAGTTTTTTGAACAGTGGTGTATCTGGGATACCCTCCCCTTATGCTCTATCACCATGGATATGTTGTTACAACATGTCGGCGTACGACACCTATGGGATCCAAAGGACCCCTTTACGGTACGGCAGGGAGAGAGGTATGCACAAAGAGCAGAACCGATGATCAACGCGAGGGGATTTTTACCCAGGTTCGGGCCGCTGATCAGCGTAAAACCCTACTCCTGCTTTAGTTTATTATCAGTGTTTTCGTCCCAGTTCTTGGAGCGCTTGCAATGAACAGTGTGTTCGTGCAGCAGCTATGCTTGCAGAATGGGCCGAGAGTGTTCTCCTCCCCTGTAGCAGTTGCCTTGGGCCTCCTTTTATATGCTCAAAGGGGTCACCACAGTGGCAAACTGTTCATACGTGAGGTGTAAAGTAGCTACAGGGTTATCATACCTAACCACTAACGGTTTAGGACAAATGCATTTAATGCACCGTGAGGTGTCCATTTAGGTGTCCCTACTTTTTTGGGGATGGAAAAAAGGGCCATCCCATCAACACCGCTTAAGCTCGCCTCCACTAGCGCCTTGCCACGCATCCAGAGATGGGACCAGAATGCCAGGCTGGTCGCTGCGCTGGAGCGGTGGCGCAGCGGTGGAACCTTGCCGGGGTGCGAATCTTGCCGAGCTCCGCAGGCTACCCCGGCAAGATCTTGCCGGGAGCCGAGCCTCTGGTCTTCAATTCTCCTTATCTTCTGACCCTTGGCTCGAATGTCTCTTTGATAACCTTGGATTAATCTTCAGCTGTTCCCCGACAAGCCTTGCCGCAGGTATGGCTACAACTGCCCATGTACAAGTACGGGGTACTAAAGGCCCAATATTTAGTACACCAACAGGAGCCCCCGGGCCTAGGCCACACACGAGTGTGAGGCATTGTTGGGCTAGGCCCAAACAGTGCACGGGCACGTGTGGCAGGGGTTAACTGCTTGTAATTATTCCGCTTACTGCGCTTCCCCACTACGCGCGTTGAATGCGCGACGTGGGAAGCGTGCGCTGAACGGCCGCGACCGCAGCGCGCTCGTATAGGTGTGTTCACATTGGGCAGTAAAAGAGGCAGCCTTGCTCCTTCCCCGTAAAAAGGAATTCGCAGAGGCGCTGCCCATTTACCCCTTCTTCTTTCCAATCTGGAATCTGCCATTACTTTCTTTCCCCCGAGCCCAGAGCAGAACTTCTCCTCATCCGCTCACCGCCTCCGCACCCGCTCTATCCTCGTCTTCCGCCTTCGCAATCGCCATGCCGCCCAAGGATAGCAAGGGCAAAGGCAAGAGCAAGGAGACGAAAGCCGATGTCCCGGAGAGCGAGCTGGCGAAGATGCGGAAGAAGTACGTCGTCTTTGCTCCGACGCTCGATGCGAAAGCCTTGAAGAACTGGTACCAGTGCATGTGGGCGAGGGAGACGCAGGCTCACCCCGCAACTCGCGTGGCCCCAGGTTCTTCTTCCAAAGGCGGACCAGATAAATATCCCTTCTTCGTCGCTTACTTTTATTGCGGGCTCTGTCCTCCATTCTCCAATTTCTTTATTGACATCATGTACACATACGGCTTCCGTCTTCTGGATTTCACGCCGAATGCCGTAACATGCATGTCTATCTTTGCTCATCTTTGCGAAAACTTCACCCGAGTAGTTCCCAACACTGCCCTTTTCCGCCATTACTTTGTTCCTCGCATCCAAAAAGGGGACGCCCTTTCCAGTTCTATCGCCTGGATCCCAAGGGCATGGAACAAGGAGATATATCCAGATGGGGTTTACCGCGAGAAGTGGGAAGAATGGTGGTCCGAGTGGTGCTGGATCAAGGAAGCAAATCCCCATCCATTCTGTTCGCCCCAACGGCAGAAAGTGGTTCATGGCGAGGACTAGAGTAATCTGGATGCTCAAGATGACAAGCTCACGATCACCACCACCAGGATCCTCCGTCTGAAAGCTGCCGGGCTCACAATAGAGATGATTGGGTCTGACTTCCTTCACCACCGCATCGCCCCTCTACAGAATAAGGGGAGACCATCTTGGGAGTTCCAGAACATGGCAGACATCATGAGGCTGCGCCCCGGATTAAACAGTAACTTGACAATAATGCAGCTTGCCGCTCTCCGCCACAGGCTATTTCAGCGCGATGACAAGCATAAGTTGCCGGCGGGAATTATCCCTTTGTGCAACAACTCCGCCCTGGGATCAATCATCGCCACGATGCCAATGTTCAACGCTCATGGCCTTGACGCGACTTGGGTCGAGCCATCTGCGGAGCAGGCGCAAAAGTTCTTTGACAACTTGTCGGAGAGGGCCATCCGGGAAGAAACAAAACTCGTCCGCGCCACCACCGATGAAGAAGTGGCGTATATTGCCACTAGGGTGGAAGAGGCGAATCATGCCGCGGAGGCCGGCGACGTCGGCTTCACGGAATGGGAAACCAGCGACGCAGAGGTCATTTTGGAAGAGAATCCTACTGGGGAGGATAAGGCTGCCGGGGAACAGAGCGGCACAGCCGCCGAAAGCTCATCTGACGAGGACGCAACTGAAGAACAGCCACAAGAGGAGCCCCCAGCTCCAAAGAGGGCAAAGAGTGTCCTTCGGAAAGCCGTCTCTGGTGCCCCAGCAAATCAACCTTCTTCGAGCAGTGATGCTTCCA
Source organism: Thinopyrum elongatum (assembly GCA_011799875.1). NCBI lineage: Eukaryota > Viridiplantae > Streptophyta > Magnoliopsida > Poales > Poaceae > Thinopyrum > Thinopyrum elongatum. The sequence goes on along the minus strand of CM022300.1, from coordinate 331,418,247 downwards.
GCAAGAAGGCGGCCGGTAAGGCTGCACCATGGCAAGGAGTTCGACAGCAACCCGTGCAGCGCACGAGGCACACACCTGCGGCAACCACTGGGGTGGCAGGGGCATCTCACACAACAGCAACAGAGGTTCAGGCGGCAAAGTCACGCCAACCCCCTGCACCTGCTGCAGCCAAGCGACCCAGGACTCCTCCTCCGCCTCCCCATACGGACACCGCAACGGAGGTCGATTTTGACATCTCCGGTTTCAGCCCGGAACAAGAAGAGGAAGAGTAAATATCCTGTCACAGCCTTTATCTCCCAAATTCTGAATTCAATTGACCTCATTGTCTTGCTTTGTCTTGTCTCTGCAGTGACGCAGAAACTTTAGCGGAAAGGATGGCGAAAAGGGCGAAGACTTCCACGGGTGATGAGCCCCCGACAGGCTATGCGAGTGTGCCAGCAACTATCATCATCAGCCCGGAGCTTAGCCCTCAACGCGCAGCCCCCAGCGTGAGTTCACTACTCATGTTCCGCTGGCGGGTGCTGAGGTTTCTACCTTTGCCGCTAATATCTTTGGACTTGCAGGAGAAGGACATCAACAGTGAGAGTCACTGGAGGACGCCCCCGTCGTGCCGCCTCCGTCAACTACGCCGCCTGCAAGCGCATCTCCAGCAAGAGCTCCTACCGACGAGCCTACCTTGGAAGAGGAGGAGCCGGCAAACGTGGGCACCGGCAACCTTTCCCCGGCAACCAATGTTGTCGGGAGGGATGAAGCCACCCCTCAACAGCTCGACGCAGGTGACTGCTTGCCTCAGAGCACTTGTCATTCTTTCCTTTATCTTTCTCTCTCTTTGTCTTCTTGAACTTCAATCTTGATCTTATTCTGTTTCCCTCTTTCGTCCTCCAGAATTCCCTGTGATGGAACACATGGACGTCGACGTTGTCATCGAGGAGACCGCCAGAGATGCTGCCGCCGAAGCTGACAAGATCGCTGCTAGCGAGGCCGCCAAAGACGCCACTGTTGAGGTCAGCGAAGCTTCTGCCGAGGAAGCCACCAAGGAATCTGCCGAGAGGGCCGGCGAGGAGACTGACGACCATACTGACGGCATTCCTGCTGCAGGAGCGCCAGGTGCTACACCGGCCACAGAGCCCTCAGCCACTGGTGAGACGATTATCGAGGATCAACCATCGACATCCGAGGCTCCCTCATCGAGCAAATATCTCAAGGTTGGCGACAACCTATTCATCAACTTGCCGGGGATGGCAAGTATTGGAGCGCCGACCGAAGGGGAAACCTTTGATGAAGAAATCATCACCGCTGCTGGGCTCGAGATTGTCGATGAACCAAGCGCCAGCAGCGGCAAATCTGAAGAAGATAAGCTCCTTCAGGCTATGGGCGATAATTTCCGCAAGCTCCAAGCACTCCACCATGCTCGAAAGGAGAAGGCAGATTCCAGAGCTGCAGTTGTCGAAGCAGCCGAGGCGGATTTCCAGAAGCGCGTTGAGCAGATGCAGATCTGGTACGCCGAGGCCCTTCAGGAGTTGACTGCCAGCCGGGAACAAGTGAGTCAAAGCTGGACAGAGCTCCTCCTGAGGCAATCCGACATAGAGAAGGCGCAAGAGGAACATGCGCAAAGGATTGCCGCTGAGGAAGCCCTCTTAACAGAGCGCCGCATTGGGCTTGACGCTCACGAAGAAGATCTTGCCGCGCGCGAACAGGCACTTGCTGCCAAACTCTGCGGCAAGGATGAAGAAATTGAAAAGCTTGTCGCGCAGCGGACCCAGGAGCTGGAGCAGAAACACAAGGAGGTGCTCGAAGCTTCAACTGCAGATCACGCCAGCAAGCTCAAGGAAACCATCGATGCGGCCGAGGCTGCAGAGGCCGCCAAGAACGAGCTGAGCAACAAAGTGAAGAAGCTGGAGGCGGATCTTGAGGAACACAGCAAGGAGCTCTCGATGCTCAAAGGTGACAGGGAGAAAACTCTCCACAGCCTGGCGGAGATGCAAATTGCTATATCCGACAAGACCAAGCAGCTCTCTTCAGCCAACGATGCCATTGCCGATCTAAGGCTGAAGCTAACCACACTGGAAAAGTCTCTTGAGGACGGCAGGGCCCGCGAGAAGGCCCTGAGCAAAGATCTTCAGGATGAGAAGAACTTGCTTAAGAGCGCTGCCGCCGCCCAAATTGACTATGAGAAGGGTGTGAAAATCTGGACTGATCGCCTTGTCGACACCGCGGAGAGGCTCACGGCACAACTGTCAACCATGAGCCAGGATGGCCTGCAAAACTTCAGGTATTCCTCTGAAGAAAGGATATCCTCAAGCGCCAGGCTGACCATGTTCTTCGAAAGCATCATTGATGCTCTGAAGCTGCTACAGTCCAACCGAGCGACCCAACTGGCCAATGAATCCCGCAAGCTTTGCCGGGCCGTCCTCCGCAAGGTACTCATCAAGGTGGTGCATAAGAACCCTGGCGTTGATCTCACCAACGTGCTCGACCGCTTGCCGAAGGATGCAGATCTGAAGGCACTTGAGGAGCTTGTCGCGCCCATCCTTGAGAAGGTAGATTCAATCAAGAGGGTCGAAGGCCAGCGCAAGGACTAGCCGTCTCACTTTTCCTTGCTGCCACCATTCCATGCCAAAGACAATTTAGTCTTAAGTTAGAACTACGGCAACTATCGATGTAATATAACTTGCTATGTTTGAATACATGCATGCTATTTCCCCTGTCCGATTTCTTTCCATATGGTATACACCCTACGCTAACTGGAAACTTGCTGGCGCGCAACCTTCCGCGAGCGCTGGGTGCAGGACTTCAGTAGCCTGCTAGAGGTGCAGCAGCCGGCAAGACACCTTGGCGCTCTTGGTGCAGCCACTTATACTGTTGAGCGGGCTCGAAACAAAATAAGGGCGCAACCAATTACAACAAGGGTTCCTTCGCGTGCAGGTTTTCCATACAAGGGCCAAAATCGTCTAAAGAAAATAGCCCGATCGTAAAAATTGAAAAACTTGCTCAAAGTTTCGCAACTTAGCTTTCTGTCGCTGTACTCCTTCCGGCAAGACATCAATTCTGAACATCGCCCATTGGTATCCATACCTTCCTTCCCCCCGGCAAACTTGTGCGCGAAGGAACATTCTATCCTTTGAGAAAAAGAAAGAAGAGAAAATAGAGATATGGAACCTTGGTGGTTTGTTAATGCTTACCGGGAGCAAGTGTCATACAATATCTCAGACAAGCATGCATATATATAAACATGGAAATCAACAAGAAATGTACAACACTTAAGCTTATCCAACTGCGCACAGGGTCTGCGCCTGGCTTTGTACAAAGGATTATATGCCTTGCCGGCAAAACTCGTACAAAAGGAGGTTGTCGGGAGCCCCCGGCAACCGAGCCTTATAGGTAGAACTTGCGAAGATGTTCGATATTCCAAGAGTTACTCACTGGAACGCCATCCTCGGTCTCCAGGTGGACAGCGCCGGGCCTGGTGACTCGTACTACCCGATAAGGGCCTTCCCACTTCGGCGTCAACTTGTTTGAATTCTTGGCGGACTAAATCCGCCGAAGAACAAGGTCGCCTTCCTCAAGACTTCGGGCATGAACTTTGCAGCTATGATAGCGGCGCAAAGCTTGCTGGTAGCGTGCAGCTCGCACAACAGCCTGAAGACGATCCTCCTCAAGGAGCACAGCGTCATCTTGCCGCAGTTGCTCTTGCTCAAGCTCATCGTAAGCAAGCACTCGAGGTGACCCGTATATGAGTTCCGTGGGGAGAACTGCTTCCGCTCCGTAAACCAGAGCGAAGGGCGTCTGGCAAGTAGCTCGATTTGGTGTCGTTCTGATTGACCAAAGAACCGCTAGCAACTCATCAATCCAGTGCCTTCCGCACTTTTTCAGCTTGTCAAAAGTCCTGGTCCTGAGACCGCGCAGCACTTCAGCATTAGCCCTCTCTGCTTGGCCGTTGCTTCTCGGGTGAGCAACAGAGGCAAAACAGATTTTGCCGCCAAGATCCTGGACGTATTGTATGAAGGTGCGACTTGTGAATTGTGTGCCGTTGTCGGTGATGATCCTGTTGGGCACACCAAAACGGCAAACTATCCCTTTAAAGAACTTGACGGCTGATTGTGCTGTCACCTTCCTCACCGCTTCCACCTCCGGCCACTTTGTGAACTTGTCGATTGCAACATACAAGTACTCAAAGCCCCCGGTAGCATGGGGAAAAGGGCCCAGTATGTCGAGCCCCCAGACCAAAAATGGCCAGGAGAGAGGGATTGTCTGAAGAGCTTGAGCTGGCTGATGTGATTTCTTTGAATGAAACTGGCACGCTTCACACTTGGTTACTAGTGCAGCTGCATCCTGGAGAGCAGTGGGCCAAAAGAAACCTTGTCGGAATGCCTTTCTGACAAGCGCTCTTGATCCTATGTGAGAGCCACATATGCCTCCATGTATCTCTGCCAACAGCTCCAGTCCATCCTCCGGAGGAATACACTTCAATTTCACACCATTCAGTCTCTTCCTGTACAGAACGCCATCGACGAACTGGTACATGCTAGACTGACGGGCTACTTTTTCCGCTTCTTCCTGCTCCTCAGGGAGTTCTCCTGTCTGAAGAAAATGGACAATGGGCTGTGCCCAAGCTGGAGCCTGGGGCTCGACAACTAGGACTAAAGGCATCTCTTCTGCCGGGGGAACATTTGTCTCGATGGCAAGGGCCTGAGCCTCTGCTGAAGCCTGTTGCTCCTCGGCAGGCTTGCCGCTGATCCCGGCGACTTCCTTGTCGGTGGCTCCCGGGAGCTCTGCCGGAAAGTACTGACTAGAATTCAACTTCCTTCTCTTTTCTTGCCTCATTGATGGCGCTACAGATGGCTGAGTTGAATGGAGCACAAAAGTTCCTGGTTCCACAGGTAACTTGAGGGCAGCGCGCTTTGACAGGTCATCTGCAATACTGTTTTCGGCACGAGAAATGTGCTTTGTTTGCAGGCCGTCAAAGCGCTCTTCCATTTTTCTCACTTCATCCACATAGGCTTGCATCAATGGACTTTGATAATCTTTGTTGACTTGCCTGACAACAAGCTGCGAATCGCCTCTGATGATGAGCTTCTTGATACCAAGGTCTGCCGTGATCCTGAGATCAGCAAGCAGGCCTTCGTACTCCACAGTGTTGTTCGTCGAGCTCTCCCGGGGAAAATGCATCTGAATTACGTACTTGAGGTGCTCTCCGGTGGGTGCGACAAGCAGCACGCCAGCACCGGTGCCTTGCAGCGAGAAAGCCCCGTCAAAGTACATAATCCATTCTTGATCTGTTTCCTTGCCGGGAAGAGTGGTTTTTGAATCTCTTCGTCTGGCATTGGGGTCCATTCCGCAATGAACTCCGCCAAGGCTCTGCTCTGAATTGCTGAAGTACTTCCAAACTTGAGACCAAAGCTTGACAATTCCAACGCCCACTCCACAATCCTGCCGGTTGCCTCTGGATTTCGCAAAATCCGCTGCAACGGGAAGCGAGTGACGACGGTAATCTCATGTGCCTGAAAATAATGGCACAGCTTCCTCGAGGCCATGAGAAGGCTGAAGAGCAACTTCTGCACACCAGAGTATCTTGACCTAGCTCCCTGTAAAAGGGAGCTGACAAAATAAACTGGACGCTGCACCATCCTCCTCTTTTGCACTGATTCCTCTAACTGCGCAGATCCTGTCTTGCCGGTACCAGACCTTGCCGGGGAAGATCCTGGCGTGTCACCTGACGGTCCTGCCGCTGCTGTTGCCTCCTCGTCAACTTCTCTCTGCGCCACTAACGTAGCACTAACCACTTGATTCGTTGCCGCTAGATACAACAGCAACGGCTCTTGTGGCCTAGGTGTGACTAGCGTCGGCGGAGAGGAGAGGTACCTCTTCAAATCTTGCAACGCTGCCTCCGCTTCCGGAGTCCATCTCATTGGACCTGCCTTCTTCAAAATTTTGAAAAAGGGCAGGGCGCGCTCAGCGGATTTGGAGGTGAACCTGCATAGGGCAGCAACGTAGCCGGCAAGACGACGTACATCCTTGACGCGTCTTGGTGCTTCAATCTGCTCAATAGCTTTGATCTTGTCGGGATTCGCTTCGATCCCACGCTGAGATACAAAGAACCCGAGAAGCTTGCCGGAAGGGACGCCAAACACACACTTCTCAGGATTAAGCTTTAAATTGATCTTGCACAGATTTGTAAATGTTTCTTCTAGATCTTGTATGAGCGTCGCTTTATCCTTGGTTTTGACCACTATGTCATCCATGTATGCTTCCATATTTCTATGTAGCTGAGGTTCAAAACCAATTTGGACCGCTCTCGCAAATGTAGAGCCAGCTCTTTTCAACCCGAAAGGCATCCGTATAAAGCAATACGTACCACATGGGGTGATAAATGCGATCTTTTCTTCATCTTCCTTTGCCATAAAGATCTGATGATATCCCGAGTAGGCATCAAGGAACGACAGTAGGTCACAACCAGCAGTGGAGTCCACAATCTGGTCGATGCGCGGCAAGGGGAAAGGATCTTTTGGACAGGCTTTATTGATGTCTGTATAATCAATACACAGCCTCCATTTCCCATTCGCCTTGCGCACTACAACCGGATTGGCCAACCACATTGGATGAAGCACTCCTCTGACCAAGCCTGCCGCTTCTAGCTTCCTGATTTCTTCGGCAATAAATTCTTGCCACTCCAAGGCTTGCTTCCTCACCTTCTGCTTGATGGGCCGCGCGTGGGGACAAACAGCAAGGTGGTGCTCAATTACCTCCCTGGGAACACCGGGGATGTCAGACGGTTGCCATGCAAACACGTCGACATTCGCCCGCAGGAAGGCAACAAGCACGCTTTCCTATTTGTCATCTAGGGTAGAACTTATGGTGATAGTTCCTCCTGTTCCGTCCTCCTTGACGGGCACCTTCTTGGTCTCTGGTGGAGCAGCCTTGGACTTCTTGTTCTAGCCGGTGGAACTCTCTGGTGCATCCTCAACGGAAGCGCAGCACTCTGAAGAGGTGCGCTTGCCGGGGTTTGCGCTAGGGATCTTGCCGGTCTTCTTCTTCTTCCCCCCGGGAGTTCCAGCGGCAGGAGCAGATGCCTTGACGGCAGGTGCTGCAGCTGCCTCCCGGTATAGTTGGTCGGTGCAGATAAGTGCATCCTTCTTGTCAGAGTGAATAGTGATGACACTTATCGGTCCGGGCATCTTCAACACATTATACGCATAGTGTGATGCCGCCATGAACTTAGCCAGCGCTGGGCGGCCAAGGATCCCATTGTATGACATAGGGATCTTGGCGACATCAAACACTACCTTCTCTGTCCTGTAGTTGAGCTCGCTACCAAATGTTACCGGTAGCGTAATCTTGCCTTTTGGCTGGGTCCTTCCTGGATTGATCCCCTGAAACATGCCCGTTTCCTCGAGATCTTCATCAGGAATTTGCAGCTTCTTGAGCACGTCCGGCGAGATTAAGTTCAGCCTGGCCCCACCGTCAACTAGCATTTTTGTCACCTTGAGGTTGCGGATTGTTGGTGAGACCAACAAGGGCAAACACCCGACCGCAGTTGTGCGATCAGGGTGATCCTCGGCGTAAAAAATGATAGGCATGCTGGACCACTTTAAAGGTTTGCGTGCATCAAACGACGGCTCCGTTGCATTAACCTCACGCACCCACGGTTTAAGTCGGCAATGAGAAGAATGCAACGAGGCACCCCCATCAATACACATGGCCTCTATGGCTTTCTGAAACTCGTGCTCACTGGATTCGTCGTCTTCTTCATCATCATCGCCTCCCTCGTCCTTGTCGCGGCCTCGGGCGGGCCTCTCCTTCTGTTGCTTAGCCTTGCCGCCGCGGCCTCCTCGGCCACCATGCTTTTTGCTAGATCCCTCAGCACCATCCTGGGCCTTCTCCTTGTCTTGTCTTTCGTACTCAGCTCTCTGCTTCTCGACAAGCTGCTCAACTTGCCGGCAGTTTTGGAGATCGTGGCCCTTGGTGCGATGAATCTTGCAATACTGTTTGCCGGAGCTTTCCGACTTGTCGGCAGCTGCCAAGGCCTGGCAGGAGGCGCACCCGGCAACTTCCTTGCTGGGGTCGTCAACCTTGGCCTTCTTGGCGGTGCGGGGTTGCCGGATTCCTCGACAGCAAGCACGGCCTTGCCTCTGCGCTTCTTGTTCCGCCGCCGGCCTTTCTTTGGTGGGGTTGCAGCGTCTTCATCTTCTGATTCGCCCCCTGCACCAACACCCTCGCCAGGGAGTTTCCTCCCTTCTTCAGCTCGAGCACACTTGTCAGCCAAAGCGTAAAGCTCGGCAATACTCCTGACCTTGTTCATCGCCAGCTCTTCAAGCATTTTGCGGTTACGCATGTTCTGATGAAACGTGCTAACAACAGCAGCAGGATGAATGTCTGGAATATTGTACTGCACTCGGCTAAATCTCTGGATAAACTTGCGCAGGGGCTCGCCCTCCTTTTGAGGGAGGAGATGCAAATCACTCTCTTGGCCAGGAGCTTGGTGGCCTCCAACAAAGGCGCCAACAAACTGATGGCACAGATCTGACCAAGAAGAAATGGAATTCTCTGGCAAATGCATCAACCACGACCTGACGTTGGATTTGAGCACCAACGGGAAGTAGTTGGCAAGTATCTTGTTATCTCGGCCCCCGGCAGCCTGCACCGCAATGGTGTAGATGCTCAAGAACTCCGAGGGGTGAGTCTTGCCGTCATATTTCTCCGGGACCTCTGGTTTGAACGTTCGGGAGTTGGGCCACTGGACTCGCCGCAGCTCACGGGTAAACGCTGGACAACCTACCTCATAGGGCAAGTCGCCTACGTGCCCCGGTGCAAGCTTGTCGACAGTAGGCCGTGCACGTTTATCGGACTGATGACGCGCCTCCCGTCGCCGCTCGATGGTAGTTCGAGCGTCTTCTTTGCTTCGTTCCTGAAGAACTCGACGCTGATCGCGGCGCATCCGCGGATCGGATGACGCCGTGGAATCGTCATCACGGCCGTCAGTCCGCCAGGTTGACGACCGCTGCTGCTGTCGTGGAGGGGAGTGCACTGTGGTCGCACCGCCTCCAGTCTTCTCACCATTGGCTCGCATCGGATCGATAGACCGCTGCCGTGAGGGCCCCGCAAGCTGCGGTTCATCCTTGTTGACGAAGCCGATGAGGCTCTGGATAGTAGATCGTCACTCCTCCATCTTCTCCGGAGCAGGAGGGAAATCGAGGAGCAGCTACGCACGTGCTAAGGCTTCTGCTGGCGTAGGTGGCGATAACAGGTGCGAGGTACGTGAGGTGCTCTGACTCCTAACAGTGTTAGAAGGAGCACCGTCACGATCACGCGACCGTGCGCCACTTCCACCGGCAGTTTAGCGTGCATGCTGGGCCTGCGCACCTTGGGATCGACACGCAGAAGTCTTTCCATGGGGACGTTCCGAACCACCAACGCCACGGCGCTCCTCGTCGCGTGCGACCTGGGAAGGCCGCAACGCTTGCGCCGGCGTGAGAGTCTTAGAAGGCGTCCTCCGATCTCTGGAGTTCGCTGCGCCGCCCGTAGGCAGCACGGCTCCATCTCTAGATCTAGCGGCATGTGGGTTGCCGTCGCCGCTGCGAACGACACCGCTCGCCTGGCTCGGATCACCAGAACGCCGTGGAGGCTCTAAACCTCCATCTCCAGCATCCACGCCGTCACCCGTCCGAGTAGGCACGGGCAAGGCGGACGTAGACGGAACAACCGCTGTCGCACCCTTCTTCTTGGGTGGCATGGTGAAAAAGACGGTGGAGAAACTGACACGCTGATCACCGAATCAGGTTCGCGCAACCTCGCCCCCCTACCTGGCGCGCCAAAGATGTCGGCGTACGACACCTATGGGATCCAAAGGACCCCTTTACGGTACGGCAGGGAGAGAGGTCTGCACAAAGAGCAGAACCGATGATCAACACGAGGGGATTTTTACCCAGGTTCGGGCCGCTGATCAGCGTAAAACCCTACTCCTGCTTTAGTTTATTATCAGTGTTTTCGTCCCAGTTCTTGGAGCGCTTGCAATGAACAGTGTGTTCGTGCAGCAGCTACGCATGCAGAATGGGCCGAGAGTGTTCTCCTCCCCTGTAGCAGTTGCCTTGGGCCTCCTTTTATATGCTCAAAGGGGTCACCACAGTGGCAAACTGTTCATACGGGAGGTGTAAAGTAGCTACAGGGTTATCATACCTAACCACTGGCGGTTTAGGACAAATGCATTTAATGCATCGTGAGGTGTCCGTTTAGGTGTCCCTACTTTCTTGGGGATGGAAAAAGGGGCCATCCCATCAGCACCGCTTAAGCTCGCCTCCACTAGCGCCTTGCCACGCATCCAGAGATGGGACCAGAATGCCAGGCTGGTCGCTGCGCTGGAGCGGTGGCGCAGCGGTGGAACCTTGCCGGGGTGCGAATCTTGTCGGGCTCCGCAGGCTACCCCGGCAAGATCTTGCCGGGAGCCAAGCCTCTGGTCTTCAATTCTCCTTATCTTCTGACCCTTGGCTTGAATGTCTCTTTGATAACCTTGGATTAATCTTCAGCTGTTCCCCGACAAGCCTTGCCGCAGGTATGGCTACAACTGCCCGTGTACAAGTACGGGGTACTAAAGGCCCAATATTTAGTACACCGACACAACAGCACCGACGGTCGGTCGCAGCTGACGCATATCATCATCGCCACTTTGTAGCACCACCACATGTGCTCTCAGCACCGATCAAAAGTCACCGGCCAAACATGTTCCGGGGCGGGTCGCAACATCTACCATTGATGTTAGTCGTAGTTTTGTCCCACGCCGGTCATAGCTTCCATGGGAAGGCGTGTGGGAATGATACGATCTTGGTCGAGATGACCGATCAGGAGCAGGATCTGCCAGCCGATCGCCGCTGTTAGAGCGAGAAACCATGTTATAGGTTATTTAGCACACGTTATGTAAATCAATTTTATAAAGCCATTACTATTTAGATATATCTAATTTCCCTTTCAATCAATAAAATAATAAATACAATATACTCTATTTTTCCATTCCAAAAACACTTTTTGGAAAATTTATATGCCAAACAAATTAATATATGTAACAATGTCCCGGTTCTTCCAAAACAATTTCCCTCCAGTTCTCCTTCATAAAAAAAATATCCAAATTTCCCTCCAGATTCTCGACCATGACGCTTACTTTTCCCTCCAATTAGTTTTGCGCTTAATTTTCCCTCTGATCAACTAGAAAATGCTAGATAAATTGGGTCTCAAACCCATCCACATCCAGCCCAGCCGCCCACCGTTCGGCGGCTACCTCGCCGCACTCCAACGCCCAGCACGCCGCCCCTTGAGCGCCCAGTGCGGCCGCCACCTGCAACCACCCCCCTCCCACCCCCATCTCAACCCCCGTATGATCTACCGCTTCCTCGATCTGCCTCGGCGCCGTTTGGATCGTTGCGGCGATGGCTTCGTCGGTCTTCAGCTCCGGCACCTACATCTTGAAGGAGTACGATCTCGTGGCTGGTATAGATCTAAACGCCCACCCCTTCCCTGATCTGACTGCCACGAATTCTCTGAGGTGCATGCGGAGGGGCGAGCAGGGGTTCCCCTGTCAATCGCTCGCCCCCTCAACAATTCGTAGCACAGTGTGTACTGTAGATGCCTAATGGCCGCGGCTAATTGCATAATTAGCCCATACATAGACAAATAATTAAGCAATCACAGATGTTGAAAAGCCCATAAACCATGTAAGGTTGTGTCTGACTATAGTTTTGCGATCTGCCAATGCCTAATCCACCAATCAGGTCGATCCATTGATATATGTGCGTGTTCTACACTTCTGCTAGATCGATCCATTGATTATTGTTTAAATTTGATCAGACTTCTTGAGAAATATGACAGACCTTAAACTGGTTAATTATTGTTTCATTTATAAAACAGTAAAGTAGTCTAGTAATTATGTGTCTTTTTATATATAGTAGTCAAAGATGAAACGAAAGACACGAACAACTACTGTAGTAAGTTATTTTTCAAACCAATTGTTTCAACTTCAAGCTGCAACATTCTTGTGGAGAATTGTCATTTTTTTCCTGTACCAATTGTTTCTCCTTGTACTGATGCAAGCTTTTTAGTGTTCCCTTGATTGAGGGACTGGTTTTGTTAATCTCAAACTCAGATCGATGATGCTTGGCTGGCTCATTCGGTTCCTTTGTCATTTTCTTTGATGCCCTAAGACTATCATGATCAAACATTACTCTGCTCTTCGATTCGACGCAGCCGATCTACTGCAACAGTTTCGCCTGCGTAAATTGAACCATTAGAATCAAATGACTGAAATTAGGAACAGAGAAAATGCTTAAGATTTGCACCATCACCTGATGATCCTGTGTATTTTCGTTTTCCCTTCTGTTTAGGGAAGCAGTCATCATCAGGTCCTGTACACTTTTCAACTTAAACCTATCCTGAATCCATATGTTGACAATGTTATATCTGAGTGTGGGTGTGGCTGGACCCATGGTGTCGGGGTACGACACCTATGGGATCCCGAGAGACCCCTTTACGATTCGGCGGGGGGAGAGGTATACGCAAAGAGCAGAACCAACGATCGACGCGGGGGCGATTTTACCCAGGTTCGGGCCGCTGATCAGCGTAAAACCCTACTCCTGCCTTGTGTTCTTATTAATGTTCTTGAGCCCAGCCTTCAGGAGCGCTCGCTATGAATAGTACATTCAAAGAGCAGCTACGCATGCAGAATGGGCCAGAAGTTCTCCTCCCCTGTAGCAGTTGCCTTGGGCCTCCTTTTATACGCTCAAAGGGGTCACCATAGTGGCAAAATGTACATACATTGAGGTGTAAAGTAGCTACAGGGTTACCATACCTAACCCCTGACGGATTAGGACGAACGCATTTAATGCACAGTGAGGTGTCCGTTTAGGTGTCCTTACTTTCTTGGGGATGGAAAAAGGGGCCATCCCATCAGCACCGCTTAAGCTCTCCCCCATTGGCGTGTCGCCACGCATCCAAAGAAGGACCCAGAATGTCGGGTTTGTCGCTGTGCTAGAGCAGTGGCACAGCAACAAAACCCTGCCGGGCGTTGAAGCTTGCCGGGCATTAAACCTTGCCGGGCGCCAAGCCTTGCCGGGCGCCAAGCCTTGCCGGGCGCCAATCCTTGTCGGGCTCCGCAGGCCACCCCGGCAAGATCTTGCCGGGGAAGCTGGCCTTCGGATTGCAGCTCTTCTTATCTGCTGATCCTCAGATCTCTGACTTGATGATTTCTTTGGTGGCTTGAATCAACCTCGAACTGTTCCCCGGCAAACCTTGCCGCGAGGATGGCTACAACTTCCCGTGCACAAGTACGGGGTACTAGTGGCCCAATACTTAGTACACCGACAGGATCCCCCAGGCCTAGGCCATACACGAGTGCGAGGCGTTGTTGGGCTAGGCCCAAACAGTGCACGGGCACGCGTGACAGGGGATTAACTGCTCGTAAATATCTCATTTACTGTGCCCCCCACTACGCGCGTCTAACACGCAGCGTGGGGAGCGTGCCTCAAAGGCTGCAACTGCGACGCGCCTATAGAGGCGCATTCACATTGGGGAATAAAAGAGGCGGCCCCGCTCCTTCCCCATAAAAAGGAGAAGCCGCAGAGGCACAAGCCTATTTACCCCCCTCTTCTTCTCAATTTGGCCGTCGCCATCGCCTTCCTCCTCTCGAGCTCAGAGCGAAGCTTTTCCTCTTCCGCCCGCCACTTCCACGCTCGCTTCACCCCCGGCTTCCGCCCTCACAGCCGCCATGCCGCCCAAGGCCAGCAAAGGCAAGGGCAAGGAAGCGAAAGCCGACGTCCCGGAGAGCGAACTGGTGAAGATGCGGAAGAAGTATGTCGTCTTCCCCCCATCTCTCGATGCAGAGGCTCTGAAGAGGCGGTACCAATGCATGTGGGCGAAGGAGACGCAAGCTCACCCTGCCACACCCGTGATTCCAGGTTCTTGTTCCAAAAGTGGATCGGACAGATACCCTTTCTTCGCTGCGTATTTCTATTGCGGGCTCTGCCCCCCTTTTTCCGACTTCTTCAATGATATCATGTACGCAGACGGCTTTCATCTCCTCGATTTCACGCTGAATGCGGTACTATGCATGTCCATCTTTGTCCATCTTTGTGAAAACTTTGTCGGAGTGATTCCCAACTCTACTCTTTTTCACCATTACTTCTTCCCCCGCATCCAAAAAGGAGAGGCCCTCTCTGGTTCTATCGCCTGGATTCCAAGGGCTTGGAATAAGGAAATATACCCAGAAGGAGTTTACCGCGAAAAGTGGGATGAATGGCGGGCTGAATGGTGCTGGATCCAGGAAGCAGATCCCCATCCGTTTTGTCTTCCCCTGTAACAGAAGGTGGTCCGCGGCAGCGGTTGGAGCAGTCTTGCCGCTGATGACGAAAAGCTCGCAATCGTCACCACCAGGATTCTTCGCCTGAAAGCTGCCGGGCTGACAATGGAGATGATTGGCTTCGACTTTCTCCGCCGCCGCATCGCCCCCTTGCAGAACAGGGGAAGTCCAGCTTGGGAATACAGAAACGCGGCAGATATCATGAGATTGCGCCCCGGGTTGAATAATAATCTGACCACTATGCAGCTTGGCGCTCTCCGTCAAAAATTATTCCAGCGCGAAGATAAGCATCGGCTGTCGGCAAGGATTGTCCCTTTGTGCAACAACTCCGCCTTGGGGTCAATCATCACCTTTATGCCGATGTTCAACGCCCACAGTCTTGACGCGACTTGGGCCGAGCCAACCGAGGAGGAAGCACAGAAGTTTTTTGACAACTTGACGGAGAGACCCGTCTGGCAAGAGACAGATTTCATCCGAGCCACCACCGACCAAGAAGTAGCTTACATTGCTACTAGGGTGGAGGAGGCAAATCTTGCCGCGGAGACCGGCAGCGTTGGCTTCACAGAATGGGAAACCAGCGACGCAGAGGTAGTAGTGGAGGTAAGACCTGTCGGGAAGGACAAAGCTACCAGGGAACAGAGCAGCACAGCCGTTGAGAGCTCGTCCGACGAGGACACGGCCGAATAAGAACCGCAAGAAGAGCTCCCAGCCCCGAAGAAGACGAAGCGCGTTCTTCGGAAGGCTGCATCTGGCATCCCGGCAAGCCAGCCTTCTTCGAGCGGCGAGGCTCCCGGCAAGAAAGTGGCCGGCAAGACTGCACCGCGGCAAGGGGTTCGTCAACAACCTGCGCGGCGTGCGAGACCCACACTAGCGGCCACTGCTGGGGCGGCAGGGGTGTCTCGCACTACCGTACCAGAAGCTGCCCCGGCGCCTGCCACAGCCAAGCCACCTAGGACCCCTCCTCCGCCTCCCCACTCAGACATCGTAGCGGAGGCCGATTTCGACATCTCCAGCTTTAGTCCAGAGCGAGAAGAAGAAGAGTGAGTACTTTGCCACAGCCTTTATATTCCAATTTTTGATCGATCTTACTGACTTGCTCGTATTGTCTCTGCAGTGATGCAGAAA
Organism: Thinopyrum elongatum; assembly: GCA_011799875.1. NCBI lineage: Eukaryota > Viridiplantae > Streptophyta > Magnoliopsida > Poales > Poaceae > Thinopyrum > Thinopyrum elongatum. Next base: position 331,402,787 of record CM022300.1, on the reverse strand, counting down.
CCTTGCTGGAGAGGATGGCGAAGAGGACAAAGACTTCCATGGGCGACGAGCCCCCGGCAGGCTCCACGAGCGTGCCAGAAACCGTCGTCGTCAGCCCGGAGCCCAGTCCTCAATGCAGCCTCCAGCACAGCCCCCAGCGTAAGTTCACTGTTCTTTTTCCGCTGGCGGGTGCTGAGGCTTCCATTCTTGCCGCTGATATCCTTGGGCTCGCAGGAGAAGAACGGCAATAAGGGGAGTTGTTGAAAGACGTCCCCGTCGTGCCACCTTCATCGACCACGCCGCCCACAAGCACGTCCCCGGCAAGAGATCCTATCGATGAGCCCATCCTAACTGAGGAGGAGCCGACAAGCATGGACACCGGCAACCCTCCCCCGGCAACCGAAGTTGCCGGGAAGGGCGAGGCCACCTCTCAACAGCTCGACGCAGGTAATCGATTGCCTCAGAATGCTTGTTACTCTTTCCCTTATCTCTCTGTCTTCAGTCGCTTCGAACTTCAATCTTGGTCTTATTCTGTTCTCCTCCTTCGTCCTTCAGAGTTCCCTGTGATGGAACACATGGATGTCGATGTTGTCATCGAGGAGACCGCCAGGGACGCCGCTGCCGAAGCAGACAGAATCGCTGCCAGCGAGGCCACCAAGGATGACACTGTCGAGGCTGGTGGTGCTCATGACGGGGAGGCCGCCAAGACTGCACAGGAGGAACCCGCCAAGGAACCTACTAAAGGGGGCGACAGGGAGGCTGATGACCGTACTGACGGCATTCCTGCCGCAGGAGCGCCAGGCGCTGCACCGGCCACGGAGCCCCCTGCCACTGGTGAGGTGGTCGCTGAAGACCAACCGTCAACATCTGAAGGCCCCTTATCCAGCAAATACCTCAAGGTTGGCGAGAACCTATTTGTCAACTTGTCGGGGACGGCAAGCATTGGAGCACCAGCCGAAGGAGAAGTTTTTGATGAAGAAATCATCGCTGCTGCCGGGCTCGAGGTTGTTGACGATCCCAGCGCTAGCAGCAGCAAATCTGAAGAGGATCAGCTCCTTCAGGCAATGGGCGAGAATTTCCGCAAGCTCCAGGCTCTCCACCGCGCCCAGAAAGATAAGGCGGACTCCAGAATGGCAGTCGTCGAGGCGGCCGAGGCAGATTTCCAGAGGTGCGTCGAACAAATGCAAACCTGGTATGCCGAGGCCCTCCAAGAGCTGACTGCTGGCCGGGAACAGGTGAGCCAACAGTGGACAGAGATCCTCCTGAAGCAATCTGATATGGAGAAGGCGCAGGATGAAGCTACTCAAAGGATTGCTGCTGAAGATGCCCTCCTGACGGGGCACCGCGTTGCTCTTGATGCTCATGAGGAAGATCTCACCGCACGTGAGCAGGCGCTCGCCGCCAAGCTTCATAGCAAAGATGAAGATATCGAGAAGCTTGTCACGTGGCGGACCAAGGAGCTGGAGCAAAAACATAAAGAGGCGCTCGAAGCTCTGACTGCAAGTCACGCCGGCAAGCTCAAGGAGGCTGTCGATGCTGCCGAAGCTGCAGAGGTCGCCAAGAACGAGCTGAGCGACAAGGTAAAGAAGCTGAAAATAGATCTGGAAGAGCACGGCAAGGAGCTCTCGACGCTCAAAGGTGATAGGGAAAAAACCCTCCACTCCTTGGCAGAGATGCAAGTTGCCCTGTCCAACAAAACCAAGCAGCTCTCCTCTGCGGCTGATGATATTGCAGTTCTGGAATTGAAGCTGACCATGTTGCAGAAGTCTCTCGAGGCCGGCAAGGCCCGTGAGAAGGCTCTACTCAAGGATCTCCAAGGAGAGAGGAACCTACTCAAGAGCGCTGCCGCCACCCAAATCGATTACGAGAAGGGGGTGGAGATCTGGACTGGACGTCTCATTGCCACTGCGGAGAAACTTACGGCAGAACTGTCAACCATGGGCCTGTCGAACTTCAGGTATTCTTCCGAGGAAAGGATATCTTCAAGTGCCAGGTTGACGATGTTCTTTGAAAGCATCATCGACGCCTTGAGGGTGCTCCAGTCTAGCCGGGCGACCCAATTGGCCAACGAGACTCGCCGGCTTTGCCGGGCCGTCCTTCGCAAGGTGCTTATCAAGGTGGTGCACAGCAATCCCGGCATCGACCTCTCCAACGCGCTCGGCCATCTTCCAAGGGACGCAAATGTCGAGGCGCTTGAAGAACTTATCGCGCCTATCCTTGAGAAGGTGGACTCCATCAAAAGGATCGAAGGCCAGCGCAGGGATTAAGTGCTCCGCCTTTTCTTGCCGTCATCATTCCATGTAAAAGACAATTAAGTCTCAAGTTAGAATTGCGGCAACTCATGAATGTAATATAACTCGCCTATGTTTAGGTTCATGCTTGCTATTTTCCTTGTCTGATTCCTTTATGTATGGAGTTCACCCTACGCTTACTGAAAAACTTGCCGGCGCGCAACCTGCCGCGAGCGCTGGGTGCGGGACTTCAGCAGCCTGCTGGAGGTGCAGCGGCCGGCAAGACTCCTTGGCGTTCTCAGCGCAGCCACTTAAATCATTGAGCGGGCTCGAAACAAAATAAGGGCGCAGCTGATTACGACAAGGGTTCCTTCGCGTGCAGATTTTCCATACAAGAATCGGAATCATCCAAGGAAATAACTTGCAATAAAAGAAACTTGCTCTAAGTTTTTAGAACTTAGCTTTCTGTCACTGTCCTTCCTCTGGCAAGCGTCGATTCCGAATGTCACCAACTGGTACTCATATCTCCCTTCCCCCCCGGCAAATGTGCACGCGAGGAATCCTTCTGTCTTTTAAAAAGAAAGAAGGGAAAATAAAGACATGAAACCTTGGCGGTTCCTTAGAACTTACCGGGAGTAGGTGTTATACAACATCTTAGACAAACATGCATATATAAATATGAACATGGGAATCAATAAGGGAATGTACAACACTTAAATTTATTCATCTACGCTCAGGGTCTATGCCTGGCTTTGTACAAAGGATCACATGCCTTGCCGGCAAGACTTGTACAAAAGGGTGGTTGCCGGGAGCCTCCGGCAACCGCGCCTTATGGGTAGAACTTGCGAAGATGTTCGATATTCCAGGAATTGCTCACTGGAACGCCATCTTCGGTCTCCAAGCGGACAGCGCCGGGCCTGGTGACTTGTACTACCCGATAAGGGCCTTCCCACTTTGGCGTCAACTTGTTTGAATTCTTGGCGGACTGAATCCGCCGAAGAACAAGGTCGCCTTCCTCAAGGCTTTGGGCATGAAATTTGCGGCTATGGTAGCGGCGCAAAGCTTGCTGGTAGCGTGCAGCTCGCACAGCAGCCTGAAGACAATTCTCCTCAAGGAGCACAGCATCATTTTGCCGCAGTTGCTCTTGCTCAAGCTCATCATAAGCGAGCACTCGAGGTGATCCGTACGTGAGTTCCGTGGGGAGAACTGCTTCCGCTCCATAGACCAGAGCGAAGGGCGTCTGGCCAGTGGCTCGATTTGGTGTCGTTCTGATTGACCAAAGAACCGCCGGCAACTCATCAATCCAGCGTCTTCCGCACTTTTTCAGTCTGTCAAAAGTCCTGGTCCTGAGACCGCGCAGCACTTCAGCATTAGCCCTTTCTGCTTGGCCGTTGCTTCTCGGATGAGCAACAGAGGCAAAACAAATCTTGCCGCCAAAGTCTTGGACATACTGCATGAAGGTGCGACTTGTGAACTGCGTGCTGTTATCGGTGATGATCCTGTTGGGTACACCGAAACGGCAAACTATCCCTTTAAAGAACTTGACGGCTGATTCTGCTGTCACCTTCCTCACTGCTTCCACCTCCGGCCACTTTGTGAACTTGTCGATAGCAATGTACAAGTACTCAAAGCCCCCGGTAGCACGGGGGAAAGGGCCCAGTATGTCGAGCCGCCAGACCGAAAATGGCCAGGAGAGAGGGATTGTCTGAAGAGCCTGAGCCGGTTGATGCGATTTCTTCGAATGAAACTGGCATGCTTCACACTTGGTGACTAGTGCAGTTGCATCCTAGAGAGCGGTGGGCCAAAAAAAACCTTGCCGGAATGCTTTCCCGGCAAGGGCTCTTGATCCTATGTGAGAACCACATATGCCTCCATGTATCTCTGCCAACAGCTCTAGCCCATCCTCCCGAGGAATGCACTTCAATTTCACACCGTTTGGTCTCTTTCTGTACAGGACGTCATCGACGAACTTGTACATAACAGACCGACGTGCTACTCTTTCTACTTCTTCCTGTTCCTCCGGGAGTTCTCCTGTCTGAAGGAAATGGACAATGTGCTGCGCCCATGCTGGAGCCTGAGGCTCGACGGCTAGGACTAAAGGCATCTCCTCCGCCAGGGGAACGTTTGTCTCGACAGCAAGGGCCTGAGGCCCTGCCGGAGCCTGTTGTTCCCCGGCAGGCATGTCGATCTCGGCAACTTCCTTGCCGGCGGCTCCGGGGAGCTCTGCCAGGAAGTACTGACCAGAGTTCAACTTTCTTCTCTTTTCTTGCCGCATCGATGGCGCTACGGATGGTTGAGTCAATTGGAGCACAAAAGTTCCTGGTTCCACAGGTAACTTGAGGGCGGCACGCTTTGACAGGTCGTCAGCAACACTGTTCTCGGCACGAGGAACGTGCTCCATTTGCAGACCATCAAAGCGCTCTTCCATTTTCCTCACTTCATACACGTAGGCTTGCATCAATGGACTTTGATAACTCTTGTTAACTTGCCTGACGACAAGTTGTGAATCGCCTTTGATGACGAGCTTTTTGATACCAAGGTCTGCCGTGATCCTGAGACCGGCAAGCAAACCCTCGTATTCTGCAGTGTTGTTGGTCGAACTCTCCCGGGGAAAATGCATTTGGACTACGAACTTGAGGTGCTCTCCGGTGGGTGCGACAAGCAGCACGCCAGCACCGGCGCCTTGCAGCGAGAAAGCCCCATCAAAGTACATAACCCATTGCTGATCGATTTCCTTGCCGGGGAGAGTTGTTTCCTGAGCCTCTTCGTCCGGCGTTCGGGTCCATTTTGCAATGAACTCCGCCAAGGCCCTGCTCTGAATCGTCGAAGTGCTTTCAAACTTGAGGCCAAAGCTCGACAACTCCAATGCCCACTCCACGATCCTGCCGGTTGCTTCTGGATTTTGCAAAATCCGTTGCAACGGAAAGCGAGTGACGACAGTGATTTCATGTGCTTGAAAATAATGGCGCAGCTTCCTCGAGGCCATAAGAAGGCCGAAAAGCAACTTCTGCACACCAGAATATCTTGACCTAGCTCCTTGTAAAAGAGAGCTAACAAAATAAACTGGGTGCTGCACCACCTTCTTCTTCTGCACTGGTTCTTCTGTTTGCGCAGATCCTGTCTTGCCGTGATCAACCCTTGCCGGGGAAGATCTTGCCGCGTCACCTGGCGGTCCTGCCGCTGGTGTTGCTTCCTCATCAGCCTCTCTCTGCGCCACTAGCGCAGCACTAACCACTTGATTTGTTGCTGCCAGATACAGCAGCAACGGCTCTTGCGATTTAGGCGCATCTAGCGTCGGCGGAGAGGAAAGGTATTTCTTCAAATCTTGCAGCGCAGCCTCCGCCTCCGGAGTCCATTTCATTGGACCTGCCTTCTTCAAAATTTTGAAAAAGGGCAGGGCGCACTCAGCAGATTTGGAAATAAACCTACTTAGGGCAGCAACACAGCCGGCAAGACGACGCACATCCTTGACGCGTCTCGGTGCTTCAATTCGCTCAATAGCTTTGATCTTGTCGGGGTTCGCTTCGATTCCCCGGCAAGATACAAAGAATCCGAGGAGCTTGCCGGAAGGAACACCGAACACGCACTTCTCAGGATTGAGCTTCAAGTTGATCTTGCCCAGATTTGCAAATGTTTCTTCTAAATCTTGAATGAGCGTCGCTCTGTCCTTGGTTTTGACCACTATATCATCCATATACGCCTCCATATTTCTATGGAGTTGAGGCTCAAAACCAATTTGGATTGCTCTCGCAAATGTCGAACCAGCACTTTTCAACCCGAAAGGCATTTGTATAAAACAATACGTACCACATGGGGTGATAAATGCGGTCTTCTCTTCATCTTCTTTAGCCATAAACATCTGATGATACCCTGAATAGGCATCAAGGAAGGACAGGAGATCACAACCAGCGGTGGAATCCACAATCTGGTCGATGCGCGGCAAGGGAAAGGGATCTTTTGGACAGGCTTTATTGATATCTGTATAATCGATACAAAGCCTCCATTTCCCATTCGCTTTCCGCACTACAACCGGATTGGCCAACCAGGTTGGATGAAGCACTCCTTTGACCAATCCTGCCGCCTCCAGCTTTCTGATTTCTTCGGCAATGAATTCTTGCCGCTCCAAGGCTTGCTTCCTGGCCCTTTGCTTGACGGGCCGCACATGAGGACAGACAGCAAGGTGGTGCTCAATTACCTTCCTGGGAACACCGGGGATGTCAGACGGTTGCCATGCAAACACGTCGACATTCGCCCGTAGGAAGGCAACGAGCGCGCTTTCCTATTTGTCATCTAGGGTAGAACTTATGGTGAAAGTTCCCCCTGTTCCGTCCTCCCTGACGGGCACCTTCTTGGTCTCCAGCGGAGCAGCCTTGGATTTCTTGTTCATGCCGGTGGAACTCTCTGGCGCATCCTCGACGGAAGCGCAGCACTCCGAGGAGGTGCGCTTGCCGGAGTTTGCGCCAAGATTCTTGCCGGTCTTCTTCTTCCCCCCAGGAGTTCCAGCGGCAGGAGCAGGTGCCTTGATGGCAGGTGCTGCAACTGCTTCCCAGTAAAGTTGGTCAGCACAGATAAGCGCATCCTTCTTATCAGAATGGATAGTGATGACGCTCAACGGCCCGGGCATCTTCAAAACGTTGTACGCGTAGTGTGATGCCGCCATGAACTTAGCCAGCGCTGGCCGACCAAGGATCCCATTGTATGACATGGGGATCTTGGCGACATCAAACACCACCTTCTTGGTCCTGTAGTTGAGCTCGCTACCAAATGTCACCGGCAGCGTAATCTTGCCCTTGGGCTGGGTTCTTCCCGAATTGACCCCTTGAAACGTACCCGTTTCTTCGAGGTCCTCGTCGGGAATTTGGAGCTTTTTGATCACATCCGGTGAGATTAAGTTTAGGCCGGCCCCACCGTCAACTAGCATTTTCGTCACCTTGAGGTTGCGAATCGTTGGCGAGACCAACAATGGCAAGCACCCGACCGCAGTTGTGCGATCAGGGTGATCCTCGGCGTCGAAAATGATAGGCGTGTTGGACCACTTCCGGGGCCTACATGCATCTGGGGATGGCTCTGCCGCATTGACTTCCCGCACCCACTATTTGAGTTGACGGTGGGAAGAATGCAACGAGGCACCTCCATCGATACACATGGCCTCCGTAGCCTTCTGGAATTCTTGCTCACTGGACTCATCATCTTCTTCATCATCATCTTCTTCTTTGTCTCGGCCCCGAGCGGGCCTATCCTTCTGTTGCTTGGCCTTGCCGTGGCGCCCCCCTCGGCCACCGCGCTTCTTGCCAGATCCGTCAGCACCATCTTGGGCCTTCTCCTTATCTCACCTTTCATATTCGGCCCTCTGTTTCTCGGCAAGCTGTTCAACTTGCCAGCAGTTCTGGAGATCGTGGCCCTTGGTGCGATGGATCTTGCAATACTGCTTGCCGGAGTTTTCCGACTTGTCGGCAGCCGCCAAGGCCTGACAGGAAGGGCACCCGGCAAGATCCTTGCCGGGGTCACCAACCTTGGCCTTCTTGGCGGCGCCGGGGTTGTCGGATTCCTCGACAGCAAGCACGGCCTTGCCTCCGCGTTTCCTGTTCCGCCGCCGGCCTTTCCTTGACGGGGCCGCGGCATCTTCTTCTTCGGATTCGCCCGCCGTGCCAACAGCCTCGCCAGGGAGTTTCCTCCCCTCTTCAGCTCGAGCGCATTTATCGGCTACAGCGTAAAGCTCGGCAATACTCCTGACTTTGTTCATTGCCAGCTCTTCCCGCATTCTGCGGTTACACACGTTCTGGTGAAACTTGCTAATGACAGCGGCAGGCTGAACGTCAGGAATATTGTACTGCACCCGGCTGAACCTCTGCATAAACTTGCGCAGGGACTCGCCCTCCTTCTGAGGGATGATATGCAAATCACTCTCTTGGCTAGGAGCTTGGTGGCCTCCAACAAAGGCGCCAACAAACTGATGGCACAGATCTGACCAGGAAGAAATAGAATTCTCTGGCAGATGCATCAACCACGACCTGACGTTGGGTTTGAGCACCAATGGGAAGTAGTTGGCAAGTATCTTGTCATCTCGGCCCCCGGCAGCCTGCACCGCAATGGTGTAGATGCTCAGGAACTCTGAGGGATGGGTCTTACCGTCATATTTCTCCGGGACCTCCGGCTTGAAGGTTCGCGAATTGGGCCACTGGACTTGCCACAGCTCACGGGTAAATGCTGGAGTCCCTACCTCATAAGGCAAGTCTCCTACGTCCCCTGGCGCAGGCGAGTCGATAGCCGGCCCTGCGCACTTATCAGACTGATAGCGCGCTTCCCGTTGCCGCTCGATGGTAGTTCGAGCGTCCTCCTTGCCTCGTTCCTGGAGAACTTGACGCTGGTCGCGGCGCATCCGTGGATCGGATGACGCCGTGGAAACTTCTTCATGGCGGTCGACCTGCTGGGTTGTCGGCCGCCGCTGGTGCCGCGGAGGGGAGTGCACTGTGGTTGCACCACCTCCGGTTTTCTCCACATCGGCTCGCGCCGGATCGATGGGCCTTCTCTGCGAGGGCCCTGCCTCTTGCGGTCCATCTTTGTTGGCGAAGCCGATAAGGCTCTGGATAGTAGCTCGCCACTCCTCCATCTTCTCCGAGGCAGGAGGAAAGTCGAGGAGCAGCTGCGCACATGCCAAGGCTTCCGCTGGCGTAGGCGGCGGCGGCAGGTGCGAGGTACGTGAGATGCTCTGACTCCTAACCATATTAGAAGGAGCACCTCCACGGTCACGCGACCGCGCGCCACCCCCGCCAGCAGCTCGGTGTGCATGCTGGTCCCGCGCATCTTGGGATCGATGCGCAGAAATCTTTTCATGGGGACACCCTGAACCACCAGCGCCATGACGTCGCTCATCATGCACGACCTGGGTAGGTCGTGATTCTTGCGCCGGCGCGGGAGCTCCAGCAGGCGCCCTCCGATCTCTGGAATTCGTTGTGCCACTCGTAGGCAACACAATGCCGTCTCTAGATCCAGCGGCGTGCAGGTTACCACTGCCACTGCGAACGATGCCGCTCACCTGGCTCGGATCACCAGAATGCCGTGGGGGTTCTAGTCCTCTTCCTTCTGCACCCACGCCGTCGCCCGTACGCGAAGGCGTAGGCAAAACGGACATGGACGGTTGCGCCGTCGCGGCGCTCTTCTTCTTGGGCGGCATGATGATGAAGAAACTGAGGCGCCGATCACTAGATCAGGTTCACGCAACCTCGATCCCCCTACCTGGCGCGCCAAAGATGTCGGGGTACGACACCTATGGGATCCCGAGAGACCCCTTTATGATTCGGCGGGGGGAGAGGTATACGCAAAGAGCAGAACCAACGATCGACGCGGGGGCGATTTTACCCAGGTTCGGGCCGCTGATCAGCGTAAAACCCTACTCCTGCCTTGTGTTCTTATTAATGTTCTTGAGCCCAGCCTTCAGGAGTGCTCGCTGTGAACAGTACGTTCAAAGAGCAGCTACGCATGCAGAATGGGCCAGAAGTTCTCCTCCCCTGTAGCAGTTGCCTTGGGCCTCCTTTTATACGCTCAAAGGGGTCACCACAGTGGCAAAATGTACATACATTGAGGTGTAAAGTAGCTACAGGGTTACCATACCTAACCCCTGATGGATTAGGACGAACGCATTTAATGCACCGTGAGGTGTCCGTTTAGGTGTCCTTACTTTCTTGGGGATGGAAAAAGGGGCCATCCCATCAGCACCGCTTAAGCTCTCCCCCATTGGCGCGTCGCCACGCATCCAAAGAAGGACCCAGAATGTCGGGTTTGTCGCTGTGCTAGAGCAGTGGCACAGCAACAAAACCCTGCCGGGCGCCAAAGCTTGCCGGGCATTAAACCTTGCCGGGCGCCAAGCCTTGCCGAGCGCCAAGCCTTGCCGGGCGCCAATCCTTGCCGAGCGCCAAGCCTTGCCGGGCGCCAATCCTTGCCGGGCTCCGCAGGCCACCCCGGCAAGATCTTGCCGGGAAGCTGGCCTTCGGATTCCAGCTCTTCTTATCTGCTGATCCTCAGATCTCTGACTTGATGATTTCTTTGGTGGCTTGAATCAACCTCGAACTGTTCCCCGGCAAGCCTTGCCGCGAGGATGGCTACAACTGCCCGTGCACAAGTACGGGGTACTAGTGGCCCAATACTTAGTACACCGACACATGGTCTTGTACCTCATCTCTCTGTTTTGAGTTATGATAAGTTGATAGTGCATTGACGTGCTACTGTGTACTTCTCTGCCCTCTCCATTCACATGTCTATTGGCAAATTAAATTGTCCCTGTTATGTCATTAGTTAATTTGTCTTTACTTGTAATGGTTTAATTGGCATTTTTATATATATCTTAGGATGGCGACGGACATGTTGACCATATACCTGCACTATGAAGATACAAATCAGGAAGCCAAAATTTTACAAAGACCATGATGAGACGTGATGTCTCGTATTATGACTTAATCTTGATGATCGAGGAAGTTAGCTTTCAGGCAATTGACTTTTTGTACTATGCGAAAAAAACCCGTCTAGGCAGCTCCTACTTAGTTCACATTTATGATCAAGGTCTTGCGATGAAAATTTTGTCCGACCCTGAGATTGTGAAAGCTGTCCATCTGTATGTGTCTAAGGAGAAGGTTGACGATCATATTGCTCCGCCTAGCAAGAAAATTGATATTTCTCCGTCTAACCATCCGAATGAGACTGTTCTCTTACAGGACGGTGGTGTCTCTGCTGAAGGGGCAGGGCAACTTACTGTGCAAGGGCCGCAAAGTATCCCTCTTGAACCATGCTTATTACATATCTGTATCTATTGTTGTAATTATTGGAATAAAAGATGTATGGCTGTTCTGCAGGACCATTACGTAGGTCAAAAGGGTTGAATGTGATTCAGATTACGGACCAATGTGATCCGGAAGATGGAGACTGCAACAATGGTGAGCAATTCCCACTAGGACATGAATCACAAGCATTGGTCGATGAAGAGGGTCAAGTTCAGAATCAAGGTAACGACCTATTACATTTTGTGCTTCTATTAATTAACTTGTACATGCTTAATATTGAAAGAATAATCGGCGGGCGTCATTTAATTAGTACTTTTCTTAATTAATCTTGTAGTACACAAGGAAGTACACAAGCGCAAGAGAACAAGCTTCCCAATTGTCTGGAACATGCCAAAGGGGCAAAGAATAGTTGTAAAATGCAATGAAGATAGCCAGCCTATAGGAGATGAAGGTGCAATCTTGGGGAAGTTTCTGGGCACGATTGCTAGAAATGGAGGATTTTGCCCACTAAACATAAATGATTGGCGTCATGTAAAAAAGAACAGTGGTGAGGAAACAATATTACAGTGCGTACAGGTACTTCTCAATTAACAAGAAAACAAAATATGTTATTTGCTGCCCTTCTATTATATCTAATTTGTCTACATGAGATGTAATGTGGTCTGCATGTCTATTTACATTCATTCTTTATTTTGTACTTTCAGACAAAGTTCGTGTATCCTCGATCATGTGAAAAATGGATACTTAAATCAATTGGAAGAGACTGGAGGAAATTTAAGTCTAGTTTGAAAGATGCTTTCTTCAAACCCGCCATTGAAAAAAATCCAAACATCAAGCGAAAGGCTTTGTATAAGCTCTGTCCAGAAGATGTGGACAATGATCAATGGCATGGGCTTGTTAAATATTGGAAGTCGAAAAAAGGAAGGGTAATGAATGAGATACTGTACTTTCTTGTTTTAACATTTAAATGTGAGTTCTCGGGCTTATCTTAAAATTGGCATTTATGATATGATTGCATCATAACAGGCCCTTGCTGAGAAGAACATAATTAGTCGTTCCCTCGTGAAGGATTCACATAATGCTGGCACAAAGAGTTATGCTTGTTGGGGTGAAGACATGGTGAGTAATCTTGATTCCTGAAGTGCTTTTCTGTATCTCTTTTTTCATATGGGTGATGTTTCTGTTTTGTAGAGGCAAGCTGATCCTGAAAAGAAATGACCACACAGATCGAAGGTTTATTTAGCAACTCACAAGAAGAAGGACGATGATAATGCTAAAAATAAAGATAGAAATAAGCGTCTGGTAGGAAATTAATATAGAAATTGTCTAATTGTTCTTGGGGTCAAGTTATGGTTCAATCTAACTAGTGTATGCATGATTCTTTTCTTATAGGATCGATTGGAGAATCTAATAACTGAACGACCAGAGTTGGCACAAAATTTGAATGGAAGAGTCGCATGGGAATGTGATGCCCTGCAGGAAGTCTTAGGGAAAGAAAAGATTGGACAAGTGCATGGAATGGGTTTGCTTCCAACTCCTAAGCAGGTCTACGGTCAGACGCCACGGTATCTAAAGAACATCAATATGACTACAACTGATGGATCACCATATGAAGTTGAACATGACGTTTGGGAGGAAATAGCAATGATGAAGGAACATATAAAAAAGCAAGACCATATTATTAAAGATATGAATAACAAAGAAGGCTATGTTAATAATGGCATAGAAGAGGTAAAGGACTTCTTTATCCCACCCTTTGCATGCATTTCTATCAATATTTTACTCAGATTTGTTAGTTCTGTAGGAAAACCTCCAATCAAATGATAATGGTATTTCTCGGTTACCAGTATTGCATGGTAAAACAAAGGTAATGTTTATAAATGCCTACATCGTTGCTTGTCACTTGAAACCTTCGTATTAATATTTCAGTTTGCAGAGAATCCAGTGTAATGGACCTGTTGAGGCACGCTCGTCTATGCAACATGACATTCCTGAGGATAATAATTTATCACGTTCGCATGAAAAGGTTATGCCTATAGTTACTCTTACTCATGTCACAAAGATAGAATATAAAATAATTGCTTGCTTACCATTGTTGTGTCATGGAACTAGGTTGGCGACCATGATGTCAACCAATTACAAACTCAACAAAATTCATCATCACCACAAGACCTTGATATTGATTCTGTGCTAGAGGTAATTTTTGTGCCTTTTGAGTTTTGAGGTTGTAACTTTCTGTAGCTTCAAGGTATGAATATCATTCCATCTAATATTATTGTATCTTGGTAGGTGAGGGAAACGAGGGATCTTACGGGTGAATCTATTTCAAGACCGAACCAGCAAGGGACTAGAACTGAACACCCACACCCAGCTCGCTCAAAAAGAAGGCGCACTTCTTCCATCAAGGTAAAGATTCACCAAGGAGCATGGTTTACTGCACCCAAATTCCAAACCCCAACCACATTATCATGCCTGCTTGAAAAATGGATTTTATTACAAATTTTGCTCAATATGATGTATGCAAGTGAAGGATAAATTTAACCAAGCATGAACAAGCGAGGTGACCTTGGGCATTAGACTTTGTTGCCGTGTCCAGTTTATTTAGTTTTTTAGGGCACCTTACTGGGCTGACATTAAAAAGATCTCATATTGTTCATGCAAATTATATTATCATGTCGTACAATGCTAATATTGATTGTAATATAGGCTGCTTCCAAAGTAGTTTTAAAGACTTCAACATATCCCAACAAGCGGAATGTTGCGTATGGTACTATTCGGAGTACTGATCCAAGAACTAAGGCTGGTGGTATTGCGTTAGGTGCTGAATTTGCCCTTGTGCGCATAGACGAACCTATTCTTGATAATGAGGAGTTGGTAAGGGAAGTTTCTGATTGCAAGACAATTGGTGACGCTTTCATTTCAGGATACTTAATTGCCTGGCCTTTAGCTTTTGTAAGTTAAAATCTTCCCTTCCACACTCTGAAATCATATTTGTGTACATTTAATCACACATATCTAAGGTGCAATTTTCTTTTACAGATTCGAAAGAAGGATAGTTGAGTTGTAGCTGAATTCTTGGATCAAGAAGCAAATAAAATTTTAAGATTTTAGCTACCAATAGTTGTAGTTTACATTGATAGATTTAAATATGTAATATCATCCACAAGATCTTTTTCTTTTGTCGAATTGATGCAAATGCTATGGTGTAATATTCTCCATAGTTGTGTTTTCTATGCTCAGAATGATATGACTGATATCTTTATTGTAATGCATATGTATCATACACTCTTGTATATTCGTAATAAATATCTTCATATGAATTTATGTATGTGTTGTGCTTCAGTTTTAATATCATTTTGATGCTGCCAAGCATAATAATAAAATGATTCACTAATGCAATTGCATCAATTTTATTGAATAAATTTATATTCCATAAAATGGGATCAAATTTTGTGGTTAATAATATAAAAAAAATACATTAATTATGTTACCATATTGATATATCAGTGTTACTAATGGTGTTACTATAGCTACAAAATTTGTTACTAGAATAGTTGACAACTATAATTATAGTGTTATGATACGGGGATATTATGTTACTAGTTGTGTTCCGATGCTAATAAAATGTGTTACCAGTTGTGTTACTATAGTTACAAAAACATGTTACCACCGATGATCTACGTCTATGAAAATATGTTACTATCGGTGTTACTATAATTACAAAAGTGTGTTATCGGCGTGTTCGGTAACACATAACACACATGTTACTATAATGCAAATGTAACACATTTTTTTTACATATGGTAACAATTATTATGTGTGACTGTTGACACCACTTAGTAACACGGTCTAATGGAACACATTTCAAATTGTGTTACTATATGGCCTAGTAACATACTTTTGGGCCTGTAGTAATACAAGACGGTGTTACCAAAGGTCTGTCCTCTTGTAGTGTTATTACATCGAAAATCCTTGTAAAGAGTATTTATTACAATAATATGGCTGAAGGCCATCTAAAATAAGTAACTGCAGAAGCTTCGAAGGTAAATGAGTCCATCAACTCCAACGACATAGCTGAGTGCATGGCAACGACCTAGCGCACCTTACTCTTCGTCTGAAAATTCTGCAACATGATACGTTGCAGCCGTGTAGGTCAGCACATGGAATATGCTGGCAAGATAACACTATAGAGTAATGATGAATAATAACTATCACTACATGCAATATAAGGCTGGTGGAGGCTCTATGGTTATCATTTGCATAAAGCTAGTTTTTCCCTACAACAAAGGAATAGATTTTATTTAACTACAAAGTTTGTTGAAAAAGATATTGAGAAGGTACCCCCATCTCAAATCCCAAAATAGTGTAACCCAACAAATTCATTAGATAATGTGATGAGATTAAATCAATAATTCAAGTACCAGATACTCAAGATGTCCATAACCGGGGACACGGCTAACCATGATTAGTTTGTACACTCTGCAGAGGTTTGCGCACTTTTCCCCACATGACCCGATCTCCTTCGTTGAATTTCTTGCACTGCATGATGTTTGAGAAACGGATGATCGAGACACAGTCTTTCCGAAGAGGTCCCCTTAACCGATAGATAGGCCGGTACACCTACAATTCCCCTACATCTGCTAGCCCATCATGGAAAGGATTCCCACAACTTACTCAACTATGCCAGAGCCCATAATGGCATGTGGCTGCACACGAAAGTTTCTAGCATGAACAATCTTATGATCCCTTTGAGCCTGGGTGGCATTCCATAGGATGATCACACGGGTACCCCGGGATCCCCTTGGGCAAGCACTGGTATATCCCCAGGTGCCCGGGCAAACCACTGGTATATCCCCAGGGTGCCCCAACCAATCCACCCAGATGTGTATTAAGTAGCCACCTTAAGTTTCCCTTAGTTAATATCTCTCACAACTTGCATGATTCTCACATACCAATCCACGTCTACGAGCATAGCAAAATAGTATAAGCATAACGTAATAAACCCAGGGTTTGCTATAAGTCAATAGGTTCCTACCTCATTAGCTACTTAACAATCCCACATGTTACCAATTCTACTCATGCAATGTTTGAGGGTTGAAACTAAAGCATAAAAACTGGGTAATAAAGGGATATGATCAAAGTGTTACTTGCCTTGCTGACGATCTGAAAACCCTAGTGATTCGTAGTAGCAAGCTTCGCACTCCGGAAACTCTATCATGAACAAACAATAGCATACATAAGCACTCAAGCATAAGATGCAAGGGTAAAACCCAAAAGAAAAGATCTAAACAGAAAGTTCAAGCGAAGAGCTTCGATTTGCAAAAAGAATCAATCGAATCGGAGTTACGAAACTCAAACTACGATCAAAAGAAGTTCAAATTCAAATCTGCTTGAAACCAAATTTTAAATTTTCAAAATCATGTTCAAGTTGTTTATTTGGACAGAGGGGATCGAGACAAAGAATTTGGCATTGGTTTCACTGGATTTGGATAAACGAGCAAAAAGTTACGAGGGTTTGAAAATCAGGGACTAATCGGTAAGAAAACTATTTCCGGATAGGTCCCTGGCCGAAAATTAAACTAAAAGGAAAAATCTACAGAACGAACGTTCGCTAAAGAACCTAATCTAACGAATTCGTTCGCTACAGAACCTAAACGAATGAACATTCGCTAATTAAACTAACCTAATAAAATAAACCGATCTAAAACGAAAAACCGAAACTAAAAAAAACCGGGGCGGGTTTACGGCGGTTTATACCTGTTCGGGGAAAAGACCGACGACGGCGGATCGGGCTCCGGCGGCGGCGGCGGCGCGGCGCGGCGGCGGCGGAGTCGGCGGATTCCATCGCGGTGGAGGCGCGGGCGCGGGGCGGCGCTAGCGGCTGCGGCGGCTGCTCCAGGCGGCGGTGGCGACTTGAGGAGGAGGAGAGGGGGCCGGGGCGGCGCTATTTAAAGGGGTCGGGGGGTCCGACTTGGCCAAGGGGCCAAGCGGCGGCGGCGTGGCGCTCCCGGACTCCCGCCGGAGTCCGGCTCGGGCGCGACTCGGGCGCGGAGACGAAGGCGGTGGCTGCTTGGGCCGGCTGGGCTTCGACCCAGTTCGGTCCGAGAGTTTTTTTTTTAAATTCCGCCGCAGAAAAAAAAATCCAAAATAAAATAAAATAAAAATCCTAAACTTCCAAAAATAATTTTCACCGTCCTCTCCTAATATTTAGGACAATGTGAACATTTTTCTGGACTAAATGCAATTTAAAAAAAAGATGCATACTTTTCCCTAATTTAACCGAATAAAATCTCAAATAAAATTCAAATAAACTATATTTTTATTCAAAATTAAATTTCCATTATTTCCTCGCTGTTTTGAAGAAGTCATATTATCTTCTCTCATAATTTCATTTATTTTGAAATAATTGGAAAAATAATTCGAATAAAAATCACTTGATCCAATTTACCTAAATTTGAAAAAAATTCGAAAATGGAAATTTTATGAAAACCTCCAACTCTCTTAATTGGTCCTTGAGTTGCTTAAGGTCTCTTGGATTAAGATGCAACCAACACGAAACAACAAAATGCATAAATCATGGATGCACATGAATGATCTAATGCATAACATCCAAATTGAAAATTGGGATGTTACATCCTGCCTTTGGGTGTATTGGTGGTCTTTGAGCACAAGTACACGGAGTGCTCTCGCCCGGCAAGCGGTGAGAAGATAGCAGCTACATAAATGCCTATGCGTGAGGGTTGCAAAGATTCAAACCCCTTCTAATGTTGCCATGGCCCTCCTTTTATAGCTTAAGGGGTTACCATAGTGGCAAAAAGGTCATTACAGGGGTGATTTAGACTGATGCAGAGCTATCATACCTAACTCTGGTTGTCAGGACAAAACGCATTAAATGCGATGCTAGGTGTCATGTGGAGGTTGAAGCCCGGCAAGGTTGTCGCACCGCTTATCCAGCTACCTCCTATTAGCGTGACACGCCATCAAGAAGGGTGTCAATAAAGGTAATCTACTCCTCTAGTAAGTTGACACGCACGGGTTATTCCCACCTAAGCACTTGCGAACTCGACACCTCACTAATCAGCGGCCAGCTGGTCAGGGAGGCAAAGCGCTGGTGTTGGCGGGAAACCCATGCCCGAAAGGCTTGCCCGGACTTGACTTGCCGGCTCGTTCCCACTAGAGTTGGTTGCTCCTGTTATGAAATTTATGTCTTGTTCCAACGCTTGGTCTTCTTAATGCTCTCCTTGATCTCATGAAGAGCTGTTGCTCTAGCTTAGTTGCATATGAGACTTGGCACTTGACACAAGAATTTGCAGCGCGCCTGTGCATAAGTCATGGCGACAAACACTCATGTTTGTTGCACCGAAAGGAGCCCCCCGGGCCTGGTCCATACGTGCCACCGGGCGTCATTGGGGTAGGCCCAACAAATGCACAGGCGCACCCATCAATCCTGCCAGGAGCAGTGCCGCGTCCTTGAAATCTTCTTTGCTTGTTCATTAAGATGGACCTTGGCCAGCCCCCAGTCTCATCCTGATATCTCTGGCGCTCAGACGACATAGGCCGTTCTCGTCAAAAACCAAGGGCACCCACATCCATAGGATGCCATTAGGGTGGCCGCCTGTGAGTCCGGCTAACTGCCATTTTACCTTTAGTTCACCCACCACCCCTGCCGTTTCCGCCAGGCGTGCCACATGCATTGTGCAGGGTTGGTGGTGGACGAGCGGGGCCCAGGGACGTGCGCTTTGGCAGAAGACGCAGCACCTCGGATTGGTGTAGTGGGATGGTTGATGAAGCAAGACGCCATCCAGGGATGCAGAGAGCCGGATTGGCGGAGCAGGGCGGTTGCTCCAGAGTAGTGAAGCGCCAGCCTCCCTCGTCTCCGCTATAAAAGGAGGTGTGCGAGGGTAGTGATGCTCATCCACCTTCTCCTTTCTTGCTTCTGTCTTCTCTCATGGCGAGAGGAAGAGGTCGGGCTCGTGCTTCGGCCACGGCGGCGAGAGATTCTCCTCGACACCATACCTTGGCTTCGGCCGCAACCGTGCAGCCTGGTTCCAGTGCACGAGGTGGAGCCATGGGGCGAGGTCGGGGTCGATGCGGCGCCCGTGGTCAAGGCGGGCGGCGCGGCGCGCTCATTGTTTCTCCTCCAGTAGCCCCACCACCTGGGGGACATGGCACTTGAGTTCATCGTCAAGCTACGTGGTCCTCTCCGTAGCCGCCTACGGCTTCCCCGTCCTTTCGCCAGGGTGATGGAGGTCGACCATGCATGAGCAGTTGCTGCAATGGCGCAGTGTGGGTGAACGTTGAGTTCCCCGCACCCCACATCATGCTCCTTAGGCATGGGTGGAACACCTTTGCCCACGCCCACTATCTTGCGGAGGGGCATGTCCTTCGCTTCAAGTTGGTGGAGTCTGACGTGCTCTCCGTCAAGGTTTTCGGGCGTTCGGGCGCTCCGCCTTGGGTGCTGCGTAGAAAGCTCTTGCGATGAAGAAAGCTCCTACTCGAGTGACAGCGACGAGGAGGACACCGATGGCACAGATAGCGGCGTTGGGCATTCGGTCGTCAAATCCGAAGACAACGACTCAGACTCTGGCTGAACACGGCAGCACCGTCATCACCAGCTGGGCGTCGGCGGCACCATCATCTGCAGTTTGCCCCTAGTAGAGGGATTTTCCAGGGATGCTTCTTCTAGGCGCCACCGCCACCTCCAGCTGGACCCCGACAGGCTCGTGGACTCCGGCTTGGTCTCCCCTGCGGGGTGGCGCTCTCCTAATCTTGTCGGGCTGCGTCCCTCTGGTCCTGGTGGGGGTGACCAGGGCATCGCCTAGGCGCTCCTTTTGCCCTCGAGATAAACCCTAGGAGGAGTGGGACAAGAAAGGCATTACGGAGCACTTTTCTTTTTTAGTCAAAAAATGTAGGCATGTGCCATGTTTGAATCAGATTTAAGTATTTCCTCATCCATGTTAGCATTTGTATGATTTGTACTTGTTTGTTTCACGCAATTAAAAGAAAAACTTGCCGGAAACTTGTGCATGCCTTCG
The DNA here is from genome assembly GCA_011799875.1 of Thinopyrum elongatum. Classification (NCBI taxonomy): domain Eukaryota; kingdom Viridiplantae; phylum Streptophyta; class Magnoliopsida; order Poales; family Poaceae; genus Thinopyrum; species Thinopyrum elongatum. The sequence continues at coordinate 331,382,768 of CM022300.1, read as the reverse complement.
CCGTTTTGATGGTCCCTCCCTCAGCACTTTTTTGCAAGCAAGGTTTTCGATAAGTCTCTTGCCGGCCTCCAAAGCGGCTACTACTAATCTTCCTCGAGTAGACTTGAAGCAAGTTAGGAGCGCGACTAGGGGGCGGTTCCTTGTCGGTCTTTTTCAAATGCGGCTGCTACTGATCCTGTCGAGTGGACTCGAGGCAAGGACAGGAGTGCAAATGATAGACGCGGCAAGGTTTCCTCGCGTGCAAGTTTCTCATATGTACGCGTAACATGGAATGATGTGAAATTTTTAAATGAAACAAACTTATCTTTCTTTGATGTACTTCTTATCAGTTAGATTAGGAAGAGCTGACGTAGGACCCAAAAAATGGGTCCATCTCCATCTCCATCTTCCCCCGGGAAAGTTGCTCGCGAGGGATCCTTCTGCTTTTATCAGAAAAATAGAAATAGAGAAGGTAGCACGAAGCCTTCAACCGCATGTTAGTTACTCTATCTAAAACTAGTGTAACTATATCAAAATCATGCTTAAGCAAGTAAGAAAACATGCATGCAAGTTTTGAAAACCACTTGGTTTTATTCAGCTGGGTGCAGGGTCTGTGCCTGGCTTTGCACAAAGGGTTACAAGTCTTGGAGCCTATGCTTGTACAAAACAGGTTGCCGGGGCAGGGCCCGGCAACCGCGCCTTATGGGTAGAACTTGCGAAGATGCTCAATATTCCATGAGTTTTCCACATGAATGCCATCTTCGGTCTCCAGACGGACTACGCCAGGTCTGCTGACTCATACTACCCGATAAGGGCCTTCCCACTTCGGCGTCAACTTGTTTGTACCCTTATCAGACTGAACACGCCGAAGGACAAGGTCACCTTTCTCAAGGCTCCGGGCATGAATCTTGCGGCTATGATAGCAGCGCAAAGCTTGCTGGTAGCATGCAGCACGCACAGCAGCCCGGAGACGATCTTCCTTGAGGAGCACAGCATCGTCATGCTGTAGCTGCTGTTGCGCTACTTCATCATAGGCAAGTACTCAAGGTGACCCGTATATGAGTTCCGTGGGGAGCACCGCTTCTTCACCAGACTAGGGAGAAGGGTGTCTATCCAGTGGCTCGATTTGGTGTCGTCCTGAGTGACCTAAGAACCACCGATAACTTGTTAATCCAACGCCTCCCTCACTTGTGCAGCCTGTCAAAAGTTCTTGTCTTGAGCCCACGCAATACTTCAGCATTTGTTCTTTCTGCTTGCCCGTTGCTCCTTGGGTGAGCTACAGATGCAAAGCATACCTTTCTCCCAAGGTTCTGAGTATATTGCATGAAAGCGTGGCTCATGAATTGTGTGCCGTTGTTAGTGATGACCCTACTTGGGACCCTGTACCGGCAAACCAATCCTTTGAAGAACTTGACGGCTGACTGTGCTGTTACCTTTCTCACTGGCTCCACTTCAGGCCACTTTGTGAACTTGTCGATGGCGACGTACAAGAACTCAAAGCCCCCGGTAGCATGGGAGAAGGGGCCCAAAATGTCGAGCCCCCAGACCGAAAAGGGCCAAAATAGAGGAATTGTCTAGAGGGCTTGCGCTGGTTGATGTATGCTCTTTGAATCGAACTGTAATGCTTCACATCTTGTTACTAGCTCAGTTGCATCCTGGAGGGCAGTGGGCCAATAGAAGCCTTGCCAGAAAGCCTTCCGTCAAGGGTTCTTGCTCCTATGTGGGATCCACATACACCCCCATGTATTTCTGCCAACAACTTCTGTACATCTTTCCGGGTTATGCACTTCAACTTCACTCCGTTGGGTCACTTTCTGCACAGGATGTTATCCACAAACTGGTACATACTTGACTGACGGGCTACTTTCTCAGCTTGCTCTTGCTCCTCAGGAAGTTCTCCTGTTTGGAGAAACTGGACGATTTGTTGCGCCCATGTCGGAGCCTGGGGCTCGACGACAAGGACTAAAGGCATCTCTTCGGCTACGGGAGCGCTTGTCTCATCGGCAAGAATCTGGAGTTCTGGACGAGACCGCTGCTCACCGGAAGTCATATCGATGTTCCCAGCAGCTGCCTTGCCGGTGGCTTTTGGGAGCTCTGCTAAAAAGTAGTTGCCAGTACTTACCTTCCTCTGCTTCTTGGTTCTTGTTAACGGTGTAACTATGGGTCGAGTGAAGTGGAGCACAAAAGTACCTGGTTCCACAGGTAGCTTTTGGGCGGCACACTTTGACAGCTGATCAAGGACGCTGTTTTCTGCATGAGGGATGTGCTCTGTTTAAAGGCCGTCAAAGTGTTCCTCCAATTTTCTCATTTCATCCACGTATGCTTCCATCAATGGGCTCTGGTAGTCCTTGCTCACTTGCTTTACTACAAGCTGCGAATCTCCTCGGACGATCAGCTTCTTGATTCCCAACTCTACCACAATTCTGAGGCCGGTAAGCAATCCCTCATACTCTACAGTATTGTTGGTATCCTCTTCCCAGGGGGAAATGCATTTGAACTACATACTTGAGATGCTCTTCGATGGGTGCGATAAGCAGCTCTCCAGCACCAGCACCTTGCAGCGAGAAAGCACCATCAAAGTACATGATCCAGTTCTTCTCAGTTTCCTTCCTGGGGAGTGCTGACTCCAGGACTTCATCATCTAGTGTTGGCATCCATTCTGCAATGAATTCAGCCAGTGCTCTGCTCTGGATGGTTGATGTGCTCTCAAATTTGAGTGCAAACCTTGACAACTCCAATGCCCATTCCACTATCCTACCGGTTGCCTCTGGATTCCATAGAATGCATTGCAACGGAAAGCGGGTGATCATTGTAATCTCATGTGCTTGAAAGTACTGGCGCCGCTTCCTCGAGGCCATGAGTAGGCTGAATTGAAATTTCTGCACACCCAAATACCTTATTCTAGCCCCCTGCAGGAGGGAACTAACCAAGTAGATTGGCCGCTGCACCACTTTCTTCTTCGAAGTAGCTTGTTCCTCAGCTGCTTCCCTTCGTACTATTTTCTCCTTCCTGGCACCTGGCCTTGCCGGGGAAACTACTGTTTCATCGACAGGGGGGCCTGCCGTGGTTGCTTCCTCATCAACAGCTTCTTTCTGTGCGACTAGTGCAACACTGACCACTTGGTTTGTTGCCGCTAAATATAGCAACAACGGTTCTTGTGGTTTAGGCGCGACTAGAGTTGGTGCAGAGGACAAGTATCTTTCCAGGTCTTGCAGCGCAGCCTCCGCTTCTCGAATCCATTTTACCGGACCAGCATTTTTCAAGATCTTGAAAAACGGCAGGTGTCGGTGCAACAGACCCTGGGTCCATTGCACGGACTGTGCACAGGCCAGAGACAAGATTACAAGACCAAGATCAGACCAAACAAGGAGGATCAATTCCTTTGAAGGATCCAAGTGCAAGTCAAGAAGGCCAAGGTGAGCTAGAAAAACAAGGCATTGCTAAGGGAAGGACCTACCTTGTCGGGCAGGCAAGCCCGGCAGGGTTGGGTTTTGCCCCGGAAGCAAGCTCCCAGATCGTCCCGGCAGGCCTACCGGGGCTGGCAGAGGCAAGCCACTCCACCGCTCCACCTCACAAGCGACGCAAGTCATTAATCAAAGCGGTGTCGAGCTCCAAGGTGACTAAGTGGCTGCTTTCTGCCACATGGCAGCCACTTCCTACAGCAAACACCTCCATATGACACCCGTCCTGAGACGTGTCAAGTAAGCAGGCGCGAAGCTGGCAAAACAGCCCGGCAGGGCCTGCCGGGTGAGTGGTGATGTGACACTAAGTGGCCGCATTTAATGCGCTCTGTCAGCCTGTACAGTTAGATATGATAGCACTATTAGCTATCTAATCAGTACGCAAAGACTGATTTGCCACTGTGGTGACCCCTTAATCTATAAAAGGAGGCCCATGGCGACCGTAGAAAGGGTTGGGCCCTCGCATATCCATACGCGTGTAGCCACTCTCGCCCCCAGAGCGACCTTGCCGGGCGAGTGTGCTACGTTCACCACCATTATGCACCATCAATCCACCAAAGCAGGAGTATGGTTTCACGCCGCGCGACGGCCTGAACCTGGGTAAAGACTTCCCGAGTGATCTCTGCCGTGCTGCGCGATGCTTCTCCGCTCTTTGTGCAACGTGCCCATCCCCCCGTCGAACCAAAAGGGGCTCATGGCCCCATAGGTGGTCGTGGTTTCCCACGACATCTTTGGCGCGCCAGGTAGGGGGATCACTTGCGTGAAACCGAGAGCGTATGCTGCACGTTATCTTCAATGACATTTTCGTCGTCGACGACATCATCGACTATGGCGCCCAAGAGGAAGCCCGGAGCTGCAAATCACCCGTCCACCTCGAAGTTTCTGCCGCCCGTGACCGCCGATGTCACGGGGAATGCGGGGGCTCGCGAGGGTGTGGATGCTGCGGGGGACGTGGTCGGCGCAGGCGATGCCGTCACCACCTCTCCCACGGTCAAGGAAGGAATGGGAGCTACCTAGGAAGGACAGCATCAGCAACATCCCGACGGCCATGCTCCACGAGGTACGAATGGAGGGATCATTCCGCCTGAACCCCTTGACCTCGCCAACGGGCACAGCCGCAGTGATGATGCTCGCTCTGGGGCGAATCGCAACCCTCCGGCCGCCCCCGCTATGGGCGCGACCGCAGGACACGTGCCACCCCCGGGGCGGGCTGACCTGGCTACTGTGCCCAATGGAGCCGCTGGCCCTCAGGCGCCTCCACCGCGTCACCATGCCGTCCAAACGGCTGGTTCGCAGCAGCAAGGGCACGACGCAGTCGCCACCGGCAACGTCAGGAGTCGAGCGACACTACGATCTACATCGTCATCACCTATGCCAAGCACTGCCTTAGAGGCCATGGCGCGGGCCCAACTGCTGTTGAGATTTCCACCATCGGCAGACCAGATGGATGAGTGGCGAGCCCCCATCCAAAGTTTGATTGGTTTTGCCGAGGCGGAAGGATCACAGCGGGCCGGACCGCCACGGCCTTCCCAGGCAGCAACGACGGCTCGTGCGGCTGGTCGTGCGGGAGGGGCCACCCTCACGGTGAAATCCCCACCATGGCAAGCCACCCGGGAGCCACAAAACCAAGCACCTGATGACGTCTCGATGGCCTCGTCAGACCCTCGAGCGTGGCAAGGCCGACAGCGTGCCCTGAAGGGCATGCGAAAGGAAGGCGCGCGCGTCATCGACAAGCGGCGCCGCGACAACCCCCGCCGGTCCAATGGGTGTGATGGCCCCGACGTCGACGAGCCCGCGCTCGGAGATAGCGGGTGCCTGCCTTTCGAGGTTGGGTGCCCTGCCTTCACCCGTGAGCTGCGGCAAGTCCGTTGGCCGTCCACTCGCACGGTCAAGCCAGAGATACCCGAGAAGTATGATGGGAGACTAAACCGGGCAGAGTTCTTGAGCATCTACACCATCGCTATTCAAGCTGCCGGGGGAAGAGATGAGAAGGTGTTCGCCAACTACTTCCCTTTGGCCCTCAAGTCAAATGTGAGGTCTTGGCTGATGCACCTGCCGGAGAACTCCATTTCGACCTGGGCTGACCTGTGCCACTAGTTCATTGGTGCCTTCACGGGTGGCCATCAAGAACCAGGGCGGCCCAGTGACTTGCAGCTTCTCCGGCAGAAAGAAGGAGAAACTTTGCGGAAATACATGCAGAGATTCAGCCGAGTCTACAGAAATATCCTAGATATCCACCCAGCTGCCGTGATAGCTGCCTTCCAATCCAACGTGTGCAACCATAGGATACATTCCAAGATGAACGTTCGGTTGCCCAAGACTGTGAAGGAGCTCTACACTTTAGTGGACAAATGTGCTCAGGTGGAGGAGGGGAGGAAACTTCCTGGAGAGGAAGGTTGCGTCGACATCGACTCAGAAGATGACGACGAAACCATCAGTAAGAAGAAGAAGAACAAGAAGCACAAAAAGAAGCGCAAGGATAAGACAGTGATGGCTGTTGAGGGGTCAGGCACGCCTAGTACCAGCAAGAAGGCCAAGGCTAAAGCCCCTGGCAAGGAGGCTACCGCATGCGCTGACAGCCGGGAGGCGGCGGCTACCGGGAAAGCTGGAAAAGTGATGGGCCGTACTGTAAGATTCATCGGACCAAGGGCCATGATCTCCAGGAGTGTCATCAGGTTGAGCAGCTCGTTAAGAGACAGAAGGCTGAGTATAAGAAGCGCAATAAGGAAAAAGGTCAGAATGGCGCTGGCGGGAAGGGCCGGGGTGGTGAAGCGAATCGCCCCAGCAAGGCTCCTCGGAACCAAGGGAAACCCACCAAGGGCCAAGAGAAGGAGGATTGCAATAATGAGAGTGATGGAGGGAATGAAGAGGAAACCAGTGAGCAGGAATTCCAGAAGGCCACTGACGCCCTATGCATTGACGGGGGTGCATCTTTGCACTCCGCTCACCGCCAACTTAAATAGTGGGCGCGTGGAGTCAATGCCATGGAGTCAGCGGCAGATTCTCGGAAGCCGCTCAAGTGGTCACGCACGCCCATCATCTTTGATAAAGAGGACCACCCCGACCGCATTACTGCGGTAGGGTGCTTGTCGTTGTTAGTCTCACCAACAATTCGCAACCTCAAGGTCACAAAGATGCTAGTTGACGGCGGGGCCGGGTTGAATCTAATTTACCCAAAGGTTATCAGCAAACTCTAGATAGCAGAGGAAGAACTTAAGGCCACATGCACGTTTCAAGGAGTCAATCCCGGCAGGAGCCGTCCTAAGGGAAAGGTTACGTTGCTAGTGACATTTGGAGGGGAGTTGAACTACAGGACTGAGAAAGTTGTGTTCGATGTGCTTGACCTCCCCCTGCCGTACAACGGGATCCTTGGGCGCCCGGCCCTAGCCAAATTCATGGCAGCATCTCACTATGCCTACAACACCTTGAAGATGCCAGGGCCGATGGGCGTCATTTCTATTCCGTCGGACAAGAAAGACACAATTATTTGCGTGGATAAGATGTACTGGGACACGGTCGCGGCAGAGGTCGCGGAAGCCACAGTTCCCGCCAAGGAAAAGCATAGCAGAGGCACTGGCAAGGAATCTGGGAAGCGTACCTCTGTGGAATGTGCCACGCCCGTTGATGACATGCCAGAGAGTTCCAACAGCAAGAGATCCAAGGCTGCTCCACCCCAAGTGAAAAAGGTCACGGCAGGGCTGGCTGGCGCTGATGGTACTTTCACTATTAGCGCCACCCTTGATGACAAATAGGAAAGCGCGCTCGTTGCCTTCCTGCGGGTGAATATCAATGCGTTTGCCTGGCAACCATCTGATATCCCCGGTGTTCCTAGGGAGGTAATCGAGCACCACCTTGCTATCTGCCCACATGCCCGGCCCGTCAAGCAGAAGGTTCAGAAGCAGGCCTTGGAACAGAAGCAGTTTATTGCCGAGGAAATCAAGAAACTTGAAGCAGCTGGTTTGGTCAGAGGAGTACTGCATCCAACATGGTTAGCAAACCCAGTGGTTGTGCGCAAGGCTAATGGAAAATGGAGGCTTTGCATTGATTTTACAGATCTGAACAAGGCATGCCCAAAGGACCCATTTCCCTTGCCGCACATCGTCCAGATTGTGGATTCTACTTCAGGATGTGAGTTTCTCTCTTTTCTGGATGCATACTCTGGATACCATCAGATTTTTATGTCCAAGGAAGACGAAGAAAAGACCTCATTCATCACCCCATGCGGCACGTACTGCTTTGTGCACATGCCTTTCGGGTTGAAGAGTGTCGGGTCCACTTTTGCAAAAGCAGTCCAGATTGGCTTTGAACCATAGTTGCACAGGAACATTGAAGCCTATATGGATGATATTATGGTCAAGACCAAGGATAGATCAACCCTCATCCAGGATTTAGAAGAGACATTTGCTAATTTGCGCAAGATCAACTTGAAACTGAATCCAGAGAAGTGCGTGTTTGGTGTTCCCTTCGGCAAGCTACTTGCTTTCTTTGTGTCCCACCGTGGGATAGAGGCCGACCCCGATAAGATCAAGGCTATTGAGCAGATACAGGCACCCAAGACAGTTAAGGATGTGAGGCGTTTGACAGGATGCGTTGCCACGCTTAGCAGATTCATCTCCAAGTCTGCCGAGCGCACCTTGCCGTTCTTCAAGATTTTGAAGAAGGCAGGACCCATGAAGTGGACCCCGGAAGCAGATGCAGCACTACAGGATTTGAAGGCCTACTTATCTTCTGTGCCTACTTTGGTCACACCCAAACCACAAGAGCCGTTGCTGCTATATCTGGCAGCAACTAATCAAGTGGTTAGTGCGGCCCTAGTAGCGCAGCGGGAAGTAGAAGAAGCAGCCACCTCAGCAAGTGTCCCGCCCGGGGAAGAGGAAGAGGGTGGCCCGGCAAGGCCAGATACGGATCAGGACAAAGAGGAGCACGGCAGCGGATACAACCCCAAGGACACGGCAAGGAAGAAGGTTGTGTAGCGCCCAGTATACTTTGTCAGCTCCCTGTTGCAGGGGGCTAGACCTAGGTATTCTGGCGTGCAAAAGTTGATCTTTGGCCTTGTCATGGCCTCAAGGAAACTGCGCCACTACTTCCAAGCCCATGAGATCACGATTGTCACCCGCTTCCCGTTGCAAAGGATACTTCGAAACCCAGAGGCCACCGGCAGGATAGTGGAGTGGGAATTGGAGTTATCTAGCTTTGGCCTGAAGTTTGAAAGCACATCAACAATCCAGAGCAGGGCATTGGCATAGTTTATTGCAGAATGGACGCCAACCCCTGATGAAGAAGTACAGGAAACAGTTACCCCCGGCAAGGAAGCGCCCCAAGAATGGATCATGTATTTCAATGGTGCCTTCTACCTGCAAGGTGCAAGGGCTGGGGTGCTTCTCGTGGCTCCCACTAGAGAGCACCTGAGGTACGTCATCCAGATGCACTTTCCCTGGGAGGAGGCGACCAATAATACAGCAGAATATAAAGGGCTTCTTGCCGGGCTCAGGATTGCAACAGAATTGGGAATCAAGAAGCTGATCATTCGAGGAGATTCACAACTGGTGGAGAGACAAGTCAACAAGGATTACCAAAGCCCATTGATGGAGGCATACATCAAGGAAGTGAGAAGATTGGAGGAGCACTTTGATGGGTTGCAAACAGAGCATGTATCCCGTGCGGAAAATAACATTGCTGATCACCTGTCGAAGTGCGCTGCGCAGAAGCTTCCTGTGGAACCAGGAACTTTTGTTCTCCGTCTTACTCAGCCCTCCGTATCCCCGACAACAATGGCCTGAAAGAGGAGGAAATTGGACTCCAGTAAGCCTCTCCCGGTAGAGCCTTTTGAGGCTCCTGGTAGGGACCCTGCCGGAAACAACTCCCCTTCGATTGCCGGGCTGCACCCTCCTACCGTGCCATTGGTCCTCGCGGTCAAGGGATGCGCCCCCATGAATGTGGAGGTGCCACTAGTCCTCGTTGCCGGGCCTCAGGCTCCAACTTGGGCAAGGCACATAGTCCATTTCCTCAAAACCGAAGAACTTCCCGAAGAGCAAGAAGAAGTTGAAAGAGTAGCCCGGAGGGCCAATATGTATCAGTTTGTCGATGACACACTATACAGAAGAAGGCCCAACGGTGTGAAATTGAAGTGCATTTGCCGGGAAGGAGGAAAGGAACTGCTGGCAGAGATACACAAAGGCATGTGCGGCTCCCACATTGGATCAAGGGCTTTGGTTGGGAAAGCATTCCGGCAAGGATTCTATTGGCCCACGGCCCTCCAAGATGCGGTTGACCTCGTCACCAAGTGTGAAGCCTGTCAATTCCATTCCAAAAATATCCATCTGCCTGCCCAAGCACTCCAGACAATACCTTTGTCATCGCCGTTTTTGGTCTAGGGGCTCGATATCCTCGGCCCTTTCCCCCGAGCTGCTGGGGGCTTTGAATTCTTGTTCGTTGCAATCGACAAGTTTACAAAGTGGCCGGAAGTAGATGCTATGAGAAAGGTGACTGCTCAGTCAGCTATCAAGTTCTTGAAAGGATTGGTGTGCCGCTTCGGGGTCCCCACCCGGATCATCATCGATAATGGCACCTAGTTCACGAGCCGCGCCTTCATGCAATATGTTCAAGCCCTCGGAAGCAAGATCTCATTTGCCCCTGTCGCACATCCCAAAAGCAATGGACAAGCTGAGAGGGAAAATGCTGAAGTGCTGCGAGGACTCAAGACAAGAATGTTTGATAAGCTACGGAAGCACGGCAGGCAATGGATCAATGAGCTGCCGGTGGTTCTTTGGTCCCTCAGAACGACACCAAACCGAGCTACCGGGCAGACTCCCTTCTCCCTAGTCTATGGGGCAGAAGCAGTTATCCCCACGGAACTCATTTATGGGTCACCTCGAGTGCTTGCCTACGATGAAGTAGCGCAGGAACAGCACATGCGTGATGACGTCGTGCTTCTCTAGGAGAACCGTCTCCGGGCTACTACGCGCGGTGCACGCTATCAGCAAGCCCTGCGTCGCTATCATAGCCGCAGGGTTCATGCCCGGTGTTTTGAGGAAGGCGAAATTGTCCTTAGGTGCGTTCAGTCCGCCAAGGGTACAAACAAGCTATCGCCGAAGTGGGAAGGCCCTTACCGGGTAGTACGAGTCACCAGAGCTGGCGCAGTCCGTCTGGAGACCCGAGATGGCATTCAATTGCAAAACTCGTGGAATATTGAGCATCTGAGCAAGTTCTACCCGTAAGGACCCTTTTGTACAGGCCTTGCCTCAGCTGCATGTAACCCCTTGTACAAAGCTAGGCATAGACCCTGAGCAACAGAGAAATAAATGAAGCGCTGGGGGCCCCCGACAAGTTGCATGCATGCATAAGCATTTCATAAGCATTGCATGATTCATGTAGATAGGTTGCATGATCATGTAGATAGATTGCATCTGGCATCATCTTCATTTGCATAAACTGCAGGCTCCTGCCGTGGACTTAGTCCTAGGAAGAAGATGCGAAGACAAGCCAGCACTGTGGTCTCCGGCAAGCCAAACAGATAAGTTCCATCTCTTATCCATACATGTTCCGTGAGTAGGACTTGTGCATATGAAAACCTCGCCGCCTCGGAAACAATGGTGCTCCCATCTACTGACACGAATGCTACTTCGGTCAGGATGGTCGTAGTGGCCTTTGGCTGAAAGGGGTTGGCGGGGGGCTGGTCTCTCCCAATGGGTTCTGTGCCTGACAGGCTCAGCCTCACGGCAGCAGTCCTATGGGGTACCGGCAAGGTAGCTTACCGGGATCTACTTGTTTACATGAAAGTAGGGAGGCGTTTCACTTCCGCATGGATATCGTACATGCACAAGTGCCCGGCAAAGCTTATCTTTTTCATTAATGTGCTGATCAACAAGTACAAATCTCACGGAACATAAACATGGATACAAGAGATTACATTATTTGAACTAAAATTTGGCAAGTGCCTACAGATTTAAGATTGAAAAAAAGATAAGTGCCCCGTGATCTCCTCTTTTCGTTTTCCCTCCACCAGGTATTGCGGTGGGAAGAGAAGACGGCTGAAAGAGCACCCAAGCAGGAGCCCACCCCCGATCCCATCATGGCCTGCCGGGCGCGGCCTGACAAGATCGGGAGTGGTGAGGCTGCGAAGGAGGGGCACAAAGAGCAGCTCGGCGGTGCCTTGGTCACCACCTCCAGGACCAGCAAGAAGCCCCAGCTCGAGCACCGGAGGGATCAACCACCGACGCCCAGCTAGAAGACTGCTGGAGGAGGGGGAAGGCACCAAGGGAACATCCCTCCCTGGCTATCACCCGAAGAGACTGGTGATGATGGTGCCGGGGAGGGAGGGGAAGAGCGGAAAGAGAGACAGTAGGTTGCCAATACAAGACGAAGGCATTCACGCCATCGTACTCCGACATGACGCCCTGCCTCCCCCGCCTTCCCTCGATTTCTCTCCATCACCACCGCTCCAGGAAGACGCCGGGCCCCCAGCCCGGCACCTCCCCCGAAGAGACGGCGGGCGACTGCGACGAGCAGGACACTCGAGGCGCGCCACTCCCCACGTTGGCGGGCAGGAAGACGCCGCCGTCCTTAGCGAGAATGCGAGATCCACCGAAAGGAGCAGTGCTGGGATTACCAAGGACCCCATATACTGCATCCCAGGCGAGCATCAAGAGCCCTGGACACCTCACCAACAGAATGGCCCCACCACAATTGGCGTTGCATGGCGCGCGGGAAAACCAAAAACTGACCCAAGCTCAGGTTAATGAAGAAGCAAAGAAGATCTGAAGGGGCAGAGCCGCCCTTACGTTTCTGCCTGTGCACTGGTTAGGGCCTACCCCGACGACGCCCAGCGGCGCGACCGTGCTAGGCCCGGGGGCTCCTGTCGGAGCAACAGACCCTGGGTCCATTGCACGGACTGTGCACAGGCCAGAGACAAGATTACAAGACCAAGATCAGACCAAACAAGGAGGATCAATTCCTTTGAAGGATCCAAGTGCAAGTCAAGAAGGCCAAGGTGAGCCAGAAAAACAAGGCATCGCTAAGGGAAGGACCTACCTTGCCGGGCAGGCAAGCCCGGCAGGGTTGGGTTTTGCCCGGAAGCAAGCTCCCAGATCGTCCCGGCAGGCCTGCCGGGGCTGGCGGAGGCAAGCCACTCAACCTCTCCACCTCACAAGCGACGCAAGTCATTAATCAAAGCGGTGTCGAGCTCCAAGGTGACTAAGTGGCTGCTTTCTGCCACATGGCAGCCACTTCCTACAGCAAACACCTCCATATGACACCCGTCCTGAGACGTGTCAAGTAAGCAGGCGCGAAGCTGGCAAAATAGCCCGACAGGGCCTGCCGGGCGAGCGGTGATGTGACACTGAGCAGCGCATTTAATGCGCTCCATCAGCCTGCAGAGTTAGATATGATAGCAGTGTTAGCTATCTAATCAGTACGCAAAGACTGATTTGCCACTGTGGTGACCCCTTAATCTACAAAAGGAGGCCCATGGCGACCGTAGAAAGGGTTGGGCCCTCGCATATCCATACGCGCGTAGCCACTCTCGCCCCCAGAGCGACCTTGCCAGGCGAGTGTGCTACGTTCACCACCATTATCCACCATCAATCCACCAAAGCAGGAGTAGGGTTTTACGCCTCGCGGTGGCCCGAACCTGGGTAAACACTGCCCGTGTGATCTCTGCCGTGCTGCGCGACGCTTCTCCGCTCTTTGTGCAACGTGCCCATCCCCCCGCCAAACCAAAAGGGGCTCATGGCCCCATAGGTGGCCGTGGTTTCCCACGACAGCAGGGCATGCTAAGCAGACCATGAAATGAACCTGCTCAAAGCTGCAACACAACCGGCAAGACCCCTCACATCCTTGATGGTCTTGGGTGCTTGGATCTGCTCGATGGCCCTAATCTTGTTGGGGTTTGCCTCGATCCCATGATGTGATATAAAGAATCCAAGGAGCTCAGCGGAGGGGACACCAAACACACACTTCTCGCGGTTGAGCTTCATGTTGATCTTTCGCAAGTTGGCGAATGTTTCCTCCAAATCTTGGATCAAAGTGGACTTGTCTTTGGTCTTGACTACGATATCATCCATGTAGGCTTCTATGTTTCTATGCAACTGTGGCTCAAAACCGATCTGAACTGTTCTCGCGAATGATGAACCCGCACTCTTTAGTCCGAAGGGCATCCGTATGAAGTAGTACGTGCCACATGGAGTAATGAATGCGGTTTTCTCTTCATCTTCCTTGGACATGAATATCTAGTGATATCCACATTATGTGTCAAGAAACGAGAGCAGATCACACCCAGCAGTGGAGTCCACAATCTGGCCAATGCCTAGCAAGGGGAAAGGATCCTTTGGGCATGCCTTGTTGAGATTAGTGTAATCAATACAAAGTCTCCATTTCCCATTTGCCTTGCGCACGACGACCGGATTCACCAACCAGGTTGGATGTAGCACTCCTCTAACCAGGCCAGCTACCTCAAGTTTCTTGATTTATTCTGCTTTAAATTGATGTCATTTCAAAGCTTGCTTCCTAACCTTTTGCTTGACGGGCCGAGCATGAGGACAAACAGCAAGGTGGTGCTCAATTACCTTCCTGGGAACACCGGGATGTCAGATGGTTGCCATGTAAACACATCTACATTCGCCCGCAAGAAGGTAATGAGCGTGCTTTCCTTTTTGCTGTATAGGGTGGCACTGATGGTGAAAGTACCATCAGTATCGTCCTCTCTTGCTAGCACTTTCTTGGTCGCAGGTGGAGTGGCCTTGGATTTCTTGCCGGTAGAGCTTTCCGGTAAGTCCTCGATGGGCGCGCAGCACTCCAAAGAGGTGCACTTCCCGGAAGGCTCACTGGATGTCTTGCCGGGCTTTTTGCAACTTTTTGCCTTGGTGGGAGCTGTTGTTTTACTAGTTTCCGCTGCGACCACGTCTCTATAGAGCTTGTCCATACAGATGATTGCATCTTTCTGATCTGAGTTAATGGACATGACACCCATGGCTTCTGACATCTTCAATGTATTATAGGTGTAGTGGGACGCCATCATAAACTTGGCTAAGGTAGGGCGGCCAAGGATTCCATTGAAGGGCAAGGGGATTTTAACCACATCAAACACTATCTTCTCAGTTCGGTAGGTTAGGTCCCTGCCAAACATCACCGGCAGCGTAATCTTTCCCTTTGGCTGGCTCCTTCCCGGGTTAATTCCTTGGAATGCCCCCATTTTCTTGAGCTCTTCCTCAGGTATCTACAACCTCTTGATCACCTCAGGGGAGATCATGTTCAAGCCAGCCCCACTGTCAACTAACATTTTCGTGACCTTGAGGTTGCGTATTGTTGGTGAGACCAACAATGGCAAACACCCAACCGCTGTTGTGCGATCAGGGTGGTCCTCGGCAAAAAAAATCATAGGCGTGTGGGACCACTTGAGGGGCTTTCGTGCATCTGCTGTCGGTTCTGCCACAATGACTTCCCTTGCCCACTACTTGAGCTAGCGGTGGGAGGAGTGCAAGGATGCACCTCCGTCAATGCGCATGGCTTCCGTTGCCTTCTAGAATTCTTGCTCGCTAGACTCATCATCCTCATCCTCACTCTCTTCGTCTTCTTCTTTCTTTTCTCTGCCCCAAGCGGGCTTTTCTTTCTTCTGACCAGCGTTGCCGTGGTGTCCACCTCGTCCACCGCAGCCCTTCTTGTCAGTTCCACCAGTACCTTCCTGACCTTTCTCCTTATCCCTCTTCTCGTACTCTGCTTTCTGCTTCTCAACCAATTGCTTGACTTGGCGGCACTCTTGGAGGTCATGGCCCTTGGTATGATGAATCTTTGAGTACGACCAGTCTTCTCCCCCGCAGCGGCAAACTAGCAATCAGCGCATGAAGCTGCTGCCTTGCCGGTACTCTCCGTTTTGGGTTTCTTCACAGGGCTGGAGTTGTCGGACCCTTCCACAGCCATAATTTCCTTGCCTCTACGCTTTCTGTTACGTCTTCGATTCTTCTTCCCTGGGGCGGTTGCGTTGTGCTACTTCTTGAGCTTGCATTGATTTTTCCCTTGAAGAGGAAAGGGTGATGCAGCAAAGTAGAGATAAGTATTTTCCTCAGTTAAGAACCAAGGTATCAATCCAGTAGGTGCCACAAGCAAGTCTCCAATATATGCACCTGCACAAACTAACAAACACTTACACACAACGCAAAAAAGGGGTTGTCAATCCCTTCACGGTCACGAACAACAGTGAGATCTAATAGAGATAGGTATAATAGATAAATAAAAGAGCAAACTAAAGTAAATATGAATAAATTGCAGCAAGGTATTTTTGGGTTTTTTGGTTTATAGATCTGAAAATATATGATGGAAAATAGACCCGGGGGCCATAGGGTTCACTAGAGGCTTCTCTCTTGAAGAAAACATACGGTGGGTAAACAAATTACTGTTGAGCAATTGATAGAAAAGCGCATAATTAAGAAGACATCTGAGGCAATGGTCATTAATATAGGAATCACGACTATGACAAGTAGACCAAAATGATTCTACATCTACTACTATTACTCCAGACATCGACAGACTCCTGCCTGCATCTAGAGTATTAAGTTCATAAGAACAGAGCAACGCTTTAAGTAAGATGACATGATGTAGAGGGATAAACTCAAGCAATATGACATAAACCCCATCTTTTAATCCTTGATGGCAACAATACAATACGTGCCTCGCTACCCCTTCTGGCACTGGGTGAGGACACCGCAAGATTGAACCCAAAACTAAGCACCTCTCCCATTGCAAGAAAAACCAATCTAGTTGGCCAAACCAAACCGATAGTTCGAAGACAAATACAAAGATATCTTAATAATGCATAAAAGAGTTCAGAGAAGACTCAAATAATATTCATAGATAATTTGATCATAAAGCCACAATACATCAGATCTCAACAAACGCACCGCAAAAGAAGATTACATCGAATAGATCTCCAAGAACATCAAGGAGAACATTGTATTGAAGATCAAAGAGAGAGAAGAAGCCATCTAGCTACTAACTATGGACCCGTAGGTCTGTGGTGAACTACTCACACATTATCGGAAGGGCAGCAAGGTTGGTGTAGAGGTCCTCCGTGATCGAATCCCCATCCAGCGGAGTGCCGGAAAAGGCCCCAAGATAGGATCTCACGGGAACAGAGGCTTGTGGAGGCAGAAAAGTATTTTTGGTGTGCCCTCTGGCATAGGGGGAATATTTTAGGATTTATAGTGCGGAGATTAGGGTTAGGAGGTCCCCGAGGGGCCCACAGGCCTTGGGGGCGTGCCCCTATGGCTTATGGCCTCCTCGTGGGTCTTCTGGCCTCCTCTCCAAGTCTCCTTGGTTTCTTATGGTCCAAGAAAAATCACCGTAAAGTTTTATTCCGTTTGGACTCCGTTTGATATTCCTTTTGTGTAAAAGTCAAAAACAAGGAAAAAATAGAAATTGGCACTAGGCGCTAGGTTAATAAGTTAGTCCCAAAAATAATACAAAACAACATATTAATGCATATAAAACATCCAAAACAGATAATATAATAGCATGGAACAATCAAAAATTATAGATACGTTGGAGACGTATCAAGCATCCCCAAGCTTAATTCCTGCTCGTCCTCGAGTAGGTAAATGATAAAAACAGAATTTTTGATGTGAAATGATACCTAACATATTTATCAATGCAATTTTTTTTATTGTGGCATGAATGTTCAGATCCATAAGATTCAAAACAAAAGTTCAATATTGACATAAAAACAATAATACTTCAAGCATACTAATAAAGCAATCATGTCTTCTCAAAATAACATGGCCAAAGAAAGTTATCCCTACAAAATCATATAGTCTGGCTATGCTCTATCTTCATCACACAAAATATTTCATCATGCACAACCCCGATGACAAGCCAAGCAATTGTTTCATACTTTTAATGTTCTCAAGCTTTTTAAACTTTCACGCAATACATGAGCGTGAGCCATGGATATAGCACTATAGGTGGAATAGAATATGGTGGAGGTTGTGAGGAGTAGACAAAAAGGAGAAAGTCTCACATCAAACAGGTAAATTAATGGGCTATGGAGATGCCCATCAATTGATATCGATGCAAGTGAGTAGGGATTGCCATGCAACGGATGCACTAGAGCTATAAGTGTATGAAAGCTCAAAAAGAAACTAAGTGGGTGTGCATCCTACTTGCTTGCTCATGAACACGTAGGGCAATATTAGGAAGCCCATCATTGGAATATACAAGCCAAGTTATATAATGAAAAATTCCCACTATTATATGAAAGTGACAAAATAGGAGAGTCTCTATCATGAAGAACATGGTGCTACTTTGAAGCACAAGTGTGGAAAAAGGATAGTAACATTGTCCCTTCTCTGTTTTCTCTCATCATTTTTTTATTTGGGCTCTTTCGCCTTTTTTTTATTTTGGGCTCTTTGGCCTCTTTTATTTTTAAGTACAGAGTCTCATCCCAACTTGTGAGGGAATCATAGATTCCATCATCCTTTCCTCATATGGGACAATGCTCTAATAATTATCATCACACTTTTATATACTTACAACTCAAGAATTACAACTTGATACAAGAACAAAATATGACTCTATATGAATGCCTCCGGCGGTATACCGGGATGTGCAATGATCAAGAGTGACATGTATAAAAAATATTAACGATGGCCAAGCCACAAATACTATGCCAACTACATGATCATGCAAAGCAATATGACAATGATGGTATGTGTCATAATAAACAGAATGGTAGAAAAGCGCATAATTATGAAGACATCTAAGGTAATGATCATCAATATAGGCATCACCTCCGTGACAAGTAGAATGAAACGATTCTGCATCTACTACTATTACTCCACACATCGACCGACTCCTGCCTGCATCTAGAGTATTAAGTTCATAAGAACAGAGCAACGCTTTAAGTAAGATGACATGATGTAGAGGGATAAACTCAAGCAATATGACATAAACCCCATCTTTTAATCCTTGATGGCAACAATACAATAAGTGCCTCGCTACCCCTTCTGGCACTGGGTGAGGACACCGCAAGATTGAACCCAAAACTAAGCACCTCTCCCATTGCAAGAAAAACCAATCTAGTTGGCCAAACCAAACAGATAGTTCGAAGACAAATACAAAGGTATCTTAATAATGCATAAAAGAGTTCAGAGAAGACTCAAATAATATTCATAGATAATCTGATCATAAATCCACAATACATCAGATCTCAACAAATGCACCGCAAAAGAAGATTACATCGAATAGATCTCCAAGAACATCAAGGAGAACATTGTATTGAAGATCAAAGAGAGAGAAGAAGCCATCTAGCTACTAACTATGGACCCGTAGGTCTGTGGTGAACTACTCACACATTATCGGAAGGGCAGCAAGGTTGGTGGAGGTCCTCCGTGATCGAATCCCCCTCCAACGGAGTGCTGGAAAAGGCCCCAAGATAGGATCTCACGGGAACAGAGGCTTGTGGAGGCGGAAAAGTATTTTTGGTGTGCCCTCTGGCATAGGGGGAATATTTTAGGATTTATAGTGCGGAGATTAGGGTTAGGAGGTCCCCGAGGGGCCCACAGGCCTTGGGGGCACGCCCCTATGGCTTGTAGCCTCCTCGTGGGTCTTCTGGCCTCCTCTCCAAGTCTCCTTGGTTTCTTATGGTCCAAGAAAAATCACCGTAAAGTTTTATTCCATTTGGACTCCGTTTGATATTCCTTTTCTGTAAAAGTCAAAAACAAGGAAAAAATAGAAATTGGCACTAGGCTCTAGGTTATTAAGTTAGTCCCAAAAATAATACAAAACAACATATTAATACATATAAAACATCCAAAACAGATAATATAATAGCATGGAACAATCAGAAATTATAGATACGTTGGAGACGTATCAAGCATCCCCAAGCTTAATTCCTGCTCGTCCTCGAGTAGGTAAATGATAAAAACAGAATTTTTGA
This sequence comes from Thinopyrum elongatum, assembly GCA_011799875.1. Lineage (NCBI taxonomy): Eukaryota > Viridiplantae > Streptophyta > Magnoliopsida > Poales > Poaceae > Thinopyrum > Thinopyrum elongatum. Next base: position 331,363,406 of record CM022300.1, on the reverse strand, counting down.
TGTGAAATGATACCTAACATATTTATCAACGCAATTTTTTTTATTGTGGCATGAATGTTCAGATCCATAAGATTCAAAACAAAAGTTCAATATTGACATAAAAACAATAATACTTCAAGCATACTAATAAAGCAATCATGTCTTCTCAAAATAACATGGCCAAAGAAAGTTATCCCTACAAAATCATATAGTCTATCTATGCTCTATCTTCATCACACAAAATATTTCATCATGCACAACCCCGATGACAAGCCAAGCAATTGTTTCATACTTTTAATGTTCTCAAGCTTTTTAAACTTTCACGCAATACATGAGCGTGAGCCATGGATATAGCACTATAGGTGGAATAGAATATGGTGGAGGTTGTGAGGAGTAGACAAAAAGGAGAAAGTCTCACATCAAACAGGTAAATTAATGGGCTATGGAGATGCCCATCAATTGATATCGATGCAAGTGAGTAGGGATTGCCATGCAACGGATGCACTAGAGCTATAAGTGTATGAAAGCTCAAAAAGAAACTAAGTGGGTGTGCATCCTACTTGCTTGCTCATGAATACCTAGGGCAATTTTAGCAAGCCCATCATTGGAATATACAAGCCAAGTTATATAATGAAAAATTCCCACTATTATATGAAAGTGACAAAATAGGAGAGTCTCTATCATGAAGAACATGGTGCTACTTTGAAGCACAAGTGTGGAAAAAGGATAGTAACATTGTCCCTTCTCTGTTTTCTCTCATCATTTTTTTATTTGGGCTCTTTTGCCTTTTTTTTATTTTGGGCTCTTTGGCCTCTTTTATTTTTAAGTCCGGAGTCTCATCCCAACTTGTGAGGGAATCATAGATTCCATCATCCTTTCCTCATATGGGACAATGCTCTAATAATTATCATCACACTTTTATTTACTTACAACTCAAGAATTACAACTTGATACTAGAACAAAATATGACTCTATATGAATGCCTCCGGCGGTATACCGGGATGTGCAATGATCAAGAGTGACATGTATAAAAAATATTAATGGTGGCCAAGCCACAAATACTATGCCAACTACATGATCATGCAAAGCAATATGACAATGATGATATGTGTCATAATAAACAGAATGGTAGAAAAGCGCATAATTATGAAGACTTCTAAGGTAATGATCATCAATATAGGCATCACCTCCGTGACAAGTAGAATGAAACGATTCTGCATCTACTACTATTACTCCATACATCGACCGACTCCTGCCTGCATCTAGAGTATTAAGTTCATAAGAACAGAGCAACGCTTTAAGTAAGATGACATGATGTAGAGGGATAAACTCAAGCAATATGACATAAACCCCATCTTTTAATCCTTGATGGCAACAATACAATACGTGCCTCGCTACCCCTTCTGGCACTGGGTGAGGACACCGCAAGATTGAACCCAAAACTAAGCACCTCTCCCATTGCAAGAAAAACCAATCTAGTTGGCCAAACCAAACTGATAGTTCGAAGACAAATACAAAGATATCTTAATAATGCATAAAAGAGTTCAGAGAAGACTCAAATAATATTCATAGATAATCTAATCATAAATCCACAATACATCAGATCTCAACAAACGCACCGCAAAAGAAGATTACATCGAATAGATCTCCAAGAACATCAAGGAGAACATTGTATTGAAGATCAAAGAGAGAGAAGAAGCCATCTAGCTACTAACTATGGACCCGTAGGTCTGTGGTGAACTGCTCACACATTATCGGAAGGGCAGCATGGTTGGTGTAGAGGTCCTCCGTGATCGAATCCCCCTCCAGCGGAGTGCCGGAAAAGGCCCCAAGATAGGATCTCACGGGAATAGAGGCTTGTGGAGGCGAAAAAGTATTTTTGGTGTGCCCTCTGGCATAGGGGGAATATTTTAGGATTTATAGTGCGGAGATTAGGGTTAGGAGGTCCCCGAGGGGCCCACAGGCCTTGGGGGCGTGCCCCTATGGCTTGTGGCCTCCTCGTGGGTATTCTGGCCTCCTCTCCAAGTCTCCTGGGTTTCTTATGGTCCAAGAAAAATCATCGTAAAGTTTTATTCCATTTGGACTCCGTTTGATATTCCTTTTCTGTAAAAGTCAAAAACAAGGAAAAAATAGAAATTGGCACTAGGCTCTAGGTTAATAAGTTAGTCCCAAAAAAAATACAAAACAACATATTAATGCATATAAAATATCCAAAACAGATAATATAATAGCATGGAACAATCAGAAATTATAGATACGTTGGAGACGTATCAAACATCCCCAAGCTTAATTCCTGCTCGTCCTCGAGTAGGTAAATGATAAAAACAGAATTTTTGATGTGAAATGATACCTAACATATTTATCAATGCAATTTTTTTATTGTGGCATGAATGTTCAGATCCATAAGATTCAAAACAAAAGTTCAATATTGACATAAAAACAATAATACTTCAAGCATACTAATAAAGCAATCATGTCTTCTCAAAATAACATGGCCAAAGAAAGTTATCCCGACAAAATCATATAGTCTGGCTATGCTCTATCTTCATCACACAAAACATTTCATCATGCACAACCCCGATGACAAGCCAAGCAATTGTTTCATACTTTTAATGTTCTCAAGCTTTTTAAACTTTCACGCAATACATGAGCGTGAGCCATGGATATAGCACTATAGGTGGAATAGAATATGGTGGAGGTTGTGAGGAGTAGACAAAAAGGAGAAAGTCTCACATCAAACAGGTAAATTAATGGGCTATGGAGATGCCCATCAATTGATATCGATGCAAGTGAGTAGGGATTGCCATGCAATGGATGCACTAGAGCTATAAGTGTATGAAAGCTCAAAAAGAAACTAAGTGGGTGTGCATCCTACTTGCTTGCTCATGAATACCTAGGGCAATTTTAGGAAGCCCATCATTGGAATATACAAGCCAAGTTATATAATGAAAAATTCCCACTATTATATGAAAGTGACAAAATAGGAGAGTCTCTATCATGAAGAACATGGTGCTACTTTGAAGCACAAGTGTGGAAAAAGGATAGTAACATTGTCCCTTCTCTGTTTTCTCTCATCATTTTTTTATTTGGGCTCTTTCGCCTTTTTTTTATTTTGGGCTCTTTGGCCTCTTTTATTTTTAAGTCCGGAGTCTCATCCCAACTTGTGAGGGAATCATAGACTCCATCATCCTTTCCTCATATGGGACAATGCTCTAATAATTATCATCACACTTTTATTTACTTACAACTCAAGAATTACAACTTGATACTAGAACAAAATATGACTCTATATGAATGCCTCCGGCGGTATACCGGGATGTGCAATGATCAAGAGTGACATGTATAAAAAATATTAACGGTGGCCAAGCCACAAATACTATGCCAACTACATGATCATGCAAAACAATATGACAATGATGGTATGTGTCATAATAAACAGAATGGTAGAAAAGCGCATAATTATGAAGACATCTAAGGTAATGATCATCAATATAGGCATCACCTCCGTGACAAGTAGAATGAAACGATTCTGCATCTACTACTATTACTCCACACATCGACCGACTCCTGCCTGCATCTAGAGTATTAAGTTCATAAGAACAGAGCAACGCTTTAAGTAAGATGACATGATGTAGAGGGATAAACTCAAGCAATATGACATAAACCCCATCTTTTAATCCTTGATGGCAACAATACAATACGTGCCTCGCTACCCCTTCTGGCACTGGGTGAGGACACCACAAGATTGAACCCAAAACTAAGCACCTCTCCCATTGCAAGAAAAACCAATCTAGTTGGCCAAACCAAACAGATAGTTCGAAGACAAATACAAAGATATCTTAATAATGCATAAAAGAGTTCAGAGAAGACTCAAATAATATTCATAGATAATCTGATCATAAATCCACAATACATCAGATCTCAGCAAACGCACCGCAAAAGAAGATTACATCGAATAGATCTCCAAGAACATCAAGGAGAACATTGTATTGAAGATCAAAGAGAGAGAAGAAGCCATCTAGCTACTAACTATGGACCTGTAGGTCTGTGGTGAACTACTCACACATTATCGGAAGGGCAGCAAGGTTGGTGTAGAGGTCCTCCGTGATCGAATCCCCCTCCAGCGGAGTGCCGGAAAAGGCCCCAAGATAGGATCTCACGGGAACAGAGGCTTGTGGAGGCGGAAAAGTATTTTTGGTGTACCCTCTGGCATAGGGGGAATATTTTAGGATTTATAGTGCGGAGATTAGGGTTAGGAGGTCCCCGAGGGGCCCAGAGGCCTTGGGGGCGTGCCCCTATGGCTTGTGGCCTCCTCGTGGGTCTTCTGGCCTCCTCTCCAAGTCTCCTGGGTTTCTTATGGTCCAAGAAAAATCACCGTAAAGTTTTATTCCGTTTGGACTCCGTTTGATATTCCTTTTCTGTAAAAGTCAAAAACAAGGAAAAAATAGAAATTGGCACTAGGCTCTAGGTTAATAAGTTAGTCCCAAAAATAATACAAAACAACATATTAATGCATATAAAACATCCAAAACAGATAATATAATAGCATGGAACAATCAGAAATTATAGATACGTTGGAGACGTATCAAGCATCCCCAAGCTTAATTCCTGCTCGTCCTCGAGTAGGTAAATGATAAAAACAGAATTTTTGATGTGAAATGATACCTAACATATTTATCAATGCAAGTTTTTTATTGTGGCATGAATGTTCAGATCCATAAGATTTAAAACAAAAGTTCAATATTGACATAAAAACAATAATACTTCAAGCATACTAATAAAGCAATCATGTCTTCTCAAAATAACATGGCCAAAGAAAGTTATCCCTACAAAATCATTTAGTCTGGCTATGCTCTATCTTCATCACACAAAATATTTCATCATGCACAACCCCGATGACAAGCCAAGCAATTGTTTCATACTTTTAATGTTCTCAAGCTTTTTAAACTTTCACGCAATACATGAGCGTGAGCCATGGATATAGCACTATAGGTGGAATAGAATATGGTGGAGGTTGTGAGGAGTAGACAAAAAGGAGAAAGTCTCACATCAAACAGGTAAATTAATGGGCTATGGAGATGCCCATCAATTGATATCGATGCAAGTGAGTAGGGATTGCCATGCAACGGATGCACTAGAGCTATAAGTGTATGAAAGCTCAAAAAGAAACTAAGTGGGTGTGCATCCTACTTGCTTGCTCATGAACATGTAGGGCAATATTAGGAAGCCCATCATTGGAATATACAAGCCAAGTTATATAATGAAAAATTCCCACTATTATATGAAAGTGACAAAATAGGAGAGTCTCTATCATGAAGAACATGGTGCTACTTTGAAGCACAAGTGTGGAAAAAGGATAGTAACATTGTCCCTTCTCTGTTTTCTCTCATCATTTTTCTATTTGGGCTCTTTCGCCTTTTTTTTATTTTGGGCTCTTTGGCCTCTTTTATTTTTAAGTCCGGAGTCTCATCCCAACTTGTGAGGGAATCATAGATTCCATCATCCTTTCCTCATATGGGACAATGCTCTAATAATTATCATCACACTTTTATTTACTTACAACTCAAGAATTACAACTTGATACTAGAACAAAATATGACTCTATATGAATGCCTCCGGCGGTATACCGGGATGAGCAATGATCAAGAGTGACATGTATAAAAAATATTAACGGTGGCCAAGCCACAAATACTATGCCAACTACATGATCATGCAAAGCAATATGACAATGATGGTATGTGTCATAATAAACAGAATGGTAGAAAAGCGCATAATTATGAAGACATCTAAGGTAATGATCATCAATATAGGCATCACCTTCGTGACAAGTAGAATGAAACGATTCTGCATCTACTACTATTACTCCACACATCAACCGACTCCTGCCTGCATCTAGAGTATTAAGTTCATAAGAACAGAGCAACGCTTTAAGTAAGATGACATGATGTAGAGGGATAAACTCAAGCAATATGACATAAACCCCATCTTTTAATCCTTGATGGCAACAATACAATACGTGCCTCGCTACCCCTTCTGGCACTGGGTGAGGACACCGCAAGATTGAACCCAAAACTAAGCACCTCTCCCATTGCAAGAAAAACCAATCTAGTTGGCCAAACCAAACCGATAGTTCGAAGACAAATACAAAGATATCTTAATAATGCATAAAAGAGTTCAGAGAAGACTCAAATAATATTCATAGATAATCTGATCATAAATCCCCAATACATCAGATCTCAACAAACGGACCGCAAAAGAAGATTACATCGAATAGATCTCCAAGAACATCGAGGAGAACATTGTATTGAAGATCAAAGAGAGAGAAGAAGCCATCTAGCTACTAACTATGGACCTGTAGGTCTGTGGTGAACTACTCACACATTAGCGGAAGGGCAGCAAGGTTGTTGTAGAGGTCCTTCGTGATCGAATCCCCATCCAGCGGAGTGCCGGAAAAGGCCCCAAGATAGGATCTCACGGGAACAGAGGCTTGTGGAGGTGGAAAAGTATTTTTGGTGTGCCCTCTGTCATAGGGGGGATATTTTAGGATTTATAGTGCGGAGATTAGGGTTAGGAGGTCCCTGAGGGGCCCACAGGCCTTGGGGGCGCGCCCCTATGGCTTTTGGCCTCCTCGTGGGTCTTCTGGCCTCCTCTCCAAGTCTCGTGGGTTTCTTCTAATCCAAGAAAAATCACCGTAAAGTTTTATTCCGTTTGGACTCCGTTTGATATTCCTTTTCTGTAAAAGTCAAAAACAAGGAAAAACATAAACTGGCACTGGGCTCTAGGTTAATAAGTTAGTCCCAAAAATAATATAAAATAGCATATTAATGCATATAAAACATCCAAAACAGATAATATAATTGCATGGAACTATAAAAAATTATAGATACGTTTGAGACGTATCACGTCAGAATCGTCAGAATCAACCTCAGCGGTGTTTTCCTCCCCGAGAAGCCTTCTCCCTTCTTCAGTGCACGCACATTTGTCCGCCAATGTGTAAAGTTCATTGACGGTCTTCGGCAAGTGGACATGCATCTTCTCTCGCATCTTGAGGTTGCGCACATTCGTGTGGAATGCAGCAACTACAGCCGCGGGGTGGATATCTGGTATGCTGCGATGCACAAGGCTAAATCTCTGGATGTACTTGCACAGGCTTTCTCCTTCTTTCTGCGGGATCACTTGCAGGTCATTGGGTAACCGTGGACCCTTCTGTCCTCTGGTAAAAGCACCAACAAACTCACTGCAAAGATCTGACAACGAGGAAATGGAGTTCTCCAGCAAGTTCATCAGCCAAGATCTCACGTTGGGCTTGAGTACCAATGGAAAATAGTTACCTAGGATCTTTTTGTCTCTTCCGCCAGCAGCTTGCACAACAATCGTATAGATGCCCAAGAACTCTGTTGGGTTTTGATTGTCGTCGTACTTTTCTAGGACTTCATGCTTGAACGCGTGGACAGACGGCCAGCGGACTTGCCGCAGCTCTCGTGTGAAGGCGGGGCACCCAACCTCGTAAGGTAGGTACCTGCCAACAACGGGAGCTGGCTCATCGATGACTGGGCCGTTGCGTTCGTCTGATTGAAGACGTGCATTCCGGCGGCATTGGATAGTGGTACGAGCGTCCTCCGCTCGTCTTTCCAGCAACACTTGCCTCTGATCCCACTGCGTCTGCGGATCTGGGGAAGCCATGGACGCGTCGTCGGGATGCACGTCCTGCTGGTTCTGCTGCGAAGGCCGATGTTGCCGTTGAGATTGATGTCTGGGAGGGGACTGTACCGTGGGTACATCACCCGCCCCTTGACCCTCAGCTTGTGCTGCAGGCGCAGTTGGCGGACGCCACGAGGGCTCCACCAACTGGGACTTGTTCGCATCGGCAAACTTGATCAAACTCCAGATGGTAGCCCTCCACTCATCCATCTTGTCAGCCACTGGAGGGAAATCCACAGCATCTGCACCCGCGCCATCGCCTCCGCCGCCGTTTGGGGCGTGTTGAAGCGTGGGGAACGCCACGTCGCTCGACTCCTGGCTGAGCCAACAGGAGCAGCGTTGCGGTCTTGTTATCGAATCGTGAGGGCAGCAGTGGGCTGGCGCGGTGGGAGCTACGCCTGGAGATCTTGAACTTGATCAACTAGAGACTTGCCATGCGGGCGCTGTTGCGGAGGCACAACAGCACCTCTCGGCATGTTGTCGCGTCCATCTTGTGACAGGCATGGTACGTGTCTCGATGTCGTCTCCCTCGCAGCTACTAGAGTTGGTGTAGCAGGAGGATCTCAGCTTGCGCCGGACCGGGCGGCGTCACTCCGATGGTTGTGCTCGCCCTTGCACGGGGGAAGCGGGAGTTGCACATCCGCACCGCCTGCACCATTGTCATGGTCGTTGCCAGAGGGTCATGGGAGCTGACCGGCTCTGGCATGCCCATTGTCCGCTCCCGCCACGGTGGGCACAGTGACAGCACCTCCTGTGCCGACCGCGCCCCCCGTGGCTTCTGCACCGCCCGCCGAAGCGGCGCTGGCTGCGCCATCCATAGGCGAATGCGGTAGGAGTGTGGACAAGGATGGTTTCGCCGTCATGGAGCCCTTCTTCTTGGGCGCAAAATGGGTGATGAAGAAGACGTAGAACTTCACGTAGCCAACGTGCTACTCGCTGCTTTGATTCACGCCAATGCAGGGGCCCTTGCCTGGCGTGCCAAAGATGTCGGCATGGAGCCGTTGATCTATGGGGCAAGGAGCCCCTTTGCTGGTTTGCTGAGGGGTGGCGATCGACACAAAGAGCAAACACAACGAGGAGCGCACGATTTTACCCAGGTTTGGACCGCCCGAAGGCGTAAAACCCTACTCTTGCCTTTGGGTGTATTGGTGGTCTTTGAGCACAAGTACACGGAGTATTCTCTCCCGACAAGCAGTGAGAAAAGAGCAGCTACACGAATGCCTATGTGTGAGGGTTGCAAAGATTCAAACCCCTTCTAATGTTACCCTGGCCCTCCTTTTATAGCTTAAGGGGTTACCACAGTGGCAAAAAGGTCATTACAGGGGTGATTTAGACTGATGTAGAGCTATCATACCTAACTCTAGCAGTTAGGACAAAACGCATTAAATGCGCTACTAGGTGTCATGTGGAGGTTGAAGCCCGACAAGGTTGCCGCACCACTTATCCAGCTACCTCCTATTAGCGTGACACGCCATCAAGACGGGTGTCAATAAAGGTAATCTACTCCTCCAGTAAGCTGACACGCATGGGTTATGCCCACCTAAGCACCTGCGGGCTCAACTTGCCGGCTTGTTCCCGCTGGAGTTGGTTGCTCCTGTTATGAAATTTGTGTCTTGTTCCAACGCCTGGTCTTCTTAATGCTCTCCTTGATCTCAAGAAGAGCGGTTTCTCTAGCTTAGTTGTATATGAGACTTGGCACTTGACACAAGAATTTGCAGCCCGCCTGTGCATAAGTTAGGGCGGCAAACACTCATGTTTGTTGCACCGACACAAGGATTACCAGAACCCGTTGATGAAGGCATACATGGATGAAGTGAGGAAGTTGTAAGAGAACCTTTGTACTCCTTCTGAATCAACCCTCAGTTACACCATCGACGAGGCTGAACAAGAGAAGAAATTTGAATTCTGGCAAGTACTTTCTGGCAGAGCTTCCTACAGCCACCGAAAAGGAGGTTGCCAGAAACAACTCGATGCTTGCAGGTGAGCAGCATGCTCCGGCAGGGTCTCAGATCCTTGCCGTCGAGACAAGTGCTCCTGCAGTGGAAGAGATGCCTTTAGTCCTTGTCATTGAGCCACAAGCTCCGGCATGGGTACAGAGGATAGTCCATTACCTTTAGACAGGTCAACTTGTCGATGAACAAGAAGAAGCAGAGAAAGTAGCCCTCCAATCAAGTATGTATCAGTTTGTTGATGGCATTCTGTACAGAAAGAGACCAAATGGGATGAAATTGAAGTGCATCTGCCGGGAAGATGGACAGAAGCTGGTGGCAGAGATACATGAAGGGGTGTGTGGCTCCCAAATTGGGTCCCTCAAGCTTGTCGGCAAGGTTTTCCATCATGGTTTTTATTGGCCGGTAGCCCTTCAAGATATAGTGGCTGTGGTGACAAGATGCGAAGCATGCCAGTTCCACGCCAAGAACATTCATCAGCTAGCTCAAGCTCTTCAGACTATTCCTCTCTCCTGGCCCTTCTCGGTCTAGGGGCTTGACATCCTCGACCGCTTCCCCCGCCCATCGGGGGCTTTGATTTCTTGTATGTAACAATCGACAAGTTCACAAAGTGTCCTGAGGTAGAGCCAGTGAGAAAGGTAACATCACAGTCAGTCGCCAAGTTCTTCAAAGGATTAGTTTGCTGTTTTGGCTTGCTCAGCCGGGTGATCACAGACAACAACACGCAGTTCATGAGTCGCGCCTTCATGCAATGTTGTCAAGACCATGGTAGCAAAATATGATTTGCATCAATTGCTCACCCGAGAAGCAATGGCCAAGTGGAGTGGGCAAATGCTGAAGTGATGTGAGGACATAAGACAAGAACATTTGACAGGCTGCACAAGTGTGGAAGGAGTTGGATTGACGAGCAACTGATAGTTCTTTGGTTACTCAGGACAACACCAAATCGAGCCACCGGTGAGACACTCTTCTCCCTGGTCTATGGTGCAGAAGCGGTGCTCCCCACAAAACTCACATATAGGTCACCTCGAGTGCAAGCTTTTGACGAAGCTGAGCAAGAGCAAATGCGGCAAGATGATGTCATTCTCCTCAAGGAAGATCGTCTTCGGGATGCTGTACGTGCTGCATGCTACGATAGCCTCAAAGTGCACGCTCGAAGCCTTGAGGAAGGTGACCTTGTTCTTCATCGAATCTAATGCACGAAGGGATCAAACAAGTTGACAACAAAGTGGGAAGGCCCTTACCGGGTAGCACAAGTCACTAGACCTGGCGCAGTCTACCTGGAGACCGAAGATGGCACTCCGGTGTGTAACTCAGGGAATATTGAGCATCTTCGCAAGTTATACCAGTAAGGTGCGATTACCGGGCATCCTGACAACCCCTTTTGTACAAGTTTGTCAGCAAGACATGTAATCCTTTGTACAAAGCCAGGCGTAGACCCTATGCGTAGTAAAATAAAGATAAGTATTTCACAACTCTTTATCAAATACATATATGTTTTTACATGTTGTATGCACGGTTGTGTTACATTTTGCCTTGTATGAGATGCTTAATGAACCGTCAAGGTTTCCAGCCTCCTCTTTTCTCTTCTTTATTTTTCTCAAAGCATAGAAGGGTTCCTCACGTGCAATTTTCCCGGGAGGAGTGATGGTATGGATACCACAAGTGATGTTCAAGTTATGATTTCACGACAAGAAGTGCAACAAAGAAAAAGCTAACTTGAAAAACTTTGAAACAAATTCTTTGTTGTAGTTGCAATTTCTCCTTGAACAATTTTGGCCTTTGTATGAGAAACCTACACGCTAAGGAACTTTGTCGTGATCAGTCGCGCTCTTACTTTGTTTCGAGTCAGCTCAACAACTTAAGTAGCTGCACTATGACCGTCAAGTGTAACCTTGCCGGCAGCAGCACTTCTAGCAGGCTGCTAAGGACCCGTTCCTCAAGCACCCGCGGCAAGAGTGTGTGCACTGGCAAGTTTCCGGCAAGCGTAGGGTACAAAAATCATGCAAAGACAGAATAAGACAAGGAAGATAGCACACATCCATTCATCAGACAACAGTTTATATTAGATCAAAAGCTAACTGTAGTTCTAATTTAAGCTAGGCTTGTATTTCACATGAACTACATTGGCGACAAGATGGTACAAGGAAGGAGCTAGTTCCTACGCTGGCGCTGAGTCCTGGGGATTTCGGTGAGCTTGTCGGCGAGTGGCACGACAAGCTCTTCAGTGGCCTTGGTATTTGCTCCCTTCGGCAAGCTCTTGAAGGCTTTGGAGATGTCGATGCCAGGGTTCTGGTACACGAGCTTGACAAGTACCTTGAAGAGGACGTCATGGTAGAATTTGCAAGACTCACTGGCGAAGCTGGCGAATCTCTCCTCATGATGCATCTCTAGTGCCTTTATGAGATTCTCGAAGAAGCGCGTCAGCCTGGCACTTGGAACTTCATGCTCATCGTCAGTGAAGATGTAGTTGTCCATCTTCATGGTGGTCAGCTATGAGCTGAGGCATTTTGCAATGTCAACAAGGCCTGTGGTCCAGAGTTCCACGTTGTTCTTCAGTTCATTGTAGGCCTTTTCAACATTGGAGAGCGCAGCCTTCTTGGCATCCTAGTTTGCCAGCAAGTTCTTTTCTCTGGCCTCGCTTTCTCCAAGCTTTGTTTCCAGAGTTGTGAGCTTTAACTTCAGATCCACAATGGAATTCTTGGCATCAGTGACCTCTTGGTTCTTGGCAGAGAGTGAGGTTTGCAGATCCGCCATGGTGTGAGCTGCTTTCTCCATATCTTTCTTGAGCGCCAAGGACTCCTTGCCAGCAATTGTGAGATCCTCTTCGAGCTTCTTCACCTTGACATACGACTCCGCCTTGACGGCCTCGGTAGCTTCTGCAACCCTGATGGCCTCCTTGAGTTTGTCAGCCTGATCCAGTGCTTGAGCTTCTAGGGCTTCCTTGTGTTTCTGCTCAAGCTCCTGGGTCCGCCGTGCAAGCAGAGTTTGGATCTCCACGTCCTTGCCACGTAGTTGAGCAACAACTGACTCCTCTCTGGTGGCAAGGTATTTCTCCTTTGCATCAAGCTATGCCTCTTGCTTGGATAACTTGTTGTCCATAGCCACCGCTTCCTGCTTGGTGGCCTCAAGCTTTTCCTCTCCATCCTTGATGCTTTGGAGTTTCTCTTCATGCCATCTGTGGGTATCTTCAATCCTCTCATCCAGCTTCTTCTTGGCTAACTCCAAAGCCCGCGCTCCGCTTGGGTTTTATCCCAACATTTGCTGTAGCGCTCTTGTGCATCTTTGAACCCAGCAAGCATGGATTCTAAGAAGGCAAGATCAGCAGCGCTATCGTCGGAGCTGCCCATCCTTTCGACCCTGCAAGACAAGGGAATGATGATCCCGGCAAACGCATCTTCAAGGGCAGTCTTCCTGGCATCAGATTAGCCGGGGTCTTCAGATTGCTGCAACTGATGAGCAGGCACCAGTGGATCTGTTGCCATCTGCACTTCAAGAAAAAATGGATGGTTGACGGTGGCTGGATATTCATTGCCGGCCTTTCTCATCTCAACATCCATGCTAGCAAAAGCAGGTGTGTTGCTGGGAGCCCTATGGGTCTCTTCGGCAGCTTTCCTGGTTTCTTTAGCCCAAGATGTTGCGGTCTCCTTAGCAGAAATTTGGCAGCCTCATCAGTGGCGCTCTTTGTGATTTATTGCACATCTGTCTTGGGCTCCTCCTCTTCCAATGGAGTTGAGTCTAGAGGATGAAGGAAAAAAACAAAGAATAGAAAGAATTCAAGATTCAGATCAAGTTGAAGAAGAAAAAAATAAATAAAAACCAACAAGGATAAAATAGCACTCGAATAAGATTTACCTTGGTGGGCTTGTGGAGGAGACCTTGTTTCTTCTCCGGCAACCTCAATTACCGTCGCTCAGTCTCCTGGAGGAGGAGTAGATCTTGTCGGCGAGCTGCTTGGCGGAGGAGCAGAGGTCGAGGGCATCACTAAGGGGTCCGCTCCTTGATGCTCTCCCTCCGGAAGATCGCTCCCCGCCTTCTTATCGGTCTCCATGATGACAGTTTCATCGGTGGAGCCTGCCAGTGGGAGTTGGGGTTGGATTCATGCTGGGGGCTGGATCCGGCAACATCTGAAGGGATCAGATCTTCTTCAATGTTTGTTGCTGCCTCGCTCTCTTCGGCGACCCTAGCCTTCTTCTAGTGCCTTTTCAACAACGGCACCTCATCCCTGCAAGGCCAAGTCATTCAAGAGAGTTAAAATCAACAACAAAGAGTAAAAATGTGATGATGGAAGGCTGGAGTGCTTACTCTTCTTCCTCATTGGGATCGCTGTGGACAAACAAGTCATACAGTGCCATCTCTTCGGCTCTGGTAGTGGTAGAGGATGGCAGAGTGCTCCTGGCCCGTTTTCTTCCCGAAGAAGCTGTGGGCTACGAAGCACCCATCTCTTCAATAGCTAGCGAAATTGGTTGCCGGGAGGTGACAATGCGGGGAGGTTGTCGTCGCATAGGCTGAGCCCGGGAAGCCTTGCCAGCTGCCTTTATTACGACAAGCTCGTTGCTTGTCGCATCAACGTGCGCTGCTCTCTTCCTGCCTGGCTTCTTCGTGGTGGCGGCCTTGATGCGGGTAGGAGGAACATAAGGTTCTTCCTCCTCCTCTTCCTCATCATCCCCTTCAGTGTCACCAACATGCTTCGTATCGCCACCATAATGATCATCAGAATGTTCATCGTCATCTATGGTCTTGCTAGTGTGCTCTCCACCCTGTTCTTCAGCAACTCCTTCAGCATGCTCTTCAGCACCCTCTTCAATGTGCTCTTCAGTATGCTCTACCACCTGTTTTCCCTTGTCGGCGGCTCTGGCTCTTTCCTGGAGGCGGGCAGCCTTTTTGGCCTCTTCGGCTCTTGCCTTGAGGAATTTGGCCTCAACATTCCCGGTGGGGTGCACCATGTCATTCTCCACCTTGGCGGCCTCCTCCTTCAAGCCGGCAAGCGATTCGTCCATATCCTCCTTGGTGGGCACTATCCACTGCTCCACGACACCCTTGGCATCACATTCCGGCATCTTGGCTAGAATGTGTCCCTTGGCGGAGTTGTTGCAGAGCGGAATCACATTTTGCGTCAAGTGGAACTCACAACCCCTGTTGAAAAGCTGGCAAATGAGCAAGTAGTTTTCCATCACTGAGAAGTTGTTGTTGAGCCCGGTGTGCAGGCACATCACATCAGGGAGATTCTGGTACTCCCATGCTCTTCGGCCTCATCTTTGCTATAGTGGGGCGATTGGGCGACGGGTAAAATCTGCCCCCACCATTTCTATGGTTAAGCTGACGGCCTTGAGGCTGAGGAGCCTATACAGTGCCATCCCCAATTTGGCGTCGTTGGGCCCAACATTACTCCAGGTGTCGCCCTTCATGATTTTCTGAGTCTGGAGATGGCATAATGGAGGAATTTCATCCTACTTGATCCAGCACCAATCGGCTCTTCACTCGTTCCACTTGGTGTGAAACTTGCCATCAAGGTAGTGGTCTTTCAACCCCATTCTTGGAATCCAAGTAACACTACCAAAGAGAGCATTGTTCTCGATCCGAGGGATGAAGAAGTGCCGGAAAAGAGCAAGATTGGGTGCTACCCCCAGGAAGTTTTTGAACAGGTGTGCGTAAATGGACATGCAGGTGATAGCATTGGGGGCAAAATATAGCAGGTAAAATCCGTATGACTACATGACCTCTACGAAGAAATCTGAGAAGGGGGGCAGAGTCCACAGTAAAAATACCTGGCGAAGAAGTGGAATTGATTGTCCGCTAGTGCAGCAGACCTTGGAAGGACTTCTGTAGCCGGATGATCGTCAATCTTGCTTGACCAGACATACAAATACTTCTTGGCAAGTCATCAGCCGTTAGCGTTGGTGGGAAGATGGCGTTCTCCCTCCCCCGCATTTCCCTCTCGACCTTCTTCTTCTTCGCCTCTAGGTCAGTTGCCTTCTTCACTCTCTTCGGGGCTATGGCAAGTGTGGGGGCGGGGGATCATGGAAGGACGCAGTGAAGCAGCATGGAAGGAGCAGTATGCTCTATTCTTATGCGAGGAAGAAGCAGACGAAGGAGGCGGCTCGCTAGATTAGAAAGAAGCGGGTAAATGAGTAGCGCCCCACGTGGATTCCTTTTTATGGGGAAGGCACGGGGGCTGGCTCTTTACTATCCGACATGGATGCGCTTTTCCAGGTGCACTACCTCTGCGGCCGTTTCAATCAGCTTCTCCCACGTTCCACATTTAGTGCACGTCGTGGGAGCATGGTAAAAGAGAAGATTACGGCAGTTATCCTCTGCCACGCGTGCCTTTGCACTGTTTGGTCCTAGCCCAACGATGCCTCGCATGTGTGTGTGGCCCAGGCCCGGGGGCTCCTGTGGGTCCACTAAGATATGGGTGCCTTAGTACCCTAACTTGTGAACAGGCAGTTGTAGCCTTCCTGACGGCAAGGTTTGCCGGAGGACTACTGCAAACAAGACTCAAGACATTTGTATACAAGACCGTGAAGAAGACCTCCACGTAGGCCATCAAGAAGTACTAAGTTAGTACTTCAGGTCGAGATTCCAGTTGCCGGCAAGACCTGCACCAGCAAGCCAAGTCCCGACAGGCTCCTTGCTGGGAAGTTCCCCCTTCTCGCTTTTCGGCCTCTCCACCTCATCGACCAGCTGATGGCTTGTCAAGATTAGGTGTCGAGCGGGCAGGCGGCTTAGGGAGGATCATCAGGACATGTGTCAGCATGTTGCATAAAGGTTAGCATTATTGACACCCATCTAGTGGACTTGTCAAGACGATAGGACGCGACCGAACTAATGGCACAGAAGGAGAGATGCCTTTTTGCCAAAAATCGTTATTAGCTCACGATACATTAAATGCCCTTGTCCTAGTCCGGCGGGATTAGGTTAGATAACGTCGAAGCCACTATTCCAGACATGTAATGATGATGTTGCCACTGTGGTGCCCCTTTTTGTCTATAAATGGAGGCTCATGGCTACCTGGGCATGGGTCGACACTTTGCTCACACTTACATAGTAGATGCACCTTGCACGCACATTGCCCGCAAGCTACGCTCATTTGTAACTTGAGCCCCAAGTCAGTGAACCCAAAAGGCAGGGGTAGGGTTTTACGCCCCCACGGCGGCACGAACCTAGAAAAACCTTGAGCGTTAACCTCTGGATTTGCTCTCTGTGCTCATCGATCTCCCCAGCCAAATTGCAAAGGAGCCTCGCTAGTCCCATAGATCGTCGTACCCCAACACCACTAGGCCCTGGCATTTTACGCTTTAGGTAAGCATAGTGCAGTACCACATTAAAGCGGGTGAATGCAGTACAGCCTAGCAATGCAAGATAGCCACTACCGAATGGACTATATCAAAGATCAAGTCCTCATTTCCGAAGTGGTCAGGGTAGCCGAAAACAACTTCAAGTGTTACAGTGCCCGTGCATCGGGCCTCTATGCTGGGGATGATACCCTTCAAAGTAGTGTTACTGGGCTGGATTCTTGACGAATCAATGACCATTTTCCTGATAGTGTCAGCATAAATCAGGTTCAGGCTGCTTCCCCATCCATAAGAACGCAGATTAGGTGAAACACATTGATGATGGGATCTAGGACCAGAGCTGTCGACCAGCCATGATGGATACTGGTCAGGTTGTCCTTTTTGACAAAAGTGATCGGGCAGGCCGACCATGGGTTGAATTTCGGGGCTACAGGCTCCAAGGCATAGACATCCTGAAGTGCATGCTTCTGGTCCTTCTTGGGAATGTGTGTGGTGTAGACCATGTTAACGTCTTTGACATTGAAGGGAAACTGCTTTTGGCTGCCGTTGTTGATCATGCGCGGTTCATCCTCGTCATCGCATCGAGAGCGGCTTTTGCTGGATTCCTCGGATACTACTTTATCAGCAACACCCAACAATGTCGATTGGTGTGGTTGGCGGGCTTGTCTGTGGTGCCGTGAATCTAGCAAAATCTATCGAGTATCTTATCCAACGCGTTGGGCCGTACTTGTTCCCTTTAAAGGGCCTCTTCTTAGGTCTACCCCATGGGCCACTAAACCTTGCGTTGACTGTTGAGTACTCAGCATCACTGCCGTTGTTCTTATTTTGGCACTTGTTTCTGTTGCGCCTTGATTTTTCACTGCCCTCATGTGCTTTCGAGGTGCCGGATTCTCTCCTATGGGAGCTGCAGGCCAACTAACTGTCCTCGCCCACAAAAAAGAGGGTCATCAAGGAGGTAAGGGCTACCATGGTTCTCGGCTTGTCCTGTCTGAGCTGACAGGCGAGCAATTGCCTTGGCATCGGGACAGTCGACGACCTGGTCTTTATAGTTAAGAATCGATTCCAGAATTTTCGAGCTGATTTGCCCTCCTTCTAGACTACATGGCTAAGGTCGTCGGCATTCGGGGGCCGAACATAGGTACCCTGGAAATTGGCCCTAAAAGACTCCTCGAGCTCGTCCCAGCTTCCAATGTAATTTCTAGGGAGGTTGTGAAGCCAATGCCTTGCTAGTCCTTTGAGCTTGAGGGGTAGATATTTTATGGCATTGAGGTCATCTCCTCGAACCATGTGGGTGTGGAGAAGGAAATCCTCTATCCAGACGGTCGTGTCTGTTGTTCCATTGTATTGATCGATATTGATGGGCTTGAACCCTTCTAGGAACTGGTGCTCCATGACCTCATCTATAAAACATATAGGATGCACGAGCCCTCGAAAACGAGGCGCGTCTGGTTGAGCATGAGCCATTGCTCTAGCTTAGACTTGTTCCTGAGTCCTTTCGTGCCTATCCAACCAAGCATCATAGCCATCCCAACCGGCTAGTGTGCAGCTCCATGACCCATAAATGGATCGGGAAGGCGCCTTGTTGGCTTGTAGCTTGTCACGCAGATCGAAGGTCTCAGGGTGCTCGATTGCACTCTTGTTGTGAGGGATGTCGGTGTTCTAGGAACCGGGGTACCCAGACTTGCCTGCCTGTGGCCCACAGCGTGGCTTCATCAGCGGCCTGGTACGGACCTTCTCCAGCATCAACAACACAAGACCCTCGCGAGGGGCCAAGCCTTGCGAGGCGGACGACGCCAAGACCTCCAGAGGGAGCGGCTTCCCCAGGCCGGCTCCTGAGGAGCGGAGATTTCCATGCAAGCCCCACCTCGTGAGGTTCAGATGACGCAAGCCATGACGACCAAGGCCAGGCGGGCGCCAGCAGGCGCAGTACAGCAGGTTTCCTCTTCGGTGCTAAGGAAGCAAGCGCAGACGCAGAGTCCCAAGGAATCAACCAAAGGTTTCCATTCCCGTGCTACAAGACCAGGATGGCAGGATGGAGGTCATCCGCGAGCCCACCACGACGTCACGACCAGAAGCTTTCCAGGCAAAGACCACCTTTCGTCAGGATAAGATGTACTACTTGTCTCCCTTCAAACTTGGCCGTTGTGGGATCCCTTCCCGCCTTCATTTTGGGGGAAGAGGACCGAGGCCACTATAAATATAGCTAGGCCACCACCATAGACGGGGGACCGGATCATCCTCACCAGCTCACACCAGCACAAGAACACTCCTCCTGAGGTTGTTCTCCCTCTGTACTAGTTCATCCTCAACCCACCTCGAGGCCAATCCACCACAAAGCAGGAGTAGGGTTTTACACCACAAGGTGGCCCGAACCTAGGTAAACTGCTGAGTCCCTTTCCTTTCCTGTTCATCGAGCTAGGCGGTGAGATCGACGAGTCGGCAGGCTGGGGAGAGTGAGTTCTTTGCACGCACCCCAGAGTTTAAACCTTTCTTGGGTCTGCTGAGCCCTTAATCCGACATTTGGCGCGCCAGGTAGGGGTGCGTCGGAGCCTCTCTTCCGCCGACCGATTCGCTGCCATCCCACCGTTCCCATGGCCGACGCTCGTCGAGTTCATGCTAAGCGCCGGGCTGCTCTCGCCAACCGTGTCGCCCAGACTGCGCCTGCGGGCACGGCGCCCCCCGCCGTTCCCCGTCGCCTGTGGAAAACGCTGGCACCGGCCCCGCAGCCCACGAGCAGCAGGCTTTGTCGCTGCATCCCTCTGTACGGCGCGACGGGCGCACCGCCACCCTATCACTGACTCCGGCAGCTGCTTCGTTCTCCCATGCCCGTCGCGGCCCGGCGAACGCGCAGGCCACGTTGCTCATGGCGCGCGAGCTTCTGCGCTATTGCCCGACCGACGACCTCTACGAAGACTGGCTGGACCGCATTGCCGAGCTCGTCAGTGCCGCCAGAGAGACCCTGCTCCGTCTCGCTCGCTGCCTCCCCAGCCACCTCTTGCGGGCGACGTGGCCCACGGTGCGCCTCCTCCACCCCCAGGCAAGAAGTCGCCCTCGAGCCAAGGCGTGACGCTCCTCAGTGCGACCCGCCGCACAGGACACCGGCGCGCGAGGAAGAAAGCTGCCAAGTGGTGCAGCGTCCCCAAGGAGAGGCGCGCGCGCTCCCAGCGCCGCCACGTCAAGACCGCGTGCTGCGTGAGGCGGCGGTGCACGAGCGCCAAGTCCAGGCTCCCCCTCTATGGCGGGCGCCTGTGGGCACGGCGGGCTGCCGTGTGTTCACCCCGGAGCTGCGTAGCGTTGTCTGGCCTGGGAAGTTCAAGCCAGACCTACCTCCACGCTACGACGGCACCCCCGACCCTACAGAGTTCCTCCAGCTCTACGAGCTGAGCATCGAGGTGGCCAACGGCGACGAGAAGGTTATGGCGAACTGGTTTCCCATGGCCCTCAAGGACAGCGCACACTCATGGCTCCTGAACCTGCCCGCTGGATTGATCTCCTCATGGGATGAGATGCGGGAGCGCTTCATCGCCAACTTCCAGGGCACTCAAGACCGCACTCCGGCTGTAGGCGACCTGTGGCGCGTCAAGCAACAGCCTGGGGAGACCTTGCAGAAATACATCCAACGCTTCACCAACGTTCGCCTCAAGATTCCCAAGGTGACGGACGAGGCCATCATTTCCGTGTTCACTGATGGCGTCCAGGATGTCAAGATGAAGGAAGAGCTCGCCATGCACGAGGACCTGTGCTCGGCTCTGGAAATGTTTAACATGGCAGCCAGATGCGCGAGGGCCGAGGAAGGTCACCTCACCCTCCTCGAGCTCCCAGAAGCTGACCCAGAAGACAAGAAGGCCAAGGCCAAGGACGTGAAGCGCAAGGGGCCAGCTGTGCTCGCGGCTGAACCTGAGATGAAGCGCGGCTGCGACTACCCGGAGTCCTCCAAGGGCAGCCGTCCATTCTGCGTCTTCCACAACGTGCACAGCCACAACACCAATGACTTCCAAGAGCTCAGGGCCATCTGGGACGGGCGCCTTGGCCGCCGCCCTGAGCGCAACGACCGCGGCTATGACCGTGGAGGAGGCCGAGGTGGCGGACGCTGGGACAACCGCGACCCCCGCCAGGACTGGCGCGACCAGCCCCGTGAGGATCGCTGGCAGGGCCAGCCTCGCGAGGGCCCCTGGAGGGATCAGCCTCGTGAGGACCGCCCTCAGGGCAATGCTGGCCTTCCTCCGCTGCCGCCGCCACCAAGGAGGAATGATGACCACCACCAAGATGATGGGGCTGGGGGCTTCCAAGAGTCTCGTGCCGTGGCTTGCATCCTGGGCGGCGCTCAGGCTCCCTCCTCTCACCGCATCTTCAAGCAGTTCGCTCGTGAGTTGAACGTGGCCCTCCCCAAGCTCGAGGCCACGCGTCCGCTCTGGTGGTCCAAGTACGCCATCACCTCCGATTCTACTGACCAGCTCAAGTGCGCGGCCGCTGCCGGTGCGCTCCCAATGCTCTGCTCGCCTACCATCAGCAACGTCCTCGTTACCAAGACACTCATCGATGGCGGTGCGGGACTCAATGTCCTCTCCGTCGAGATGTTTGACAGACTCCAGGTGCCGTACGACCAGCTTCAGCCTACCAAGCACTTCTCAGGAGTGACCGACGGCTCCACCACCTCGATAGGGCAGATCCGCCTCCCTGTCACCTTCGGCAAGCGCGACAACTACCGCACTGAGCTCATCGACTTCGACGGGGCCCACATCCGCCTCCCGTACAACGCCATCCTTAGGTATCCAGCCCTAGCATAGTTCATGGCCGCCACTCACCACGGCTACAATGTCCTCAAGATGCCAGGGAGCGGCGGCATCATCACGGTCGCCTGCGATGAGAAGGATGCGGTGTGCTCCCTCGAGCGCGCCTACCAGGCTGCAGCGGTCGAGAACCCATACAATGAGGGCGCTGCCTACCCTCCCGAGGCCGTTCCCAAGAAGAAGAAGCAGCTGCTCCGCCCGGGACCCCAGGAGGATGGGGCGCCCAACGACCATGCCTCAGGACCTGCGCCCACTGACGGGGCGCCTTCCCCTCTCGCATAGGAAGGCATGCCCGGCGCCCCTCTCAGGCTGGGCTCGGGAGCTCTCCTCTGGAGGGCCTCAGACCTGGCCAGTGTCACGAGGGAGGCATTCGGGCACCATGTGGAGGTGTGCTTCAACGCGCATTTCCGCGAGAAGAGCGCAGGGCGCGAGGCGCTAGGCGCTCAGGAGTTCATCACCAAGGCGATCGAGGATCTTCAGGAGGCGAGGGCCATGCGAGGCGAGCATCGCCCCGCACCACCAGGCACAGCTCCCTCCCCTGACGAGGGCAGCGGGCTGTGCGTCTACATCAACATCCTAGGGCTCAACCGGGCCGTGTCTCAGGAGCTCTACTGGTCATCCCACGTGGGCCGGTGCGAGGGCCCCCCTCACAGCTACGTTCGCATGCCTTTCGGTTTGCTGAACCAGGCTGCCACGCACTAGCGCTACATGTGGAGCATCCTGGCGGCTCACAAGGCCACGCACCAGGCGATCCTATCGGAGGAGGAGCTGGATCCTCACGAGGCCCCCGGGGCCTTACGAGGCTCAGGACCTGGACAGCTCGTGAGGAACGACTTCTGCGGCTCGCGTCTTCAGCTACTCCAACACTACTTCAGCAATGGTGCCAGGTGACATTTTTCAGTTTGTTCGGTTGGGGGCGCCCCTCGGGCTACATTATGCCCAAGCCGTGTGGGTCCGTCCCTATGGCATGTATCATTCTTTGCATCTATCAGAGCTGGCCTTACCTCTTCATGAGTTGCTTTATGATTATCACCTGCCTGCCCGATGTCCTGTCGCCCCTTCGCGGCCTCCGCGCGTTGCGAACCCGCCTGTTGCTCATCCCGCCACGGGGGCTGCTGGCACGGCGCCTGTGCTTGGGTCCGTCCCTGCAGCGCTGATAAACCTGAGAGATCGAGCTCTGGCTCGCAGCCGCCCCGCGCACGTCACCTCACCGGATCCTTAGTGCCTTTGTCTTCTTGCGGAAAGATCAACAGCTGGACGGCAAGCGCGGCTATGTGTACTAACTCACAAGAACCTCCGGAAGCAGACTACGAGCGGCTCCCGTAGGCCACTCATTTTTCACGCAATTCGCTTGCATGTTAAAGGGGGGGGGGGTCCCTGAGCATCGCACCTCAGGGACTCATACTGGCTCTCGAGTCCTCACCCCCTGGCCTTGACCACGGCATCGTGACCTGGCATACCAGTGACGGCTGAGCCTCGCTCGAGGGCTGGGACCCGAGAACATAGAGCATCCAGATGAGCAAAAAAAGGGGACCGGCGTGAGCCCTGCCTAGAACCGCCACCACCAGGACGCAGTCAAGCGTCGTGCGGAGGAATCGCTGCAGGCCTGCCAAGATAAGTCACCACATACATGTTGGCGTAAATCTCATGATCCAGTATTTTGATTTTCGCGATCTCGCTCGGGCAAGGCCATTTTCCCTATCGGTCTTCAGGGGGCTGCTTGCGCGCTAAAGGGGACCTCCTGAGCGTCGCGCCTCAGGGGCTCTTACTGGACCTCGGGCCGCCCACCTCCTGGCATTGACCACGGCATCATGACATGGCATACCAGCGACGGCTGGAGCTGCCTGGGGACTGGGTCCTGTCAGCGTAGAGCGGTAAAGCTACCGCGAGAACGAAAGGGGGCACCATGCCAAAATGAGATACGCGATCGCAGCATCGAACTAGGAACAATAACACTAAGGCAAAAGCATTACAGTTCTTACATGCCCCCACGGGGCTCGTCATGGTTTTGTGCAGGAAAAACAAAAGAAGGGACTTTGGAGAACCCCAGCCTCAGGACGTCACCGACGGCGCCGAGTCGATGCCGTGCTCCACGCGCGGCGAGAGCTCGGCGGCTCGTAGCTGTCGTCGTCGCTGGACTCTGGAGAGTTGCTGGATTCTGGAGAGCTGCTGTCACTAGAGGAGCTGCTGGCAAGGCCAAGGGCAAGTTCAGCGCCCGTGGCCGCGCCATGTGGATCGCCTCCTCCGGAGCAGTACTCCAGGCGCCGGCTGTCTTCGCCGAAGACCTTGAAGAAAATCGTGGAGGCTCCGTCATATTCAAAGTGGATGGCGAGGGCCCCCTACGGGCAGCAGGCGCGGGCGACCTCGCCCCATCCCCGGGTCATGAAGACTTTGCCAGGGCGGACGACCTCGACCTCCGCTTCGGTAGCTTGGCTGCAGCACCCAGCGTGTTGCAGCCGTAGCTCAACGGGCCCCCTTGGCCGGATCCACGTGCGTGGCGGCATTGCCGCCCACACCATGAACTCGCGTGACATACCTTCGGCATGAGTTCGCAAGCCGGAAGGCCGGGCAGCCATCGCCTGTCCTCCTCCATGACCCCGGCCCACGCGGCGCTGGGCGCTGTCTCCAAGCGCAGGGCCCTGTGCATGGGCGTACATAGGGATCAGGAAGGCCAGTGGAGCCCGCTCGTGCCAAGGCCACGTCACATCGGCCCCTTCGCCGGCGTCGCAGGAGCGGCCGAGCCTCTTCTTCGGCGGGAGTGGCCCGGGCTTCTCCCGAGGGGCTTTTCCTTTCTCCGACGCGGAAAACCTCCTTATCGGCGCCATGGACGCTTCATCAAGATGGCGAGGCAAGAAGGAAGAAGAAGCAAGCAGCGAGAAGACGGAGATGAGCAGGGCTCCACCCCTCCTCCCATTTATAGCCAAAGGGAGGCCAACCGCCGGCCTCCGCGATCTCCGGTAATGATGATCTTTTTGCATGCAGCAGGTTATTGTCAAGTCGGACGGTTGCCGAGGCAGCATGGGGAAGCGGAGACGCCCACGTCCCATCAAGCGCCATGCGTCGATCGGGTCCGCAGGCGGTTAGGGCCCGCGGCGCTTCGCCCTTGCCCTTTGGCTTCGCCTCGAAGCCAAGTCCGAGCGCGCCTTGGGCCCAGGGGCTACTGTCGGCGTTCTGGGAACCGGGGTACCCAGACTTGCCTACCTGCGGCCCACAGCGTGGCTTCATCAGCGTCCTGGTACGGCCCTTCTCCAGCATCAACAACACAAGACCCTCGCGAGGGGCCAAGCCTCGCGAGGCGGACAACGCCAAGACCTCCGGAGGGAGCGGCTTCCCCAGGCCGGCTCCTGAGGAGCGGAGATTTCCATGCAAGCCCCACCTCGTGAGGTTCAGATGATGCAAGCCATGATGACCAAGGCTAGGCAGGCGCCAGCAGGCGCAGTACAGCAGGTTTCCTCTTCGGTGCTAAGGAAGCAAGCGCAGACGCAGAGTCCCAAGGAATCAGCCAAAGGTTTCCATTCCCATGCTACAAGACCAGGACGGCAGGACGGAGGTCATCGCCGAGCACACCACAACGTCACGACCAGAAGCTTTGCAGGCGAAGACCACCTTTCGTCAGGATAAGATGTACTACTTGTCTCCCTTCAAACTTGGCCGTTGTGGGATCCCTTCCCGCCTTCATTTTGGGGGAAGAGGACTGAGGCCACTATAAATATAGCTAGGCCACCACCATAGACGGGGGACCGGATCATCCTCACCAGCTCACACCAGCACAAGAACACTCCTCCTGAGGTTGTTCTCCCTCTGTACTAGTTCATCCTCAGCCCACCTCGAGGCCAATCCACCACAAAAAGGAGTAGGGTTTTACACCGCAAGGTGGTCCGAACTTGGGTAAACTGCTGAGTCCCTTTCCTTTCCTATTCATCGAGCTAAGCGGTGAGATCGACGAGTCGGCAGGCTGGGGAGAGTGAGTTCTTTGCACGCACCCCAGAGTTCGAACCTTTCTTGGGTCTGCGGAGCCCTGAATCCGACAAGGGCAGGTTTTAACAGGGGGTGCCTTGGGTGCCCTTGTTGGCCGATCTTGCCTTCTAGGGGGGTCGGCCAGCTTGGCCTAGGTGGTCGTTCATGAGTGGCTCATTATCCTCGGCCTCGTCGTCAAAGTCAAGTAACAACCGCCATTTCCGAAATGATTTGGGGGCCGCACCTTGAGTCTTGTGGTCTGCTTCGAGCACAAGGATTTTCATGCATTTGTCATTGAGCGCACACTACTACAGGATGCTGCTAACGTGACACTACGATCAGAGACCCTTTGAAGAAACTGTGTGCGATGCATTAATCGCAAACACTGATGTAAAAAACTGTCAAAAAAGATGCAAAACATTTGCGATGAAGGATACATCAAACACAGTTCGGATTTTAGTTGTGTGTGCGATGCAGGGCATACGGTTGATCCATACGAACTATTTACAATGAGACAGAACAATAGAAATGGGCAGCCATATCAAGGTGTGTGCGATATACGACATACAGTTCGCTCAGATGAAATGTTTTCTATTAGGGAGTGCAATAGAAACGGCTAGCCAGATCAAGGTGTGTGTGATATACGGCATACGGTTCACTCGGACGGACTGTTTTTGATTAGGGAACACAACAGAAATGGTTCAACTTAACAAGATGTGTGTGATATGCGGCATACAGTTCACATAGATGAACAGTTTGCGATGAGCCAAAAGAACACAAACGATTCGTGTAAACAAGATGTGTGTGATATGCGGCAAACAGTCCACTTGGATGAACTGTTTGTGATGAGAAATTATAATACAGACGGTTACTAAAGTTAATTCGTGTGCGATTCTGTGTGTACAAAAAACTTTGAAAAATGTAAACTAGTTGCTTGCAGTGGCTAGGAGTATTACACACGATGCGTCTGCGAGTACTTGTGTGTGATGATTAGTAAGTTACACATACATTTCCTTATGTTAACACGTGTGTGAATTTGCAATATGGACAATTAATATGCAAAAGCCTTCTGGACATCGGTGCTGATCGCCACATCAAAAACATGGACGTCCTCTACTCTACCACTCTACCGGTCACACACTTAAACTCAATGAACTGTGTACGATACTAATACTTTCCATGAAAATTTAGGAACTTGGCTAACATCATTTGAGTAACATATATATAGTGGTTACATTATTCGACAAAAGGAGGATCTTTGTAACACGGATTTGACAACCATATGGTCCATATCTACATACTTAACATAGTAACAACTATCACATTTTAAGAGGCTGAGGGCCAACAACCATATAGTCCATATCTACATACTTAACATAGTAACAGCTAGCATATTTTAAGAGGGCGAGGGCCAACAACCACAACTATCCGCTGGAATTAGCTTGATCACGGTGACTCGGCATCTCGTTAATGAAAAGGAAGAACCCTCCTGTGCCTTGGTAGAGCATGAGTAGAACAGTGTCTCCAATTTTCCAATATGGATGCATTGCCACGACAAGTGAGAACTTGTTGATTTGAATGGTTCCATTTCTGCGGGAAATGCAGCACCTTGCAATCACTTTGGCGTTATTAGCAGGCACAAGTGTAATTCGACCACGCCGGGAAATCAATTCAGGAACAGCTGCAGCGGGCAATTTCTGTTGAAATGTAGAATAAAAACCAATTGTAACATATCGTTGAAGATGTATATAGTTTATGAGCATCAACATAAAAATAACACTTTGTACCAGCGTTTTGTGCACACAATTGGTCTTGTGCAATGTGTGCACCATAGGTATAATTAATCCCATCCAAAATCCAGCATTCATACGCTGTGCTATCTCTGTCAGATTATCAACAAATTTTATGACATGCTTCAAGTCTTGCTAGTGAAATTTGGTATGCTTAGTAACATACAGACCGTTAACGATGCATCCAACATAACCTGCTTAACAGGTGGAAAGGTATTATTTATTCAGAACATGGCAGAAGAATATATAGTGCGCATAAATTGGTAAATAGAATTTGTTACTGCCTAGGAACGGAGTCAGAAAATGAAATCACAATTGGTTGCTTCAATACTGATCAATTAGTCAGAACAAATACCCTAATTTTGCAAAGTAATATGCCAGCATGGAGAAAGTTGAAAGGACACTAACCTCAATCAGACTTTGATCGGCTGATGACGTTGGGGAAGTAAACATCCATGTTAATTAGACCAGGCTGTGGTGCACGCACTAGAATTTTATTGCCAGCTTTCAGTTCATAACACTTAGACATTTTTCTCCAAAGGCCCGCATCAAAATAGGAGTGACCATCTTTATCAAGTTTTATGCTAACTGTCATTGTAAATCTATGTTGCGTTGTCAATATGACATCCATGGAGTCATCAACAAAGTAAAGCCCAAGATTTCCTTCTACTCCTGTTCTTGCAAAGCAAGGTATGTACTACTTGAAATGAAAATTAAGATCGTAAATTAGATATATTGAAATAACAGAGCAAGATGCAAATATGGGAGTAACTGATAGAACATAACAATATATAGCTGAAAGCAAAGCACAAAAATATATAATTAAAAATAGATAATGTAACAAAGATTTGATGCAAATATGAGAGTAACTGAATGAACGATACATCATAAATTTGCCTAATATAGGGAAAAAATTGGCTTTGACATCTAGGCTGCACGTGGCACCATACCTTTTATCCAAATGTAGCAATAGACGGTATATGTTCACAAATTTAGGCCATGCCGACCGTGGTAGGGTGAGATTGAATATACCGAGCGCTCCCTGAAGTCATCCGAAATGGTGAGATAGAACTTCGTTTCCGACTAGCCGCGACCACACTTGCCTGATTTGTGCTCGCACTATGGACACATGAATGAAAACCCTCGAATTAGCTAGAAGAAAAATGAATCCACGGAAATTTCCGACGGTTGATTAAAAGCGACGAACGGACTATGATAAGAGATGAGTGAATATTTTGCTAAATTGATTACCTTCTCCAAGAGAAAAATCCCCGGCCCAATCCCGCAGAAAACCCCAATCGACCAGAGTCTAGAATGTCGGTGCAAGTCGGTGCAGATAGGCGACGGCAAGCGGTAGGGGTGAAATCCCGTGCCATTTGGAGCGTGACCTCCGCCCGCCGACGACAGCCGTCGAGCTTATGGTGGCCGCCGCGATAGAAGTTGATGAGGTGCAGAGTTGCAGAGGAGTCCGCGGTGAGTGGGTGGGGACGAAGTGGGCGAGGGTTTTCTTTTTTCCTTTTTCATGTGTGGGTGAACACACATGGTTCGCAGAGGCGATGGAGATGAATCGTGTGTGATAGTAAATCACCGTGATTGAAGGGGAATCCAAATTTCCTTTGTCCTTTGTTCATGAGTTTTTTTCTATGATGAATATAAACCTTGCAAATCACCGTGTTCAAATTTGGCACCTTTTCGGGTTCATTTACCATATTTAGGGGATTATGTGCATTTTCTAGGCATTAATGTACATAATTCAAATTCAAACAATCGATGCATGAAAAGGTGCACGAGAACGGTATGGAAAACATGCTCGTGCTATTTAGTAAATTCTCATCCCTTTCACAAGGAATGGGCAGAGATTTTCACGAAAATGTGTGGCAATAGTCAACCACAAATGCGTCGTTTATTGGTTTTTCAACTGTACAAAAATGAAATAGATGCTTGAAAAACGTGACGGCTGGCATGGTGCCATGTTATGGCCTCACCGTGCCCTGGTAAAAATTTGAGAAGGTTTGGCTTATGTCATCATGCACGCCCTTCGTAAATCGAACCATCATCGAGGAAATTTCATGGTTTCGAGGGGGAAATCACCAAGATTGAAGGGGCCGGAAATCCAAATTTCCTTCCTAGTTTGTCATTCAGTTTTTTTCTATGATCAACATACCCCCTCCAATGCAACGTGTTCAAATTTGGCATTTTCTGGGCTCACTTACCATATTTAGGGGATTATGTGCATTTTCTAGGCATTAATCCACATAATTCAAATTTGAACAATCGGTGCATGAAAGTGCACAAGAACGGTCTGGAAAACCATGCTCGTGGTATTTAGTAAATTCTCATTCCTTTTACAAGGAATGGGCAGAGATTTCAAGGGAATGTGTGGCAATAGTCAACCACAAACGTGTCTTTTATTGGGTTATGAATTATAGAAAAATGAAATACATGCTTGAAAAACATGACGCCCGGCATGGTGCCATGGTATTGCCTCACCGTGCCCTGGTAAAAATCTAAGAAGGTTTGGTTTTTGTCGTCATGCACGCCCTTCATAAATCGAACCATCACCGAGGAAGTTTCATGGTTTCGAGGGGGAAATCACCAAGATTGAAGGGGAATCCAAATTTCCGTCCTAGTTTGTCATTCAGTTTTTTCCAACGATCAACATACCCCCTCCAATGCAACGTGTTCAAATTTGGCATTTTTCCGGGCTCATTTACCATATTTAGGGGATTATGTGCATTTTCTAGGCATTAATGCACACAATTCAAATTCGAACAATCGGTGCATGAAAAGGTGCACAAGAACGGTCTGGAAAACCATGCTCGTGCTATTTAGTAAGTTCTCATGCCTTTTACAAGGAATGGACAGAGATTTCAAGGAAATGTGTGGCAATAGTCAACCACAAATGTAACACCCTGGTTTTTGACCCTTTCTTTTTCTTTTTAATTTATTTGGTTTTTGCTCTGATTTTCTTTTTGGAGCAGTTCTTTGGACTTGAAACCCGGGAGACCTTCATTTCTTCTCCTCCCTAGTGGCTCATCATTCTCAAACTCTCCCAAGATCATGTCATTTCTATTCTAGCCCAACCCTAGATTCTTTTTTTTCTCAGGAATATTCCTTTTTCTATTAAAGGAATAAACCTGTCTGACCTAGGTTGTGAAGCAACCAATATTTTTGTCATCCACAAAATTCCCAAATAATTCTAATAAATTGTTTGGATCATATATGCCCCAAATATGTCCAAGCCTTCATCATCTAGTTCAAAAATATTTCCCGAATATTCATTCTTCATTTCTGTCCAGAGTGGTCTTCTTCGAAGGAAGTGCCACCTATCTTTCCTTGTTTGCTCCCAAACTTTTTGGGCATGCTTTTACGTCCAAATCATTGCCTCATGCCAAAATTCAACTTCATTTGCCTAGCCAACCTTCCTCAGCAATTTTTCAAAGTTTCTGTCAGAAGAAAGCCTTTGTGAAGGAACTACTAGCTAGGATTATCAAATTAAGCTGAAATTTTTCATGTCTCTTCATGTGCACATATCATCATCCTCCTCCAATTTTCAGCCTCATCCAGTCATCTATGTGAGCACACCTTCAAATCTTTGATTCTGTTAATATTTTCAGGTTGTGAAGCAAGTATAATTTATATTGCTTCATTAATTATGAAAAATTACCAGATCATGATCCTACCCATATAACTACTCTCCAACAAATTTGGGATCATTTAAGCAAGCCATTTCCTCTCCAATATTACTTCAAGTTTCTGGACAGAGAGGATGTCTGTGAAGGAAGTACCATTTTGGCAAGTCCATTTGGTATGAAATTTTTACAGCATCTTCATATGTACATATCATCATGATCTACCAAATTTTAGCTCAAGTGGCTTCTCCATTTGAGTGCACCATCCTAATCTTGATTCTAGACCAAATCTGCTATTACAAAGCAACCATGTTGTTTTGTGGTCCATTTCTCCTAAAAATCAACAGGATGATAGTCCTTATTAACCTAAAGCCCCCAGACATCATATTTGGCTCTAAGCACATCTCTGTTGATCACTGTATCATGATTCAGTCTGATATAGCAAAGTTTCACTGAAGCCTCACTTCACCTCAAAGCTCCTTTTGTCGATCCATCAACTCCCACAGGCTCACTGATGCAAAGACTACACCCTGGACACCATGGTGCATTCTCTCTTGTCCTCTCCATGCCAGAACCCATGGTGACTGCAACACTGGCATGCAGAGAGCATGCTCTGCGCGACTGGACTCGTCGGGCAGCTCAGCCCCGGCGATGTTCGCATGTCCTAGCGTGTCGACCTGACTCCCTTGCCTTCAACCGTCGCTCTCCACCCCCTGCCCCCTCCAGAACCCTCCTCACCGGAGCTAGCCGCCGAGCACCATGGGCGCACTGTGCTTGGTTTGGCTCTGAGCCTGCCTCGGCCGTTTCCTCCTGTTCCCCTTGGCTCCATCTTCACTCCATGACCCTCTTGTGCCCTCGCCATTCGTCTCCATCCTCCCCGTGATGAGCCCGGCCATCGCCGGAGCAGCCCGTGAGCCATGGCGGGCTCGAGCTCTGGATCCTTCCTCCCTGCCTATTTAAGGCCACCCGCCCTCGTTTCTCTTCGCCCCTCCACTTCTCTCCCTCCCAATCATGCTCTGGAGCCCAGCAGCACAGCCGGCGAGCCCTCTTCCTCCTCTCCGGTGAGGTGCTCCGCCGTTCGGCCACTGCTCTGGCCAGCTCGCTCCAGTACCTCTCCACCCCTGCCACCACCACCCACGAGTTCCTCTTCCTCCACTGATCCTCCTCGACCACTTCCTTGGGCCAATCATCGCCGGGATCGTCAACTTCGCCGGTGCCCGAAGCACGCGGTCGCCGGAGATGAAGGGGACGACACCGTCCGGCCACCTCCCGAGGAGCTATGGGTACGGGCGTGCTCGCCGTCGAGCGCCTGATCCATCCCCGTAGTCGCCCAGCTTCGCCGTGGCCTCTTCGCCGGCCAGCCATCACCGGTGAGCTGCCATTCCTCTGCTCCCTCCCTCTCTCTCTTAAACCTGCCAGGCGGGCCCCACTTGTCAGTCTCTCATTCCCCTCCCGAACCGTTTTCTAAGTGGAGTCGTAAACCCACTTTACGCCTTCGACGTCACCCCCTGGGGATTTTCTGAAATTCTATTTAATTCAATTTAAATCCAAATTTGACTCAACTTTGACCATGAATAATTCCTAAACTACAAGTCCAAATGAACTGATTCTTTTTGCATTATTTTTCTTTTGAGCTCCTTTATTTTCTAGTAGAATTTGGTATTTTTCTCTGCTGTCTAGATTTTCTGGACAGAGAAAAATGCATTATGTGTTATTTACAAAAGCTTTCAAAAATGTTTTTCAGTAGGTTTTTGTGTGCATGATGAAGACCAGGAGCTTTCCACTTATTTCTTGGAGCAAGGCAAGCCACATCCTCCATTTGCATGATTGCAATGCAGTAATATGGTTTATTTAATTTAATTTGCTTAAAATATTGCATTAGTTACAAATGAATTGTCCATGGCATTTCTTGGAGTTATCTTGATCTTGCTATTGCCATGATGATTGTTCGGATTACTAGGACTAATGCTTGCAGATGGTGGATGACATGTGCCATTGGATTATTAGTGGCTATTATGATTATTTCCATGATAGTATTTGATATTATGCTTTGGAGTATTATTTTGGTATTGATGCTATCATGTGGATCTTAGGTTAATATCTTGATGTTGTTATTGGATTAGTAGCATCATAGTCTTTGGATTCAGCATGGTCTTAGTTGATATGCTACCCTCGGAGTATTAGGTTATGACCATATTATTCTCTTGATTATTTGTTGGATATTGCTATGACTTGGATTACAGGTGGATAGATGATATCGGAGTGTCAGTTATCATAGTTCTACCTTGGGGATAAATTCCTTCATTTCGTTGGTCAGGTGCCACCGAACCGGGCTTTTCCAGTGCAACCACATTTGCCTTTATGGGAAGGCCCTAATGCGGTCTATTGTTATGCCTCTCGCTGGTGCCTCCAACTAGGGAAGGTTATACACGTGCGCTACCCTGATCAGGTAGGCCGGTATAAGCCTTGTGTGCCCGTAGTTGTAGGGCCCTTTGTCCCCGTTTGGGACCATTTTTTTTTTGCCACGACGGTGGCCGTTGGGTGTCACGAGGTGACATCGAGGCCACCCAGGACTGATCCCAAAGGGGAGTTGGTCGGAGTGGCCGGGAGAGTGTCATGGCAGTAGATCAGTTTTGTTGGAACGCCGTTGGTCCACCCGAATGGGAGCACGAGGCCATGGGTTCTGTGATGTGGGTACAGTGTGCTAAGCTCTACAGAGTGTGTGTTTAATCTATCAATAGCCGCGTCCTTAGTCATGGGAACAGTTCGTACTAGGTCACACCGTTCGATCAACACTCAAATGACGGAATGAGTTATAGATGACTTATATGTTGATATGTGAGCTATAACAGTTTGGCAGGATGTCGATGCTAATGTTGGGATGATCTTGAGGATGATCATTCAGTTTGTGATGTGGTCATGCAGTGATCACGTGGAGATATTGATCATGAGGTGATCGAGGTGATTGATTGCTTGGCCGGTTAGCCAAGAGTGAGATGGTTCTTGAGATGTTGGTTCAGCAGTAATTCTAGTAGTATCATATCATGCTTAGTTATTGTTTCCACATCATAGTAGTTGTTAATAACTTAACATGTTAATGCTATGTTGTTGTTTTGCCTTGATGCATTTGGTTGTTGCGAGATTGCAAGTACATTCAATGTACTGACCTGGCGTGTCATGCCAGATTGCAGGTGATGCCGTGATTGATTGTTTGTCGAGGTTTCCGTTCGTGCGAGCTAGATCGTGTCCCAGCCAGAGTCCCTGCAGAGTGGAGTTCACCACCGTCGTTGTTGTTCCACTGCTAGAAGTTATTCCGCTGCTAGCATAGAGCTACCTTAGCAGGCATAGCGTTGCCGTGCTGATGTGATCCTTTGTAACATCAGACCTTTGTATCCCTTATCCTTTGTAATAAGAGCTGATTTGTTCTATGTCAAGCAGTGCCGTATTCCGGAAGACTTGATCTCTGGCTGGAATACGGGGTGTTCCGGTTCCTCTGAGCCGGGGTGCCACAACAAACGCGTCGTTTACTGGGTTATCAACTATAGAAAAATGAAATACATGCTTGGAAAACATGACGCCTGGCGTAGTGCCATGGTATGGTCTCACTGTGCCCTGGTAAAAATTTGAGAATGTTTGCCTTAGGTTGTCATGCACGCCTTTCATAAATCGAACCATCACCGAGGAAGTTTCATGGTTTTGAGGGGGAAATCACCAAGATTGAAGGGGAATCGAAATTTCCTTTGTCCTTTGTCCATGAGTTTTTTTCTATAATGCACATACACCCTACAAATCACCGTGTTCAAATTTGCCACTTTTCCGGGTTCATTTACCATATTTAGGGGATTATGTGCATTTTCTAGGCATTAATGCACATAATTCAAGTTCAAACAATCGGTGCATGAAACGGTGCACAAGAACGGTCTGGAAAACCATGCTCGTGCTATTTAGTGAATTCTCATGCATTTTACAAGGAATGGGCAAATATTTCGATGAAATGTGTGGCAATAGTCAACCACAAATGTTTGTTTATTGGGTTTTCATCTATAGAAAAATGAAATAAATGCTTGAAAAACATGACGCCTGGCATGGTGCCATGGTAAGGCCTCACCATGCCCTGGTACAAATTTGAGAAGGTTTGGCTTATGTCGTCATGCACACCCTTCATAAATCGAACCATCACCGAGGAAGTTCCATGCTTTCGAGAGGGAAATCACCAAGATTGAAGGGGAATCCAAATTTTCTTCGTTCTTTGCCCTTGAGTTTTTTCTACGATGAACATACACCCTGCAAATCACCGTGTCCAAATTTGGCACTTTTCCGGGTTCATTTACCATATTTAGGGGATTATGTGCATTTTCTAGGCATTTAGCGCATATAAATCCAATCCAGCTACACCTGCACGGGTGTTATGTGAGGGACGTGGATTGCCGTTCGATCGCAGCACATCCTACGGTGCACACGCTTGATCCGCATGGCTAGGGTTTCAGCCAATCATAATGCAACACACAATAGGCTCAGTGCACACTGTTTCCGGAGGTGACGGAGATGAACCGTGTGCGATAATGAACGAGCAAGATTGTAAGGGAAGCCAAATTACCTTCGTCGTTTGTCGTTGAGCTCTTAAAAACCACCGCACTGTACGGCTATCCGGCCACTCCATCCCAGAGCTCTCTCCCAGCGTCGTTGATGGCACCGCGGTGCACAGTAACTGGTAAGGAAGCGATGGCATCCCGCCGCTTCGCATTCCTCGCCGCCCATGACCGCACACATGGTAAGGAAGCGATGGCATCCCGCCGCGCCGAGTTCATCGCCGCCGGCGGCCGCACAAGTACGTGGGCGGACTTTGATGCTGCCATGGCCGAATGGGCGGTGGATCTAGAGGTGGCCAAAGCCGCACATAATGAGCAGAAAAGGCAGAAAGCAGTCAAGAAAAGAGAGTCCCGCGGCCGCAAGAAAGAAGAGGCCGCACGCCATGCTGAGGAGAACTTGGCGGAGATCAAAGCACGGTGGGCTGCCACCTACAAGGCCGGGAAGGAGAACGACGGTGTCTAGCCAGCATGCCCTGATGCCAGCATGTGAGAAGTAGTTAGTGCGTGTGTGAAAGTGCAACTAATCCCTGGGTGGTTTTGGTAATTCTTAACAACATATAGCTCATTGAACTAATACTCTTTCAAGATGATCATTTCAGAAAGTTCAATGATTGGCATGACATGGACTAGAGATGTGGACCCCTCAAAATGCTAAGGACATATATTGGCAAAAGCTCAAGACTCTACATTTTCTTTTTAGTGATCCAAGATCACATTGAGTCCATAGGAAAAGCCAATACTATTAAAAGGGGATGAGGTGTTGCTTAATGGCTTGCTTGCTCAAAATGCTTAGTGATATGCTCCAAAATCCCTCAACCACTTTCTCATTTCCACATATGTCCTAAACCTAAAGTCAAACTCGGCCCCACCGATTTGATCTATCTGGCGCCACCGAGTTCACTTGACATAGCCATAGCCAGAAACCCTAATCAATTCGGTCTCACCGATACGGATCTTGGTCTCACCGAGATGGGATTGCAAACTCTCTGTTTCCCTTCGTAACGTTTCGGTCTAACCGAAATGAGCGATCGGTCCCACCGAGTTCACAATGCAAACTCTCTGTTTCCTTTTCGTAATGTTTCGGTCTAACCGAAATGAGCGATCGGTCCCACCAAGTTTGCCTGACAAACTCTCTGTTTGCCTATTACTGAAATCGGTCCCATCGAGTTCATGTGATCGGTCTCACCGAGATCAAGTTATGCCCTAACCCTAGCACATCGGTCCCACCGAGTTGATCATGTCGGTCCCACTGAAAATCCTAACGTTCACATTTTGAACTGAATCGGTTTGACCGAGTTTCACTATTCGGTCCCACCGAGTTTGGTAAATTGTGTGTAATGGTTAGATTTTGTGTGGAGGCTATAAATACCCCTCCACCCCCTTCTCCATTTGTGAGAGAGCCATCAGAATGTGCCTACACTTCCACTACTCATTTTCTGAGAGAGAACCACCTACTCATGTGTTGAGACCAAGACATTCCAATCCAACCACTAGAATCTTGATCTCTAGCCTTCCCCAAGTTGCTTTCCACTCAAATCATCTTTCCACCATATCCAAATCTGTGAGAGAGAGTTGAGTGTTGGGGAGACTATCATTTGAAGCACAAGAGCAAGGAGTTCATCATCAACACACCATCTATTACCTTTTGGAGAGTGGAGTCTCCTAGATTGGTTAGGTGTTACTTGGGAGCCTCCGTCAAGACTGTGGAGTTGAACCAAGGAGTTTGTAAGGGCAAGGAGATCGCCTACTTCGTGAAGATCTACCCAAGTGAGGCAAGTCCTTCGTGGGCGATGGCCATGGTGGGATCGACAAGGTTTCTTCTTCGTGGACCCTTCGTGGGTGGAGCCCTCCGTGGACTCGCGCAACCGTTACCCTTCGTGGGTTGAAGTCTCCATCAACATGGATGTATGATAGCACCACCTATCGGAACCACGCCAAAAATCTCTGTGTCTACATTGCGTTTGCTCCCTCCAAACTCCTCCCCTTTACCTTCATATGCAACGGTTTACATTCCGCTGCTATACTCTTAGAATTGCATGTGTAGGTTGATTGCTTGACTTGTGCTAAGTTGCTAAAATCTGCCAAGACTTAAAATTGGGAAAAGGGTAGATTTTTATTTGGTCAAGTAGTCTAATCACCCCCCTCTAGACATACTTTCGATCCTACAGTGTGTCCCCCATAAGTTTGTATAATTAATTACGAGCATCTACCAGTACTACATGCATACTAGTTTTAGAGCAAATTACCAGTAGTACTTTAAGTTCGTACTATCTATTATTAACATACAATGTCGGTAAGCGCATCCTTTGAGGGCTTTTAGCATTGATTAGCATGTGTTCACTGAAGTTTTGTAGCCGCATCCTGGCCCTAAATACTACCGAAACGTCCGCCCGCAGCCACCGGAGACTAGAGCTGGCCGTAGCTGGTTGTTAGTCCCACCGCACCGCGCGAGTTGGCCGCACACCGGCTTAAATTGCCGCGCCGGCGGATGGCAGCAAGCTTCTCTCTTATTGCATAGGATCAAATCTGGCTATGCGAGCGAGGCAGGTTGACACTTGATTGCATTTCATAAACCGATGATTGTTCATCGGGTGTCACCTTGCCTTGTTCATGTACATTGAATAATCCTGATACAATGAAAGAGATATTTGAAATTAGGTGCGGTTGGAGATGCTGATAGATATAAGAATTATTAGAAGATCACAAAACACATGGTTTCTATGGCGTACCCGTGTGCATTTTTTTGCATTGATGATCCATAGGTCAGTTACCTGTGCGATATTTCCTAATAAAGCAAGCGTACCATTGACCGAAAAAATCAACTACATGTGTACATTTTTTTGGAGACGGGATCTGCCAATTTTCTCTTTTCTCGCACACGAGTATTTTACGTGCTTCGTCTGCGTTGTGTGTTTCCCCCGCCCAAGTTTCAAGTTTCGCAGCAAAATTTTCATTAGGCGCGCGATTTTAGAATTTATTCCTCCCACCACATCCCCACCCATCAAATTTCCTCAGTATCTCCCCCCTCCCACCTCCTGGCAGCTCAAACCGCCACCGCCGCAACCACACCTTCAACCACATCTACGTTCCGCCCGAGCATCGTCGATCCAGTCAGGTAACCCACCGATCTCTATCATGGCCCCGGCCTGATTGCTTAAATGGCGCTTGCGAAACATCCTCATGCCTCCAAATCCCCACCGCCCCTACCTCCAGAGCATCGCCGCGCAAGCCCAACCACATATCACGTGGAGGTCGAGGAGCTGATGGAGGTCGATGGCGCGATGGCCGCTGTGCGTGTTGACCCGGAGGAACACCTCGCCTCTGCCTCGGCCGACTTGGTGCAGGCTCTGGCCCAGATGAAGTGCCCCAGTGACTACCCCCCAGGACTTACCAGGTATGATCTGACCAGCTCAATCTTACCAATACCACTTGCAATGGCTATGTTTTGTACGGTTGATGTATTAAGCATGTTCGTGCCTTGTTTATTTCAGTACTGCGCACTATGTGATGTTCAAGTATTAACTGTCCAGCTCAATTTCACCAATACCATCAACAAACTTACAATACATGACTCAGGATATTACTAGAGATGCTGCCCATTTGCTATTTTTGGTGGATGCTAACCCTGTTGTACTTAACATGCCTGTCCATGTACTTACGCAGGGTCATAATGAGCGATGCTGTTGTTTGCCGTTGAGGTTAGCTACATCCCATGTCTTACAGTATTTCACATCATTTGTGCAATTGCAGTTTAACTTCTAACATTTACTGGTTGCCTGTAGGTACACATGTCAGCAGCACTGATCCGCGCTTCGATCCGGAGGAATAGCTCGCCTCTACCACCGCTGACTTTGGACCGGCTCTGGCCAAGATGAAGTGTCGCAGCAACTACCTCTCAGGACTTACCAAGTATGAACTCACTAGTTCAATCTTACCAATACTAGTTGCAATTAATGGCTATGTTTTGTATGGTTGATGTATTAAGCATGTTGTAGTAAACATGCCTAACACATTTTAGCTATTTTCCCTACCTTTTTATAGACAATTGGGCCATTCTCTGCTGTGGCAGCACCTGCCTTGCGATGTTTA
The DNA here is from genome assembly GCA_011799875.1 of Thinopyrum elongatum. Classification (NCBI taxonomy): domain Eukaryota; kingdom Viridiplantae; phylum Streptophyta; class Magnoliopsida; order Poales; family Poaceae; genus Thinopyrum; species Thinopyrum elongatum. The sequence goes on along the minus strand of CM022300.1, from coordinate 331,323,635 downwards.
ACTCTGCCAATTGCATTTTTATCAGTACCGGTTTCAATGGCTATTAAGCCTGTTGCAATTAATAGTTGTATCCATTTTTTAACAGTTGTATTTCAATGGCTACAAACTTACAAAACATGACTTAGGATGCTGTTAAGCCTGTTGTAATTAATAGTTGTATCCATTTTTTAATCTGTCCCTTTGCTACCGTGCTACTCTCCGCAATGAAATATACTAGAGATGCTGCCCATTTGCTATTTTTAGTGGATGCTAACCCTGTTGTACTTAACATGCCTTTCCATGTACTTACGCAGGGCCATAACGGGCGATGCTGTTGTTTGCCATCGAGGTTGGCTGCATCCCATGTCTTACAATATTTTACATCATTTGTGCAATTTCTGTTTGGCTTCTAACATTTACTTGCTTCTTGTATGTACACATGTCAGCGGCACTGAACCACTCTTCGACCAGGAGGAACACCTCGCCTCCGCTGCGACCAACTTGGGGGGGCTCTTGTCCATATGAAGTGCCCCAACAACTACCCCTCAGGACTTACCAAGTATGAATTCACCAGTTGAATCTTACCAATACCAGTTGCAATGGCCATGTTTTGTATGGTTCATGTATTAAGCACGTTGTAGTAAACATGCCTAGCCCGTCTTATCTATTTTCCCTACCTTTTTATAGACAACAGGGCCATTCTCTGCTCTAGTAGCACCTGCCTTGCGATGTTTAACTCTGACAATTTCATTTCTATCAGTACCAGTTTCAATGGCTATACTAGGTTGTCTGTTGCAGTAAACAATTCTATCCATTTTTTAATCCGTCCCTTTGCTATGGTGCTACTCTTTCGCAATGAAGATGTCACTACAGATGCTGCCGTTTTATTACCATTTGTTATTTTTGGTGGATGTTAACCCTGTTGTAGTTAACATTGGCTTTCCATGTACTTACACAGGGCTACAATGGGCGATGTTGTTGTTTGCCGTCGAGGTTAGCTGCATCCCATGTCTTATACACCATCTGTTCCTAAATATAAGTATTTTTAGAGATTTCAATATAGACTACACACAAAGCAAAATGAGTGAATCTAGATTCTAATTTAAACTATGTCTATAATTCTATATACATCCGTATGTAGTTCATATTGAAATCTCTAAAAATACTTGTACTTAGGAACGTAGGTAGTTGTATTTTACATCATTTGTGCAATCTCAGTTTAGCTTCTAACATTTACTGGTTGCTTGTAGGTACATATATGAGCGGTACTGATCCAAGCTTCGATCCCTTTTGCGTATGGGGCAATGAAATATTCATGAACAAGCGTCAAGTGAGGAAACTAAGAAAGATTGTTAGGCAAAAGAAACGGGTGATGGGAATTAAGCTCTTCATTTACACTTTGTCCAAGACAACAGTGAACTTAAGGATGGTAAGTAATGTCTTGCCTTTCCCCCTACCCACAACAAGTTACTCTACTAGACCTGAGTATCTAATTTTTTTCTCTTTTTAGTGGTTTCCGAAGCTATTTATTGATGATTACCTTGCAAACTACATGATCGGAGTGGAGGAAACTAAGGTTAAAGTATATAATTCATGCTACCATGATAATGCTCTAGAAGTCTTCCTGAAGGCGGTGAAGGATGGGCGGGCGATCGTCACAGGGGGTTGGACAAAAGTTGTTCGTGCCTATGGCATGCAGGGGGGCACATTATGGGCATTCCGCTTCTTCAACACCATCGGCAGCCAAAATGATTTACACTTGTCTCTTCACCTTTACCGCCTCTAAATATTGTGGTTCATCATAGTTAATTGCTGTCTAATCCTGTAATTACTGAACATATTGTAGTGAGAATTTTATTTATGTATTGGTTGTTGAACCATTGTGCGGAGAATTTGAATTCCACATTTCATATTTCAAAATTTCCAATTCGAATAATAAATTACAGGGATTTTTTTTAATAAATGATCGAATAAAATAATGTGCACATGGTTAGAAAGAAAACAACGTGTGCGATGAAAAATAGAGAACAAACAGTTCTTTGACGTGAAATGTTTGTGATGCCCGACGGACGCACACACGGTTTCGTCTCATATGCGTGTGCGATTCATGGTAATAGGGCAAACATTTCAAACCTGTGTGCGGGTGTGATAGGAATACCTATCGCACACAGTTATGAAAATGGACACGTTGGCGTTAGTAGGGGCACCGCACACATTTTATATTCTTGAACTGTGTGCGATAACGTACCTATCGCAAACACATCGGTAGATTAAATGTTATGTCCACCTTTTTCACACGACTAGAGCGGCATAATCGTTTGGGATGTCTCTCGGATCAGAAACATAACGTCGAGATGTAACGTGTGGGACTGGGGCGACTTCTCATATGTTTATTCTATGGCGATCGTCAGTAGCCGCTTGCCTATCCCCGATGGTTTTTAGGTCATGTGGGAAGGACCCCCCTATCGCAATCACTCACTCGGTGACGATTCAGAATGCCGTCGCGGAAAGGGGTTAAAAACCGTTTGTATAGCACGTTACGGTACAAGTGGCATTCTCGTGAGTATACAACTCCTGCTACTTTTTTTCATGCTCCACGCAGTTGCAATTAGCTGCCGCTGAAACCGTGCTTCCTCGGATGGGTTTATGGGTACGACGAAGTCTACGGGTCCGAGGCTTACGTCGTCTTCCGACTCTGGCATATAATCCTTGTCTGACCCATCGTCGTAAGTGCCCATGTCCTCGAGGTTTTCCTCCGCGGATGTTCCAGTGGGTCGGTTCAACTGGGCGGGTGAGGCTTGAATGTCCTCAGCCAAGTTCGCAATGGCCTCGGTGGCGGCACCATTATTGGCGGTGCCCGAGGTGCTGGTCATTCTCCTGCTTCCATTATGGCCCCTTGATCGCCTTTCAGGGCGGTGACGCTTAGGATTTTCATTAGGCTTCTCCTAAGAATTGTCTTTCAGAGTATCGACCATGTAGACATCGTATGTGGACATTGCGACCCAATTCCCTGTATGGGGTATGGCCGTGAGTGGTTCTACTCCGGAATCGCCACCGGCATCTTTGTCCATGTCGGTGGCCTCATCGGAGCCGTAGTCGAGCGTATCAATCCGGTCCTCGACCGTGGCGACTAGGTGGGTGGTGGGTGGGATAAAAATTTCCCAATCATCGGCTTTACATCCGATCTGAACATAAACGGCGGATGAGATCGCCATCTTTTGGAGTCGATCCAACACATTATTTATTTGCGAGAGCTCCTCCGTATCCAGGACCTAGGCGTATGCTGGGCTGATCTGGAACAATTTGTCCGGGCCACTTGATGTGGCACCGACCTCTTGCTCTCCGGGTGTTGATCCCTGGGTAGCGGCAGTAGTTACCGCATTGGTCACAGGTGGCGCGATCGGCGTTACTGGGTCCGAAGACAAGCTCGGCACAAGGGAAGCGGCCAAAGGCCTAGTGTTTAAGCCGGATGCACTGATCACTGGATCTATCTCTGGGGTCGGCTCTGGGAAGACGGCGGATCCGAGGATCCCATCGTATGCCGGCTCCGTGGTCATGGCACTTATCGGAGTCTAGGATTTGCGTCCATGCAACTCTCCAAGAACTAGGGTTCAAACACTGGGGGGCTTTGCTTGGCAACCTACGACATGACGGGGACTATGGCGAGATCAGGACGAGCGCGCTCACTCACACCAGACACGACAGGGACACACGAGCTACCTAGGTTCAGGCCACCGAGCGGTGTAATACCCTACTCCTGCTTGTGTGGGATTGCTGTGTAATGGAGCGCTTGGAGCTCGAGGTACACGAGGTGTGGGGGAGAGAAAATGGCTCGATCTCCTTACATGGAGGCGGCCCTGCCCCTTTGTAGTGCCTTGGTCCTCTTCCCACAAAATATGAGCGGGAAAAGGTGGCCACTGGGCAGCAATTCAAAGGGTAACAGGCGCCCGGGCTTATCCTGACCAAAGGCAGTCTTCGCCTGCCAAAGTTGCCATCCTGACGCGCTGGTGGGCTCGGCGATGACCTCGGCCCTGGCGCACCGATCCGTCCTAATCTTCTTACACCAAAGCAGAAGGCTTTGGGACTTGCTTTGGGGGAGGCAAATGCCCCTGCTCCCTAATCACCAGAATGGAAACTGGTCTTGGTCACGCCCTGCCATCCTTATCCTTACAGTGGGACGTCATCCACCTACTTCGTGAGGTGGCCTCACGGAGGGGACCTCGCGAGGCAACCTGGTACTTGCCGGCCTTGGCGGGGCTCAGCCCGGTGTCAAGGTGCCTCGTGAGGCTAATGTAACACCCCTGTGTAACAAGCACTGTGACATAATGTTAATCATGCCAAGTCATACCCATTTGCAATGCTAGATCACAGCGGTTAAACACTTCATTTCAAATTCCTCTCTGAAATAAATTCAAATTCAAAGTGAAAATAAAATCTGTTCAAATTTGGAAAACTAAAATGTTCATTAGATAGCAAATAATCCCAAGGCAATTATAAAATTGAAACCAATGTTTCTGGAACTTACAAAAATGCCCCTGGACTTTAAACAGTAGTCCAACAGCATTAATCCGTTCCTTTTCAATTTCTAAAAATATCTAACCTATTCATTTGGCCTCCGAACTTTTGCTGGCAGTGCCAAATATTGCCAAGAAATATTGTGGATTAGTCCCACATTTTTCTAAAATATTTGGTGGCCCACTGAAATCATTTTCTACCTCTGTTTAATAAATAAAAGCTAAAACAGTAAAACAGTAAAAGAAAAAAAAAGGCCAAGCCACTTACCTGGCAGGCCCAGCAGTGCATAGCACCTGGAGGCCCAGCCCAGCCGGCCTCTCTCTCTCTCTCACCTCTAACGTCACCCTCCTCCCCGTATCGTTCCCGCCGTGGACGCGCGCTGGTGAGGAGACGACAGCGCGACGCCCACCGACGGAGAGGGGATAAGGAGGAGCCCCCAGCCTCGCCCCTGTCGCCTCGCCTCACTCTCCCCCTTCCTCCTTGCTTTCCCTTCTTCCCCTTCCCCAGCCGAACGCCGCCGTCGCCGTCGCTCACCATTACCGCGGCCACCGGCCACCGTTCGCCAAGCCGGCGAGTCCCCGAGCTTCCCCTGCTTCGACTACGTCGACTATGCCCCTCGTTACAAGCTGGGGGCCACCACCTTGACGGGATCGACCACGTCTTCGCCGTCGGCCACCGGAGCTCCGTCACCTCGATCCACTCCGTCTGCTGCTCCTAAACCTTCACCGAGCCACTCGTGTGCTCCTCGGTGAGCTCCCCGTTGGATCCCCCCCTCTTCCCTATCGTGTTCGAGCCTCGTTATGCTGCCGCTGTTGCCAGAGCTCCGCTGCCGCTGTCGATCTTCCTACCAACCACCTAGTGCCCCTCGAGCTCGGCCGAGCACGTCGTCGTGCTCGTGGCATCGCGTAGGAGCCGTCGAGCCCTTGCATTCATCGACTGCACACTCGTGGGCTCGATCCCGAGCACCCCTTGCTCCGGCCGCCGCCGCCGTTGCTGTCGCCGCCATGTAGTACCTCCCCGACCCCAACTGACCCTGCCATCGGTCACGGCGTCGAACGTGCAATCGAACGCGACCCCTCGCGCTTGTTTTGGTGGCCTGTGGCGAGATCCCGAAGGACGTCGCCGCGCTGGGTGGTCGGCGGCGGCTAAACGCCGGCCGGCTGACGTGTCTGGCGCCGTTAACTCCTAACCCCACCTCTATGCGACTGACAAGCGGGCCCCACTTCACTAATTAATAGCGGTTAGGTTTAATCACTAATTAGTTTAGCTAATAAGTCACTGACACCCGGGCCCACCTCTAATTAACCTAGTTTAGCTAAAATAGACACTGATTAGCCCCTCTGAGAATGACATGTGGGGCCCGCAGCACTGTTGTTTTGGATAAGGGATACACAGTCAGATGCTGAGTCAGCAAGCTGGCCCACATGTCAGCCTCTACTGACTGGATCTTAGACCCAGTCAATGGGCCCACTGTCCAGCCTCTGTGCTGCTCAGCTGGGTACAAAACTGGGTACACATAGCATTTTCTACAACTGTTTAAAATTCGAATTTAGTAATTAAAACAATTTCAGAATATAGAATAAACTTTGAAATTCAATAGAAAATAAACCGTAGCTCGGATGGAAAACTTTGTACATGAAACTTGCTCAGAACGACGAGACGAATCCAATTACGCGGTCCGTTCGTCTGCCACACGTTTCTAACATAGCGAACATGCAACCGTTCCCCTCTTTTGCGTCTGTCCGAAATGCCGGACACCGGGAATACTTTCCCGGATGTTTTTCTCTTTCGCCGGTATTACCTAGCCCTGTGATAGAACACCGCTAGCTCTTCTTGTTGACATGTCATGCACCTGTTGCTTTGTATTTACTATTCTTCCACTTCTTCTCTCTCGTTAGATCCCGGTACCGATGTAGTCTCCGAGACTGACGCAGCTCCGGTGATTGGCTACACCACCAACGACCTTGCCTTTGCCGCCAAGCAACCAGGCAAGCCCCCCCCTTTGATCATCTCGATATCACCCATTCTAATATCCCCTGCTTGCATTAGATTTTGCTACTGTTACTATTTTACCTATTTCTGCTGCATAGCCTGTTTATTGTAACCTGTTGTTGATACCTTACTGTTTTCCTAAACTATTTAGAATAGACTAGGTAGAGACCCATCAGAGACCCCCACTTGTCCTGACTGCCCTGCTGGATTCTCAGAAGACCCGATCAACGGGATCGAAGACCAGACCCCGGCACCGCACCTCACTTTCCCCTTAGTTGCTCGACGCTACTGGGTTACTATCGAGTGCCGAGGGTGATACCTCGTCAGCACTTCTGATGATAACCTTGTAGGTTAGTTGATCGGTCGTGATAAGCGAGGGTGATACCTCCTACACCACCCCCGATACTGACAAAGCCGCGCAACACCCCACGTGTGGACCTCGAGGGTGATGCCTCCTACGTCCATCTAGATGTTACATCAGGTGGGAGTCCAACGAGGGTGATGCCTCGGATTCCCCTTGATATGGTGACCACATGGATGCCTTACATTACTGTTGACACTGATGCTTGGAAAGGCGGGTCGACCCTGAGGGGTACCCGCGAATGATGGATAGATACCCGTGAGTTATTCCACGAGGCGCGGCCGGGCATTCTTAGCCCTTGCAGCAAGTCCTCGAGATGGGGCGACTGGGTCACATCTTTCGTGAGTCTCTCCTCATTTCCGCAAGCCCCTAGTCCTAACGATTTGGATATTTGATCCGAGCAGGCCTTTGGCCTGATAGCACTAACCATCACGTGGGCATAGTATGGGCATTCTACGTCGTAACATCAACCGAAAGCTTTGTCAGATGTCCAGTTCAGCATTGTGGCACGGTCGGATCGTATCGGCCTTTCGAGGCGGTGCTGGTATCCACCCTGCACACAACGACCCGGAGGGCGAGGGGCGATGGCCCAAGACCCCCTTGCGCTTAGGAGGTAGACCGGCGGGGACCTCTCTGCTGAGCTGTAGGTAGGGTTGCGGTGTATCATTTGGTCGAGGCCGGGCATGACCCAGGAAAATGTGTCCGGCCGGAGTTAATCGAGCGTGGTGGGTAAGTTGGTGCACCCCTGCAGGGAAGAACACATCTATCGATAGCCGGTCCTACGGTAAAGGACACTCGGAGTTGTATCCCGATCGATACAGCTAGAACTTGAGATGATACCTAGATATGTGGCTCTGGGATCGCTTTCTCGCAGGGAGTCGAGGAAGGATCTCTGGGCGAGACTGTTACCTGATTCTACTACTACTTACATTATGCGATTCTGTACCTCTACATGCTGCAAGACGCTCGAAGATGCTTGAAGATGCTAGTCTTCGCTAGGACTAGGTTTTCCCCCTCTATTCTGGCATTTCTGCAACCCAGTCCACATATACAGCCTCCCTTTGGTAATGTTGCATATGTAGTGTAGATCCTTGGCTTGTTGAGTACTTCGGATGAGTACTCACGGTTGCTTTACTTTCTTTTTCCCCCATTTTCATTTGATGCAACCAGCTGACGGAGCCCCTGAGACAGTTGCCCCGCCGACGACTTCCACTACTTCCCCGAGGGTGGATCCTTCTACAAGTTGGCCGACGTACAGGAGTAGGAACGGAGGGTCCCAGGCAGGAGGCCTGCGCCTTTCGATCGTAGTGTTTTATTTCTATCCCGCCTTTCTAAAGGCTTCTCTGTTTTTTGTTTTGTATCTGTACACAGATGTCTAACGCTTCCGCTAATGCTTGTTGTCATCAAGCTTTGTATTCGAGCCTTCGAGGCCCTGGCTTGTAATAAATGCTTGTATGATTTTGTTTATGTTTTAGAGTTGTGTTGTGATATCTTCAAGTGAGTCCTTAGGCTTGATCGTGTGCATTTGCATGTATGATTAGTGCATGATTAAGCCGGGGTCATCAAAGGTTGGTATCAGAGCCGACTGTCTCTAGGAACCCCCTTCCAAGTCCTTGGCCGAAGTTGAGTCTAGTGGTCCGAAAACTGTTTTACTAACTTGGCTGTGTGGCTTACGGGCCCACGTCGCCGAATGGGTGGTATTAGGATCTTTTATTCCTCGTCTTTACTCTGGGACTCTATTCTCTCTTCCTTTCGGGTTAAAAATTTTACCAACTCTGACATTAGGATCTCGTAATCACATCCACCCGGAGTTCTGAAATATCCCACCTTGCTTCGAGATTATGGGCCAGGTTCTGCTTACAGGATCCTTTTGTCGAGGGCACCCTATGTTGTCACTTGCAGATTCCTCGCTCCAACAGTTTTCTCCGACGTTGATGTAGCCTTTGCTATGTCTCGTCGTGTACTTCCTTACCGCGTGCCTGCGCGCCGCCTAGTTGTCTAGCCTTCCCCTTTCAGCTGTCGTAATGACAGTTGGTAACCGAGGCTATGTGTGGATTTGAATGTCTGGTGCGAATATTATGAAGTATCTATCGCACTTCCTTCTGTTGTGCACCTTACTTCATGAATCATTCCATACACCTGCAGTTTTTCTTGCTAAACTGCCCCTGTTGATTTGGCAGGATGGCTGATGATCCTCCACCTCCATCTTATATTGCTAAAATGAGGCAGCCGTTTGAACTCAACCGTCAGTTTATGACCGGAGTATTGGCTCAGTTCCCAACTCAAAATGCTCGGCAACAGACTGCTCCAATAGCTCTGCCAGAATTCGTGCGCCTCAACCCGTCTGTTTTCCGCAGCTCCACCAATCCTATGGATGCTGATGATTGGCTTCGTGACATCATGTTTGAGATGGAGTCAGCTAATGTTGCCCCTGCCAGTTATGTCACCTTTGCGACATTTCACTTGAAGGGTCCACCTGCTCAATGGTGGGAAAGCCACAAGAGTATGATGCCTGCTGGATCTATACCCACTTGGCAAGAATTCCAGTTAGCTTTTCGTGCACGGTACATTCCTCAAGGTCTGATCGACCAGAAGAAACATGAGTTCCGTAAGCTCACCTAGGGCACGATGACTGTGGATGAATATCAGAGGAAATTTCTCGAATTATCCCGCTATGCTAAAGATGATGTCGACACTGACGCACGTAAGCAGGAGAAATTTCGTGAAGGACTACGTTCCGATATACAGCTCGCACTTCTTGTCCATGATTGTGAGGACTTTGCGATGCTTGTCAGTCAAGCCTACCGAGTTGAAACTGGTCCGGCTAAATATCAGGAGTCGCTCAAACGCACTCGTGATGTAGGCTCATCCTCGGGTCAGCCTGTTCCGAAACGTCGGGTTTGGATTCCACACAATATTCATCACCGACCTGCCCCAACACCAAGACCGTCTTATGTTGCACCTCATCTGCCTCCGCCGCCGAGACAGCTAACGACTCAGAGTGGACAGTTCAATACCATGGCTCCCCCCCAAAATGATGGTTTATGCCGCAAGTGTGGACAATCAGGACACCTTACCCTTGATTGCCTCCAGGCTCAGCCGCAGAATGCTTCTTGTCCTCCTGTTGGTTGTAAGAAGAGCTGCCGAAACCACCGATTCAGAAACTGTAATGTCTTACCGTCTGCTGTTGCACTTGGCCATGCCAATCACGTCGATGCAGAAAAGGCTCAGAAGGAACCAACTATCGTGTTGGGAACACTCTCTGTGAATTCAATACCAGCCTCTGTTCTCTTTGATTCTGGAGCATCGCATGCTTTTGTGTCACAACAATTTGCTCAGTCACATGAGTTATACCTGGAAAAATTACCCACTCCTCTAATGATTCAGTCCCCGAGATCCAAGTGGCAAACCACAATGGTAATCCCTCACAACCACATCGATATTGGAGGTCTACTTTTTCCGGTTTCTCTCATTGTACTTGGACCTTCCGACATAGACGTCATTCTTGGTATGGATTGGTTGACAGCCCATAATGCTTTGATTGACTGTGCTGCTAAGACAGTCCAGTTCACTCATCCTTCCGGCCAGACAGTCAGATACTCAGCTCGGACAGCTCAGGATGCCGAGAATCAGATATATGTTCTGAATGCATTGAGCGCTTCACCTCTCAAGGGAATCGAAAACATTCCAGTCGTTCGTGATTTCCAGGATGTCTTTCCGGAAGAACTTTCCGGAATTCCCCCTGCTAGAGCTGTCGAGTTTGTCATCAACTTGAAGCCTGGCACTACTCCTATTGCAAAGCGTCCGTATAAGATGCCTCCGCATCACCTTATTGAACTTAAGGAAGAAATCGACAAGTCACTTAAGAAGGGTTTCATCCGTCCCAGCTCCTCTGCCTGGGGAGCACCGTCTCTCTTTGTCAAGAAGAAAGATGGTATGAATAGGTTGGTTCAAGACTACCGTCCTATCAACCAAGCAACAATTCAGAAAAAGTATCCGCTTCCCAGAATCAACGATCTGTATGATCAACTTGCTGGTTCCTCAGTGTTCTCTAAGCTTGATTTGAGATTGGGATACCACCAGATCCGAGTTCGTGAAGAGGATATTCCGAAGACAGCATTTGTTACTCGCTATGGTTCTTATGATTACACTGTCATGTCCTTCGGCTTGACTAATGCTCCAGCAACCTTCTCCCGGTTAATGAACTACATCTTCATGGATTATCTCGACAAATTCGTCATGGTATATCTGGATGATATTCTCGTATATTCGAAGAATGAAGAAGAACATGCCGAACATCTTCGGCTTGTACTGGAGAAGCTGCGTGAACATCAACTGTATGCCAAGTATTCCAAGTGCGAGTTCTGGTTATCTGAAGTGACATATCTCGGCCATGTGATTTCGAAAGAAGGCATTGCCGTTAACCCAGAACGAGTTCAGGCTATTCTTGAATGGACTCCACCGAAGAATGTCAAGCAAGTCAGAAGTTTTCTCGGCCTTGCAAGCTATTGCCGTCGCTTTGTCGAGAATTTCTCAAAGATTGCTAAGCCTATGACTGATCTGCTTCACAAAGGCGTTAAGTTTGAATGGACAGAAAAATGTCAGGAAAGTTTTCAAACACTCAAAGACAAGCTGACATCTGCCCCAGTACTTGCTCCTCCATATTCTCGCAAAGATTTTGTGATCTATTGTGACGCATCCCGTGAAGGACTAGGCTGTGTCCTAATGCAAGAGCGTAAAGTGATTGCCTATGGCTCTCGTCAGTTGCGCCCGCATGAAGAGAATTATCCAGTACATGATCTAGAACTAGCTGCTGTCATCTATGCACTGCAGTTGTGGCGACATTACCTCCTCGGTAATCGTTGCGAGATCTACATGGATCATAAAAGCCAGAAGTACTTGTTCACTCAACCATCTCTAAACCTCCGTCAGCAAAGATGGATGGAGACCATTGCAGACTATGATTTGGGTATTTCTTATACCCCTGGCAAGGCTAATGCAATGGCTGATGCATTGAGCCGTAAATCCTATTGCTGCGAACTTGAAGTCCAGCTAGAGCAACCACTCCTGTATGAAGAGCTTCGAAAGCTAAATATCGAGATAGTTCCTCAAGGATACCTAAAAACCTTGGTTGTTGAACCCGACCTTGAGAAGGCCGTTAAGAGTGCGCAAGCTAAAGATGCTGAAATTGATCTCATGAAGAAAGATCTTCACCTGGAAAAGTACAGGGATTTCTCGCTGTCTGAAGATGGAACCTTGTATTTCAGAGACCGCATTGTCGTACCTCGCTTCGAGCTAATGACTGACAAGGTCATGAAGGAGGCACATGATACACCGCTGTCTATTCATCCGGGTAGCACCAAGATGTATCGTGATCTCCGTCAAAGGTACTGGTGGTCTAGAATGAAGCAGGACATAGCTCGATATGTTGCTGAATGTGATGTTTGCCGTCGCGTTAAGGCAGAACATCATAAGCCTGCTGGAATTCTGCAACCGCTCCCTATTCCTTTGTGGAAGTGGGATAAAGTGCAGATGGATTTCATTACTGGTCTTCCCAAGTCTCAGAAAGGTCACGATGCTATTCTTGTCGTCGTCGACCAACTTTCTAAAGTTGCACATTTTCTGCCTGTCAAGGAGACGATCACTGCTAGTCAGTTAGCAGAATTATACATCTCCAGAATTGTTTCACTCCACGGTATTCCGAAAGAGATCAGTTCGGACCGTGGCGGCCTTTTCACTTCCAAGTTCTGGGAAAGTTTCCAACAAGCTATGGGAACTCATATCACCTGGAGTTCAGCATATCATCCTCAATCCCAAGGCCAAGTCGAACGAGTAAATCAAGTGCTTGAAGACATCCTGCGAGCTTGTGTTATGTCTTTCGGTAAGAAGTGGGAAGAATCTCTCCCGTATGCCGAGTTCTCTTATAACAACAGCTATCAAGCCAGCTTGAAAATGGCCCCCTTCGAAGTGCTTTATGGACGTAAGTGTCGAACCCCTCTGAATTGGTCAGAAACTGGGGAACGACCTCTTGTTGGACCGGACATTATTCAACACGCAGAAGAACAAGTTCGTATTGTCCGAGAAAATCTCAAGGCAGCTCAGGACCGCCAGAAGAGCAACTATGATCGCAAGCGATGGGGTTTGACTTATCAACCTGGTGATCAGGCTTATCTGCGAGTCACTCCTATGAAGGGCACTCACCGTTTTGGAATCAAGGGCAAGCTAGCTCCCCGCTACATTGGTCCCTTTCGCATTGTTGCCAGACGTGGTCAGGTGGCATATAAATTGGAGTTGCCTCCGCAATTCTCTCATATCCACGACGTCTTCCATGTGTCGCAGCTTCGTAAATGCTTCAAAGAATCTCCGCACCACGCAGTGGATCACGAGATGCTCGATTTGCAAGATGACCTATCTTATAAGGAGCATCGGATCCGCATTCTTGATGAAGCTGAACAACGGACTCGTCAGAAGGTTACCAAGTTCCTAAAAGTACAGTGGTCGAATCATACTGAAGATGAAGCCACTTGGGAACGCGAGGATCATCTTCGCAAGGAATATCCCGATCTTTTTCCCTCTACTTCTTAATTCTCGGGACGAGAATTTCTTTTAGAGGAGGAGAATTGTAACACCCCTGTGTAACAAGCACTGTGACATAATGTTAATCATGCCAAGTCATACCCATTTGCAATGCTAGATCACAGTGGTTAAACACTTCATTTCAAATTCCTCTCTGAAATAAATTCAAATTCAAAGTGAAAATAAAATCTGTTCAAATTTGGAAAACTAAAATGTTCATTAGATAGCAAATAATCCCAAGGCAATTATAAAATTGAAACCAATGTTTCTGGAACTTACAAAAATGCCCCTGGACTTTAAACAATAGTCCAACAGCATTAATCCGTTTCTTTTCAATTTCTAAAAATATCTAACCTATTCATTTGGCCTCCGAACTTTTGCTGGCAGTGCCAAATATTGCCAAGAAATATTGTGGATTAGTCCCACATTTTTCTAAAATATTTGGTGGCCCACTGAAATCATTTTCTACCTCTGTTTAATAAATAAAAGCTAAAACAGTAAAACAGTAAAAGAAAAAAAAGGCCAAGCCACTTACCTGGCAGGCCCAGCAATGCATAGCACCTGGAGGCCCAGCCCAGCCGGCCTCTCTCTCTCTCTCTCCTCTACCGTCTCCCTCCTCCCCGTGTCGTTCCCGCCATGGACGCACGCGCGCGCGCCGGTGAGGAGACGATAGCGCGACGCCCACCGACGGAGAGGGGATAAGAAGGAGCCCCCAGCCTCGCCCCTGTCGCCTCGCCTCACTCTCCCCCTTCCTCCTCGCTTTCCCTTCTTCCCCTTCCCCAGCCGAACGCCGCCGTCGCCGTCGCTCACCATTACCGCGGCCACCGGCCACCGTTCGCCAAGCCGGCGAGTCCCCGAGCTTCCCCTGCTTCGACTACGTCGACTACGCCCCTCGTTACAAGCCGGGGGCCACCACCTTGACGGGATCAACCACGTCTTTGCCGTCGGCCACCGGAGCTCCGTCACCTCGATCCACTCCGTCTGCTGCTCCTAAACCTTCATCGAGCCACTCGTGCGCTCCTCGGTGAGCTCCCCGTTGGATCCCCCCCCTCTTCCCTATCGTGTTCGAGCCTCGTTATGCTGCCGCTGTTGCCAGAGCTCCGCTGCCGCTGTCAATCTTCCTATCGACCAACTAGTGCCCCTCGAGCTCGGACGAGCACGTCGTCGTGCTCGTGGCATCGCGTAGGAGCCATCGAGCCCTTGCATTCGTCGACTGCACACTCGTGGGCTCGATCCCGAGCACCCCTTGCTCCGGCCGCCGCCGCCGTTGCTGCCGCCGCCATGTAGTACCTCCCCGACCCCAACTGACCCTGCCATCGGTCGCGGCGTCGAACGTGCAATCGAACGCGACCCCTCACGCTTGTTTTGGTGGCCTGTGGCGAGATCCCCAAGGACGCCGCCGCGCTGGGTGGTCGTCGGCGGCTAAACGCCGGCCGACTGACGTGTCTGGCGTCATTAACCCCTAACCCCGCCTCTATGCGACTGACAAGCGGGCCCCACTTCACTAATTAACAGCGGTTAGGTTTAATCACTAATTAGTTTAGCTAATAAGTCACTGACACCCGGGCCCACCTCTAATTAACCTAGTTTAGCTAAAATAGACACTGATTAGCCCCTCTGAGAATGACATGTGGGGCCCGCAGCACTGTTGTTTCGGATAAGGAATACACAGTCAGCTGCTGAGTCAGCAAGCTGGCCCACATGTCAGCCTCTGCTGACTGGATCTTAGACCCAGTCAATGGGCCCACTGGCCAGCCTCTGTGCTGCTCAGCTGGGTACAAAACTGGGTACACATAGCATTTTCTTCTACTGTTTAAAATTCGAATTTAGTAATTAAAACAATTTCAGAATATAGAATAAACTTTGAAATTCAATAGAAAATAAACCGTAGCTCGGATGGAAAAACTTTGTACATGAAACTTGCTCAGAACGACGAGACGAATCCAATATCGTGGTCCGTTCGTCCGCCACACATTTCTAACATAGCGAATGTGCAACCGTTCCCCTCTTTTGCGTCTGTCCGAAATGCCGGACACCGGGAATACTTTCCCTGATGTTTTTCTCTTTCGCCAGTATTACCTAGCCCTGCGATAGAACACCGCTAGCTCTGCTTGTTGACATGTCATGCACCTGTTGCTTTGTATTTACTATTCTTCCCCTTCTTCTCTCTCGTTAGATCCCGGTACCGACGTAGTCTCCGAGACCGACGCAGCTCCGGTGATTGGCTACACCACCAACGACCTTGCCTTTGCCGCCAAGCAACCAGGCAAGCCCCCCCCCTTTGATCATCTCGATATCACCCATTCTAATATCCCCTGCTTGCATTAGATTTTGCTACTATTACTGTTTTACCTATTTCTGCTGCATAGCCTGTTTATTGTAACCTGCTGTTGATACCTTACTGTTTTCCTAAACTGTTTAGAATAGACTGGGTAGAGACCAATCAGAGACCCCCACTTGTCCTGACTACCCTGCTGGATTCTCAGAAGACCCGATCAACAGGATCGAAGACCAGACACCGGCACCACACCTCACTTTCCCCTTAGTTGCTCGACACTACTGGGTTACTATCGTGTGCCGAGGGTGATACCTCGTCAGCACTTCTGATGATAACCTTGTAGGTTAGTTGATCGGTCGTGGTAAGCGAGGGTGATACCTCCTACACCACCCCCGATACTGACAAAGCCGCGCAACACCCCACGTGTGGACCTCGAGGGTGATGCCTCCTACGTCCATCTAGATGTTACATCAGGTGGGAGTCCAACGAGGGTGATGCCTCGGATTCCCCTTGATATGGTGACCACACGGATGCCTTACATTACTGTTGACACTGATGCTTGGAAAGGCGGGTCGACCCTGAGGGGTACCCGCGAATGATGGATAGATACCCGTGAGTTATTCCACGAGGCGCGGCCGGGCATTCTTAGCCCTTCCAGCAAGTCCTCGAGACGGGGCGACGGGGTCACATCTTTCGTGAGTCTCTGCTCGTTTCCGCAAGCCCCTAGTCCTAACGATTTGGATATTTGATCCGAGCAGGCCTTTGGCCTGATAGCACTAACCATCACGTGGGCATAGTATGGGCGTTCTACATCGTAACATCAACCGAAAGCTTTGTCAGATGTCCAGTTCAGCATTGTAGCACGGTCGGATCGTATCGGCCTTTCGAGGCGGTGCTGGTATCCACCCTGCACACAACGACCAGGAGGGCGAGGGGCGATGGACCAAGACCCCCTTGCGCTTAGGAGGTAGACCGGCGGGGACCTCTCTGCTGAGCTGTAGGTAGGGTTGCGGTGTATCGTTTGGCCGAGGCCGGGCATGACCCAGGAAAGTGTGTCCGGCCAGAGTTAATCGAGCGTGGTGGGTAAGTTGGTGCACCCCTGCAGGGAAGAACATATCTATCGATAGCCGGTCCTACGGTAAAGGACACTCGGAGTTGTATCCCGATCGATACAGCTAGAACTTGAGATGATACCTGGATATGTGGCTCTGGGATCGCTTTCTCGCAGGGAGTCGAGGAAGGATCTCTGGGCGAGACTGTTACCTGATTCTACTACTACTTACATTATGCGATTCTGTACCTCTACATGCTGCAAGACGCTCGAAGATGCTTGAAGATGCTAGTCTTCGCTAGGACTAGGTTTTCCCCCTCTATTCTGGCATTTCTGCAACCCAGTCCACATATACAGCCTCCCTTTGGTAATGTTGCATATGTAGTGTAGATCCTTGGCTTGCTGAGTACTTCGGATGAGTACTCATGGTTGCTTTATTTTCTTTTTCCCCCATTTTCATTTGATGCAACCAGCTGACGAAGCCCCTGAGATAGCTGCCCCGCCGACGACTTCCACTACTTCCCCGAGGGTGGATCCTTCTACAAGTTGGCCGACGTCCAGGAGTAGGAACGGAGGGTCCCAGACAGGAGGCCTGCGCCTTTCGATCGTAGTGTTTATTTTTGTCCCGCCTTTCTAAAGGCTTCTCTGTTTTCTGCTTTGTATATGTACACAAATATCTAACGCTTCCGCTAATGCTTGTTGTCATCAAGCTTTGTATTCGAGCCTTCGAGGCCCTGGCTTGTAATAAATGCTTGTATGATTTTGTTTATGTTTTAGAGTTGTGTTGTGATATCTTCAAGTGAGTCCTTAGGCTTGATCGTGTGCATTTGCGTGTATGATTAGTGCACGATTAAGCCGGGGTCGTCACAGCTAACACCTCGCGAGGCGACCTCCTCCGGAGCGGCCGAGGCAGGACCATCCCCCTCAGGCCGACCCAAGTGTCGCCTCCTGGGCCGGAGGCAGACGGGTTGTGGAACCCTATTTCCCACTGGGCCGACAGTAGCCCCTAGGCCCGCGGCGTGCATGTTCCACCCGTTAGGAACAAAATGACGCGACGCCCATTGAGCTGTCGGGCCCAGAGGTGACGCATGGCCGCTTTTGCGGGGAAGGACACCCCCACTTCCCCATGACGCCTCGATAACCGCAGTCTTTGCGATAAAGCTTGTTCACGTAGGGTGCAGGCACATCATTGCTTCTCCATCTCATCCTCCGCCACCCTCATGAACAGCTCCTCTGTTTCTTCCAACCTCCGACCTCCATCCACCACCGTCGTGGCCATGGCACCCAAGAGGAAGTTCTCTGCTGCTGAGAAAGGAAAGGGGACGATGGAGGAGGTGGAGCTGTCGAAGCCATCATAAGAGAGGGGTCGAGGCTGAGGTCGCACTTCTGCTGCTGCGATGAGGGCTCCCTGCCTGGGTCGAATGCGGTCGGCGGCTGCCGTCATGGAGGATGGCCCCAGCAACCATGGGAATATCTCGCCCCGCGGTCGCGGGGGACGAGGCGTCCGCGGGCGTGGCGGGCGTGACGGAGCGCGCGCGCCCTCTCCCCCGGTGGAAGCCAATACGGTGGAGGTGGCACATGAGTTTATCGTGGGCCTGCACCGCCAGCCCTGCAGCTGGCTCCGACTCCCGGATTCCTTTATGAGGGCGATGGAGGACAGCGAGCCCCTGGGCCTGTGGCTGTAGGTAGACGACTGCTGATCGGCCCCTCCTAGGTGAAGGTTTAGTTCTCCCCCGCCGGCTTCATGTTCTTGACGCGGGGGTGGAAGTCGTTCTCCTGCTCCCGTGACCTAAAGCACGGGTAGGTCCTACAGTTCAGGTATGACGGGGCCGCCACTCTCTTCATGAAGTTCTTCGGTGTCTTTGATGGCCGCATGGAGTGTTGCACGAAGAGTGAGAGCGGAAGTGGAACCGTCTCCTCCAGCGGGAGTGGGAGCAATGGGAGCTCCTAGAGCATCAAGAGTGAAGACGAAGACTCCGACTAGGCGTGGGCGGCGCCGGAACCGGATTCTTGAGGATAGTTCATTCCTTTTGCTCCGGCATAACCAATGTAGCCCCATGGGGCGTGAAAATATTTGTCTGGCACTTCTGTCTAAGCACTCAACGTTTATGTGTTTTCGCTTCTCTCCGAAATCTCTCCTTCCTTCTTGCATTTCCTTTGTGCCCTACGTCGCTTGGACACAGCCCCCTAAAGCAGGCTACGACCATCACTGTTATGCCTAGAGCGTGCACTCGGTAAGGCCAGAGGGTGTAGGGCACTTAGGGCTGGTAGGGGTTCCTGAGGTGTGGTGCTCAAGGTCCCCCCCCCCCTTGACACGCAGCGGTTTGTGCCAAGGAAATCAAGATGCCTCGGGAGGGAAAACAAGAGGAAGACAAGAGGATCCAAGGGGTGTTAACAAAGGCTCAAGAAGCTCTTTAGACTTAGCTCCTTCTAGGCGTGGCTCGGTGCAAGTCCACCACAAGGCATGGCTCATGAGGCGCAGTCGCTCGCGAAGCCTTCTACCCATGGGGCGCTACCTGTGAGGCATCCCGAGGGGGAGCTCCTGAGGCCTTTTGTATTCTGCATCGCCTGTGGGTGTTACGTGATGAGACAAGAGCACCAAGGACCTGGTGAGGTGGCATGCACGAGAGCTGGCCCACGAGCCAGAGCTCAGTTGTTTCGGTTTTGCAGTGCTGCTGGGACTGACCCGAGGACAGGCACCGTGCCCAACCCCCGCTCGCGTGATACACACAGGGGAGATTGTGAGCGTGCTCCTGTGGAGGTACACTCAGCTGCAAGGACACCAGATACTTTAGGAAATAGACATTACTGATGCATGAAGTAGATTCATGACATAACAGAAAAGATACATGTTGCCATGTTTGGCATGGGTCAGTTCGAGGATGTGATGGCTGAGGGCCCCTCAGGTAAGTAGGCCGGCAGCGCTGAGCATGGGGCATCCGCCAGCGCTGAGCATGGGGCTTCCATGAGAGTCAGAGGGAGCTCTCGCGTGCTGATGGCAGCGTGGGTTGAGAGAGCTCGGGAGCGTGTACAGCTCCATGTCACTCGTATCCATGGGGTTGCGCATAGAACTTACGGAGATGTTGGATGTTCCATGTGTTTTGTACCGGAACACCCTTGTCCAGTGCAAGTCATGCCATGCCAGGCCGGTAGATGTGTGTGACCATGAAACGGCCTTCCCACATGGGTGAGAGCTTGTGGAGTCCCTCTCTGGAGAGGATCCGACGCGGGACAAGGTCACCTGCCTCGAGGGTGCGGGGGCATATGTTGTGGTTGTGATAGTGACAGAATGCCTGCTGGTACCTTGCCGCACGGAGGGCAGCCTAGCAACATGCCCCATCGAGGAAGAGCAGGTCATCCTCCCGTAGGCGGCCCTGGCGAGTTTTGTCGAAAGCCAAGACCTATGGAGACCCGTGCTTGACCTTGACTGGGAGAACTACTTCTGCTTCGTAGATGAGGAAGAAGGGCGTTTCGCCGTTGGGCTTGGTCCCCGTGGTGCGGATGGACCATAGCACCGATGGGAGCTCATCCAGCCAGCCCTTGCCATTGGTCGTGAGCTGCTTCTTGAAGCTCTTTGTTTTGAGGCCCTTGCGGACCTTAGCATTGGCGCGCTCGGCCTAGCCGTTGCTTCGAGGGTGCGCCACAGAGGCATAGCAGATCTGAGTGCTGATGCTGGCGCAGTACGACTTGAAGAGGCTACTGGTGAACTAGGTGCCGTTGTCCGTGATGATTTGATTGGGGACGCCGAAGCACACACCAGGCCCTTGATGAACTTAACGGCTGATCTTGCAGGGATGGTCTACACGGGCTTCACCTTCCACCCATTTGGTGAACTTGTCGCTGGCGGTGTAGAGGTAGCAATAGCCACCGGTCGTGCGAGGGAAAGGCCCGAGGATATCTAGCCCCCAGACTACGAAGGGCCATGAGAGAGGGATGGTCCGGAGCCCTTGTGCTGGTTGATGGATTTGCTTGGCGTGTGTCAGAATCGGGGCTCCGGGGACCCAAAGAATGGTTCGAACTCGGGGGTGTGCGCGAAGAACTCCACTAGCTACGACCCGCTGCTCACTGCCTCACGGTGATGCTCCGGCATGCTCGAGTGAGAGGGAAGAAAGGGCGGAACACAATGATTTTACCCAGGTTTGGTCCACCTTGCGGTGTAAAACCCTACTCCTGCTTTTTGGTGGATTGCCTTGCGAGGGAGGATGAGTATGAACGAGTACAAGGACAAACTGCCTCGGCAGGGCTCAAGGGTTCGACCCCCCTCTACGGTGGGGACTAGCCTATACTTATACTGGCCTTGGTCCTCTTCCCCCCAAAACTCTAGGCGGGAAGGGATACCACAACGGCCAATTTTGAAGGGGGACAAGAGTACCTCTTATCCTGTCAAAAGGTGGTCTTCGCCTGCAAAACTTCTGTCCATGACGCGCAGGTGGGCTCGAAGATGACCTCCGTCCTGATGAGCCGGCGTCCTGGTCTTGTTGCACCAAAGAGGAAACCTTTGGGGCCGCCTTGGGAACTCGCGCGCTCACCTGGTTCCTTTAGCACCAAATAGGAAAGCCTCACCATCCGCGCCCGCTAGCACCGGTCCTGTAACACCCCATGTCATTAGCCACAGTAATCACTTTTGATAATGACAAGTCAGTAAGTTTAACAGTGCATGATCATCATTTGCATCATATTGCATTTCAACTCCAAACTCAAATTCAAATTTAAATGAAAGTGGAAAATAAAAGTTGTTCAACATAGAAACTAAAATGTTCAGTAAATAACAAATATTACAGGGACAATTCTAAAATTGTAACCAACATTTAATAAATTAATTAGGTAACCCAAACCCCCTCTAATAGTGGCTGAAAATATTATCTAATAACCTTTTAATTAATCTAAATTAAATATGAAATGATGTTTTGCCCAAACTAGTTTTTGGTGTTAGGGTATAATGCACTGGTATTTATGAACTGGGTCACACTTTTTACAAAATCCATTTAGGGCCCAAACAATTAGCAAAGTAGTAAAGAAAAGAAAACAGAAAAGAGAAAAAGGAAAAGGCCTAAACGCGCCACTCTGCACTTGAGCCTATCGCTACAGCGCCGGCCCAACCCACCCCGCACCTCCTCCCTCCTCCCGCACTGCTCATGCCGCCCCACTGTCGAACACCACACGCGCGCTTCCCAGGCCCCCTCGCTCGCCGCTCAACAACGCGCCGCGCCCGCGCCGTGGATAAAGAGCAGCTCCCCGCACCCCGCGGATGAACCCTAGCCACTCCGTTCGCTCTCTCTCTCTCTCGCTCCCCCACTTCACCCGAGCGCCGCCATGGTAGGCCACCGCTTAACCGCGCGACCACCGCCACCCTTTCGCCCCGCTGACGTGTCCACGAGCTCCGCCGCGTCGAGCCCGTCTTCCTTGACCACAAGCCCGAGCCCCAGAAGCTCTGCATCGCCGGCCTGCTTCACCTTCTTCCCCTACAGCCGCCGTCGAACACCGCCTCGATTCGCCGCCGTCGCCCTTCCCCGAGCCATCCCCGGGCCTTCTCTGCAACGCCGGTGAGCCCCTGCGCCGGATGCGCCCTCCCCTGCCCCCTCTAGCCACCCGTAGCGAGCTCCTCCACCTTAGCTAAACGCGCCGCCGCCTGACCTTGTAGCCGGCGTGGCCACGGTGACCATATGGTCCCGTGCGTGCCACCGTTGCACTCCCCACAACGTGTAGACACCGTAGCCACCTCACCCTGCCCTTTTTGCACGCCGTAGCCCCAGTCCCGATGATGGCCGAACTCCGGCGTCCGCCTCATTGCTCGCCATTGACGCTACCAGCCACCGCAACCCCCGCCATCACCCTAGATCGCTCCGCCGTCGTCTGCCCGTTCGAAAGAGCCCGGCCGCGCTCGCAGTGGTGCCCTGTGCGCCATTTCCGAGCCGCGCCGCCGTCCCTGGTGCTCGCTGGAGCAACTCCGGTGGCCGACCGGCGCCGCCGCCGACGTGGCTGGCCTGGGGCCACCCCCAGTGCCACTGCGTGTGGGCCAGGCAAGCCCCAGTTGACCAGTTGACTTGGTCAACTGGCTGACTGGGCACTGCCCAGTCACTGACTAGTGGGGCCCCTTCCCCTGTGTCCATGACATATGGGCCCCCCTGTCAGGTGCCTAATTAACTAATTAGGTTAATAGAAATAATTAAATTAGCCTAACCTGTCACTGACTGCTGGGTCCCACCTGCTAATTAATCTAATTAGTTAATTTAAACCCTCTGATTAAAGCCACAGTGTATGACATGTGGGCCCCACCTGTCTGGTTTAACTGGTCAGCCGACCAGTTGACCTGCTTACGTCATCATCACGTCATGCTGACATCACTTTACACTGTTTCGGATAATATTGAATTTACATTCCAGAAAATTAATAAAAACTTTAGAAAATCATATTAAATAAACCGTAACTCCGATGAAAATAATTTATATATGAAACTTCCTCAGAATTTCGATACGAACCCGAATCCGCCCTACGTATTCTTGTCAGATGCCCTTAGCTATATGAACATTGAACTTTTAGACCGTTTTCGATAAATGAATAGTGCCCAACATTGATTAAATAAATCCGGATAAATTCCTAAATTAACTAAATCATTTAATTAGGTAGTAGAACACCTCTGCATATCATTTAGGCATGTCATACATATTGTTTGCATTATTGCCGTGAATTTATTGTTTCTCTCCACCTCCTTCTCTCTCGATAGACGCCGATACCGACGACGCTGCAGCTGGGTTCGACTACGCTCCAGACGAGCAGCCCGTTGACGATCCCTCTCTCTTGCCAGAGCAACCAGGCAAGCCCCCCCTTGAGCATCCAGATATCGCCCATTCTATTTCTCCTGCTTGCATTAGATTTTGCTACTGTTAATGTATGTTCCTATTCTGATGCATAGCCTGCTCTTGTAACCTGTTTATTGTTACCTTACCTGCCTATGTTAAACTGCTTAGTATAGGTTGGTAGTGAACCATCAGTGACCCCCACCACCTTACCCTTGTTGCCCCTGCTTGATCATCGACGACTCGATCAATGTGATCGTCGACCAGAGACCGACACCTCACTTCACACCCCCCCTTAGTTGTACGACTCTCCATAGTAACTATCGAGTGCCGAGGGTGATACCTCGTAACGCACTCCTGATGAATACTCTGCAGTGTAGCTGTTCGGTCGTGGTCATCGAGGGTGATTCCTCCTTCTCCACTTCCGATACGACTCTGTCGTGCAACCCCTCAGTGTGAACCTCGAGGGTGATGCCTCATACGCTCACCCTGATGATTTCATCGAGTGGAATCGCCGAGGGTGATTCCTCGGGTTTCCCCCTTGATGTTATGACCACACGGTTACTTTGACCTTTGTTACAGGCGGGTCGACCCTGATGGGTACCCGCAGGGGATCTATGTTGATGAGTGTGCCGGAAGGGCACTCAAGTGTGATATTGTGGCGGAGCTTCAGAGACTCTGATTACCTCCGCGTGATACTAAATGAGCCTATTGGATTTGGGTGTGTGATCTGAGTGGGTCGACGTGCCCTATACGCACTACCACCACGCGGGATTATGGTTATGGGGCCATCTGCGTTGTACGTTTCTCCAGAAAGCTCGTCAGACGTCACGATTCATCGTGCGGGCTGATTGTCGGGATTGGGCTGGATATTTCACTGACGAGTTCAGTGTCGCACCTGCACCTCGGCCAGTCTCGCAACGCGCAGGGTGCCCAGGGCGATGGCCCAAGACCTTTGGGTGCATTGGTTAGTCCGGCGTGCTGACCTCTCTGCTGAGCCTAGGTAGGGCGTTGCTTCGTGTCGATCTCCCGAGGACGGGCATTACCCAGCAAGTGTGTCCGGCCAGAGGTGATCGAGCGTGTTGGGTAACAGTAGTGCACCCCTGCAGGGATGAATAATCTATCGACAGCCAGTCCTACGGTAAAGGACGCTCAGTTTGTGTATCCCGATCTACTACTTGAACTATATACTTGTTACATAATTGAAGCTTCGGGATCGCTTTCTCGCTGGGAGTCGAGGAAGGATCTCTAGGCTTTGCTTCAACATGTTTGCTAAATAAAATGCTATTCTACTCTCTTCTACTGCTGCAAGATGGAGGCTTCGTGAAGATGCTAGTCTTCGATAGGACTAGGCCTTCTCTCTATTCTGGCATTTCTGCAGCCCATTCCACATATACAGCCTTTCTCCATTGATAATGTTGCATATGTAGTATAGATCCTTGCTTGCTGAGTACTTCGGATGAGTGCTCATGGTTGCTTTACTTTCTCTTTTACCCATACCCCACCTTGATGATACATCAGATGATGGAGTCCAGGAGCCAGATGCCACCTCAGGAGCTTACTACCAGGAGGGTCCTGAGGGCACGTACTACTGGATCGAGCCAGCCGACCAGGAGTAGGATCGGAGGCTCCCAGGCAGGAGGCCAACGCCTTTCGATCTAGAGACGTTGTTTGTGCTAGCCTTCTTAAGGCAAAACTTGTCTAACTATGTCTGTACTCAGATTATATTTGTTTGACTGACTTATGTATTCGGATCTTCGTGATCCCCGGTCTGTAATATTGTGGATCTCCGTTTATTTGTGTTAGAGTTCTGTTGTGATATCTTCCCGTGAGTCCATGTGCTTGATCGTGCATGTTTGCGTGTATGATTAGTGCACGATTGAGTCGAGGGCGCCACAAGTTGGTATCAGAGCCGACTTCCTGTAGGAAGCCCCCTTCCAATTCCTTGGCCGAAGTTGAGTAAACCGAAAAACTAATTTACTAACTTGGCTGTGTGGCTTACGGGCCCACATCGCCAACTGGGTGGTATTAGGATCTTTTATTCCTCGTCCATACTCTGGGACTCTGATCTCTCTTCTATTCGGTTAAAATAAATTTTACTAACACCGACACTTAGGAATCTCGTAAATCTCGTCTACCCAGAGAGCTGGATATCTGTGCGATTTCCCTGTCATTGATCTGATTAGTCAGATAATCATTTTCCTTTCCATTATTTTGTTTAACCTTTCTCTCTGAGTTGTGTTAAACTTCTCATTGTCATTTGACAATTCTGAATTTTCCTCTGTTTCAGATGGATCGTTTATTTCCACCGCGTCCTACGACACAGCTTGTGCTTCGCACTTGGGCTCGTGATGCCCCTGGGTTTCCAGCTGTCCTGATCGCTCTCATGACCAGACTTGGCTACCTCTGGTACCCCGAGTACATGGTCTACGAGGATTACCGCGAGTTCAATCAGGAGCAGTACCATGCTGATGTTCGTATCTATGATCAGCAAAATGACTCAGACACTGAGCTGCACCTTTTCCACGGTATCGGCGTGACGATCGAGATGGCAGTCCATGATGTCGCCTACTCTGCTGTCGCACGTCTCCGAGGATAGTTCAGCGATATCTTGGATGACTCTGAGTTCCGATACATTCCGTATGCCCCTGCTGGAGATGCTACTAGATACTACACAGCTATCTGTGCCCCGTACGAGCCTCGTCGCTACGACCAGCGTGTTCTGATTCAGTGCACTCAGGCTCTGGATCGCACTGTTCGGGCTCTTGCCGTCGAGTTGGTTGCCACTCAAGCACGTCTCTACGATGCTATGACGTAGTTGCTACCCGCTGTTCGTGCAGGGATACATCCGGAGCACATCCTTTATCCGCGCAGGACTCAGATGTATGCTGGTATTGATTGGCCTGCTGTTGGAGGTCACACACCTGCACGTGGACCTCTTCTTATAGCTCGAGACCAGGTTCTGCATCAGAGTGCACATGGAGCACAGGATCCTACCGCGACAAACATTCGTCGTCCACACTCGCAGTTACCCCGTTTTAGTGGTTTTCTCCGACGTTGATGTAGCCTTTGCTATGTCTCGTTGTGTACTTCCTTACCGCGTGCCTGCGCACCGCCTAGTATGTCTAGTTCTAAATTTGCGCCGTTATGCTGTTCGCATGTACCCGACTCTGTGTATGGATCTGTATGTCTTAATTGACTACTGTTATGCATCTGTTACACTGCCTAATTGTTGTCGAGTTACATCATGCTTGTCGCTAAACACTCGCAATTGCTTTTACTAAACTACCCCTATTGATACTTAGCAGAATGGTTAGACCAGGTGCTTGTGGTCGTGCCCCTGAATGTCCACCACCGCCAGACTATATGGCAGCTATGATGCAACAATTCGAGCTCAACTGCCAGTTCATGACTGGGATCATGGCTCAGTTTCCGCATCAGAACAACCAGAACCAGAACCAGAACCCTCCTTCAATAACTCTGCCGGAGTTTATGCGGCTTAACCCCACTCAGTTCCGCAACTCTGACAAGCCATTGGATGCTGATGACTGGCTTCGCGGCATCACTCACGAGATGGAGTCTACTAATGTCGCCCCTGCCAAATTCGTTACCTTCGCGGCCTTTTTCCTAAATGGTCCCGCTGCTCAATGGTGGGACACCCACAAGCGTTCACTGCCTGCTGGAACAGTGGTTACCTGGAATGAGTTCCAGGCTGCTTTCCGTGCATGTTTTATCCCTCAGGCAATTATGGAACGAATGAAGACCCAGTTCTGCAACCTCACTCAGGGCAACAAGACTGTCGAAGCTTATCAGTGGGAATTTCTTGACCTCTCCCGCTATGGTGAAGAAGACATCACCACAGATGC
Source organism: Thinopyrum elongatum (assembly GCA_011799875.1). Classification (NCBI taxonomy): domain Eukaryota; kingdom Viridiplantae; phylum Streptophyta; class Magnoliopsida; order Poales; family Poaceae; genus Thinopyrum; species Thinopyrum elongatum. Next base: position 331,296,220 of record CM022300.1, on the reverse strand, counting down.
TCATAGACAAGAGAAGTTCCGTAATGGACTCCACCCAGACCTTGAGCTTGCCCTTGCTGCTCAAGACTTCAACGACTTTTCAACTCTTGTGAATAAGGCTATTCTGGTTGAGACCGCTCAGATGAAGCATAAGGACTCCCAGAAGCACTATCGTGATGCTGGCTCATCTTCGGGCTCAGCACAGAAGCGTAAAGTCTGGATTCCCAACAATGTGTTCCGTCCAAACACCTCTGCGCCCAAGAACAACTATGCTGCACCACGTCTGCCTCCTCCACCACCGAGGCAGCCCAGAGCTCAAGCTATTCAAAACAATGCTCCTCTTTGTCCTGAAGATGGTCTGTGCTTCAAGTGCCGCAAACCAAGTCACCAGGCTAAAGACTGCTGCTAGACTCAGAATCAGTTAGCTTTTCCTCGTACTGGCCGTGGCAATGGTCGTGGCAACAATTAGACCCGCAACTATAATACTGGGTCTACTGCACATGGTCGTGGACACGCTTACAACATTGATATTGAAGAAGTCCAGGATCAACCTGCTACTGTGATGGGTACCCTTCTTGTTAACTCAGTACCTGCTTCTGTTTTATTTGATTCAGGAGCATCACATTCATTCATCTCTGGAAAATTTGCATTCATGCATGGCATTCGGTATGAGAAGATGCATACTCCGTTAGTCATTAAAACTCCCGGAGGTCACTGTCATGCTGACGTGATAGCACCCAACGTTACCGTCGAAATTAAAGGGTTGGAATTCCTTGCCTCACCCATCGTCTTGAAGTCTTCCACCATAGACCTCATACTCGGAATGGATTGGTTGAAAGCTCACATTGCTTCGATCAATTGTGCCACTAAATTCGTCCAACTTCTTCACCCCTCCGATGAGATAGTGAATTATACAGCCCGAATTACTCGAGATGCTGAAGCTCAGATATATGCTCTGAATGCTTTGGACGCCTCACCTCTGGAAGGAATCAAGAACGTTCCTATCGTTCGAGATTTTCCGGACATTTTTCCAGAAGAACTTCCAGGAATACCCCCGGTTAGGGCTGTCGAGTTTGTCATTGACTTGAAGCCTGGCGCTGTCCCTATTGCCAAGCGTCCTTATAAGATGCCTCCGCACCACCTTCTCGAGCTTAAGGAAGAAATCGACAAGTCACTTAAGAGTGGTTTCATCTGCCCCAGTTCCTCTGCTTGGGGAGCACCTTCACTCTTCGTTAAGAAGAAGGATGGAACTAACCGATTGGTTCAAGATTATCGGCCCATTAACCAAGCCACAATCCAGAATAAATACCCACTGCCCCAGATCAATGATCTTTATGATCAACTTGCTAGATCATCGGTGTTCTCTAAACTCGACTTGAGGTTGGGTTATCACCAGATCCGTGTCCGTGAAGAGGATATTCCCAAGACTGCATTCATCACTCGTTATGGCTCCTATGAATATACCGTCATGTCATTTGGCCTAACGAATGTTCCCGCTACATTCTCCTGTCTGATGAATTATATATTCATGGATTACCTCGACAAATTTGTCCTGGTTTATTTGGATGATATCCCTATATATTCCAAGAATGAAGAAGAACATGCCGAACATCTTCGCCTTGTTCTGGAGAGGCTTCGAGAACACAAGTTGTATGCCAAGTACACCAAATGCGAATTCTGGTTATCTGAAGTGAACTATCTTGGTCATGTGATTTCCAAGGATGGAATTGCTGTTAACCCGGAACGAGTTCAGGCTATTCTTGATTGGACTCCCCCGAAGAATGTCAAGCAAGTCAGAAGTTTTCTCGGACTTGCTAGTTATTGCCGTCGATTCGTTGAGAACTTTTCCAAGATTGCAAAACCATTGACGAATCTGCTTCACAAAGGTGTTAAATTTGAGTGGACAGAAAAATGTCAAGAAAGCTTTCAGACACTGAAAGATAAGTTAACATCTGCCCCAGTGCTAGCGCCCCCGGATTCCCAAAAGGATTTCGTAATATATTGTGATTCATCTCGTCAAGGATTAGGTTGTGTCCTAATGCAAGAGCGTAAAATCATTGCTTATGCCTCTCGACAATTACGTCCTCATGAAGAAAATTACCCAGTGCACGATCTCGAACTTTCTGTGGTTATTTATGCTCTGAAGCTATGGCGACATTACCTTCTCGGTAATCGTTGCGAGATATACACGGATCATCAAAGTTTGAAGTATTTATATACTCAACCAGATTTGAACCTTTGTCAACAAAGATGGCTCGAAACAATTGCCGATTATGATATGAATATCTCATACACCCCTGGCAAGGCTAATGTAATGGCCGATGCTTTGAGTCGTAAGGCTTATTGCAACAATCTTATGGTTCAGGAAGCACAACCTATGCTTTATGAAGAGCTTCGCAAGTTGAACCTCCATATTGTTCCACAGGGTTAACTCAATACCCTGGTTGTCGAACCAGATTTAGAGCACGGCATTAAGATTATACAAAAGTATGACTCTGAAGTTGAAAGGATTAAGCGGTACCTCGAGAAAGGAAAACCGTCAGAATTCCATCTTGATAAGGATGGGATCCTATTTTTCCAACACCGTCTCTTCGTACCCAAGTTCAAGGATGAGAGGGAACACGTTATGAAGGAAGCTCATGACACTCCTCTGTCAATAGCCACAGTAATTGACAGATGAGAGGGAACACCGTCTCTTGATAGATGAGGAGAATTGTAACACCCCATGTCATTAGCCACAGTAATCACTTTTGATAATAACAAGTCAGCAAGTTTAACAGTGCATGATCATCATTTGCATCATATTGCATTTCAACTCCAAACTCAAATTCAAATTTAAATGAAAGTGGAAAATAAAATTTGTTCAACATAGAAACTAAAATGTTCAGTAAATAACAAGTATTACAGGGACAATTCTAAAATTGTAACCAACATTTAATAAATTAATTAGGTAACCCAAACCCCCTCTAACAGTGGCTGAAAATATTATCTAATAACCTTTTAATTAATCTAAATTAAATATGAAATGATGTTTTGCCCAAACTAGTTTTTGGTGTTAGGGTATAAAGCACTGGTATTTATGAACTGGGTCACCCTTTTTACAAAATCCATTTAGGGCCCAAACAATTAGCAAAGCAGTAAAGAAAAGAAAACAGAAAAGAGAAAAAGGAAAAGGCCTAAACGCGCCACTTTGCACTTGAGCCTATCGCTACAGCGCCGGCCAACCCACCCCGCACCTCCTCCCTCCTCTCGCACTGCTCATGCCGCCCCGCTGTCGAACACCACGCGCGCGCGGCCCAGGCCCCCCTCGCTCGCCGCTCGACAACGCGCCGCGCCCGCGCCGTTGATAAAGAGCAGCTCCCCGCACCCCGCGGACAAACCCTAGCCGCTCCGTTCGCTCTCTCTCTCGCTCCCCCACTTCACCCGAGCGCCGCCATGGTTGGCCACGGCTAAACCGCGCGACCACCGCCACCCTTTCGACCCGCCGACGTGTCCACGAGCTCCGCCACGTCGAGCCCGTCCTCCTCGACCACAAGCCTGAGCCTCGGAAGCTCTGCATCGCCGGCCTGCTTCGCCTTCTTCCCCTACGGCCGCCGTCGAACACCGCCTCAATTCGCCGCCGTCGCCCTTCCCCGAGCCGTCCCTGGGCCTTCTCTGCAACGCCGGTGAGCCCCTGCGCCGGATGCGCCCTCCCCTGCCCCCTCTAGCCGCCCGTAGCGAGCTCCTCCACCTTAGCTGAACGCGCCGCCGTCTAACCTCGTCGCCGGCGTGGCCACGATGACCATATGGTCCCGTGTGTGCCACCGTTGCACTCCCCACAACGTGTAGACACCGTAGCCACCTCGCCCTGCCCTTTTTGCATGCCGTAGCCCCGGTCCCGACGATGGCCGAACTCTGGAGTCCGCCTCATTGCTCGCCGTCGATGCTACCGGCCACCGTAGCCCCTGCCGTCACCCTAGATCGCTCCGCCGTCGTCTGCCCGTTCGAAAGAGCCCGGCCGCGCTCGCAGTGGTGCCCTGTGCGCCATTTCCGAGCCGCGCCGCCGTCCCTGGTGCTCGCCGGAGCAACTCCGGTGGCCGGCCGGCGCCGCCGCCGACGTGGCTGGCCTGGGGCCACACCCAGTGCCACTGCCTGTGGGCCAGGCCAGCCCCAGTTGACCAGTTGACTTGGTCAACTGGCTGACTGGTGGGGCCCCTTCCCCTGTGTCCATGACGTATGGGCCCCCCTTGTCAGGTGCCTAATTAACTAATTAGGTTAATAGAAATAATTAAATTATCCTAACCTGTCACTGAATGTTGGGTCCCACCTGCTAATTAATCTAATTAGTTAATTTAACCCCTCTGATTAAAGCCACAGTGTATGACATGTGGGCCCCACCAGTCTGGTTTGACTGGTCAGCCGACCAGTTGACCTGCTGACATCATCATCACGTCATGCTGACGTCACTTTACACTGTTTTGGATAATGTTGAATTTAAATTCCAGAAAATAAATAAAAACTTTAGAAAATCATATTAAATAAACCGTAACTCCGATGAAAATAATTTATATATGAAACTTGCTCAGAATTTCGATACGAACCCGAATCCGCCCTCCGTATTCTTGTCAGATGCCCTTAGCTATATGAACATTGAACTTTTAGACCGTTTTTGATAAATGAATAGTGCCCAACATTGATTAAATAAATCCAGATAAATTCCTAAATTAACTAAATCATTTAGTTAGGTAGTAGAACACCTCTGCATATCATTTAGGCATGTCATACATATTGTTTGCATTATTGCCGTGAATTTATTGGTTCTCTCCCCCTCCTTCTCTCTCGATAGACGCCGATACCGACGACGCTGCAGCTGGGTTCGACTACGCTCCAGACGAGAAGCCCGTTGACGATCCCTCTCTCTTGCCAGAGCAACCAGGCAAGCCCCCCCTTGAGCATCCAGATATCGCCCATTCTATTTCTCCTGCTTGCATTAGATTTTGCTACTGTTAATGTATGTTCCTATTCTGATGCATAGCCTGCTCTTGTAACCTGTTTATTGTTACCTTACCTGCCTATGTTAAACTGCTTAGTATAGGTTGGTAGTGAACCATCAGTGACCCCCACCACCTTACCCTTGTTGCCCCTGCTTGATCATCGTCGACTCGATCAATGTGATCGTCGACCAGAGACCGACACCTCACTTCACACCCCCCTTAGTTGTATGACTCTGCATAGTAACTATCGAGTGCCGAGGGTGATACCTCGTAATGCACTCCTGATGAATACTCTGCAGTGTAGCTGTTTGGTCGTGGTCATCGAGGGTGATTCCTCCTTCTCCACTTCCGATACGACTCTGTCGTGCAACCCCTCAGTGTGAACCTCGAGGGTGATGCCTCATATGCTCACCCTGATGATTTCATCGAGTGGAATCACCGAGGGTGATTCCTCGGGTTTCCCCCTTGATGTTATGACCACATGGTTACTTTGACCTTTGTTACAGGCGGGTCGACCCTGATGGGTACCCGCAGGGGATCTATGTTGACGAGTGTGCCGGAAGGGCACTCGAGTTTGATATTGTGGCGGAGCTTCAGAGACTCTGATTGCCTCCGCGTGACACTAAATGAGCCTATTGGATTTGGGTGTGTGATCTGAGTGGGTCGACGTGCCCGATACGCACTACCACCACGCGGGATTATGGTTATGGGGCCCTCTGCGATGTACTTTTCTCCTGAAAGCTCGTCAGACATCATGATTCACCATGCGGGCTGATTGTCAGGATTGGGCTGGATACTTCACTGACGAGTTCAGTGTCGCGCCTGCACTCCGGCCAGTCTCGCAACGCGCAGGGTGCCCAGGGAGATGGCCCAAGACCTCTGGCTGCATAGGTTAGTCCGGCGTGCTGACCTCTCTACTGAGCCTAGGTAGGGCATTGCTTCGTGTCGATCTCCCGAGGACGGGCATTACCCCGCAAGTGTGTCCGGCCAGAGGTGATCGAGCATGTTGGGTAACAGTAGTGCACCCCTGCAGGGATGAATAATCTATCGATAGCCGGTCCTACGGTAAAGGACGCTCAGTTTGTGTATCCCGATCTACTACTTGAACTGGATACTTGTTACATAATTGAAGCTTCGGGATCGCTTTCTCGCTCGGAGTCGAGGAAGGATCTCTAGGCTTTGCTTCAACATGTTTGCTAAATAAAATGCTATTCTACTCTCTTCTACTGCTACAAGATGGAGGCTTCGTGAAGATGCTAGTCTTCGATAGGACTAGGCCTTCTCTCTATTCTGGCATTTCTACAGCCCAGTCCACATATACAGCCTTTCTCCATTGGTAATGTTGCATATGTAGTATAGATCCTTCCTTGCTGAGTACTTCGGATGAGTACTCATGGTTGCTTTACTTTCTCTTTTCCCCATACCCCACCTTGATGATACATCAGACGATGGAGTCCAGGAGCCAGATGCCACCTCAGGAGCTTACTACTAGGAGGGTCATGAGGGCACGTACTACTGGATCGAGCCAGCCGACCAGGAGTAGGATCAGAGGCTCCCAGGCAGGAGGCCAACGCTTTTTGATCTAGAGACGTTGTTTGTGCTAGCCTTCTTAAGGCAAAACTTGTCTAACTATGTCTGTACTCAGATTATATTTGTATGACTGACTTATGTATTCGGATCTTCGTGATCCCCGGTCTGTAATATTGTGGATCTCCGTTTATTTGTGTTAGAGTTCTGTTGTGATATCTTCCCGTGAGTCCCTGTGCTTGATCGTGCATGTTTGCGTGTATGATTAGTGCACGATTGAGTCGGGGGCGCCACAAGTTGGTATCAGAGCCGACTACCTGTAGGAAGCCCCCTTCCAATTCCTTGGCCGAAGTTGAGTCTAGAAACCAAAAAATTAATTTACTAACTTGGCTGTGTGGCTTACGGGCCCACGTCGCCAACTGGGTGGTATTAGGATCTTTTATTCCTCGTCCATACTCTGGGACTCTGATCTCTCTTCTATTCGGGTTAAATAAATTTTACTAACACCGACACTTAGGAATCTCGTAAATCCCGTCTACCCGGAGAGCTGGATATCTGTGCGATTTCCCTGTCATTGATCTGATTAGTCAGATAATCATTTTCCTTTCCATTGTTTTGTTTAACCTTTCTCTCTGAGTTGTGTTAAACTTCTCATTGTCATTTGACAATTCTGAATTTTCCTCTGTTTCAGATGGATCGTTTATTTCCACCGCGTCCTACGACACAGCTTGTGCTTCGCACTTGGGCTCGTGATGCCCCTGGGTTTCCAGCTGTCCTGATCGCTCTCATGACCAGACTTGGCTACCGCTGGTGCCCCGAGTACATGGTCTACGAGGATTACCGCGAGTTCAATCAGGAGCAGTACCATGCTGATGTTCGTATCTATGATCAGCAAAATGACTCAGACACTGAGCTGCACCTTTTCCACGGTATCGGCGTGACGATCGAGATGGCAGTCCATGATGCCGCCTACTCTGCTGTCGCATGTCTCCGAGGACAGTTCAGCGATATCTTGGATGACTCTGAGTTCTGATACGTTCCGTATGCCCCTGCTGGAGATGCTACTGGATACTACACAGCTATCTGTGCCCTGTACGAGCCTCGTCGCTACGACCAGCGCGTTCTGATTCAGTGCACTTAGGCTCTGGATCGCACTGTTTGGGCTCTTGCCGTCGTGTTGGTTGCCTCTCGAGCACGTCTCTACGATGCTATGATGCAGTTGCTACACGTTGTTCGTGCAGGGATACATCCGGAGCACATCCTTTATCCGTGCAGGACTCAGATGTATGCTGGTATTGATTGGCCTGCTGTTGGAGGTCACACACCTGCACGTGGACCTCTTCTTACAGCTCGAGACCGGGTTCTGCATCAGAGTGCACATGGAGCACAGGATCCTACCACGACAAACATTCATCGTCCACACTCGCAGTTACCCCGTTTCAGTGGTTTTCTCTGACGTTGATGTAGCCTTTGCTATGGCTCGTTGTGTACTTCCTTACCGCGTGCCTGCGCACCGCCTAGTATGTCTAGTTCTAAATTTGCGCCGTTATGCTGTCCGCATGTACCCGACTCTGTGTATGGATCTGTATGTCTTAATTGACTACTATTATGCATCTGTTACACTGCCTAATTGTTGTCGAGTTACATCATGCTTGTCGCTAAACACTCGCAATTGCTTTTACTAAACTACCCCTATTGATACTTAGCAGAATGGTTAGACCAGGTGCTCATGGTCGTGCCCCTGAACGTCCACCACCGCCAGACTATATGGCAGCTATGATGCAACAATTCAAGCTCAACCGCCAGTTCATGACTGGGATCATGGCTCAGTTTCCGCATCAGAACAACCAGAACCAGAACCAGAACCCTCCTTCAATAACTCTGCCGGAGTTTATGCGGCTTAACCCCACTCAGGTCCGCAACTCTGACAAGCCACTGGATGCTGATGACTGGCTCCGCGACATCACTCACAAGATGGAGTCTGCTAATGTCGCCCCTGCCAACTTCGTCACCTTCGCGGCCTTTTTCCTAAAGGGTCCCGCTGCTCAATGGTGGGACACCCACAAGCGTTCACTGCCTGCTGGAACAGTGGTTACCTAGTATGAGTTCCAGGCTACTTTCCGTGCATGTTATATCCCTCAGGCAATTAGGGAACGAATGAAGACCCAGTTCCGCAACCTCACTCAGGGCAACAACACGGTCGAAGCTTATCAGCGGGAATTTCTTGACCTCTCCCGCTATGCTGAAGAAGACATCACCACAGATGCTCGTAGACAAGAGAAGTTCCGTAATGGACTCCACCCAGACCTCGAGCTTACCCTTGCTGCTCAAGACTTCAACGACTTTTCAACTCTTGTGAATAAGGCTATTCTGGTTGAGACCGCTCAGATGAAGCATAAGGACTCGCAGAAGCGCTATCGTGATGCTGGCTCATCTTCGGGCTCAGCACAGAAGCGTAAAGTCTGGATTCCCAACAATGTGTTCCGTCCAAACACCTCTGCGCCCAAGAACAACTATGCTGCACCACGTCTGCCTCCTCCACCACCGAGGCAGCCCAGAGCTCAAGCTATTCAAAACAATGCTCCTCTTCATCCTGAAGATGGTCTGTGCTTCAAGTGCCGCAAACCAGGTCACCAGGCTAAAGACTGCCACCAGACTCAGAATCAGTTAGCTTTTCCTCGTACTGGCCGTGGCAATGGTCGTGGCAACAATCAGACTCGCAACTATAATACTGGTTCTGCTGCACATGGTCGTGGACACGCTTACAACATTGATATTGAAGAAGTCCAGGATCAACCTACTACTGTGATGGGTACCCTTCTTGTTAACTCAGTACCTGCTTCTGTTTTATTTGATTCAGGAGCATCACATTCATTCATCTCTGGAAAATTTACATTCATGCATGGCATTCGATATGAGAAGATGCATACTCCGTTAGTCATTAAAACTCCCGGAGGTCACTGTCATGCTAACGTGATAGCACCCAACGTTACCGTCGAAATTAAAGGGTTGGAATTCCTTGCCTCACCCATCGTCTTGAAGTCTTCCACCATAGACCTCATACTCGGAATGGATTGGTTGAAAGCTCACATTGCTTCGATCAATTGTGCCACTAAAGTCATCCAACTTCTTCACCCCTCCGACGAGATAGTGAATTATATAGCCCGAATTACTCGCGATGCTGAAGCTTAGATATATGCTCTGAATGCTTTGAACGCCTCACCTCTGGAAGGAATCGAGAACGTTCCTGTCATTCGAGATTTTCCGGACGTTTTTCCAGAAGAACTTCCAGGAATACCCCCGGTTAGGGCTGTCGAGTTTGTCATTGACTTGAAGCCTGGTGCTGTCCCTATTGCCAAGCGTCCTTATAAGATGCCTCCGCACCACCTTCTCGAGCTTAAGGAAGAAATCGACAAGTCACTTAAGAGTGGTTTCATCCGCCCCAGTTCCTCTGCTTGGGGAGCACCTTCACTCTTCGTTAAGAAGAAGGATGGAACTAACCGATTGGTTCAAGATTATCGGCCCATTAACCAAGCCATAATCCAGAATAAATACCCACTGCCCCGGATCAATGATCTTTATGATCAACTTGCTAGATCATCGGTGTTCTCTAAACTCGACTTGAGGTTGGGTTATCACAAGATCCGTGCCCGTGAAGAGGATATTCCCAAGATTGCATTCATCACTCGTTATGGCTCCTATGAATATACCGTCATGTCATTTGGCCTAACGAATGCTCCCGCTACATTCTCCCGTCTGATGAATTATATATTCATGGATTACCTCGACAAATTCATCATGGTTTATTTGGATGATATCCTTATATATTCCAAGAATGAAGAAGAACATGCCGAACATCTTCGCCTTGTTCTGGAGAGGCTTCGAGAACACAAGTTGTATGCCAAGTACACCAAATGCGAATTCTGGTTATCTGAAGTGACCTATCTTGGTCATGTGATTTCCAAGGATGGAATTGCTGTTAACCCGAAATGAGTTCAGGCTATTCTTGATTGGACTCCCCCGAAGAATGTCAAGCAAGTCAAAAGTTTTCTCGGACTTGCTAGTTATTGCCGTCGATTCATTGAGAACTTTTCCAAGATTGCAAAACCATTGACGAATCTGCTTCACAAAGGTGTTAAATTTGAGTGGACAGAAAAATGTCAAGAAAGCTTTCAAACACTGAAAGATAAGTTAACATCTGCCCCAGTGCTAGCGCCCCCGGATTCCCAAAAGGATTTTGTAATATATTGTGATGCATCTCGTCAAGGATTAGGTTGTGTCCTAATGCAAGAGCGTAAAGTCATTGCTTATGCCTCTCGACAATTACGTCCTCACGAAGAAAATTACCCGGTGCACGATCTCGAACTTTCTGCGGTTATTTATGCTCTGAAGCTATGGCGACATTACCTTCTCGGTAATCATTGCGAGATATACACGGATCATCAAAGTTTGAAGTATTTATATACTCAACAAGATCTGAACCTTCATCAACAAAGATGGCTCGAAACAATTGCCGATTATGATATGAATATCTCATACACCCCTGGCAAGGCTAATGTAATGGCCGATGCTTTGAGTCGTAAGGCTTATTGCAACAATCTTATGGTTCAGGAAGCACAACCTATGCTTTATGAAGAGCTTCGCAAGTTGAACCTCCATATTGTTCCACAGGGTTATCTCAATACCCTGGTTGTCGAACCAGATTTAGAGCACGGCATTAAGATTATACAAAAGTATGTCTTGAAGTGGAAAGGATTAAGCGGTACCTCGAGAAAGGAAAACCGTCGGAATTCCATCTTGATAAGGATGGGATCCTATTTTTCCAACACCGTCTCTTCGTACCCAAGTTCAAGGATGAGAGGGAACACGTTATGAAGGAAGCTCATGACACTCCTCTGTCAATTCATCCTGGTAGCACAAAGATGTACCGTGACATTTGTCAGAGATACTAGTGGCCTAATATGAAGCGAGACATTGCTCGTTATGTTTCTGAGTGTGACGTTTGCCGCCGCATTAAAGCAGAACATCAAAGGCCTGCTGGAACTCTGCAACCCCTTGAAATTCCTGAATGGAAATGGGCCAAGGTCCAAATGGATTTCATTACTGGTTTTCCCAGATCTCAGAAGGGTCATGATGCTATTTTTGTCGTCATTGACCGATTCTCCAAGGTTGCTCACTTTCTGCCAGTTAAAGAGACAATCACTGCTAGCCAGTTAGCAGACTTGTATGTTTCCCGAATTGTGTCACTCCACGGTGTTCCGTTAAAGATCAGTTCTGATCGTGGCAGCCTCTTCACCTCAAGATTCTGGTATAGTTTCCAAGAAGCTATGGGAACTCATCTGTCTTTCAGCACCGCTTTCCACCCTCAGTCACAGGGTCAAGTTGAACGAGTTAATCAAGTGCTCGAAGATATGCTTCGAGCTTGCGTCATCTCCTTCGGTAAGAAATGGGAGGAATCTCTCCCGTATGTCGAATTCTCTTACAACAATAGCTATCAAGCTAGTCTGAAGATGGCACCGTTTGAAGTTCTATATGGTCGTAAGTGTCGAACCCCTCTGAATTGATCAGAAACTGGGGAACGCTCACTCGTCGGACCGGACATTATCCAACAAGCTGAAGAACAAGTCCGCATTGTCCGTGAACATTTGAAAACTGCTCAGTCTCGTCAGAAGAGCAACCATGACCGAAAGCACCAGGAAATGGTCTATCAACCTGGCGAGCAAGCTTACCTCCGTGTCACCCCGTTGAAAGGCACTCATCGGTTCGGAATCAATGGCAAGTTAGCTCCTCGCTACATTGGCCCGTTCCGTATTCTTGCCCGTCTAGGAGAAGTGGCATATCAGTTACAATTGCCGCCAAATCTTTCACAAGTACATGATGTCTTTCATGTATCCCAACTCCGTCACTGCTTCAAGGATCCTATTCGAGCTGTGGATCACGAAATGCTTGAATTACGGGAAGATCTGTCTTATCCAGAATATCCCATCCGTATTCTTGATCAAGCTGAGTGTCGAACTCGTCAGAAGTCAATTAAATTCCTCAAGGTTCAGTGGTCGAATCATTCGGAAGATGAAGCCACTTGGGAACGCGAGGATCGTCTTCGTGAAGAATACCCCGCTTTCTTTCAGTCTTCCTCTTAATTCTCGGGACGACAATTCTTGATAGATGAGGAGAATTGTAACACCCCATGTCATTAGCCACAGTAATCACTTTTGATAATGACAAGTCAGCAAGTTTAACAGTGCATGATCATCATTTGCATCATATTGCATTTCAACTCCAAACTCAAATTCAAATTTAAATGAAAGTGGAAAATAAAATTTGTTCAACATAGAAACTAAAATGTTCAGTAAATAACAAGTATTACAGGGACAATTCTAAAATTGTAACCAACATTTAATAAATTAATTAGGTAACCCAAACCCCCTCTAACAGTGGCTGAAAATATTATCTAATAACCTTTTAATTAATCTAAATTAAATATGAAATGATGTTTTGCCCAAACTAGTTTTTGGTGTTAGGGTATAAAGCACTGGTATTTATGAACTGGGTCACACTTTTTACAAAATCCATTTAGGGCCCAAACAATTAGCAAAGCAGTAAAGAAAAGAAAACAGAAAAGAGAAAAAGGAAAAGGCCTAAACACGCCACTGTGCACTTGAGCCAATCACTACAGCGCCGGCCCAACCCACCCCGCACCTCCTCCCTCCTCCCGCACTGCTCATGCCGCCCCGCTGTCGAACACCACGCGCGCGCCCCAGGCCCCCCTCGCTCGCCGCTCGACAACGCGCCGCGCCCGTGCCGTGGATAAAGAGCAGCTCCCCGCACCCCACGGACGGACCCTAGCCACTCCATTCGCTCTCTCTCTCGCTCCCCCACTTCACCCGAGCGCCGCCATGGTCGGCCACGGCTAAACCGCGCGACCACCGCCACCCTTTCGCCTCGCCGACGTGTCCACGAGCTCCACCGCGTCGAGCCCGTCCTCCTCGAGCACAAGCCCGAGCCCCGGAAGCTTTGCATCGCCGGCCTGCTTCGCCTTCTTCTCCTACAGCCGCCGTCGAATACCGCCTCGATTCACCGTCGTCGCCCTTCCCCGAGCCTTCCCCGGGCCTTCTCTGCAACGCCGGTGAACCCCTGCGCCGGATGCGCCCTCCCCTACCCCCTCTAGCCGCCTGTAGCGAGCTCCTCCACCTTAGCTGAACGCGCCGCCGCCTGACCTCGTCACCGGCGTGGCCACGGTGACCATATGGTCCCGTGCGTGCAACCGTTGCACTCCCCGCAACGTGTAGACACCGTAGCCACCTCGCCCTGCCCTTTTTGCACGCCATAGCCCCGGTCCCGACGATGGCCGAACTCCGGCGTCTGCCTCGTTGCTCGCCGTCGACGCTACCGGCCACCGCAGCCCCCGCCGTCACCCTAGATCGCTCCGCCGTCGTCTGCCCGTTCGAAAGAGCCCGGCCGCGCTCGCAGTGGTGCCCTGTGCGCCATTTCCGAGCCGCGCCGCCGTCCCTGGTGCTCGCCGAAGCAACTCCGGTGGCCGGCCGGCACCACCGCCGACGTGGCTGGCCTGGGGCCACCCCCAGTGCCACTGCCTATGGGCCAGGCCAGCCCCAGTTGACCAGTTGAGTTGGTCAACTGGCTGACTAGGCACTGCCCAGTCACTGACTGGTGGGGCCCCTTCCCCTGTGTCCATGACATATGGTCCCCCCCTGTCAGGTGCCTAATTAACTAATTAGGTTAATAGAAATAATTAAATTAGCCTAACCTGTCACTGACTGTTGGGTCCCACCTGCTAATTAATCTAATTAGTTAATTTAACCCCTCTGATTAAAGCCACAGTGTATGACATGTGGGCCCCACCTGTCTGGTTTGACTGGTCAGCCGACCAGTTGACCTGCTGACATCATCATCACGTCATGCTGATGTCACTTTACACTATTTTGGATAATGTTGAATTTAAATTCCAGAAAATTAATAAAAACTTTAGAAAATCATATTAAATAGACCGTAACTCCGATGAAAATAATTTATATATGCAACTTGCTCAGAATTTCGATACGAACCCGAATCCGCCCTCCATATTCTTGTCAGATGCCCTTAGCTATATGAACATTGAACTTTTAGACCGTTTTCGATAAATGAATAGTGCCCAACATTGATTAAATAAATCCGGATAAATTCCTAAATTAACTAAATCATTTAGTTAGGTAGTAGAACACCTGTGCATATCATTTAGGCATGTCATACATATTGTTTGCATTATTGCCGCGAATTTATTGTTTCTCTCCCCCTCCTTCTCTCTCGATAGACGCCGATACCGACGACGCTGCAGCTGGGTTCGACTACGCTCTAGACGAGCAGCCCGTTGACGACCCCTCTCTCTTGCTAGAGCAACCAGGCAAGCCCCCCCCCCTTGAGCATCCAGATATCGCCCATTCTATTTCTCCTGCTTGCATTAGATTTTGCTACTGTTAATGTATGTTCCTATTCTGATGCATAGCCTGCTCTTGTAACCTGTTTATTGTTACCTTACCTGCCTATGTTAAACTGCTTAGTATAGGTTGGTAGTGAACCATCAGTGACCCCCACCACCTTACCCTTGTTGCCCCTGCTTGATCATCAACGACTCGATCATTGTGATCATCGACCAGAGACCAACACCTCACTTCACATCCCCCCCCCTTAGTTGTACGACTCTGCATAGTAACTATCGAGTGCCGAGGGTGATACCTCGTAACGCACTCCTGATGAATACTCTGCAGTGTAGCTGTTCGGTCGTGGTCATCGAGGGTGATTCCTCCTTCTCCACTTCCGATATGACTCTGTCGTGCAACCCCTCAGTGTGAACCTCGAGGGTGATGCCTCATACGTTCACCCTGATGATTTCATCGAGTGGAATCACCGAGGGTGATTCCTCGGGTTTCCCCCTTGATGTTATGACCACATGGTTACTTTGACCTTTGTTACAGGCGGGTCGACCCTGATGGGTACCCGCAGGGGATCTATGTTGACGAGTGTGCCGGAAGGGCACTCAAGTGTGATATTGTGGCGGAGCTTCAGAGACTCTGATTGCCTCCGCGTGATACTAAATGAGCCTATTGGATTTGGGTGTGTGATCTGAGTGGGTTGACGTGCCCTATACGCACTACCACCACGCGGGATTATGGTTATGGGGCCCTCTGCGATGTATGTTTCTCCCGAAAGCTTGTCAGACATCACGATTCACCGTGCGCGCTGATTGTCGGGATTGGGCTGGATACTTCACTGACGAGTTCAGTGTCGTGCCTACACCCCGGCCAGTCTCGCAACGCGCAGGGTGCCCAGGGCGATGGCCCAAGACCTCTGGGTGCATAGGTTAGTCCGGCGTGCTGACCTCTCTGCTGAGCCTAGGTAGGGCGTTGCTTCGTGTCGATCTCCCGACGACGGGCATTACCCAGCAAGTGTGTCCGGCTAGAGGTGATCGAGCGTGTTGGGTAACAGTAGTGCACCCCTGCAGGAATGAATAATCTATCGATAGCCATTCCTACGGTAAAGGACGCTCAGTTTGTGTATCCCGATCTACTACTTGAACTGGATACTTGTTACATAATTGAAGCTTCGGGATCGCTTTCTCGCTGGGAGCCGAGGAAGGATCTCTAGGCTTTGCTTCAACATGTTTGCTAAATAAAATGCTATTCTACTCTCTTCTACTGCTGCAAGATGGAGGCTTCGTGAAGATGCTAGTCTTCGATAGGACTAGGCCTTCTCTCTATTTTGGCATTTCTGCAGCCCAGTCCACATATACAGCCTTTCTCCATTGATAATGTTGCATATGTAGTATAGATCCTTGCTTGTTGAGTACTTCGGATGAGTACTCACGGTTGCTTTACTTTCTCTTTTCCCCATACCCCACCTTGATGATACATTAGACGATGGAGTCCAGGAGCCAGATGCCACCTTAGGAGCTTACTACCAGGAGGGTCCTGAGGGCATGTACTACTGGATCGAGCCAGCCGACCAGGAGTAGGATCGGAGGCTCCCAGGCAGTAGGCCAACGCCTTTCGATCTAGAGACGTTGTTTGTGCTAGCCTTCTTAAGGCAAAACTTGTCTATCTATGTCTGTACTCAGATTATATTTGTATGACTGACTTATGTATTCGGATCTTCGTGATCCCCGGTCTGTAATATTGTGGATCTCCGTTTATTTGTGTTAGAGTTGTGTTGTGATATCTTCCCGTGAGTCGCTGTGCTTGATCGTGCATGTTTGCGTGTATGATTAGTGCATGATTGAGTCGGGGGCGCCACAGGTCCTATCGACGCTCATCGTGACTCGTGTCACCCACGTGTATCGCGAGGCGTGGGTGGCGAGCCTAGATATGTCCGCCCCGCGAACGTCCTCGGGAGGGAGCCTCGGGAGGCCGCCCCCAGGGGAGGGCCTCATGAGGTCCTTGGTGATGCACGCCTCATGAGGTGAAGACCCTCGCGAGGGTCCTCGTTGAGGAGCCTTGGAGATGGACTGTACAGGGCTTTCACCACGCGCTGCGTCCTGGGCTGCAGGCAGACGGGCCTGGGTACCCCTAGTCTCAGAGTCCTGACAGTAGCCCCCGGGCCCGCGGCGTGCACGATTCACGAGTCAAAGGGGCAAAACGGCATGGGCCCCAACCGCCTGCGGGTTAGCCGCGAGGCATGGCGCACGACGGGGCGAGGGATGCCCCCACATCCCCATGATGCCTCGGCAACTGCCGAGGCTGACATAAAGCCTGGCGGGCACTGCGTGGGGCCATCATTGCTTCCTTATTTTGCTTGCTCTCATTCTGCTGCGCTCCCCTTTCTCTCGCATAAGGCTTCTCTAGATCCAAGCCAAACACAGCTTTTCTCCCTCTTCGCCAGCATCAACGACTCGCAAATGGCGCCCGCCAGGAAGACAAAGCCCGTCGCTCCGGACGCAAGTCCCTCTGCTGCTGGGCTGGTGCTCCTGACCTCCTCCATCGCCGAGGAGAAGGACCTTAATCTTGCGCTCCCGCTAATAGCCGGCAACCAGAACGAAGGGGACGCGACCCAGATCTGGCCCAGCTCGGCGGCGCGGTGCAGCCTAGGGAAGTCCGTTTACCCCTTCTTCCTCCACAGCATCTTTGCCGGGTTGGTCCTGCAATTCTCCAATTTCTTCTACGCCATCCTCGCGCATCACCGAATCCATGCCCTCCATCTTCAGCCCAACTCCATTCTCCTCCTCTCCGTCTTTACCTTCTACTACGAGGCCTTCGGTGGCGCTCTTCCGCCATTTCTTTGACTTGCGGTTCACCACCCGGAACCAGTGATCTACGTGTGTCTCATTCGTCGACATGCACGGCTGAAATTCCCTCCTGAAAGCCGGGAAGAAGGTGGAAGGCTATCGACAGCACTGGGTCTTCATGGACGCTCGCCACACTGACCCGCTCTTGATGACCCTGGTGACGCAGCCCGAGCAGGCCCCAGGATGGGGCCACGAAAAGCTCGCCGACCCTCGCGCAAAGCCCGTCCTGAGAATAGCTATGCATGTGAAGGCAAAGCTAATGGGGGCGACGATCATGAAGGAGTTCCTGGCGCCGCGCATCGCGTCGCTCCAAGTGCACTCGCGGCCCTTGTGGGATTATGACGGCATGGGGGACGCAATGAGGCTGCACATAGCCGACCTGACGATCGAGGACCTGGATGGGGCCTTGTCGACCCTGCTCGGCTACGTCCTCGGGGACCCTCCCGAGGCCGCGGCCCTGCTGTAGAGCTGCGGTGACAAAGAGGAGCTAGTCGCGGCCATGCCCAACTTCAACGAGTGGGGTCTCATGCCGCGCGACCTCACCAGCTCATCGGTAGTGCTGTCTTTCGGCGACAATGACGGCGACGAGGACTCAAAGGAAATGGAGGAGGATAACCTCAGGAGGGCGTCCTCGCCGTCACGTCGCCAGATCCTCCTTGGCCTCCAGCACGAAGATGACACTGACGAGCCCCCGCCCGCAGCTTCCCCAGGCCTCGCCAGGGCATCCAGGAGGGCGGGGTCCCCTTCCCTGGCTGCGCGCGTGTTGGTTGATGTGGCTCCGGACGTGGAGGCGGTCGTGCCCCCGCCAACCGTGGTCCTTCAGGCAGTGCCTCGTGCTTCCCCCGAAGGTGGCGCCACGGCGAGGCTTGCCGAGGGCCGCCCCGAGGGCCCCAGAGAAGGCACCGGAACTGTGTCGGGTGTGAGCGATGGCACGCCGGCCTTCGCAGATGAGAAGAAGAGGAAGTGGACTGCGCCAGATGAGTGAGTGCCCCTACTCGTCCTTTAGTTGTGTGCCTACAATCTGCATATTTGCACTGATTCCTTGTCACGACGGATTAGGGGCGGTGGCACGGAGAAGAAGTGGAAGAAGACCACCATGGTGAAGGTGCCCTCTGTCTTGAAGGTGGCGACACCGCTTGACCACAACATCAGCGGGCGTGGGGGTGCCCTGTGCCGGCCCGATGTCACACTTGGGTGCACGGGAACCGCTACACCCGGGCGCGCAGGCATCCTAGCTCCGCTCGGCGCTTCGCTAGCTCCACCAGGAGGGCCGGCCGCCGAGGTCCTAGCAGCGCCCGCGGCACCACCCGCCAAGGTCGCGATAGCTCTGGCCACGGACATGGGAGCGGCACTTCACCCCTCGCCGGCTGTTCTCACCCCCGCTGTTGAAAATGACACAAGGCATGCCACGGCGCAGCCTCAAGCAGTGCCCACTCCCGGGAGTCAGTGGACCGAGGTAGCAGTCGCCCTAGCCATGCCATGGGGGCCGAGCGTGAGGAAAGACCCAGAGCCCCCGTCGCCCAAGGAGAGCGTGCCGAGGTCTCTTCAGCCGCGGTGCCAACGAGTGCAGTGGTGTTGCCTCCTCGCCATGTCCTCGCGCTCGTGAACTGCGACCCCCTGATTAGGGGCGAGGCTTTGGCTGACGCCCGGGTCGCGCACGATTGGCTCAGGGCAGACCTCCAGGATGCCGATAAGCGCCTTGCCAAGGAGAGCTTGAGGCTCCCCTCAGGGTGGAACCAGCTTGAGACGGCTACCAAGGATGCCCAGGGCCGAGCCGAGGCCGCCACTGCGGAGAACATGAAGGAAGCCGCCGAGGCAAGGGCTGCCAAGCGCTGTGGCGAGGCGGAGGCCACCCTGAAGGCGCTCCAAGAGGAACAGGCCGCGCGTGCGTGGCAACTCCAGCAGCGGGAAGAGGACCTCAAGGCTCGTGAGGCGAAGCTTGTGGTTCGCGACTCCGAGCTGACAAAGACACCAGCCGAACAGGCCACAGAGCGAGGGCGCCTGGAAGCGCTGCAGCGCAAGGTGGCCGAAGCCCAAGCAGCTCACGCGAAGCACGTCTCCGAGGTGAACGCCGACCTGGACACCAGACAGAAGAAAATCCGAGCCGACACCGAGGTCCATATGCAAGGAGGTGTTTGAGGCTTCGCTCACAGCCCCTGATGCCGACTACGCCAAGCTTTCCTCCAAGCTCACGGAAGAGCTCGAGGGCGCTGCCCAGAAGGTGGACGGCAACCTGGAGGAGGAGTGTCGCGACCTCTTCTCCGTGGCGGCGACCCATGTCTTCAGCCACCTCTCCTCCACAACCCTGGATTCAACCTCGGTGAGGTGATAGAGCCTGTCCCCCAGGAGTCCCGCGACGTTGCGGCGGAAGCTGTGGAGGGTCATGTAGTCGCGCTGCTTGAGAGGTTCACCTGCAGCGGGGATGGGGGGCCCGTTGAAGCCGAGGTAAACGACGGCGATGGCGATGATGGTCATTCTTCCTAGAAACATCTTTATCACCCTACAATAGACCGGTCTTGCCTTGCGGAGGCGTAAAACAATGGTTTAATTTGAGATACAGTTGATGCTTGTAATAATTGTTCGTAGTCCGTAGTTTCCTTTCCGTGCTTGGTTTCTTTCTTGCTTGCCTTTGTGCTCTGCGTCGGCAGGGATCAGCCCCATGCATACCTTAGCTGCCTTTGGGATGTCAGGTCGCGATGCCTGGACAAGGCTAGGGGGTGAGGAGCTTCGGAACTAGTGAAGGCCCCTGAGTCGCGATGCTCAGGGATCCCCCTTGACGCGCAAGCGGCCCGCACAAAGGAAAACATCAGCGACGGTGAGGCTACTGCGGGAGTTTCTCATACCTATCTTTCGTCGGCTCGCACCTGCGTGTCACGCGAGGAGACTAGACACCAAGGGCCTTGGTGGGGTGACGTGCATAGGGGCAGGCCCACGATCCAGAGTCCGGTCCTTTGGGTTTTTCGGCGCTGCTGGGACTGACCCGAGCACAGGCACCATATCCAGTCCCCGCTCGCATGAAGCTCAGGGGAAAGCCATGAGTAGTGTCGCTGCAGGGTTTTGCGGCGGTTGCGACAAGCATGGGCCATCCTGAGGTTGATGCTACCCGTGGGACACCCTTAATTGTTTATCCACCAGCGCGGAGCATGGGGCTTCCACTGGGCGTGGGCATGATCATGGTTAGATCCATCCACCAGTGCTGAGCATGGGGCTTCCACTGGGCATAGGCATGATCATTCCTGGATCGTTCTGCGAGCGCTGAGCATGGGGCTTCCACTTGGCATGGGAAGGAGCTCTATTCAAGAGTCTCTAGGGCTTGTGCAGGCCTATTTTGCTCGTACGCGTGGCAGGCATGGTAGAACTTCCGAAGGTGTTTAAACGCTCATTACCCAGCGCGGGGCTCAGGAGGTCCTACCTCAGGCGGGTTGCGCCTAGCTCCTGGCATGGTTGCGTGCTCGTGTAACCTGGGTTATGGGGGCCACTTGTGCCAAGTGATTGTCCAGAGGCCATCGCATGAGAAGGCCAGACACCAAGGACCCATAGAAGGTGACGTGTGCGGGTCCGGCCCGCCAGACAGAGCTCGGTCACTTGGGTTTATCGACGCTGCAGGGACAGACCCGAGCACAGACGCCGTGCCATGCCTTCTCATGGAATGATCCTAGGAGGGACACCGGGTGCACGGCGCCCATGGTGCTGAAGCACCACAATCGCGGTTGTGCGAACCGGGCCGCACCATTAATCGCCTACTCGCAATGAGCTCATGAGAGGACAAGGCACCAATGACCCCAGGAGGTGACGTGCATGGGAGCTGGCCCGTGAGACAGAGCTTGGTTGTTTGGATTTAACAACGCTGCAGGGACGGACCCGAGCACAGACGCCGTGCCAGCCCTTGGTCATGAGGCGGTCGAGAGCAGGTTCACGAGGATGCGGCGATATTCAGGGTGACGAAGCACCGATCACGCAATTTAAACCATCGGGGAAATTGTATCAAGGCACAACTAAATCCGATACATGAGCAAAAACACGGCAGCTGTAGGGGCGGAGCCTAACTAGCCTAAGGATAATACAGCCCAAAGGGCGCCCTCAATTGAATAAACCAAAAGTCACCTGGCAATGTTGTTGCGGAGATGGCGAGGTAGTTGATGAAGCGTGTCACGGAAGTTCGCCCCTCATGAACCGGGGGGCTCCTGAGGCTCGAGAGGCTCGCGAGGGGCCGGGGCCTCATGAGACACCGGCGCCAAGCATCGGGCCTTGTGAGACGCTAGCGCGACCTGCGCGAGCCGCTGGTACATGGCGCCCACATTTAGCAGGCCGAAGGGCATGCATATGTAGTTGCAGGGGAAACCCCCGCTCCGGCCGATGCATGACGGCCATAAGAGGTCCTGAGAAGCGGCCCTGTTGAGGCCTGGGATGTTGATGCAGACACGTAGCTCGCCACCTGCGTCGGGAGCGGTAGTTGAGCTGGTCGGGTGCACGGGGCGGCGCTCGCCGCAAATGGCCCGTGCTTCCCGGAGATCGCAGGTCGCCTTGGTGACGAACTCTCATGCCCCTGGCACCTCGCGTCGTGTTCCTTGCTTGCGAGCGTGCGCATCGAAGCACACCTACAAATGGTGCCCGAGCAACTCCCTTGTTGTAATGGTCAGGTCAGATGCTCTCCAAGTGGGAGCCCTCGAGCCTGCCCTGAGGGAGGCATCGGGCGCACCTTCCTATGCAGGAGGAAGGCATGCCCCAGCGACAAGCGCGGCGCCTGAGGTGTTGTAGGCGGGTTCCTTCTTTGCCTCGGGACAGCTCTTGGGGAGGAACTACATCTTCTTTGCAGGGTAGCCTCGGGAGGCTCGATGTCACCCTCGCCATCTGAATTCTCGGCCGCTGTAGCCTGGTAGGCGTGCTCAAGGGAGCAGATTGCATCCTTTTCTTCATAGGCGACGGTGATGATGCCGCTGCACCCTGGCATCTTGAGGACATTGTAGCCATGGTGGGTCGCTGCCATGAACTTGGCAAGCGTGGGGTACCCTAGGATGGCGATGTACGGGAGGCCAATGTGGGCCACGTCGAAGTCGATGAGCTTGGTGTGGTAATTGTCGCGGGTACCGAAGGTGACCGGCAGGCGCACCTGCCCCAGGGGAGTGTTGGAGCCATCGGTCACCTTAGAGAATGGCCTGGTCGGCATGAGCTGATCGTAGGGCACTTGAAGCATCTCGAAGGTTTTGACAGAGAGGACGTTGAGGCCAGCGCCGCCATCGATGAGGGTCTTGGTGACAGAGACTTTGCTGATGGTGGGAGTGCATAGCATGGGAGTGCGCCGGCGGTGGCCGAACACCTGAGGTTGTCCTTGGAGTCGAACATGATGGCATACTACAACCACTTGAGGGGGCACACAGCCTCAAGCCTCGGGAGAGTGGCATTCACCTCACGGGGGAACTGCTTGAAGAGGTGGTTCGACGCGAGGGCCTGAGCTCCACCGAGGATGCAGGCTATCGCGCGAGGCACCTAGTAGCGCCCAACCCCCTCGTCTGGCTGGTTGTTGTCATTCCTCTTGGGGGCCGGCGGCAGCGGGAGGCCCGCGTTGCCCTGGGGACGGGCCTCGCGAGGCTGATCACGCCAAGTGCCATTGCGAGAATGATCACGCGAGCCCTCCTCGCGATGCTGGTCACGCTAGCCCTGACGGGGGTTGCGGTTGTCCCAGCGTCCTCCACCGCGGCCTCCTCCATGGCCGAAGCCACATTCGTTGCGGTCGGGGCGGCCCAAGCGCTCTTCACGGAATGCCCTGAGCTCCTGACAGTCGTCGGTGTTGTGGGTGCGCACGTTGTGGTAAACGCAAAACAGGCGGTCGTCCTTGCTAGGAACATCGTGGTCACGGCCGCGCTTCAGGTCTCGCTCCATCGCCAGCACGGTGGGGCCTTTCTGCTTACTTCCTTGGCCTTGGCCTTCTTGTCCTCGGGCTCAACGCCGGGGTTGTTGATGAGAGAGAGGTGTCCTTCTTCCGCCCTTGCGCACTTGTCAGCCAGGTTGAACAGCTCCAGCGCCATGCATAGGTCGTCATTGATGGCAAGCTTTTCATTCATCCTGACATCTGTGACACCGTTGATGAATGCCGAGATGATGGCTTCATCCGAGGCCTTCGGAATCTTGAGGCAGACCTGGGTGAAACACTGAATGTACTTGTGGAGGGTCTCGCCAGGGCGCTGCTTCACGCGCCCCAGGTTGTTGATGGTGAGGGCGCGGTCGTGGGTTGCCTGGAAGTTGGCAATGAACCGCTCGCGGAGCTCATCCCATGAAGAGATTGACCCCTCAGGAAGGTTCATGAGCCAGGAGCGTGCCCCATCCTTGAGGGCCATGGGGAACCAGTTCGCCATGACCTTGTCGTCGTCGTTCGCCGCCTCGATGCTTAGCGTGTAGAGCTGGACACGAGCCCTGGTCGTACATATGCATGAGTAGGCGTTCAAGACCCCGCCCGTATGTACGTACGTGGCCATATTTTTTGGCATGTGATTGTACATACGTGTACATGGTTTAGAAGGGACTGCCTGAACTGCTACGTCGGGGGCTCTACTACTACACGTGCCGCTGCTTGCTCGCCCACAGTTCATCATTGCAGAGAGACCGATCGACCAGTATGTACTTACATGTTTGCGACAACGCTACATACGCTTCGACCGGGTGGGTCCCAGCTGTCAGGGAGGATAAGGATGCACTTCCTTGCGTGCGAAGATATAGCTGGTGGGTCCCTGCTGTCATGGGGAAGAATCATTTTTTTTGCCCGTAATATGGACGCACTTCCTTGCGTGCGAAGATGCAGCTGGTGGGTCCATCTGTCAGCCTCACCGTGTAGAGTCCTCTTCAATGGTTGTCGTTCGTTGACCACGTTGACCATGCCGCGCGGACAGCACCCAGGCGGTGGACGATGGGGAGGCCTAGGAATGGAATGACGCAGAGCCAGGGAAGACGAGGCAGGTGGATGCCCACGCAGAGAGAAGTACGAGGGTTCACTGGTTCGGTTGCGGTGTGAGGCTTCCGTCGCCGGAGAATAACAGGAGGTGTTGGTGAGTAGAGGAATGGCCTGGATGGCGATGGGAGTAGGGTGGGCCGGTGAGTCCTGCGCGGCAGCACAGCCGGCCACGGGAGGCGATAGCAGGCGGTACCGCCGGTGGTGGTTTGGGCGGCTGAAGCAAGAATATCCGAGATTGAAGAAGCATGACATCCATTGGACGGACATCCAACGGCCACTGCTGCTAGAATCGTGTGTTGACTATAAGTTGACAAAGCCTTGCGTACGCGTCAACTTACTAGGCCCACAAGTGTGTGGCAGAGAACATATAACCCATTTGCGATTTGTAATAATGTATAGCCCATTTTTGAATTCTAATGGAATTTACTACAGCCCACTTACAGTTTGTTAAAATTACAGCCCATTTTCTAGCCAGGACAACGATTAATAATTTCAACCAATCACTCAAAACAGAATTCAATAAAATTTCCCACATTTTGATGGGATCCGAAATATTTATATCCCAAAATTTCGAGTCAGATTAAATATAATTTCAAAATAAATTTGTATTACGTAAAAATCCAACGAAATATTGCGCGCGCAACAAGTAATGAAATTAAAATTTTCAAAATCCAAAAATAATATTTTTTTAACTAATTACGTGTTTGGTGAATTTTTTTATAGTTATAGCCCAGTTTTTATAATTACATCCCATTTATTATTTCTTAGAGCCCATTTTCTTGTTAAGCCTAATGCATCCCTTTTAGGAAAGATTTGTAGCCCAGTGGGGTGGAGAATAACAAGTTGACCTGGGCTGGGTATTCCTCAAAAAAAAAGTATAGCTGGGCTAGCCATTTTCACCTTGAAAAAAATTAATATCTGGGCTGGATATTTGGCCGACATAAAATAATAGCCTGGGCTAGACGGGCCACAGCCCGCCCAGTTGATACCCTGCTCCTCTGAACAACAACAAAAACATCGCTCAAGAAAAACTCTGCTCACACCTCAAAAACACAAATACTGCTCGAGCTGCTGGGTCCCAGCTGTCGGTCGCTCCTTGTGCAATTCTCTCGTTTATTGACTATATAGGTTGACAATGGTGTGGGACCGTGATGTCAGGAAACTAGGAGGAAGCAAAAAAATTATAGTTGTATATATATAATAAGGAGGCACTTGCGTACATGCGGCTATGGCCCTGGTGGGTCCCCACTGTCATCCTCTCCAAGTAAAGTCATCTCCTGTTTCCTCATATTCGTTGACCATGTTGACAACACGAGATGGTGGCACCACGGCGAGCACAACAACTCGAAGGATGACAGAGAGGGCCTCGCGGGGCCTACAGATGGTCTGATACAGCGCCCGCTGCTCATTCAGGAAGCTAGGATCATAGGGCCACATGTTCGCGACGGCATTGTCGTTCGCTTGTTCACCGGCGATTCATCCTTCCGCGAGCCGGTGCTCGTTCAGGAGACGGAGGTTGCAGCATAGGTCCTCCTGCGCTGGTAGCTCTTCCGCCATTAGGGCATCGAAGTGCGGCCGCACCTGCTCTATGGTGAACACGGCATGAACCGGCTTGGGCGGTGGCGCCGGCTCCTGGTCGGTCCATCGTCTGATTGTCGTTGCTGAGCTTGGCGAGCTCGCTGGCGAGCCAGCATGTTCGGCTACTGGACCGGACGGCTGCCAAGCATGAGTCTGACCGCCCTGGCCCACCCAGACCCACTCCCTCGCCCGCGCGTGCTTTCCGCCCGAAACGGTAAGCACCGTCGGCGCCGCTTCCCGGTGCAGTCGATTGCTCCGCGTTCAAACACACAAGTGTCGTCCGTTCGTCCATCTACCGGCCACAATAATGATACACGGTTGCCGAGGCAGCTACTCCGACACCACCCGTCCATCCCTCTGCCGCCCACCATTGCTATATAAACTGCTACGTCGGCCATAGCCGCAGTCATCCGGCTCCGTTCCCTTTCTCCTATCCACACCACTCCCACCATGGCTTCCTTGTGCTCTAGTGCTCTTCGGGACGGGCAGACGACATGTCGAATTTTGGGTTCCGCAAACCCTTGAGAGGTTCGAACTCTGGGGTGCGTGCGAAGAACTCGTCCTCCCCAGTCTACCTACTCACTAATCTCACAGCCCAGCTCGACGAACTATAAGGAAAAGAGACACAGCAGTTTACCTAGGTTCGGGCCATCTTGCGGTGTAAAACCCTACTCCTGCTTTGTGGTGGATTGGCCTCGAGGGGCTGAGGATGAACTAGTACAATGGCGAACAGCCTAAGGAGGAGAGGTGTTCTTGAGCTCGAATGAGCTGGTGGGAGTGAGGGTGATCTGAATGATCCGTCCGGGGGTTCGATCCCATCCCTCTCTACGGTGGTGGCTAAGTCCTATTTATAGTGGCCTTGGTCCTCTTCCCAAATGAAAGGCGGGAAGGGATCCCACAACGGCCAAATTCAAAGGGGGACAGCTAGTACATGCTATTCTGACAAAAGTAGTCTTCGCCTGCGAAAGCCTCTGGTCGTGACGCCGTGGTGGGCTCGGTGATGACCTCCGTCCTGGCGGCCTTGGTCTTGTTGCATGGGAACGGAAACCTTTGGCTGATTCCTCGGGACTCCGCGCCTGCGCTTGCCTCTTTAGCACCAAAGAGGAAACTGGTACACTGCGCCCGCTGGCGCCTGCCTGGCCTTGGTCGTCATGGCTCATGTCATCCGGACCTCATGAGGTGAGGCTTGCATAGAACTCTTCGCTCCTCAGGAGCCAGCCTGAGGAGGCCGCTCCTCGTGGAGGTCTTAGTGTCGTCCGCCTCGCGAGGCTTGGCACCTCGCGAGGGTCTTGAGTTGTTGTTGCTGAAGCTGGGCCGTACCAGGCCGTCGATGGAGCCATGCCGTGGGCCGCAGGCAGGCAAGTCTGGATACCCCCATTCCCAGAACGCCAACAGTAGCCCCCGGGCCCAAGGCGCGCTCGAACTTGGCTTCGAGGCGAAGCCAAGGGGCAAGTGCGGAGCGCCGCGGGCCCTAACCGCCTGCGGCCTTGGTCGACGCGTGGCGATTGATGGGACATGGGCATCTCCGCTTCCCCATGCTGCCTCGACAACCGTTCGACTTGACGAGACTCTGCTGCATGCAGAGAAAAACCATCATTGCGCGGGATCGTGGAGGCCGGCGGTTGGCCTCCCTCCGGCTATAAATGAGGGGAGGGGCAGAGCCCTCCTCACTCATCTCCATCTTCTCGATGCCCGCCCCTTCTTCTTCTTCTTTGTCTCGCCGTCTTGCAGCAGCATCCATGGCGCCGATCAGGAGATTCTCTTCAGCGGAGAAGGGAAAAACCCCTCGGGAGTAGCCGGGACCACTTCCGCCGAAGAAGAGGCTCGGCCGCCCTTACAACGCCGACGAAAGGCAAGAGGTGACGCGGCCTTGGTATGAGCGGCCTCTGCCTGGCTTCTTGCTTCCTCTGTATGCCCGCGCGCAGGGCTCCGGACAGGGCGGTAATGCCCAGCGCTGCATGGGCTGGGGTCTCGGTGGACTGGCCGAGGCTGTGCGGCCAGCAGGCCGGCAAACCCATTGCGAGGGGACCTCGCGCGAGTTCGTGGTGTGGGCGGCAATGCCGCCGCGCACGTGGATCCAGCTCCCGAGGTTCTTCACCGAGGAGATGCCGCCGAAGGGGCCACTTGAGCTGTGGCTACAGCACGCTGGGTGCTGTGGCCTAGCCACGGGGGCGGAGGTCGAGGTCGTCCCCCCGAGTGACATCTTCATGACCCGAGGATGGGGCGAGGTCGCCCACGCCTGCCGTCCATAGGGGGCCCTCGCCATCCACTTTGAGTACGATGGCGCCTCTACGTTGTTCTTCAAGGTCTTCGATGAGGAGGGCCGGCGTCTGGAGTGCTACCCCGGGGGAAGCAGTCCATGTGGTGCGGCCGCGGACGTCGAGCCCGCCTCCGGCCTAGGTGGTAGCTCCTCCAGCAGCAGCGATGACTCCTGGGAATCCAGCGACTCTCCCGAGCTCAGCGATTCTCCGGAGTCCAGTGACGACAGCTACGTGCCGCCGAGCTCTCGCCGTGCCCGGAGCACGGCAGCGGCATCCACTCAGCATTGTCGGTGATGCCCATCAGCCGGGGTCCCTTGACGTTTCCTTCTTTTGTTTCCCTGCGCGGAATTGTGACAAACCCCGCTGGGGTATGTAAAAACTGTAATGCTTTTGCTTCAATGTTTATTATTCCTAGCATGATGTTGCAGCCGCGCATCTTGCTTCGGCATGGTTCCCCCTTTTCGTTCTCACGGTAGCTTAGTGCTCTACGTCGGCAGGTCCCACTCCCCAGGCAGGCTTCAGCTGTCGCTGGTATGCCAGGTCGCGATGCTGTGGTCAAGGCCAGGAGGTGAGCGGCCCGAGGTCCTGTAAGAGCTCCTGAGGCGCGATGCTCAAGAGGTCCCCTTTGGCGTGCAAGCAACTCCCTGGAGGCCGAAAAGGGAAGTGGCATTGCCGAAGCGAGATTGCGAGAATCAAAATACCGGACGATGAGGTTCACTCTGATATGCATGGCTGACTTATCTTAGTAGGCCTGAAGTGATTCCTTTGCGCAGCGCCTGATTGTGCCTTGGCAGTGATGCTTCCAGGTAGGGCTCACGCCGACCTCCCCTTCTCCTCGCTCATCTAGGTGCTCTACGTCCTCGGGTCCCGACCCTCGAGTGAGGCTCAGCCGCCGCTGGTATGCCAGGTCACGATGTCGTGGTCAAGACCAAGGGGTGAGGGCTGGAGAGTCAGTAAGAGCTCCTGAGGCGCGATGCTCAGGAGCCCCCCTTTAACATGCAAGCAAATTGCGTGAAAAACGGACGGCCGGCGGGGCCACCCATGGCTAAACTCCATGGATTCCTGCGGGTTAGTCCGAGAGGAGAGTATAACTCATAATCGTGCTTGTTGTCCTGCCGCTGGTCTTTCCGCAAGAAGATGAAGGCACTGAGGATCTGGTGAGGTGACGTGCGCGGGGTAGGCCATGAGCCAGAGCTCGATCTCTCAGATTTGTCAGTGTTGCAAGGACGGACCCGAGCACAAGCGCCATGCCAGCATGTGTAGCCCCCGTTGCGGGATGAGCAAGAGGCTGGTCAGCAATGCGGGAGGCCGCGGAGGCGATAGAACACCAGGCAAGCAGGTGATAACATAAATCAACCTTTAGGTAAGGTAGAGCTAGTTCTGATAGATGCAAAACGATACATGCCGCAGGGATGGACCCATGCGGCTTGGGGATAATGCAGCCCGAGGGGCGCCCCCAACTGAACAAACTAGAAAATGTCACCTGGCACCATTGCTGAAGAGATGTTGGAGTAGCTGAAGACACGTGCCGCAGAACTCACTCCTCATGAGCCGCCCAGGCCCTGAACCTCGGGAGGCTCTAGGGGCCCGGGGGGCTCGCGAGGATCAATCTCCTCCTCTGATAGGATCGCCTGGCTTCTGGCCTCATGAGCCACCAGGACGCCCCGCATGTGGCGCTGGAGTGAAGCAGCTGCGCTCGACAAGCCCAAAGGCATGCGAACATAGCTGTGAGGGGGACCGTCATACCGGCCAGCGCGGGACAGCCAGAAGCACTCCTGAGATGCGGCCCTGTTGAGCCCTGGGATGTTGACACAGACGCGCAGCTCGCTGTTCTCGCTGGGACAAGGAGCCGCGCCGGGTGGTGGGCAGTGGTCGCCTCGCATAGCTCTTGCCTCCTGAAGCTCCTCGATTGCCTTGGTAATGAACTCCTGAGCACCTGGCACCTCGCGCCTTGTACCCTCCTGGCGGAAGCGCACGCTGAAGCTCGCCTCCACATGGTGCCCGAGTGCCTCCCTTGTGACGTTGGCCAGGTCAGAGGCCCTCCAGAGGGGAGCCCCCGAGCCCAGCCTGAGAGGGGCACCGGGCATGCCTTCCTATGCGAGAGAGGGAGGCGCCCCGTCAGTGGGCACAGGGCCTGAGGTGGTGCCGCTGGACACCCCGCTCTCCTGAGGTCCTTGGCGGAGCAGCTGCTTCTTCTTCTTGGGGACAGCCTCAGGAGGGTAGACGGCGCCTTCATCGTCTGGTTTCTTGACCGCCGCAGCCTGATAGGCGCGCTCGAGAGAGCACATCGCGTCCTTCTCCTCGCAGGCGACCGTGATGATGCCGCAGCTCCCTGGCATCTTGAGGACATTGTAACCATGATGAGTCACTGCCATGAACTTGGCCAGGGCCGGATACCCAAGGATGCCATTGAATGGAAGGCGAATGTGGGCGACGTCGAAGTCGATGAGCTCAGTGCGGTAGTTGTCGCGCTTGCCGAAGGTGACAGGGAGGCGGATCTGCCCTATCGGGGTGGTGGAGCCGTCGGTCACTCCTGAGAAAGGCTTGGTAGGCTGCAGCTAGTCATAGGGCACCTGGAGTCAGTCGAATGTCTCGATGGAGAGAACGTTAAGCCCCGCACCGCCATCGATGAGAGTCTTGGTGACGAGCACGTTGCTGATGGTGGGCGAGCAGAGCATCGGGAGAGCGTCGGCAGTTGCCGCGCACTTGAGCTGATCGGATGGGCTGAAGGTGATGGTGCACTTGGACCACCTGAGCGGACGCATTGCCTCGAGTTTGGGAGGGCCGTGTTCACCTCACGGGCAAACTGCTTGAAGATGCGATGAGAGGCAGGGGCCTGAGCGCCGCTCAGGATGCAGGCGATTTCACGAGGCTCATGGAAGCCCCCAGCCCCCTCGTCCTGGTGATGGTCATCATTCCTTCTTGGTGGTGGCGGCAGCGGAGGAAGGCCAGCGTTGCCCTGAGGACGGTCCTCACGAGACTGGTCCCTCCAGGGGCCCTCGTGAGGCTGGCCCTGCCAGCGGTCCTCACGAGGCTGATCGCGCCATTCTTGGCAGGGGTCGCGGCCGTCCTAGCGTCCTCCACCTCGGCCTCCTCCGCGGTCGTAGCCTCGGTCGCTGCGCTCGGGGCGTCGACCAAGGCACCCGTCGTGGATGGCCCTGAGCTCCTGGTAGTCATTGGTGTTGTGGCTGTGCATGTTGTGGAAGACGCAGAACGGGTGGCTGCCCTTGGATGACTCTGGGTGGTCGCAGCCGCACTTCATCTCTGGTTTGGTCGCGAGCACGGCCGGTCCCTTGCGCTTCACGTCCTTGGCTTTGGCCTTCTTGTCTTCTGGGTCAGCCCCTGGGAGCTCCAGGAGAGAGATGTGACCTTCCTCAGCTCTCGCACACTTGGTTGCCATGTTGAACATCTCCAGAACCGTGCACAGGTCCTCAAGTATGGCGAGCTCCTCCTTCATCTTGACGTCGCGGACGCCATCAGTGAACGCCGAGATGATGGCCTCGTCCGACACCTTGGGGATCTTGAGGCGGACGTTGTTGAAGCGCTGGATGTACTTCTGCAAGGTCTCTCCTGGCTGCTGCTTGATGCGTCGCAGGTCACCCGCAGCCGATGGACGGTCGCGAGTGCCTTGGAAGTTGGTGATGAAACGCTCTCGCATTTCGTCCCAGGAGGAGATCGATCCCGCGGGCAGGTTCAGGAGCCACGAGCGCGCACCATCCTTGAGGGCCATCTTAGAGTTGCAGGAACTCGGCAGGGTCGGGGGTGCCGTCGTAGCGCGGAGGCAGGTCGGGCTTGAACTTCCCCGGCCAGACGACGCTGCGTAGCTCCAGAGTGAATGCGCGGCAACCCGCTGTGGTCACAGGAGCCCGTCGTGGAGGTGGAGCCTGGTCTTGG
Organism: Thinopyrum elongatum; assembly: GCA_011799875.1. Classification (NCBI taxonomy): domain Eukaryota; kingdom Viridiplantae; phylum Streptophyta; class Magnoliopsida; order Poales; family Poaceae; genus Thinopyrum; species Thinopyrum elongatum. Next base: position 331,263,790 of record CM022300.1, on the reverse strand, counting down.
CGCTCGCGCGCAACCACTGTAGGCGGCGCGCGTTCTTGACGTGGCGGTGCTGGGAGTGCACAAGCATCTTCTTGCGGCCGCTGCACCACCTGGCAGCTTTGCTCTTCACGCGCCGGCACCCTGCACGGCGGATCGTGCCATGGGCCCTCGCGCCTTGGCCCGAGGGCGATGCCTTGATGGGAAGGTGGAGGAGGTGCTCTGTGGGCTACGTCACTCGCAGCAGGCGGCGGGTGAGGCAGCGAGCGAGACAGTGCGGGAGAGTCCCCGGCGGCGCTGACAAGCTCGGTGATGCGGTCCAGCCAGTCTCCGTAGAGGTCGTTGATGAGGCGGTAGCGCAAGAGCTCGCGCGCCATGAGCAACGCAGCCTGCACATTCGCTGGCCCGCGACGAGCATGAGATGACGAACCAGTCGGAGTCAGCGACGGGGTGGCGGTGCGCCCATCCCGCCGCACAGAAGGGTGCAGCGACAAAGCTTGCTGCTCGTGCCGAGCGGGGCCAGTGGCGGCGTTCGCCACTGGAGACGGGGGACGGCGAGGGCAGCCGTCACCCGCAGGCGCTGTCTGAGCGACGCGGGCGGCGAGGGCGGCCCGGCGCTCAGCACGAGCTCGATGAGCATCAGCCATGGAAGCGGTGGAGCGGTGGTGGATCGACCGGTGGGGGAGAGGCTCTGACGCACCCCTACCTGGCGCGCCAAATGTCGGATTTCTGGTTCCACAAACCCTTGAGAGGTTCGAACTTTGGGGTGCGTGCGAAGAACTCATCCTCCACAGTCTGCCTACTCGCTAATCTCACAGCCTAGCTCGACGAACTGTAAGGAAAAGAGACACAGCAGTTTACCCAGGTTCGGGCCACCTTGCGGTGTAAAACCCTACTCCAGCTTTGTGGTGGATTGGCCTCGAGGGGCTGAGGATGAACTAGTATAGTGGCGAACAGCCTCAGGAGGAGAGGTGTTCTTAAGCTCGAATGAGCTGGTGGGAGTGAGGGTGATCTGAATGATCCGTCCGGGGGTCCGATCCCATGCCTCTCTACAGTGGTGGCTATGTCCTATTTATAGTGGCCTTGGTCCTCTTCCCAAATGAAAGGCGGGAAGGGATCCCACAACGGCCAAATTCAAAGGGGGACAGCTAGTACATGCTATCCTAACAAAAGTAGTCTTCGCCTGCGAAAGCCTCTGGTCGTGACACCGTGGTGGGCTCGGTGATGACCTCCGTCCTGCCATCCTGGCGGTATTGGTCTTGTTGCACGGGAATGGAAACCTTTGGCTGATTCCTCGGGACTCCGCGCCTGCGCTTGCCTCTTTAGCACCAAAGAGGAAACTGGTACACTGCGCCCACTGGCGCCCGCCTGGCCTTGGTCATCATGGCTCACGTCATCCGGACCTCATGAGGTGAGGCTTGCATAGAACTCTCTGCTCCTCAGGAGCCAGCCTGAGGAGGCCGCTCCTCGTGGAGGTCTTGGTGTCGTCCGCCTCGCGAGGCTTGGCCCCTCGCGAGGGTCTTGAGTTGTTGTTGCTGAAGCTGGGCCGTACCAGGCCATCGATGGAGCCACGCCGTGGGCTACAGGCAGGCAAGTCTGGGTACCCCCGTTCCCAGAACGCCGACACGATGGACCAGAAGGAGATGGCAGCCATTGCTGCCGACTGGCTAGCCGGTAGGTAGCCGGAGGACAACGACGTCCCAATGGAGAGCGTGGTAGTCGACGATCCGGCGCCAACCCCCTCCTCCGTGCCATCCTCGCCGGTGCATTGCATCAAGACCATCAGCGAGGCCCGTGCCAAATACATGGACATAGTGAGGCAGAAGCGTGAGGAGCAGTTCCGGGAGGCGCAGGCCGACGCCGCCTACAACCACCATGCCCTCCAGGAGCACCTGCAGGCGGAGGAGCAGATCGCCGCGGAGCGGGCGGAGCAGGAGGCGCTGTCGAGTCTTACCGCTCCGCCCGCGAGAGCCGCCTCGCACGCTGGCGGTACCGCATGCGGGTGGCGGAGGTTGCGGCCGCCTATAAAGAGGGCAATGAAGCGGGTGAGGCACTGTTTGGCGAGACCAAAGACGAGGCGGAGGACAATGCCGGCTCTGCCGAGGCCCCGCCCCACCGGCACCGAGGCGGAGGACTTCTCCGGCTTCGGCGAGGCCCTGCACCGTCGATGCCCCACCCCGCCAACAATGAGGCAGAGGACATCGTCGGCTCTGCCGAGGCCTCGCCCTTCCAGCAATGAGGGGGAGGATTTCCCCCGCTCCGCCGAGGCGCTCCGTTGAGGCCCCGCCCCGCTGCCAATGAGGCCGTGCCACACGGAAAACGAGGAAGATTAGAACACGGTAGGTCGCCGCCGCTCGGGTCCAAGTAAGGCCACCGCTGCTACCCTCCGGTTGAAGCCAAGCTTGGAGGGTTAAACATTGACGACCGATTAGCTTCTTGGCGGCGACATGGAGTCGGAGAGCTGAGCTGGAGAAGAAGCTTATGTTCAGCTCAGTCGGACACGGGAAATGGGTGCCGGAGATCATTGATTAGGTTAATTAATTATACCTCCAGCGCACCCCTTTTTAGTTGCAGAATGTCTGAAATGTAATGAAATCTGGCATGTTTATATGAAATCCGGCCGTGTATGAACGAATTTAGTTCGATTAGTTTGAATTCTTGTATCACTGGCATTGGATGAACATGCAAAACAATACGTACTAGCATTATTCTCAGGATGCACGGTGATCACCTCGTTTGCAGCAGTTTCTCACGTACAAAAAGTTTGAGCAGCTTTTTAGCGTGCCTGTACATTGCAATCAAACTCACAGGCTTGGCAATTTATAGAAAACATTCAAAACAATCAATGATTATGCATCTCAATGATTCCCATTCCAAAATATCAAATGCCTATGATTGTGGAATGGGCCAGGTTTGCCATCAGTTCGGACATTGACATGTCACCTCGTGCTAAATAAACCAGCTGTTCTTTTTGTGCAGTTCCGCTAAAATCAACCTACTTCGCGCGTAGCTTGCATGATTTCGCCTTTATATGTTGCAAGGCCTTGAACATATTGGCACCTCCTTTCTTGTAGCTAATTTTGTGGCTGGAGGTGGAAATGAATGATTCGAGAACATTCGATGTATTGTGCATGATGAAGTATAATGGAGGGCACGAACCATCAGAACATTTTGTGCAATTCCCATTGAAATCAAGCTGAGCATCCCTGTTTGCATAAATATAAAAAAGTGATTAGTACAAAGCAAACTGTATTATGAATTTACAGTTTAAATAGGCAACCTACATGATCCATGCAAAGCACACATTTAAAAAAATAGAACTCACCAGAAAGAATCATAAAACAGCATTGTATTGACCATCGCAGCAACAAAGATGAAGATCTGTGAGTCCTTCTGAGCCGAAGTTAGTTTGTTATTGTGGGCAGTAATGTAACCATCCTTCAACTGCTCCTTCTGATAAGAAGAGAAGGGCTTGGCTTCTTCATCCTGGCATATTCTTCTTCAGAGAAGGATGATCCTGTTGTGCAAAGACAAGAGAACAACTAAATGCTAGCATCCCTGTTTGCTCGAAAAGAAGGAAAGCAAATATTTAAAACATCCATTACATTAACAATGGGAGTAACTGATGAAATGTATAGTCACAAAGAGATGCATCCTCATTATCCTCATAGGAAATGATATGATACCAAACACAGCAGCTCAACTTGAACTGTATTATTACTTAATTTTATAAGTGGCTATAACGGTGGCAAACCGGTGCCTCAATTTATTAGCAGCCTTAGATTAACATGCGAAACAATACCACTTTCTCATGACAGTAGCTAAACAGTAGCACAACACCAATAGAGATGACAAAGCTCGATCATATGGATGAAATCCATGGGCCGGTACCAACCTTTGTCAGGAGGCTTATTGTGTAGAGCATGCAGATGAAGCACTTCTCCGGAACCATCCGTTATTATCTACCGTGGTTGCCATGCTTACTATAAACTCCTCGATTAGTTTAATGTTTCCAACATCTTCTTGTGCAGTTCCACTAAAATATATGTTATCTTCAAACAAGATCCCTGTTTGCACAAGTAGAGATAATTACATATTACATTAAGAGTGGCATCAAATCACAGTGGCAAAACAATTGCTCGTTCCAGCCATAGCAATAAATTAAGATGCAAAACTATAACATTACTTTTGTCATCACAGTTCCAGTGCTTCATTACAGCACCGGGAGTTGATTTTTGTTCTTCTTCCGCTTGTTCTTCCCCTTCATCACTTGGTTCAATAACAGACAAGCTTCGCCTTCAATGTAAGACTTGGCATGTCAATTAGGGAGCACAAGTATAGCACTAAACAACAACATTATTTTTCTGATGACAGTAGCAATATACAGGCCAACAGTTGCGAAATATCATTATCTTACCTCAATGGGATATTACGGTGCACATACATATTGGAAGTCTGGTCTCCTTTTGTGCACTTCACTAAAATCAAGCAACATTATCGTATAAGTAGTAAAACATATGAAAGCACACTGCAAAATCATGTGGAAGAAGGCTAGTACTGACCTCTCATGACGCGGAATTCAAACAACTCACAAGAAGATCTAAAACAAATTTGCCAACACAGATAGGAAGTCAGATCTCCTCTTGTGCAGTTCCACTAAGATCAAGCAATCAAGCAACGTTGTCGGTGTGACATTTTGGTTGAACTGCACAAAACACTCTTAAAACAAAAGTGTTTTGTGCAGTGCAACAAAAGGTCGCAATAGCAACGAGGTGAGGTAGATAACCCTGTTTACACAGTGGTGCAAAGGAAACAATTACTGGTTAATAATGGTGGATGACACAGAAGCCCACAAAAAGAAGCATCTAACTTATCTAAATGGGAAAGAAAGCAAGACAGTAGCATTTCTCAAACAGCGGCATTGATTCATAAATTCCTTAAACATGTAATTTGCTTTTAACTGTGGCATTGCATTAATTTTTCCAGCGGCATTATTAGATTAACAACAGCTAAAGAGTCGTACGGGACAGTGGACACACCAGCACCATGTGCATCTACCGATGTATAAAGGGGTGATGCACAGTCTGTTGCAACAAAGAACAAACAACCAAGGAGCATATTTGTGTTGGTCCCAGTTTTGTTATCTTTAGACACCTTTCCCTGTGTGAGGGCAGCAAATCTAGTCCTGCTCAAACTCAACAGCCTTGTCCCCCACCCACAAAAAGATTAGTTCGTTACAGATGTGTGTACTGCATCTATCATTGTTTTCCCTTTTTAACCAACGTAGGTGTTGGATAGCCAGTCTATACTACCTTCCCCCCTTCCTTTCCTCTTTGAACCACGTCCTAGATTCATGCTATACAACTTTCCCCACTACTTTCCTATTTGATCAAACACCTAGATTCGAGTGCAGAAGCGAAAAAAATCCACATGCAGCTAGAGCAATGCATGTGGATTAAGTAAATTATACCTTAAGGTTCTTGATGTGTGGCTCAGTGGGCGGCCGGAGGCCGATCTGCCCACACTATGTACGACAGCGAGGAAGAAGGGGTCGGAGGCCCTCCCGCGCTACCTCTAGTTGAAAGAGAACAATGGCACCGATAGTGGATTCCCTCCCTCACTGACGGCGACAGCGTTAAGCCTCCTTCCCTTCCCCGGTGGACGAGATGCTGCCGGCTCTTTGACCAGCAGTGAGGGGAGGGAGGCCAACACAGTCTTGTTTAGATCTCGAGAGGGTGAGAGAGTGAAGAGAGAAACTGCAAGCGCTGAGGCTCCAGCATGTATCTCTACTCTCTACTCTTATAAAAGACTGAGTTGCTAATGATGGTGTGCCTGGCATCGTGTAATATAGACCGTCCGATCTATATCTGACGGATAGAAAGCAAACTATGGCAATTTTGCAAAAAGATACCCGCACCTCTCTCCATACTTGCAGATAAGGACTTCCCTCGTTCATCCTTTTCTCTCACAAGATAAACTACTCATAAAATGCATCTTGATATTCCGTGCAACGCACGGGCATCTTGCTAGTATATACTCCTATATAGTTGGAGTGGTTATCTTTTTGTCTCCATAAAAATCATTTTAAATTGTGCACGAAATGGAACTCTTTATTTAATTTCTCCCTCCATCATAGTTTACAGGGCACGCATCAACAATCTCTTGGACCAAGGTGATTAGCGATTGGACTGAAAAATAGCATCGGGAGTTATACCATGGCGCCCAATTACTGGAGAAATTAATGCGTACACACATGCATGGAGTGCTTTCAGTCCACGTACACACATGCATGCATTTATTCCACCCCGCGTACACACCTGTATGGACAGAAAATTTGGGCTTGGTTGCGGTTACGATGCCCTAATTAATTGGTATTAAACCAAACGCGCCTAAAATCCCTCCGGTGGTGGAAATGCATGAGAATTGAAGCGGTCCCTGTAAACTGTGATGGAGGGCAATGCTAATACGCGAAAAAAATTAAATCTCGAAGGAGTCAATTCGGAGTTAATGCTCCACGCCTACCGGTCGCACTTACTATCGTTCACGTGTGGTACACGACCCTCCGAAGTGAACATTAACTAAATCTGGCAGGCATTGCCATTGTTGTGCAACCCGGTACCCGGACAATCCATGGCAAGGCGTAGTCGCAGGCGGCCGGAATGCTCCAAATCCGACAGCCGCGTGCGTCAAATCACGCGGCTGCAGATATAGCGGTTGATCGCCGGCGCATGAACCTATGTGTGCGTGTGTGTGTTTATTTTTAACCGCTTGTGTGTGTTAGAGAGAACGACACATCGACCTACAGAGAGATTGTGTGTAGTACTACGATTTAGCCGCGAGAGTCGGTGCATCCTCTCATTTTCGGGCGTCCGGTCGGGACAGCAGCCACGCCCGCTCCTGACCACCCTAGCCCACCCAAACCCCCTCCATCGGCCATGCGCGCTTCCCGCCCGAAATGGTTAGCGCCGCTCCAGAGAATTGGTGCCACATTCATGCCCATGCAGAGCGGACGCGACCTCTCACTGGCGCCTGCGTTGAAGGGAGAAGCGGATTCAACGAAGAGTGATGGTTGCTTCATACATCCAACTTACTACCGGGTCTGTGTGATTTGACGGCTCATTGGTCATTATTACTGAGGTGGTACGAGCGTGCTGAGTCTCAGTTGCACTGTACACTTTACTTTGGTGCATGACACATGCACCGAATGCTGGATGTCCCACGTTTCAGCGAAAGGAGGTAGATCATCTCCACTCTTTACAATTTTCTCCAGTCTTGCAGCGGAGGAGTGCGAAAGCAGCGAAAACACGGCAGCTCAGTGATTAGATGGCCCACCTAACACTATCACCATATCTTCTGGACACCGTGTGACACCTAACTCTTTAGTAGCAGTACATAGTACGTACTGTAATTTCTCAGCGAGATAAATTTGTACAATGCTATGAAGCTTCCAGCTTCTATTTCATGTATCTTGCATTCAAGGTTGCCCCGTTGCAACATTCCATCAAATACAAAGGAGACTAACATGCATGCTATTGCATCTCAATGATTCACAGATCATAGCCAATATGTACTCCCTCCGTTCCAAAATAAGTGTCTCAACTTTATGCCAACTTTAGTACAAAGTTGTACTACTAAAGTTGACACTTATTTTGGAACAGAGACAGCTAAAGAAAAAAATGATCCATGCAGTCCCTAGGCCTTGAACCCTAAACCCTAATCAGGCTTTAATTTGCTGGCGACGTTGAACCTTCCGAAGAAATGAAGTTTGCAACCCTTTGACCATCAGATCATTTTGTGCAGTTTCACTAAAATCGAGCTGAGCATCCCTGTGGCAAAGAAATTGAAGAAGCGTGATTAGAATAAGACTAGTGGGACTAGTTGATGAGATATAAACTCATCACAAATACAGTAGAAGCCCATAAAGGTACGTGCGGGGCAAAGAAGTAGAGAAATATCCACATGGAAGGATGTGGGCAGCTGGGGCAGTGGTGCAAGCCGGCTGTAAAGGAAGTTGTTCCTGAGGGATGTTGAGATGTAGCTAGCTTAGAGGAGGGCGGCGGGAGGCGGCAACTGCCCACGTCGCGGCAGTGAGCAAGGGATGAAGGCAACCACATCGGCTTTGTGAGAGAGAACGGAGGGGACCCCTGATCGGGACGCGCCGACAGTGGGTTTTCCCCGTCGGCGACGACGACCGCATCTACACAAAGCATCCACCCCTTCCCCCGGCGGACATAATCCGCCTGGATGTTAGAGATGTGGCCACAGTCGTTTTGTGCGAGAGAGTGCGAAGAGAGCAACCCCAGCAAGCAACCCTGTAGGCTCCTGGCTATATATATAGTGGAGCAGTTTCTTTTTCTCTCCATATGAACCTATTTATATTGCGTACGTTCATGCATGGTTCCCGACCCTCCATTAAGTGAGTAACTACTACTAGACGCATCAAATTATCACGTGGGCTGCATCATCATAAAGAAATGAGCTCCATCGTGTCACGTGTGTGGTTGGGGAAGACGCAAAGAGTGCTACTAGTACTATGTGCGTGGGTGCGTGCACCTCTTCTCTTCGTCTAGCAACAGTGGGAGTAATTTCAGTAGTAACATCGAGTCCAGCTCAGCAAATTTGCTTATGTGGCAATGAGTTAATGAGGAGACAGGTAGTTTGAGTAACTTAGCTAGTTACTGTAACATAACATGTCCCAATGCAATATGAGTCTATAACCTAATAAATGAAGCTTTGCATGACACAACACTTATGTTACTACCTACTATGATTGAAGGTAGTAACATAGTCTAGGGATATGTGTATGTTACTAGTGTATGTTATTACTCTCCATTGTGGCTAGTCTTCGAGCATGGTTGTTAAAAGTATAGCCCACTACTCTACCACACTGTTATTATATGGGCAAAGAGTATAGGCAGTAATAATGACTAATAAGCCGTCAAATCACGAGGCCCACCTTTCTCTATGTTTGACCAAGGAAGCAGCCATCATTTCACTCCTCGTTGAATATCCATCCGCTGCTACCTCCACAAATAAATAAAAATCCGCTGCTACCTCCGCATCATGGTTAATAATATAGCCATGTCAATCACGACGTAGAAATATCATTCAATGATACAATAGGGCTGGCTCTAAGGCTGGTGATTTTTTTTACTTTGTCTCTTTCTCTTTTTGTCTCATTTACTCATTTTACATAGGAGCATGTGTAGAGGATGGCTATTCTTTTCGATGGGACTTCTTCATGGGGTTTAAGACTAAGTAGCTCCGAATTATTCCCGCTGCCCACCACTCTGAATCGTGCCATCTATGATAGTACTCCCATTGCAACAATGAGGTCCACTAGGTCTAGCACGTCCTGTAAGAAGAGACTGTCATGCAAAACATACATTCTTGTTGCCTTCTTCCTCATACAGTACGTACTACTACTACTCGTTCTCCTATAAACCTTGCGCTTGGCATCTCAAAAATATTAACCTTGCGCTTGGCTCTTTGCCTCTTCGGGAAGTCGAGCAATGATGGTACTACAGTATATGGTTCTGGCTATCTAAGACCGAATGAATTGCTGCACGTCCACCACGTGGGCGAGGGTCGAGGGATGAGGGGCGAGGGAGAGTGCGTACTACTACGTCTGTTTCAATATGGACTACATACAGAGCAAAATGAGCGAATCCACGCTCTAAAATACGTCTATATACATCACTGTTTGGAGTATGTACTAGTAGTTCATATCGAAATCTGCTAAAAGACATACTCCCTCTGTCCCATAATATAAGAGTGTTTTTGACACTACACTAGTGTCAAAAACACTTTTATATATGAGACGGAGGGAGTATATTTCAAACAATATGATAATCTCTCTAACCAAGGTAGGTACGACGAGTATATACATCTAACGGAGGGAGTAGTAAAATTTTCTCCTCGTCCTGCGAGCCACCGCATGCGTGGGCGAGGGAGCGGGCGTAGGCGTAGTAAGCAAGCTTCTCCTCGTCCTGCGACTCTGCGAGCCACCACGCCCGTGGGCGGGGGAGAGGGCGTACTAAGCAAGCTTCTCCTCGTTTTGCGAGTTGACGGGACACATCAAAAGTAATACAGAGCATCTCCAGTGTATAGAGCCTTGCCTCGTAGGTAGACCCCACATGGTTTGCCTCTTTTTAAATAACGTGTCAAGTCGCAATTTGTTTGTTCACCCGTGGTACACGATCCTCCATCAAGTGGACAACCAGTACACATGTCAAATTACCACGTGGGCTGCCTTTTCGTACAGAAATGAGCTCCACCATGTACCCACGCGAGTGTGGTTGGGAAAGAGACGGGAGTACGTGTGCCGTGCGTGCACCTCTTCTCTTCGTGCATGTCCCCCACCTACATGGGTGTGTGTGAGAGAGATACAAACCTAGAGAGATGGCATGTGCGTTCATGAGTGTTTTTTGTTATGGGGGGGGTGATTTCATGAATGTATTTGTGGGAATATGTGTCGATGATATCTCAAACAAAATTTTGACACATGCAATGTGTGTGAAATAGAGGCCTATCTATATCATATATAGAGGGGGCGATCCACGAGAAGAGAGGGAGGGGTCATAGATATCGAGAGAGTCGAAGAGAGGATCAAGTGTGTGGGTGCGAGATCGATGAAGAGAGCCATCGAAATTGTGTGTGTGCACGTCAAAGATATAGGGCGACTGGCCTACCGGAACGCCAGAGGGCAGAGGGCAAGTTTGTGTGTGGCAGGGAGACATGACTAGAGCACTCGATGTATCGGTGTGTGTGGGGGGGAGGCAGAGACCTAACTAGAGAGGTAGATCGACTCGTATATGTGCTAAGAAGGAGAGACCTAGCTATGTCTTGAGGGAGATCGGTCGACATCCATACATAAGTGAAGGAAGAGAAATAGGTTGGGACAGAGAGAGAGAGAGAGGGAGAGAGAGAGAGAGAGGTAGAGTGCCGGAGGGGTGGTGGAGTTGCTTCTCGGAGATGGTGGGAGAGGCCTACTAGACAAACTGAGGGTACAACTGCAATATCAAGAAGACTGGGGATGTGTTTCTGTGTGTGCGTGTGCGTGATAGATGTGTTGGGAGGCATGCATGGATGATGAAGGGGGACCATGTGTTTGGTAAGCAGACCTAACTAGATCGGTAGATCAATTGTTGTGTGTAGGAGGAAGGGAGATACATAACTAATGAGGTAGATCGATCGACGCATGGGGAAAACGTTATAAACGACCTAGCTAGCTATATGTATAGTGGGAGATCGGTCGGTGTACATCCATTTTTTAGAGGCAAATAAGGCCCAGAGAGACGGATAGAGAGAGAGAGAGATGGAGCTAAGGTGGTGCGAGAGGCCTACTAGCTAGATAGGGGGAGGAGTGTGCGATTGTGAGATCGATGAAAAGAGGGGCGAGAGTTTACATGTGTGTGGGACCGTATGAGAGACATGAGGCATGGACAGAGAAAGGAGGAGATGGGAAGTGTGTGTGTATGTGGTAGGCAGACATCACTGGAGAGGTTTATCGATCGGTGTGTGTCGGAAAGAAGGAGTTGTGGAGACCGTGGGAGAACGACCTAAAAAAAAGAATGTGCACGATGGATAGAATGCTGAGGGAGGGGGGACGAGGAGGGCGTGTGCATGAACAAGAGAAAGTTAGTGCTAGCTACAAAGGTTAGAGGATTGTGTGGGTGTAAGAGACTAACAAAGATCATAATTCGATATGAAAGTGGATTCATATATTTGAATAAGAGATCATAGTGTTATAAACCTATGCATGCATGAATATAGCGGTGATACACGTGGTGTGGTTTTGGACATGTTATACTATAATGTGATAATGCGTGGCGTTTGCAACTCATAGCTAAATATCGAACAATCTAAACCATACTATATATCGAACAATCTCACATTTTATTTGAATTTGTGATACTGTGTGGCGTTTGCATCTCATAGCTAAATACTTGTAGGCTTAGGGGGCGGGGCACCATACATTATGTGATAAACATATTATACATATGAGACATGGTTTAGATTATGAAGATCTAGCTAGAGCTTGAAATGTACTGTGATTTGAAATCAACATAAAGTGGATTCAAAAAATCGAGTTCGAGTTTATATAGTACACATGGTTCATATCTAAATCGACAGTAATCATGTGGTGTACTGTGAAGATAATATACAAACGATGGTTTAACTTGACAATAATGGTGATTGTAGATCTTATTAAAATAGAGAAATGAATTCAAATGGTTTAACTTGACAACAGTCATGATTGTAGATCTTATTCAAATAGAGAAATGAATTCAAATTTATTCCATGTTGAAGCGGTAGTATATACGTTTGGAATGCACTAAAATGTTCATTGGAGTAGCAGGTTGCATGCATTATACACGTAGAGAAATATTTTAATTGAACATAACATGGATTCAAAGTTTTGAATGGCATTTGTAGTGCGAATTGATTTGGTACAGTACACGGGACTAGACTCTCTTGTGTGGTGCAAATTGATTTCTTTTTGGTATTTTCGTCGAGGGAAGTGCGAATGGATTTGTTATAGTATACACGTTAGGCTTGTCCGAAAATTTCAACCCGCGCCTTGTTATCCCGAAATTTTAAGATATCTCTTTGTCTCGTTGTGCTCCTAAAATTCCCTCCATGTCAACCCGCCCCTTGCTATCCCAAAATTACAACGCGTGCGAAAACTCCCACCTCCTGCGAAATCCCGACACACGAAATTCCCGTGATACCCCGGAACCGAAAGAACCTCCTAGCTCAAATCGGTGGGGATACTTTCATAACTTACCCCACATTTCAGACAAGTGCGTCCCTAAGCCATGGTTCCCCCCTCCCATCCCATCCGCTCCCCATTCATACACCGAGGCTGCGAAAACCCGCGAAGCCCCACACCCTCCTTCGTCCGCCACCCAGCCGGAGCCTCTTCCCCAACGACGTCGTCCACAGCAACACCTGAACATCCCTCATCCACCGCACCGGATGAGGATCCATCATCGTTCTTGTAGTCTCGCCGGTTCAGCCACCCCGTCCTCCACCTCCAAGGAGCTGCCCCGACATTCCCCTTGTCTTTCGAGCCACCTCCATTCCCACACCGCCGTCTTCACCTGCACAACTGGAAGAGCAGCATCATCACCGATTCCTCGGATGAAGCTGAGGCCTAATCGGCGCCACCAAAGAGGTTCTACACTAATCGCTGCATTTTCTTCTTGATTCGATCTCACGGTGCTGCCGGCGCTCGGTCCCGAGCCACCATGTCGTGGCTCCATCTACGGCGGCGTCGCCGGCCACTTCCTCCACGGTGTCTCTCCCTCGGCGGCGACGTCCACATCAGTCAGAGCTGCTGCTACTGCTGCTCCGGCTCTCACTGGCCCTGCTGCTGCTGCTTTGGCTCTCGCTCATGCTGCTGCTCTCCTCTTGCTCTCGGTCCCCTGCCTGGTCTGCTTTGGCTCTTGCTCGCACTGCTCTTGCTCTTGCTCTCGGTCCCCTGCCTGGTCTGCTCTGGCTCTTGCTCGTGATGCTGCTCTTGCTCTTGCTCTTGCTCGTGCTGCTAGTCTACTCTTGCTCGCGCTGCTGCTGCACGAGCAGCAGCTCTGGCTCTCGCTCGAGCTCCTGCTGCTGCTACCCGAGATGCTGCTACATGACCGGCCGCCCTGGCTCTCACATGCGCTGCTGCTCTGGGCGCTGCTGCTGCTCTGCCCCGGCTACTCTCCGGTAGTATGGTCCCAGCTGGAGCGGCTACCGATTTAGATCACTGCTACTCTGCCACTAGTGCTCAAGCGGCCAAAACTATTAGTGCATTGCTTTTCTGCTACTAGTGCGTTCAGTTTCGACATTAAAATTCAGTTTCGACAGCAAAATTCAGTTTCGATGGTGAAATTTAGTTTCGACAGTTAAATACAGTTTCGACAGTTAAGTTCAGAGATGAGCGGCTGACGCATTTTACATCTAGCACTTTTTGGTTATGTATTTTACATCATCTATCGGAGATGCTATTAGGGCATGTACAATGGTGCTATCTTAAGAGTGCCACGTAGGATAAATGATGAGGTGGAAGAGAGAGAACTCATAAGAAAAGGCTTGTCTTCTCTTATTTAAGAGAAGACAAGAGATGATCTCTTAGCATAATATGTCTCACCACATTTTTAGGAATAGCTAGTTATTGAAGATAAGGCTAAGAGATGACCCATTGTAGACATTTTTTCTGTCATCTCTAAAATACATGCAAGACTTAAGATAAGACTATCTTATCAACCATTGTACATGTCCTAGAATACCAGTTTAGGTTAACGTTGTCTCTCTTGTCCTGCTTCAGCCTCGCCGTCATACACCTCACCGGAGCTGCTCCAATGACGAAACCCTCCATCACAGCGGAGCAGTACCCTTGGCTCCATCTTCAGGCGCCTAAGATCTTCTTCCCCTCCTCCGACTACCACAACAGCCACATCATCCTTAGTGACCAACCCAATGATGCTGAGATCGACATGGCTTCGCCAAAGAGGTTGTATACTTGCTGCATCGCTTTTTTACTCGACATGTTATATATATTGTCCACTGAGCACACGTAGTAACATGAAATACGATTAGTTTCTCCTATATAACATGCAGTGAGGTACCATGCAACTTAGCTATCCGTGATGGACTCTCTCGAAAGCCATCATTATTTTATTTCTGCGTGTTTGAGCTGTGCATGTGTAGATGGGCCTGGCAGTTGAGTTAGTAGGGCAGTGGCCTGGGTCCAAAGTAGTACAAGTAGCACAAAAACATTTTTGGAGTGTAGGCTTTTGCCTGTTCAAGCCTGCCTACTAGAATTGCCAGTGGTTGAAAGGAAAAGTGAAGGAAAAACATAGGAATTGGAAAGTTTCCTATGGTACTACTTTTAATGCATTTGGTTCAAATGAATGGGGCAAAGGAAAACTGTAGGATTTGTTCCTTTAGTATCTCTTTCAAAGTAAAACCGTAGGAATTTTAATATCCACTTGGCCCTCCTTTTCAAATTCCTATTCATGAAGAACAAGACTAAGTGATAGTACCATAATAGCATTATTAGTGTACATTTTCTTGTGGTTTGACTTAATTTGACCATGCTTCTTTGCATTCCTGTGACATTCCAATTCCTGTGAACCAAACACCCAGATTGACTGAAATCCTGTGATTTTAAATTCTCTGTTTTGCGCATGCATTCCTATCCTATTACTGTGTATTTTCTATCCCTGTGTTGTTAGAATCCTCCAATTCAAATGAGCCCTTACAGAATTACTTCTCTTACAGATAGTTGTCAAAGAAAACCTTGTGTGGTTTGCCCCGCTCCTGCTGCGCCGTCGTCCACCCCAGCTCAGCTGCTCCAATGACTGAAGGGTCCACCACAACAGGGATTCGCCCTCCAGACTGTCTTTCGCCACCTCAGATCTTCTTCCCCGCCGCCGGCAGCCACGACAACTGCATTACCATCATCAATTGAGCAGATGACCTCGAGGACTATACGGGTCCACAAGAGAGGTCGCACTCTTTCGTGCCCACTTACATTATGCATCGCTTAATATGACATGCTACTTTTTCATCTTGTTCATCGATTAAACTCTGAGTCAGCTCCAAACTAATGCTCAAACTTGAGTTTTTAAATGGTTCTGGGGTACATATCGAGGCCGCAATCAATAGTATCTGTCTACTATCTGGTTAATCTCTGGTGTGTACTATGAGTTTCATGTTGGGTGGGAAAGAAATAGTAAAGAAGCCATTATCTGTATTTTTTAACTGAAGCCATTATCTGCCTGCTATCATTGGTTTTGGGTCTATCCACAGGTTGCTACCATCACTCTAGATTTCTGCATGCACTCCTTACATAATCTCACTATGTTTTATTCCTATGCACGTCAATTATTGTACACAATGGAACTGAACATGTAGAGCAAAAGAGACGAGCCTTGCGTGGTAATAAAATTTCATGCAGACATCGCTCCATGGTGTGGGCGCAAAGGCAGCCCCCCTCCACCCATTTCAGATTGTAATCAAGAGGAAGATAACTATTCTGAGGGGAATTCAGAAGGAGCAGACCACTCCTATTTAACCCCTGAGGTCTTCGCTCTAAATTGGCATGCTGATGTCGGCCATATCATGCATATGGTGCGTTGCATTGCTTACTTTATACATCAAATATGTCATCTACTTAGTTTAGACATGCTTTGTGTGAATGCCATCTGTTTAGTTTATGTATCGCATATGTGAATTATGCAACGCCATCTTGTTTAGCAAGGCATCATATATGTGAATTTTGCAATGCCATCCTGCTTAGCTAGTCATCTTATATGTGAATTATATCATGCCATCCTTTTTTTTATTACGTATTACATTTGTCAACAATGTTAGTACATTCAACTACTCTTCGTGTGCATCAGCCATTTGACACGGTGATGGAAAAATCAGGAGTGAAAACAAGGTCTTCAGAGCAGACTATGCTATCTGACAAAGCGCATATCTCATTGGTTACAGATAGCTCCTCAAAGGAGGATTCAGAGACAGATGACCAGTCCTATTTCCCCCCGAGGTGTATGCTCTAACTTGGCAGGGTTATGTTGCTCATATCGTGCGTATGGTGTCTTGCATTGCTATGTCATTTGCTTAGTTTAGACATGCTTTGTGTGAATGCCACCTGTTTAGTGTCTAATTACCACATATGTGAATTATGCAATGCCATCTTGTTGCAAGACATTATATATGTGAATTATGCAATGCTATCTTGTTGCAAGGCATTATATATGTGAATTATGCAATGCCATGCTGTTTAGCCAATCATCATATATGTGAATTATATCATGCTATCCTTTTTTTGTATTACGTATTCCATTTGTCGACAAAGTTTGTATGTTCAACTACTCTTCCTATGCATCAGCCATTTGAAGCGGTGATGGAAGTATCTGGAGTGAAAACAAAGTCTTCAGAGCAGACAATGCTACCTGCTAAAGCAGACATCTTGCTGGTTACAGATAGCTCCTCAGAGGAGGATTCAAAGATAGATGACCAGTCCTATTTCCCCCCTGAGGTCTATGCTCAAACTTGGCAGGGTTATATTACTCATATCATGCATATGTTGTCTTGCATTGTGTCGTGGGAAACCACGGCCACCTATGGGGCCATGAGCCCCTTTTGGTTCGGCGGGGGGATGGGCACGTTGCACAAAGAGCGGAGAAGCATCGTGCAGCACGACAGAGATCACACATGCAGTCATTACCCAGGTTCGGGCCGCCGTGAGGCATAAAACACTACTCCTGCTTTGGTGGATTGATGGTGGATAATGGTGGTGAACGTAGCACACTTGCCCGGCAAGGTCGCTCTGGGGGCGAGAGTGGCTACGCGCGTATGGATATGCGAGGGTCCAACCCTTTCTACGGTCGCCATGGGCCTCCTTTTATAGATAAAGGGGTCACCACAGTGGCAAATTAATCTTTGCATACTGATTAGATAGCTAACAGTGCTATCATATCTAACTCTGCAGGCTGACAGAGCGCATTAAATGCGCCGCTCAGTGTCACATCACAGCTCGCCCGGCAGGCCCTACCGGTCTGTTTTGCCAGCTTTGCACCTGCTCGCTTGACACGTCTCAGGACGGGTGTCATATGGTGGTGTTTGCTGTAGGAAGTGGCTGCCATGTGGCAGAAAGCAGCCACTTAGTCACCTTGGACCTTGACACCGCTTCGATTACTGACTTGCGTCGCTTGTGAGGTGGAGCGGTGGAGTGGCTTGCCTCCGCCAGCCCCAGCAGGCCTGCCGGGATGATCTGGGAGCTTGCTTCCGGGGCAAAACCCAACCCTGCCCGGCAAGGTAGGTCCTTCCTTTAGCGACGCCTTGTTCTTCTGGCTCACCTTGGCCTTCTTGACTTGCACTTGGATCCTTCGAAGGAATTGATCCTCCTTGTTTGGTATGATCTTGGTCTTGTAATCTTGTCTCTGGCCTGTGCACAGTCCGTGCAATGGACCCAGGGTCTGTTGCACTGACACATTGCTTAGTTTTTACATCATATATGCGATTGCCATCTGCTTACTTGCTTAGTATATAAATCATATATTTGAATTATATCATGCCATCATGTTTACATAGACAACATATATCTGAATTATGGCATGCCAACCCATTTAATAAAGACATCATATAGTTATATCATCTCATCCTGTTTAGTGTTTACAGTCATCATATTTTGAATTATGTCATTCTATCTGTGAATTATATCATGCTATCATGTTTTCGTAGGTGACATGTATGTGAATTATGGCATGCCAACCTATTTAATAAACACATCATATAGTTGTATCATGTCATCCTGTTTACATAGTCATCATATTTCGAATTATGTCTTTCTATCCTGTTTAGTTAGCCATCACATATGTGAAATTGTGTCATGCTATCCTGTTTGGTTAGACAACATAAATGTGAATTATTGCATGCCCTCTTTTGGAGCCCCCGGGCCTGGCACGAACGAGCCGCTGGGCATCGTCGGGGTAGGCCCTAACCAGTGCACAGGCAAAAATGTAAGGGCGGCTCCGCCCTTTGAGATCTTCTTCGCTTCTTCATTAACCTGAGCTCAGGTCAGTTTCCGGTTTTCCCACGCGTCGTGCAGCGCCAATTGTGGTGGGGCCATTCTTGCAATGGCCCATGAATGACTTTAACGCATGGGCGGGTAACTGCCAATTCACTCTTCCCACCGCGCCCTTATCCTTAGCCACGTATGCCGCATGCATTGAGTGGGGTAGGTAAATGTAGGCGCGTGATGCGGGAGAGCATCCAGGCAGGGGCCCGATCTTCTTGGATTGGTGGAGGAGGACGGCGGGTACTCGCCGGGGAATCAGCCCCCACCCCAGCTCGCTTATAAAAGGAGGTGCGGGGGAGGAGCGGAGGCATTCATCCATGTTCTTCTCCTCCTCCGCCTTCTGCTTCTTTTGGGTATGCTGAAAGGAAGAGCCTGGGGCCAGCCCCCGGGCCCTAGATTGGAGTTTCGTGTGAGCCCCATGGGGGCGCTCGGGAGGCGCGGTGGTAGCACTGGAGGTGGCGACTCTGGTGTCCTCGTCGCCGGGTCGCCCGTGGCTTCAACTTTAATGACATGCGACGCAAACGACACCATGTCGAGGCCCATAATGGGCAGAAGGTGTGGTAGTTGATTGCGGCCTATCCCCCCTTTTCCTGCGGCGTTGGAGGGAGGTTGCAAAAACTATTCACCATTGGTTAGGGCGGACCCTATCTCCCCGTACTCTGCCCGTCCGGTGCATGGGAGAGCCTCTAGTCCTTGTGCACGCTTCCTTAATGGACGGGGTCTTCATGTTGCTGGGCCATCGGGGACGCCCATGCTCTTTGTGGGAGTCTCCTAGGGCGCACGGCATTCGCATCGAAGGTGGCGGCAACCCACGACGCGTCAAGAACGGGGGCGACCATTCCGACGAGTCGTGTTTGCCGATGACTCCGTCTGGGTTCCCGGCAGTGCCACCGCCTGCGTGTGCCCTCCGGTTTCTTCCTCTTAGCCCATCGACGGTGTTCTCCTGATCCTGGGGATGCGCCAAATCCAGGCCCGCCTTCCGCCTTCTCCGTTCCTTCCTGCGATTTCCTGAAGGAGATGGACAAGGGCAATGGGCATCACGGGGCACTTATCTTTTTTTAGTCTTAAATCTATAGGCACTTGCCAAATTTTAGTTCAAATAATGTAATCTCTTATATCCATGTTTATGTTCCGTGAGATTTGTACTTGTTGATCAGCATATTAATGAAAAAGATAAGCTTTGTCGGGTACTTGTGCATGTATGATATCCATGCAGAGGTGAAACGCCTCCATACTTTCACGTAAACAAGTACATCCCGGTAAGCTACCTTGCCGGTACCCTATAGGACCGCTGCCGTGAGGCTGAGCCTGCCGAGTGCAGAACCCATTGGGAGAGACCAGCCCCCCGCCAACCCCTTTCAGCCAAAGGCCACTACAACCATATTAACCGAAGCAACGTTCGTGTCAGTAGATGGGAGCACCTTTGTTTCCGAGGCGGTGAGGTTTTCATATGCACAAGTCCTACTCACGGAACATGTATGGATAAGAGATGGAACTTATCTGTTAGGCTTGCCGGAGACCGTAGTGCTGGCTTGTCTCCGTATCCTCTTCCTGGGACAAAGTCCATGGTAGGAGCCTGTAGTTTATGCAAATGAAGATGATGCCAGATGCAATCTATCTACATGATCATGCAACCTATCTACATGAATCATGCAATGCTTATTAAATGCTTATGCATGCATGCAACTTGTCGGGGGCCCCCAGCACTTCATTTATTTCTCTGTTGCTCAGGATCTACGCCTGGCTTTGTACAAGGGGTTACATGCAGCTGAGGCAAGGCCTGTACAAAAGGGTGGCTGCCGGGCAGGGCCCGACAGCCGCGCCTTACGGGTAGAACTTGCGGAGATGCTCAATATTCCATGAGTTTTGCAATTGAATGCCATCTCCGGTCATCAGACGGCCTGCGCCAGGTCTGGTGACTCGTACTACCCGGTAAGGGCCTTCCCACTTCGGTGACAGCTTGTTTGTACCCTTGGCGGACTGAACGAGCCTAAGGACAAGGCCGCCTTCCTCAAAACACCGGGCATGAACCCTGCAGCTATGATAGCGACACAGGGCTTGCTGATAGCATGCAGCACGTGTAGCAGCCTGGAGACGGTTCTCCTCGAGAAGCACGGCGTCGTCATGCATGTGCTATTCCTACACTACTTCATCGTAGGCAAGCACTCAAGGTGACCCGTAAATGAGTTCCGTGGGGATAACTGCTTCTGCCCCATAGAATAGGGAGAAGGGAGTCTGCCCGGTAGCTCAGTTTGGTGTCGTTCTGAGGGACCAAAGAACCACCGGCAGCTCATTGATCCATTGCCTGCCGTGCTTCCGCAGCTTATCAAACGTTCTCATCTTGAGTCCTCGCATCACTTCAGCATTCGCCCTCTCAGCTTGTCCATTGCTTCTGGGATGTGCGACAGATGCAAATGAGATCTTGCTTCCGAGGGCATGAACGTATTGCATGAAGGTGCGGCTCGTGAACTGGGTGCCGTTGTCGGTGATGATCCGGGCAGGGACCCCGAAGCAGCACACCAATACTTTCAAGAAATTGATAGCTGGCTGAGCAGTCACCTTTCTCACGGCATCTACTTCTGGCCACTTTGTAAACCGATTGCAATGAACTAGAATTCAAAGCCCCCGGTAGCTCGGGGGAAAGGGCCAAGGATATCGAGCCCCCAGACCGAAAACGGCCATGACAAAGGGATTGTCTGGAGTGCTTGGGCAGGCATATGGATATTTTTGGAATGGAACTGACAGGCTTCACACTTGGTGACGAGCTCAACCACATCTTGGAGGGCTGTGGGCCAATAGAATCCTTGTCGGAATGCTTTCCCAACCAAAGCCCTTGATCCAATGTGGGAGCCTCACATGCCTTTGTGAATCTCTGCCAGCAGTTCGTTTCCTCCTTCCTGGCAAATGCCCTTCAATTTCACACTGTTGGGCCTTCTTCTGTATAGTGTGTCATCAATAAACTGATACATACTGACCCTCCGGGATACTCTTTCAGCTTCTTCTTGCTTTTCGGGAAGTTCTCCGGTTTGGAGGAAATGGACTATGTGCCTTGCCCAAGTTGGAGCCTGAGGCTCGGCAACGAGGACTAGCGGCACCTCCTCATTCTTGGGGGCGCATCCCTTGACTGCGGGGACCAGTGGCCCGGCAGGAGGGTGCAGCTCGGCAAGCGAATGGGAGTTGTTCCCGGTAGGGTCCCTGCCAGGAGCCCCAAAAGGCTCTATCGGGAGAGGCTTAGCGGAGTCCAATTTCCTCCTCTTTCGGGCCATTGTTGTCGGGGATACGAAGGGCTGAGTAAGATGGAGAACAAAAGTCCCTGGTTCCACAGGAAGCTTCTGCGCAGCGCACTTTAACAGGTGATCAGCAATGCTGTTTTCCGCACGGGGTACGTGCTCTGTTTGCAATCCGTCAAAGTGCTCCTCCGATCTTATCACTTCCTCGACGTATGCCTCCATCAATGGGCTTTGGTAATCCTTGTTTACTTGTCTCACCACCAGTTGTGAATCTCCTCGAATGATCAGCTTCTTGATTCCCAATTCTGTGGCAATCCTGAGCCCAGCAAGAAGCCCTTCATATTCTGCTGTATTGTTGGTCGCCTCCTCCCGGGGAAAGTGCATCTGGACGATGTACTTTAAGTGCTCTCCAGTGGGAGCCACGAGAAGCACGCCAGCCCCTGCACCTTGTAGGGAGAAGGCACCATCGAAATACATGATCCATTCTTGGGGCGCTTCCTTGCCAGGGATAACTGTTTCCTGTACTTCTTCCTCAGGGGTTGGCGTCCATTATGCAATAAACTCTGCAAACGCCCTGCTCTGGATTGTTGATGTGCTTTCAAACTTTAGGCCAAAGCTGGATAACTCCAATGCCCACTCCACTATCCTGCCGGTGGCCTCTGGGTTTCGAAGTATCCTTTGCAACGGGAAGCGGGTGACAACCGTGATCTCATGGGCTTGGAAGTAGTGGCGCAGTTTCCTTGAGGCCATGACAAGGCCAAAGATCAATTTTTGCACGCCAGAGTACCTGGATCTAGCCCCCTGTAACACGGAGCTGATGAAGTATACTGGGCGCTGCACCACCTTCTTCCTTGCCGTGTCCTTGGGGTTGCTTCCGCTGTCGTGCTCTTCTTTGTCCTGATCCGTATCTGGCCTTCCCGGGCCGCTCTCTTCCTCTTCCCCGGGCAGGACACTTGCTGATGTGGCTGCTTCTTCCACTTCTCGCTACGCAACTAGGGCTGCACTAACCACTTGATTAGTTGCTGGCAGATATAGCAGTAACGGCTCTTGTGGTTTGGGTGCGACCAAAGTAGGCACAAAAGACAAGTAGGCCTTCAAATCCTGTAGTGCTACATCTGCTTCCGGGGTCCACTTCATGGGTCTTGCGTCTTCAAAATCTTTGAAGAACGGCAAGGCACGCTCGGCAGACTTGGAGATGAATCTGCTAAGCGCGGCAACGCATCCTGTCAAACGCCTCACATCCTTAATTGTCTTGGGTGCCTGTATCTGCTCAATAGCCTTGATCTTATCGGGGTTGGCCTCTATCCCACGGTGGGACACAAAGAAACCAAGTAGCTTGCCTGAGGGAACGCCAAACACGCACTTCTCCAGATTCAGTTTCAAGTTGATCTTGCGCAGATTAGCAAATGTCTCTTCTAAATCCTGGATGAGGGTTGATCTGTCCCTGGTCTTGACCACAATATCATCCATATAGGCTTCAATGTTCCTGTGCAACTGTGGTTCAAAGCCAACCTGGACTGCTCTTGCAAAAGTGGACCCGGGACTCTTCAACCCAAAAGGCATGCGCACAAAGCAGTACGTGCCGCATGGGGTGATGAATGAGGTCTTTTCTTCGTCTTCCTTGGACATAAAAATCTGATGGTATCCAGAGTATGCATCCAGAAAAGAGAGCAACTCACATCCTGAAGTAGAATCCATGATCTGGTGGATGCGCGGCAAGGGAAATGGGTCCTTTGGGCATGCCTTGTTCAGATCCGTAAAATCTATGCAAAGCCTCTATTTTCCATTAGCCTTGCGCACAACCACTGGGTTTGCTAACCATGTTGGATGCAGTACTCCTCTGACCAAACCAGCTGCTTCAAGTTTCTTGATTTCCTCGGCAATAAACTGCTGCCATTCCAAGGCCTGCTTTTGAACCTTCTGCTTGACGGGCCGGGCATGTGGGCAGACAGCAAGGTGGTGCTCGATTACCTCCCTGGGAACACCGGGGATATCAGATGGTTGCCAGGAAAGCACATCGATATTTGCCTGCAGGAAGGTAACGAGCGCGCTTTCCTATTTGTCATCAAGGGTGGCGCTGATAGTGAAAGTACTATCAGCGCCAGCCAGTCCTGCCGCGACCTTTTTCACTTGGGGTGGAGCAGCCTTGGATCTCTTGCTATTGGAACTCTCTGGCGTGTCATCAATGGGCGCGGCACATTCCACAGAGGTACGCTTCCCGGATTCCTTACCAGTGCCTCTGCTATGCTTTTCCTTGGCGGGAACTGTGGCTTCCGCGACCTCTACCGCGTCCCGGTACATCGTATCCACGCAAATAATTGCGTCTTTCTTGTCTGACGTAACGGAAATGACGCCCATCGGCCCTGGCATCTTCAAGGTGTTGTAGGCAGAGTGGGATGCTTCCATGAATTTGGCTAGGGCCGGGCGTCCAAGGATCCCGTTGTACGACAGAGGGAGGTCGACCACATCAAACACAACTTTCTCAGTCCTATAGTTCAACTCTCCTCCAAATGTCACTGGCAACATAACATTTCCCTTAGGACGGCTCCTGCCGGGATTGACTCCTTGAAACATGCCTGTGGCCTTAAGTTCTTCCTCTGCTATCTGGAGTTTGCTGATAACCTTTGGGGAAATCAGATTCAACCCGGCCCCACCGTCAACCGGCATCTTTATGACCTTGAGGTTGCGAATTGTTGGTGAGACCAACAATGGCAAGCACCCTACCGCAGTAATGCGGTCGGGGTGGTCATCTTCATCAAAGATGATGGGTGTGCGTGACCACTTGAGCGGCTTTCGAGAATCTGCCGCTGGCTCCATGGCATTGAATTCACGCGCCCACTGTTTAAGTTGGCGGTGAGAGGAGTGCAAAGATGCACCCCCGTCAATGCATAGGGCGTCAGTGGCCTTCTGGAATTCCTGCTCGCTGGTTTCCTCTTCATTCCCTCCATCACTCTCGTTACTGCAATCCTCCTTCTCTCGGCCCTGGCGGGTTTCCCTTGGTTCCGAGGAGCCTTGCCGGGGCGATTTGCTTCACCACCCCGGCCCTTCCCGCCAGCGCCATTTTGACCTTTTTCCTTATCGTGCTTCTCATACTCAGCCTTCTATCTCTTGGTGAGCTGCTCAACCTGATGACACTCCTGGAGATCATGGCCCTTGGTCCGATGAATCTTACAGTACGGCCCATCACTTTTCCCAGCTTTCTCGGCAGCCGCCGCCTCCCGGCAATCAGCGCATGTGGTAGCCTCCTTGCCGGGGGCTTCAGCCTTGGCCTTGTTGCCGGTACTAGGCGTGCTTCACCCCTCAACAGCCATCACTGTCTTATCCTTGCGCTTCTTGTTGTGCTTCTTATTCTTCTTCTTCTTACTGATGGTTTCGTCGTCATCTTCTGAGTCGATGTCGATGCAATCTTCCTCCCCAGGAAGTTTTCTCCCCTCTTCCACCCGAGCACATTTGTCCACTAAAGCGTAGAGCTCCTTCACAGCCTTGGGCAACCGAACGTTCATCTTGGAACGTATCCTGCGGTTGCGCACGTTGGATTGGAAGGCAGCTATCACGGCAACTGGGTGGATATCTGGGATATTTCTGTGGACTCGACTGAATCTCTGCAAGTACTTCCGCAGAGTTTCTCCTTCTTTCGGCCGGAGAAGTTGCAAGTCATTGGGCCACCCTGGGTCTTGAAGGCCGCCTGTGAAGGCACCAATGAACTCATGGCACAGGTCAGCCCAGGTCGAAATGGAGTTCTCCGGCAGGTGCATCAGCCAAGACCTCACATTTGACTTGAGGGCCAAAGGGAAGTAGTTGGTGAACACCTTCTCATCTCTTCCCCCGATAGATTGAACAGCTATGGTGTAGATGCTCAAGAACTCTGCCGGGTTTAGTCTCCCATCATACTTCTCGGGTATCTCTGGCTTGAACGTGCGAGTGGACGGCCAACGGACTTGCCGCAGCTCACGGGTGAAGGCAGGGCACCCAACCTCGAAAGGCAGGTACCCGCCATCTCCGAGCGCGGGCTTGTTGACGTTGGGGCCATCACACCCATTGGACCGGCGGGGGTTGTCGTGGCGCCGCTCGTCGATGATGCGCGCGCCTTCCCTTCGCCTGTCCTCTGGGGCACGCTGTCGGCCTTGACGCGCTCGAGGATCTGACGAGGCCATCAAGACGTCATCGGGCGCTTGGTTTTGTGGCTCCCAGGCGGCTTGCCATGGTGGGGATTGCACCGTGAGGGTGGCCCCTCCCGCACGACCAGCCGCACGAGCCATCGTTGCTGCCTGGGAAGGCCGTGGCGGTCCGGCCCACTGTGATCCTTCCGCCTCGGTGAAGCCAAGCAAACTTTGGATGGTGGCTCACCACTCATCCATCTGGTCTGCCGCCAGTGGAAATCTCAACAGCAGTTGGGCTCATGCCATGGCCTCTGATGCAGTGCTTGCCATAGGTGATGACGATGTAGATCATAGTGTCGCTCGGCTCCTGACGTTGCCGGTGGCGACTGCGCCACGCCCTCGCTGCTGCGAACCAGCCGTTTGGACGGCATGATGACGCGGCGGAGGCACCTGAGGGCCAGCGGCTCCGTTGGGCATAGTAGCTGGGTCAGCCCGCCCCGGGGGTGGCGCGTGCCCTGCGGTCGCGCCCGCAGCGGGGGCGGTCGGGGGGTTGCGATTTGCCCCAGAGCGAGCATCATCATTGCGGTTGTGCCCGTTGGCGAGGAGAAGGGGTTCAGGCAGAACGATCCCTCCATCTGTACCTCGTGGAGCATGGCCGTCGGGATGTTGCTGATGCTGTCCTTCCCCGGTACCTCCCATTCCTGCTTTGGCCGTGGGGGAGGTGGTGACGGTGCCGCCTGCGCCGACCACGTCCCCCGCAGCATTCATACCCTCGCGAGCCCCCATGTTCCCCGCAACGTCGGCGGTCGTGGGTGGTGGAGCCTTCGAGGTGGATGGGTGATTTGCAGCTCTGGGCTTCCTCTTGGGCGCCATAGTCGATGACACCGTCGACGGTGAAAATGTCGATGAAGATGACGCGCAGCGTACGCTTTCAGTTTCGTGCAAGTGATCCCCCTACCTGGTGTGCCAAAGATGTCATGGGAAACCACGGCCACCTATGGGGCCATGAGCCCCTTTTGGTTCAGCGGGGGGATGGGCACGTTGCACAAAGAGTAGAGAAGCGTCGTGCAACACGACAAAGATCACACGGGCAGTCTTTACCCAGGTTCGGGCCGCCGTGAGGCGTAAAACCCTACTCCTGCTTTGGTGGATTGATGGTGGATAATGGTGGCGAAGGTAGCACACTTGCTCGGCAAGGTCGCTCTGGGGGCGAGAGTGGCTACACGTGTATGGATATGCGAGGGTCCAACCCTTTCTACGGTTGCCATGGGCCTCCTTTTATAGATAAAGGGGTCACCACAGTGGCAAATCAGTCTTTGCGTACTGATTAGATAGCTAACAGTGCTATCATATCTAACTCTGCAGGCTGACAGAGCCCATTAAATGCGTCGCTAAGTGTCACATCACAGCTTGCCCGGCAGGCCCTGCCGGGCTGTTTTGCCAGCTTTGCGCTTGCTCGCTTGACATGTCTCAGGACGGGTGTCATATGGAGGTGTTTGCTGTAGGAAGTGGTTGCCATGTGGTAGAAAGCGGCCACTTAGTCACCTTGGAGCTCGACACCACTTCGATTACTGACTTGTGTCGCTTGTGAGGTGGAGCGGTGGAGTGGCTTGCCTCCGCCAGCCCCGGCAGGCCTGCCGGGACGATCTGTGAGCTTTCTTCCGGGGCAAAACCCAACCCTGCCAGGCTTGCCTGCCCGGCAAGGTAGGTCCTTCCTTTAGCGACGCCTTGTTCTTCTGGCTCACCTTGGCCTTCTTGACTTGCACTTGGACCCTTTGAAGGAATTGATCCTCCTTGTTTGGTATGATCTTGGTCTTGTAATCTTGTCTCTGGCCTGTGCACAGTTCGTGCAATGGACCCAGGGTCTGTTGCACCGACACATTGCTTAGTTTTTACATCATATATGCGATTGCCATCTTCTTACTTGCTTAGTATATAAATCATATATTTGAATTATATCATGCCATCATGTTTACATAGACAACATATATCTGAATTATGGCATGCCAACCCATTTAATAAAGACATCATATAGTTATATCATCTCATCCTGTTTAGTGTTTACAGTCATCATATTTTGAATTATGTCATTCTATCCGTGAATTATATCATGCTATCATGTTTCCATAGGTAGCATGTATGTGAATTATGGCATGCCAACCTATTTAATAAACACATCATATAGTTGTATCATGTCATCCTGTTTACATAGTCATCATATTTTGAATTATGTCTTTCTATCCTGTTTAGTTAGCCATCATATATGTGAAATTGTGTCATGCTATCCTGTTTGGTTAGACAACATAAATGTGAATTATTTCATACCCTCTTTTATTCCCCACTATCCATTGCACCTGTCTATCATACAATGTCTGTACATTCAATTGCTTTTCTTGTTTATCAGCCATTTGAATTGGAGGGGGTGATGGCAGTATCTAAGGGAGGAACAACATGGTCTTCAGAAAAGATAGTGCTACCAGTCAATGCAGATAGAACCACGGTTGTACTTGCCCAAAAACCAGCCCCACCACACATAACCCAGACTCTCGCAGATTGTACCCCTACCCAGTTGGACAGAGAACCAGCTACACCCCTTCTAATGCTAACCCCAGCAGATAGTAACCTAGTTCCAGTTGACACAACACTGTCTCCACCACAGAGCACCCAAACACGAGCAGTTAGTAAGGCAACTGCAGTGCCCAAAGCACAAGGACCACCACTCCGAACCCCTACTCAATGCTTAAAGCAGAAGAAGAATTGTTCTCATGTCAGGTTCTGTAGCTATGGTTCATACTCCTTTGCTCTTGCATCACTGTATTTACTCATACCAACTATTTTCAAATTTGAAGGATGGAATTGAAACTCCAATGGCACAACATGTATGTTTTAAACTTGTTTCTTTAACTGGTTTGCTGTTCTAACTTGCTCTATGTTGATTTAAGTTTCAATTGAATAAACAGTTATGTTCTCATGTCATGCACATTACAAGTGTTGTTATTGTTGTGTAGTTTCCCACACTTATATTCTGTCTATGCTGCTTTGTCTTAAACACATATTATTTGCACTGTGTCTCTATCTTGATTTGGCAACAAAAACTAGAATGATATAGACCATACAGTGACCATGGTACATAGATATATGTTTGTTTCATGCTGTTATCCTGTCCACTTTACTACTGAACTGATTTACCAAAATGAGTTTCATATCCAACATGGTAAACCTGTGATGTGTCTGCTTGTTTCTCTTTTAGAATGCGGACAAAATATTGGAGAAGAGTACCTTGTTATGCAATGGTAAAAGAAGTAATGTAGATAAGGTTCAAGATAGTGAGACATCGTTGTTGGTCTCCAAGAAAGCTGATAAAAACTATCTTGACAATAGTGAGACAACCCCAAAGTCCTGTCTTGACGTAGTGTTCGAGTTACTGGCCACTACTGCTGCACAAGCTCTTTGAACTCGCTGCCTGAATCAGTTCATCTTCTTGAGTCTCAACTTCAAGTTGAAAGACATCAATCAGATGTGCTGCGACACGAAGCCGAAGGACTGAGGAAGTCCCTGCAGAATTCATATGCAGGTGCAACAGCAAGTGCTGGAGGATTTAAGCACCAAACAAGAGAAAGTTAATAAGCTTGCTAAGCATCTTGCCAGCATGCTGGGTACCCAAGATATTGTTTCTTGAGCTCTTCTGAAGTGGTTTTAGTTCTGGACTTGTTTTACTGCGGCGTTTATTTGCACTGGTCACCAACTTTGACAACCGTGATATGCTGCTTTGTTCCCTATATTTGCACTGGTGGCGAACTTTGATGCCCAGTGGATGTAATATGTGTAATAGCCGTAATAGCCTAGCGTTAGTTGCTTGCTTATTTATTTCCTTATTGTCTTGTTTAGTTGTTTGCTTGTAGTCACTGCAGTTCTTTTTCCGCGTTTTTCTAGTGGCCACAATAACCTATTTTTTATAACTAGGCCACAATAACCATGGGCAACATATGGACCATTGTAACCATGGTCCAGCTACCTGTTGTAGTGACCATGGGCCTCCTACGGGCCGTAGGATCCATGGGCCCTCGACGGGCCATATAATCAATAACGGTCCGCAAAATGGGCCATAAGCGGGCTAGAGTGGAAATCGTGTGTTTATGGCTCGACCATAACAGGCCGTTAATAGGCCGAAATGTATAACGTGCTTAATTCTATCGACATGCATCACGGGTCATTAATGGGCCGTATTTGATGCCGCTATGAAAACAGCCCAACGGGTTAACGGGCCGACTGTAACCACAGGCTGAATTTGGCCCACAAGCGGAACAGGCCAGTAACGGACCGTAAGTAACCGAATGCTGGAAATGAGCCCAAGAATAAATGGGCCCTTAGAAGGCCGAAAGGTAACACGGGCTGGAAACGGCCCAACGGAATAATGGGCCGTTAATGGGTGTAAAGCTATACACTGTTCATCATGGGCCAGTTTCACCACGGGCCTTTAATGGGCCAAGAGTTACAAAGGGCCTCGTATGGGCCGAAATACGTCATGGGCCATACATGGGCCGGAAGTTACAACGGGCTAGAATCATATTGGACGGCCCAGATGACGCTACTAGGCCAATTCAGATAGGCCATAACGGGTCGTGAGTTAGCGGGGTGTAAATGGGTTATATGCGAACAGGCCGTTAATAGGCTTTCCGTGGGCCGGCCCGCTACCTTTTGACCAAGTCAAACAGGCTGGCCTTTTCACCTGAATGGGCCTCTGTTGGGCCGTGCCACGTGTCGACCTATCATAGGCTTCTCCCGTCCAATGAGTGGATGACATCTGTCCCAACGCTGAGCCGACACGTGGTTCCTCTGGCCATTGAGAATTTTACACGTGGAAAATCCCCATTGGTCCGGGCTGTTAACGGGCTATCGGATATAAACCGGAACCCGATAGCTTAACGGCGACCCGTTACGGTGGATGCCACGTGTCGGTTACCCTTGACGAAAGCACTTCCATGACGCGCCATTTATCGTCATGGAAGTGGACACTTCCGTGATGATAATTTTGGTATTGTCATGGAACACTTCTACGACAGCACATGTATGACTATCTTGATTCTATCATAAAATCGTCATGGATGTACATGCATGACCAAAAACGTGACCTACTGTGACAAACACGTATCATCACGGAAGTGTATTTTTTTGTAGTGCTCATGAGGTCCTTGGCGATGCGCACCTCGCGTGGTGAAGACTCTCGTGAGGGTCCTCCTTGAGGAGCCTTGGAGATGGGCTGTACTAGGCCTTCACCACGCACTACGTCCTGGGCCACAGGCAGACAAGCCTGGGTACCCCCAGTCCCAGAGTCCCAACAGCGTGGAACTGGCAAGCCTCGCATGCCTGGACTAGCTCCATGGCATCCTCGAGCGTTGTGGCCCAGTAGAAGCCACTGCGGAATGCTTTGCCTGCGAGAGTGCATGAGGATGAGTGGTGGTTGTAGACATCACCATGGATGTCAACAAGCAGTACGCGCCCTTGCTCCTTGGATATACACCGCAGTGCAACTCTGTTCGGGCAGTGGCGGTACAAGCTCTGTTGGAAAAGGCAGTGCCTAGGAGGCGCATAGGCACGCTTAGGCGCTAGGCGATAGCCAAATGCCTCGCCTAGGACATAAATGGAGGTCTAGGCAGTGCAAGCAAGGAATTGTCTACCCAGGTGAGAAATCATGTTGTATTGCACTGATATGCCAAATGGGCCATATTTCAAGGGCAGTAGCTGATAGTTAACTTATTTATATGCCCTAAATTAATATCAAGACACATATAATAATCATAAATACACCCTGGTAGTAAAACTATAATACCGCCTAGGTCGCGCCTAGGGCGCTTAAGCATCGCCTAGGCAGTAGGCAAAGGCCAACCTCCTCACTTACGCCTACCGCTTTTTCCAACCTTGGGTACAAGTCACCCTCCTTCAGGTGGTAGAGCCCATGGGTGGTGCGGGAGGGAGTTCCTCATGAGGCACCATGGGGATGATGACCGGAGGTGCTGCTAAAGGCTTTAGGAGCTGCTCCTCGAAGATTCCAAGGTTCTGGGCTCGCAGCGAGATGCGCGCTTGGCAATCTCGTCAGCCTCGTTGTTGTCACTGCGAGGGATGTGCTAGAGCTCCATGCCCATGAAACGCTTCTCGAGCTTGCGCACTTCCTCCAGATAAGCTGCCATGTGCTTGCCCTTCAGCTTGTAGCTTTTGTTGGAGAAGTTGACAAGGAGCTGCAAGTCTCCCTTGATGACGATGCGCCTGACGCCAAGCGCGGTGGTGGCCTTGAGCCTAGCGATGAGGCCCTTGTATTCAGCGATGTTGTTGGAGACCTTGTCGGTGTGCCTGAAGCAGAGCTGCACTGCGTAGTAAAGCTTGTCGCCTGTGGGCGTGGTGAGTACCACACCAGCCCCCACGCCCTAGTGCGCGAAGGATCCATCGAAGTGCATGCTCCATCCTCCGAAGCTGGCTCCATCGGGAAAAAGCGATACCTCTTGAGGCTTGTCTTGGTGAGGGTCCGTCCACTCCGCCGTGAAGTCCGCCAGGGCCGCGCCTTTGATGGTCGTGGTGGTGAGGAACTCCAGCTCGAAGGGCTGTAACTCGATGTTCCATTCGGTGACGCGGCTGGTGGCATTTGGGCTACGCATAACCTTCTCCAGTGGATTAGAGGTGATGACCCTGATGGGGTGGCCTTGGAAGTAGTGGCGCAGCTTCCTAGAAGCCATGAGGAGCAATAGGAGGAGCTTCTGCTGCATGGGTTCTCGCTCGCACGCGTCTTGCAGCACCATGCTGATGAAGTAGACGGGGTGCTCGACGAGGTGCGTGACCGTGGTGTCCATGTCGCGCTTGCCAGGAAGCCCAGGAAGTGGCACCTCGGGGGCCTTCGTAGGCTGGGCATCAGAGGCCGCCTGAGAGGGAGCAGAGGCCTCCTGAGGAAGGCCCTCGGTAGGCACCTGCAGGGCCTTGGTAGGCTCAGATGATACCTCCCCGGGGGTGGCGTTGGTAGGCACGGACGCGACAGGCTTCTTCTTGGCGCAGACTTGCTCCTCTCGCTCCACCGCAAGGGTCGCGCTGGCCGTCTGGGGAGTGGCCGCCAGGTACAACAGCAGGTGCTCGTGAGGACGTGGGGTGACCATGACGGGAGGGCTCGTGAGGTACCTCTTGAGGTCCTCAAAGGCAGCGTCAGCCTTGGGGATCCATTTGAATGGACCGGACCTCTTCATGAGCTTGTAGAACGGCAGAGATCGCTCGCCAAATTTGGATATGAAGCGAGCGAGCGAGGCCATACATCCCGCCAGGCGCTGCATCTCCTTGAGCTTGTGGGGCTGGCGCATCTCCTTGATGGCCTTGATCTTCTCAGGGTTAGCCTTGATCCCGCGATGGGAGACCAGGAAGCCAAGGAGCATGCCGGAAGGGACACCGAAGACGCAATTAGCAGGGTTGAGCTTAAGGTTGACCTTGTGCTGGTTGGCAAAAGTTTCTATAAGGTCCTCGATGAGGGTGCGTGCCTCATGCGTTTTGATGACGATGTCATCGATGTATGACTCTGCATTTCTCCCCATCTGGCAGCCCAGGCAGATGCGCATCAGCGTCTGGAAGGTGGCTCCCACGCTTTTTAGGCCGAAAGGCATGCACACGTAGCAGAA
The DNA here is from genome assembly GCA_011799875.1 of Thinopyrum elongatum. Lineage (NCBI taxonomy): Eukaryota > Viridiplantae > Streptophyta > Magnoliopsida > Poales > Poaceae > Thinopyrum > Thinopyrum elongatum. The sequence goes on along the minus strand of CM022300.1, from coordinate 331,230,255 downwards.
CACTCCACAGGGGGTGATGAAGGCGGTTTTTTCTTCATCTTCCCACACCATCTTGATCTGATGATAGCCTAAGAAGGCATCTATAAAGCAGAGTAGATCACACCCAGCGGTGGAGTCTACTATCTGGTCGATCCTTGGCAGCGGGGAGTGGTCCTTGGGGCAAGCCTTGTTAAGGTTGGTGAAGTCGACGCACGTGCGCTTACCGTCGTGCGGCTTGGCAACGACAACGGGGTTGGCAATCCACTCGTGGAGTACTTCACGGATCATTCCAGCATCTTGGGGCTTCAGTACTTCCTGGACGACAAACTTTTGCTTCTCGGGCGCCCGGCTCCATACCTTCTGCATGACGGAACGCGCGTTGGGGCACGCAGCTAGGTGGTGCTCGATCACCTCCCTCGGTACACCGGGCATGTCTGATGCTATCCATGCAAACATATCAGCGTTAACTCGGAGGAAGGTGACGAGCGCGCTTTCCTATTTGGGGGAAAGGCCCCTTCCGATGGTGAGGGAGGGGCCTGTGCCGCTCTAATCCAATGGCACCTTCTTGGTCTCGGCCCGCTCCTGGGAGAACATGGGCTTCTTATTTACGGGAGATGGCTCGGCAGGCCCAGGCGCGTCCTCGTTGGCTGGTTATGTGGTGGCGGCAGCCTTGTAGGTGTGTACGAGGGTGCGCATTGCGTCCTTCTTGTCGCAGTGAATGGTGAGGGTGCTTCCTACGCCAGGCATCTTGATGAGGCCATAGGCGTGGTGGGTCACGGCCATGAACTTGGAGAGCGCAGGGTAGCCCAGGATGGCATTGTAGGGTAGGCCAATGTGGGCCACGTCAAATTTGATGGACTCCGTGCAGTAGTTCTTGCAAGTGCCGAAGGTGACCGGAAGGCGCACCTGCCCCAGGGGCAGAGTGGTGCCGTTGGTGATGCCCGAGAAGGGCCTGGTCAGCATCAAGCGGTCGTAGGACACTTGGAGCATCTCGAAGGTCTCCACAGAAAGCACATTGAGGCCCGTGCCATCGTCGATGAGCGTCTTGGTGACAGCCACGTTGCTGATGGTGGGGGTACATAGCAGAGGGACAACACCCACAACCTTCGTGGACTTGGGGTGGTCGCTGGCGTCGAAGGCGATGCGGAACTCGGACCACTTGAGGCGACTGGAGGACTTGGGTGCTGGGTGGGCCGCGTTCACCTTGCGAGACAACTGCTTGAAGTGGCAGTTGGATGGAGGGGCCTGGGCCCCGCTGTCAGCATGGAGTCGGCGATCTATGGGACAATGCTACCCCTTTCTGGTTCGGCAAAAGGGGTGCACTCAACGCAAAGAGCAAGAACAACAAGAGGCGCTGCAGTTTTTACCCAGGTTCGGGCCGCTGGGAAGCATAAAACCCTACTCATGCTTTGGTGAATTGGATGGATGTGTGCACAAGTACACGGAGCGCTCTCCCCGGGCAAGTCGCAAGGAGAGGGCAGCTACACGAATGCGTATGCGTTGGGTTGCAACGGGTTCGAATCCTTGTAAAGGTTGCCCTGGCCCTCCTTTTATAGCTCAAGGAGTTACCAAAGTGGCAAAAGGGTCATTACAGGATGATTAGATAGAAACAGTGTTAACATACCTAACTCTGCTAGTTAGGACAAAACACATTAAATGCATCGCTAGGTGTCATGAGGAGGAGAAGCCCCGGCAAGGATGAGGCACCGCTTGCCCAACTACCTCCTATTAGCTTGACACGCTATTAGGACGGGTGTTGATAAAGGTAACATGTTTCCCAGTGAGCTGACATGTATAGGCGAGCTCCACCGCACCGCTTGCAGGCTCGACACCTCACCAAAACGGCAACTAGCTGGCTAGTGAGGTGTAGTGCTGGTGGTTTGGCGGGAATCTGCTTGCCACAAAGCTTGTCGGGTCTTCACCTTGCCGGCAGGAATTGCTTCGATGCTTGAGTTGCTCTTCGTCTTCTTGATGCGCTACTTGATCTCTCGAAGAGCTGCTTCCTTTTACATGGAGGCCTTCACCCAGGATTTAACTTCGCAGGGGAGCTGCTACTTGTCTGTGCATAAGTTAGGGTATTACACACCTATATTTAATACACCGACACCCACCGAGGATGCAGGCCACCCTGCGCGGCTCCTGGTAGCCCCCGTTGGTGACTGTGCCACCGGCCAAGGCAGCGTGGTTATGGCGCCCAACCTTGGCGACGTCATGGAGGACGCAGTACTGATGGTTGCACTGTTCCTCGAGGATCATGCGCGTGTCTGGGGGCGCGCGGCGGATGATCTGGCAGCTATCATCGATGCCGTCCGGCACGGGCGAGCTGTGGGACGGCTCCGAAGCGCGCGCTGCTGTCATGACCCAACACATAGAATACATATCATACATACACACACATGCAAGTATGGGTTGGTACAACATGGCATCACAACATAACTCTATGACTCAAAGTATTTATTTAAGAGGCTCTGGAGAGCCATACATAACATGATTTTACAAACATGGGTCTCATGACCTAGCATACAAAGTCATACAAGCAACAAGCGGAAGCATTAACCTGTCTGAGTACAGACAACTAAAAAGAAAGAAGGCGAGAAAACATGTCTATCTACAAGACCCTCCATAGGAGCTAGACCTTTGTCTGGAATTCCCAAGCTACTCATCGAAGCCCACGTGGAACTACTAGTGAGACTGAAGTCTTCGCTGCAAAAACATAAATTAAGCAAACGTGAGTACAAATGTACTCAGCAAGACTTACATCAGAACTATCTACTATGCATCAGGTATCAAATTAAGGGATTGTGGGGTTTAACTGCAGCAAGCCAGCTTTGACTCAGTGGCTATCCTGTACTACAACTACCAGTAATTTCTTTGAGGTGAGAAAGCGCACAAGAGTCCACATATTGACCATATCAATAGACCACTATGGATTCTCTCCCATCTCCCTACGAGAAGGCCATCCATAGCACTCGCACTTATCTTGCACATTTTAGAGTATCCACTTCAAGTTATCTATCAACCATATAAGTCTCCAAGTGGTCCATATCCGAGGACGCAGCTATTCGAACAGATCATATTACCCTGCAGGGGTGTACTTACTCACACACGCTCTCAACACTTACCACCATACACACGTCATGTATCTCGGCAACCTTCAAACGGAAGCCTGGCGAGGGTGTCGGCCACAACCTGACTAACCATGTAAGACTCTAGTCCTGGTTTATTGCCTATCCAAGGCTGAACCTGCAAAGGAAGTCCGGCCGAAGTTTCCATCACGGCCCCAAATGATGTGAGCAGGGTTCCCAAGCCCACCATCCGGGTGCCCTTGGTACACCGTGCCACTGTGCCTAGTCTGTACCAAGCCCACCTATATCGGGTGCCACTAGGTAGACAAATAGCACTACCTACAAACACCATAAACTAGTTGCAACTCCGGACAGAGATCAAGGCGATTAATAAGTTGAGAGAGCTTGGAGTACCCGGAGCCCAATGTGTGGTAGTAACTGTTCTTGGATAACATATACAGAACTCAGTTCTTAAGAACGGTCTCAATGAGACAACCCACCATGTACTCCTACATGGCCTCTCATCGCTACCTTTACCAAATCGTGTTCACGCACTTAGCTCTCAACATCAAGACATGATCATAACGCTCCAATTCATCCTCGATGAATCAGACCCGACACAACTCTAAGAAATAGCAGGCATGACAATCAAGCATGGATGAGTAGTCACATCATGTCTCAAGCAAGTCCTACTCATGCTAGTGGGTTTTTCTATTTACTGTGGCAAAGGCAGGTCATGCAAAGGAATGGGTTCAACTACCAGAACATGTAACAGTTGAATCGTGGTTGTCCTAATGTAGTAAAAGAGAGCAGAAGAGAGTGAGTGGGATTGTATTAGAATGCTCAAGGGGGGTTGCTTGCCTGGCACTTCTGAAGATAGTAATACTCTACATTGGTGTCAACGATCACAACATCGGAATCGTCTACTATCGAGAGGGGACAAACACCGACAAACAAGAGAGAACATAATCAATGTGATGCAACAAACATGATGTATGATCATGACATGTTAAGTTATTGAATTCACCTAATGCAATGGTTAGTAATATTAATTGAAGTGGAATTCAAACCTATAGCAAATTCCAACTCCAAAAATAATTACAATATATTCCATAATCCTGAATTGTCCTAGTTGGTGAGTTTTATTTGCTCAAACATGCATGAACATGGCATAATGAAAGTGGCGCTAATCCCCGAGTGGTTTTGGTAATTCATAACAACATATAGCTCATTGAACTAATATCCATTCAAGTTCAGTATTTTAGAAAGTTCAATGGATGGCATGGCATGGACAAGAGATGTGGACCCCTCAAAATGCTAAGGACATATATTGGCAAAAGCTCAAGACTCTTCATTTATATTTTAGTGATCCAAGATCACATTGAGTCCATAGGAAAGCCAATACTATTAAAAAGGGATGAGGTGTTGCTTAATGGTCTACTTGCTCAAAATGCTTAGTGATATTGCTCCAAAGCCCTCAACCAGTTTCTCATTCCAAATATGTCCAAAATCCAAAGTCAAACTCGGCCCCACCGATATTTCCTATCCGGCGCCACCGAGTTCATATGACATAGCCACTGCCAGAAACCCTAACAGTTCGGTCACACCGATATGGATCTCAGTCTCACCGAGATGGCATTGAAAACTCTCTGTTGGCTGTTGCAATTATTTCGGTCTCACCAAAATTACGATTGGTCACACCGAGTTGGCTTGACATCTTCTCTGTTACCTTATTGCTTCACTTCGGTCTCACCGAGTTGATGCAATCGGTGCCACCGAGTTGATGTCTTCCCTAAGCCCTAGCACATCGGTCCCACCGAGATTCTTAACGTTCACATTTTGAACTGAATCGGTCTCACCGAGTTCATCTGTTCGGTCTGACCGAGTTGGGTCAAATGTGTGTAACGGTTGGATTTTGTGTGGAGGCTATATATACCCCTCCACCGCCTTCTCCATATGTGAGAGAGCCATCAGAACGTTCCTACACTTCCAGCTTACATTTTCTGAGAGAGAACCACCTACTCATGTGTTGAGATCAAGATATACCAATCCTACCACAAGAATCTTGATTTCTAGCCTTCCCCAAGTTGCTTTCCACTCAAATCATCTTTCAACCATATCCAAATCTATGAGAGAGAGTTGATTGTTGGGAAGACTATCATTTGAAGCACAAGAGCAAGGAGTTCATCATCAACACACCATCTATTACCTTTTGGAGAATGGTGTCTCCTAGATTGGGTAGGTGTCGCTTGGGAGCCTCTGACAAGATTGTGGAGTTGAACCAAGAAGTTTGTAAGGGCAAGGAGATCGCCTACTTCTTGAAGATCTACCCGAGTGAGGCAAGTCCTTCGTGGGCGATGGCCATGGTGGGATACACAAGGTTGCTTCTTCGTGGACCCTTTGTGGGTGGAGCCCTCCGTGGACTCGCGCAACCGTTACCCTTCGTGGGTTGATGTCTCCATCAATGTGGATGTACGATAGCACCACCTATCGGAACCACGCCAAAAATCTCCGTGTCATCATTGCGTTTGCACTCTCCAAACCCTTCCCTTTGCCTTCATATGCAATGTTTTACTTTCCACTGCTACACTCTTAGAACTGCATGTGTAGGTTGATTGCCTGACTTGTGCTAATTGCTAAAATCTGCCCACAACTAAAATTGGGAAAAGGTTAGATTTTTATTTGGTCAAGTAGTCTAATCACCCCCCTCTAGACCTATTTTCGATCCTACAAGTGGTATCAGAGCTTTGGTCTCCATTTGCCTTGATTTCCATAGCTTTGGTGATCATAGTCTTGGTTTCACAACCTAGGAAAGTATGGCGTCTAGCGAGGAAAATTACCACCATAGAGGTCCTTACTTTGATGGTACTAATTTTGCTAGTTGGAAGCATAAGATGAAAATGCATATTCTTGGTCATAACCCCGCCGTTTGGGCTATTGTGCATATTGGCTTGCAAGGTGATTTCTTCAAGGATGGAAAAGAACCGGATCGTGAAGCGTCCGGGGAAGAAATGAACATGTTGCAATACAATGCTCAAGCTTGCGATATTCTCTTCAATATATTGTTCCCCGAAGAATTCAAGAAAATCAACCGCCTTGAGAATGCAAAGGAAATTTGGGATACTTTGGTTGATATGCACCAAGGTAGCGAGTCCGTCAAGGAATCAAAATTGGATGTGCTTCAAAGCCAACTTGACAAGTTCAATATGAAGGATGGTGAAGGAGTCGCTGAGATGTACTCAAGGCTTGCTCTCATCACAAATGAGATTGCCGTCTTAGGAAGCGAAGAGATGACCGAAAAATTCATCATCAAGATGATCCTAAGAGCCTTGGATGGAAAATATGATACCGTGTGCACCTTGATCCAAATGATGCCCAATTATAAAGATCTCAAGCCCATGGAAGTCATTGGTAGAATTTTTGCTCATGAGATGTCACTCAAAGATAAGGAAGAGCTCCACAACAAGTCAAGTGGTGCTTACAAAGCTTCAAGTGATGCCCCTACAACATCAAGTGAGAAGCAAGTCTCCAATGAAGAATTGAGCTTAATGGTGAAGAACTTCAACAAGTTCTACAAGAATAGAAGCAAAGAGAGAAACTCCAAGTCAAGATCCTACAATGACAAAAGATCTTCTAGTCGTGATCGTAATTGCTACAATTGTGGAAGACCCGGACACTACTCCAATGAGTGTACGGCTCCCTACAAGAAAAGAGAAGATTCACCAAAAAGGCGAATTAGAAGAGATGAATCACCACCAAGAGAGAGAAGGAGTAGAGATGATTGTTATGAACGAAGACCCTCTCATAGAAGCAATGATTCGAAAAGGAAGGACAAGTCATTAAAGAGCTACACAAGACGAAGATATCAAGCTCACGTTGGTGAATGGGTATCCGGTTCCGACTCCGACAACTACTCCGAGAGAAGCTATCACTCCGACTCCGAATATACTCAAGATGAAGGTGTTGCCGGTCTTGCACTTGTGTCATCCAACTCCTACGACATATTTGACTCACCAAATGAAGGAATTGGAAGATGCTTCATGGCTAAAGGCCCTAAGGTATCACACCCCGAGTATGTCGATTTCAATAGTGATGAAGATGATTTGCTAGGTGATGATGATTTACTTGTTGACAACACTAGTGATGAAAACTATGATGAAATTGCTAGTATTCATGCTAATCAAGATGAAACGAATGACAATGATAAGAAGGAAATTGAGCATTTAACTAAAGAACTAAACACTCTTAAGTTAGCTCATGAAACAACTCTAGAGGATCATAGAGAGCTCCTAAGAACTCATGAGAAGCTACGCTTCGAGAAGCTAAATTTAGAGCAAGAGCATGGGTTCCTAAAAGCTATCAATGATGATCTTCGAAAGAAGAGTTCTTCTTACATTGCCAAGCGTTTACTCTTGTCTACTTATATACCACAAGTAATATCTAGCAATAAGAACAAGAAAGATTCTTCCTCTAGTAGTAACATGAACCATGTTAAATCCAATATTGTTGCTTCTAGTAGTTCTCTTGATTCCACTAATGATTCTCTTAGCCAAGTTACACTTGAGCAAGAAAATATCTTATTGAAGGGAATTATAGAGAAAGGTGTTTACAAGAGCCTTGCCGGAAGTAAGCAATTTGAGGAAATTGTACACAAGCAAGGAAGACACTGGAAGAATCAAGGTGTTGGTTTTGAACGAAAGTTCAATGCCAATGGAGTTGTGTGGGATGAAGATCAATACCCCAAGACGAAGTTTGTTCCTCAACAAGAGAAGTATGACCCCACTTCTTTCAAGGGAACACAAGCTCAAGATGATCTTCCACCACAAGAACACAAGCTAAAAGGCAAGGACAAGCTTCAAGAAGAGATTGATTCATTTGAAGAAGCTCCTAAGGCCATGGTCAAGTGGGTTCCCAAGACTACATCAAGTTCTACTTCATCAAGTATGACTACAACTCCAAGGATTCCCATCAAGTTGATGTGGATCCCAAATAAGAAGAACTAGCGTGTTCTTGAGGGTGACTCCGCCAACATACTTCACTCATATTCATTTTGGCAAGGACATGTGCAATCAACTTTCATTTCTTGCACTAGTTCATGGAGTCACAAACCCTCTTGTTAGTAAGACAAGGGACAAGGTAACCTAATGCTTTCATGGACATCATCATATGTGTGTTTCACTCTATGTCTATGGATATCCTCGTATGTTCCTTGTGGGACTAACCCATGTAGGTATTGAAAGTGCAACACTCCAATGGATTGCTCCAAATGATCTACATCAACATTGAGCATCCACATCTTCAACATCTACATGAAGTCATCATCGACAAAACCCAAGTTTAGTTCATCCCTCTTAGGGGGGATATCACATCTAGGGGGAGCTTTGCTCTAAAAATTGAGCTAAAGCAACTCCAATGGTGTGAACACAACAATGCTTTATGTAAAAGTGGTAACCCCACTTGTGCTTAAACGATGAGTATGACCTATGATCAAATGTTCTCATTTGACTCCTAAGTCAATATACTCATATATAGATGACCTAGTCATCACCAATTGCTTGATAGATGCTAGAGTGTATGTGCATGCTTTGCCACATGTTTTATTTGCTATCTTATTGTGTGAGCATGTTGATTGCATAATTTTTCTCCATTCGAGGACATCCATTTGTTGTTTTGTTTGTTTGGTCTTTATTTGCCAAATGGATGGACAAGAATGCCTAAGAACCTTCTCTAGCTATCTATGCTTTTTCTCGTCTCAAACTCTATTCATGCTACATCACAAAATTTGAACAAGTCACTTTCGAACCCTCCGAGTGAGGAGCACTCGGAGCCACCGATCCATCAAGGGCTAACTTCCAAAACCTTCTAATGCATTTTGGCCTGACCAACCATTCCAACTCGGTCTCACTGAATGCAATAGACTGATCTAGGTTTTTCTATCTCGGTGCTACCGATTAGATCCACTCGGTCTCACAGAGTTGCTATAACTGTCTACAGTTTCGCATCTCGATGCCACCGATTAGATCCATTCGCTGCCACCGATAGCGCATGGGTATATATATCTCATGTACCCGTACGGTTGAAAACTTCTTCAAACCGCATGAGCTCGCGCCCCAGCACTGCCGCCCCTTGGTCTCTGGATCGTCGCCGTCTCCGCCAGTGCGCCTCCGCCGCTGGTCTCCGCCGCCGTCAACAGATTTCTTTACCGCCGTTGCCGCCATAACGAACCGTCACCAAGTTAGGGTACGGATTCGACCACTTTGTGCTTATTCCTCAGTCTGATTCCTTGCACAAAGTAAAATGCATGTATTCTTCACACGTATGAAATCATTCTATCCAGCAAAGAAATCCTTTAGAATAGATTTGATGCAAAATCTTAGGGTTAGGTTTCTGCCAAACCCATGTCGGACCGACCGATCTGAAGATTTCGGTCACACCGATTGGCCCTGGCCATTGCACTAAGTACAACTCGGTCTGACCGAAGTGTACTAATCGGTGAGACCGAAAGCATTTTCTTAGTGAAACCCTAGCATCTCGGAGTCACCGAACTGCGTCTCGGTCTGACTGAAACTACATGTTTAGACTCTGTTAGTGCTTCGGTGTCACCGAGATTATCAAATCGGTAGCTCCGAAATGCTTTCTGCAGAAATCTAAAATTAAGGTTTTGTCTCAATTTTTGCAAAAACCAGCTGTATTGTGTGATGCTCATCTACTCTACCCACACCCATCTATTCACAGGGTCAGTTGCAGAGATGTCAGAAGCCAGTGACAGCCAGAACAAGTCTGCCGAGCAAGTTAATCTCAGTGAGGGCACTAGTCCCAATAGCATCTATGATGAGGAAAGCAGAAGCACTCCCAGCAACTTGCCTAAGGCAGCTACCAGGCAAAGAAAGAAGAGTAATTCTGACAGTGAAGATGAGGACTTTGTGATTGAGGAGGAAGTGACCTCCAAGAAGAAGGTTCTCAAGAAGGAATATGGCACTGCTGCTGCTACCAAGCCAGGACTGCAGAAGAAAGCTCCTGCTAAGAGGAATCCTATGTCTAAGGCTAGGCAATCCACTATTGCCCAAGAGCAAGTAAAGCCAGCTAGTAGTGCTGGAAGAGAGGTCAGCAAGAAGAAAGAAAGAAAAATAGGAAGATGGTGCAAACTTGTTGATCCATTGGCTGAGTTTGAAAAGCATTCTTCTGATGAGGAAGAAGAAGAGGAGGAGGAAGAGCCAGCTGCACCCCCTGCCAAGACTCAAAAGCTCATGAGTGATGCTATAAAGTCTGGTGCTGCTCCTTCCATGCCCAAGTCTACCCCAAGCCCAAAGCTCCAGCTCAAGCACCCCAGCCTTCAGTTCCAAAGAGATCCACAAGGAATATCTCAGCTGCAGAGAAGAACAAGGCCCCAGTGCCTGAGGTTCAAGAAGATGATGAGCCACTAGTTCTCAGGAAACTGAAGCCCAAGATCCTAGATCATAATGATGATCATCCTGTGGCAGAAAACATGAAGTTGAGAAAGGATCATGGTCTGAGACTATGAAGGCAGAATGATCCATATGCCACAAGAAGGACTACTGTGGACTATCGTTTTCATACCAGAGAATAGCAGGATGTCACACCCTAGCTAGTTCATGCAGTAGAGTGTTGCATCATGTTTAAACTTTTCCAGAAACTTGAAATGGGGATGATAGAACCCCCAGCACCCCCCTGGAAACAACTAGGGTTTACTAAAATCTTTTTCAATGAACCTGAAATGCCCTTCTAAAATGTTCATCATCTTTGCCTTGGTCTAGAACCTCTGACAAAAATGGTGCACAATTTTCTAGGACATCATTGGGTCACTGAATTAAATCTTATGTTACTTGCATTTGGGCATTTAAATGCTAGTAAATATTTTAAGTGTCCAAATAATCCCAAACTGAAATGATCCATGTTGGATATACTCTATACAGTGGGCATGAGCAGTTTGGTGATTTTTTAAATTGCCTAGGTATTTTTAGAAAAGCCACAAACTTGCAGGAATAATAGAAAACAGAAACTAAAATAGGAAAAGCAGAGAGAGAGAAGATACCTACCTGGCACCCACCAAAGCCCACCTGGCCGGCCCACCTGGCCAGCCCAGCCACCTGGCCCCTCCCCTGTCGTCTTCCTCCTGCCAGGAGGACGGAGGCGCGTGCCCGCCCCACGTCGGCCACCTCCTCCCTCCCTGCCTGCCTAGCTCCTCCCCGGTGCGCCTAGACGACGCCACGGAGACGCCACGCAACCCCCTGACCCCTCTTACTCTTCCCCGTGGCCACTCTCCCCTCTGCCCCTCTCTCTCACCCGCGCTGAGCGCAGCCGTCGCCGCCGACGAGCACCGCCGTGGCCACAGCCACTGCCTCGCCTCGTCGATGCGCTCAGAGGCTCCGCCTCGACCCCCTCTTCCTCTCCACCGAGCCGCGCCCCGCCAGAAGCCCTGCAGCGTCATCCCCGACATTGTCTTCAACCTCTGGCCGCCGGCAAACTCTTCGGGGATTCGCGAGCTCCAGTCTCTCCCCGGCCTCGCCGTTGCCTCTGCTGGATTCGTCGTGAGCTCCTGCCTCTTTCCCCTCTCTCCCCGTGCTTGTCCGCGCCTTCTAGCCACCGTGGCCATCGGAGCCGACAGCTCCTCGCCGCCGGTCATGTCTCCACCGCGACTACGGTCGTGCAAGCATGCGTCCGAGCCCACCGCTGCACTCAGAGAACTCCCAGGAGCCGAGCACACCCACCAGATCTTCACGCCGTGCTCCGTAGCCCCGTTTCGGTGCACGCCCAAACTCCGGCAGCCGCACAGCTCATCGTCGGCATCGTTTCCGGCAACCCCAAGCCCAACCACTAGCACCACGCGACGCGGCTCGCTTCCAGCTACACGTAGATGCCCTCCGCCGTCCATTTGGTCGCCGGAGGAGGAATCCCGCGCTGCTCCGCCGTGTCTGGCCTCGCCGGCGTCATGTCGCCGGTGGGTTTAGCCCCGGTTGACCAGGGATTTGACCACCCTGGGTCACTGACATGTGGGCCCCGTCCCCTGGTCAAACCTAGATTAGGAGTTAAACTAATACTAATTTAGTTAATTAGCTAACTGTGACACTGACCAGTGGGACCCACTGGTCAGGTTTGACCTGGACCGTCTCTGTTGACCCTGCTGACATCACAGTGACGTAGTGCTGACGCAGTTAATCATTTTCTGGTTTTTAATAATTCAGGAAATTCCAGAAAATGCCCAAAACTTCAAAAATTCATAGAAATTAATCTGTAACTCCAAATGCAAAGATTTATATATGTTTTTGGATCAGAAAAATCCAATCTTTCCATCTGTACCATCTGCATGCATGTTTGAACAACCTAAGGTTGCTGTATATGGCAATTTGCTTAATTGGCATTTAACTAAGCACATATGGAGTTTGAATTTGAACCCTTGGTTCAAACCAACTTCATTCAATCTGGTTTCTAGTTGCATTAGCTCAAACCACAACATATTGCCATGTCATGATCATGCATCATATTATTGCATTGCATTGATTGTGTTCTTCCTTGTTTGTCGGTAATTGTCCCCTCTCAGTAGACGACCTACCGATGATGTGATCGATGACACCGATGAAGAACTATACTATCTTCAGAAGTGCCAGGCAAGCAAAACCCCCCTTGTTCATTCCGATACAAACCCACTCTCTCGCTTCTGCTCTCTTTTACTGCATTAGGACAACAACGATTCAACTGTTACATGCTGCGGTAGTTGAACCCCTTTCCTCTGCATGACCTGTCATTGCCACAGTAAATAGATGAAACCCACTAGCATGAGTAAGAGTTGTTTGGGCCCTGATGTGCCTACTCATCTATGCTTGTTTGTCATGCCTACTACTGCTTAGAGTTGAGTCTAGTCTGATTCATCAGGGATGATTCAGAGGTGTGTGAACATGTCCTGCTGTTGAGAGCTAAATGTGTGAACACAATTTGGTAAAGGTATTGGTGAGAGGCCATGTAGGAGTACATGGTGGGTTGTCTCATTGAAGCCGTCCTCAGGAACTGAGTTCTGTGTTTGTGATCCATGAACAGCTACTACCACACATTGGGATCCTTAATTGACTCTCTCGACTTATTAGCCGCCCTTGTTCTCTGTCCAGGAGTTGCAACTTGTTTCTGGTGTTTGTAGGATATGTGTTGGGGGCCGTGCGTAGCGCTGACCCTAGGGGTGGGCTATGTTGCGGTAGATACACCGTGGCACGGTGTACCGGGCGCCCGTTTGGTGTCTCGGGAACCCTGCACACATCGTTTGGGGCTCTGAGCGAAACTCCGGCCGGATTTCCTCGCCGATGGAACCCGAATAGGCGATAAACCTGGACTAGAGACTTGTGTGGTTAGTCAGGTCGTGGCCGACTCCCTCGCCAGGCTTCCGCTTGAAGGTTGCCGAGATACACGACATGTACATGGTGGTAAGTGGCGGGAGCGTGTGTGAAGAAGTACACCCCTGCAGGGTTAATATGATCTATTCGAATAGCCGTGTCCGCGGTAAAGGACTTCTGGGTTGCCTGTACAGTTCATAGACAAGTGAAAGTGGATACTCTAAAACTCGCAAGATAAGCGTGAGTGCCATGGATGGCGTTCTCGTAGGGAGACGGGAGCGGATCCATAGTGGTGTATTGATATGGTGAATATGTGGACTCGTGTGCGCCACCTCAAAAGAGTTACCAGCATTCGTAGTTCAGGATAGCCACTGAGTCAAAGCTGGCTTGTTGCAGTTAAACTCCACCACCCTCTTTGTTGATACCGATGCATATGTAGATAGTTCTGATGTAAGTCTTGCTGGGTACATTTGTACTCACGTTTGCCTATTTTATGTTTTGCAGAGAGACTTCAGTCTCGCTAGTAGTTCCACGTGGACTTCGACATTTAGCTTGTTACCTCAGCTACGATCTTGTACCCTTGGCAGGGTCTTGTAGATAGTCAGGCTTCTCAGCCTTTCATTTGTAGTTGTCTGTACTCAGACATGTTTATGCTTCCGCTTGATGCTTGTATGCTCTGAATGTTGGGTCATGAGACCCATGTTTGTAATATCTCACTCCTCGGAGCTTATTGAATAAATACTTGAGTCGTAGAGTTATGTTGTGATGCCATGTTGTATTTACACATATCGAGCATATTGTGTGTATGATTGAAATGCTTGGTATGTGTGGGATCCGACAACCTAGTTGTTTATCCTTGGTAGCCTCTCTTATGGGGAAATGTAGTCTTGTGCTTCCATGAGCCATAGTAGTCCGCTACAGCCCGGTTCACCGGAGTCCTGCTAGCCCAGCACTACTGCTCCGGAACACTTGACTGGCCGGCATGTGATTCACTTCGTTCCTGTGTCTGTCCCTTCGGGGAAATGTCACGCGGTGACATCCAGAGTCCTGCTAGCCTGCTACAGCCCGGGTTCCCGGAGTCCTATTAGCCCAGTTGCTACAGCCCGGATTCACACGCTGCTGACCGACATGCTCGATGTTGTTTCACGTATGCCTGTCCCCGTAAGTTAGTGCCACTTTGGGTTCACGACTAGTCATGTCGGCCCGGGTTCTCTGTCATATGGATGCTAGCGACACTATCATATACATGAGCCAAAAGGCGCAAACGGTCCCAGGCCATGATAAGGCGACACCCGTGGGAATACCGTGCGTGAGGCCGCAAAGTGATATGAGGTGTTACATGCTAGATCGGTGTGACTTAGAATCGGGGTCCTGACACAGGACTTCTATGAAACTGTGCTATTGGACAAGAAACCCATAGTATGTGACATGAAATGTGTTGATTGGGAATACATTGATGATAATGAAGACTATTTTCCCCATGTGCAGTAGAGCTTCAGGTTGAATGGAGTTGATAAGTTTGTTGGACAGAAATTGACAAAATGGAACGATGAGATGATCATGCAGTTCTACTCTACTACCCACTTCTACCCTGATGGTAAGATTGTGTGGATGACTGAGGGCACCAGATACCAGTCATCAATCTCTGAGTGGGCCAAGCTTAGCAATGCTCCCAAGGAAAGTGAAGATGATCTTGATGTGTATGGCAAGCCCAGGAAGGATCACAACTCCATGGCTAACATGTACAAGCCCATACCTGATGCAGCTTTGGAGACACACAAGCTAGGATCTATCTACTATCTGCTTGCTGGTTTGACTACAATGAACACTATCTTGAGGCATACTCTGTTGCCCAAGTTTGGAGATCACATGATGATACGTGGTCATTCCATCAACTTGCTTCATCTGTTTGACATCCCCTAGAAATTCAAAGTCATGAGCTTGATAGTTGAGACAGTCAAGAGGACAGCAGCCGACCAGAAAAAGTCTTGTGGATATGCCCCACACATCTAGACATTAATCAACTCCAAGGTTGGGACTGGGACATATCTGCTTGATAGAGAGCATCTACCCCTGAGGCCAGATTTTGAGGACAACGAGGTTATCATCGATGCTTCACATCCTACTTGTGCTGAGACCCGGGAGAAGATTGAGAGAGCAAAGGCTGCAAAAGCAGCAAAGGCAGCAAGTGCACCAGATGCTTCAACAGTGAATCTCAAGACCAAGCAAGATCAACTCAGTTATCTGCTTGAGACTACTGTGAGGATTGAGAAAAGCTTGACAACCTTGTCTCAAAATTAGGAGAGTCTTGAAAGGATCATTGAGACAAAGATGCATGACCTTGATGTGAAGGTCACAGAGATTCAGACAATTGTGGAGAAGCTAAGGGATGATGGCAAGGACAGTGATGATAGACCCACAATAGATACATTCCAGAGAGTGCCAAGGGCACAAAGATCATCAGTTGTGCCAGTTGCAGACTCCAGAACTACCATCTCAGCTCCTATAGCCACTGCCACAGTTGCCCCTCCAGTGTCAACTCCTCCAGCTCCACAGACTTGAGCAGAGGCATTTGCAGATGGACTCCTCTCAACACCGTCTACGCACACAGGAGCGACAAGCCAGAAGACCACTTCAGGAGCTCCCTAAGATTGTGCTTAGAGTGCCATATAGCACTATACATTTTTGAACTTTTTGGTAACTTGTTGCCAAAGGGGGAGAAAGTGTATAGATCATAGGCTTCGAGAGAGAGTGCCTTTTTCATTTTGTTGGTCTTATTTGCCCTGCTACTTTGGTTTGTTTGGTTGTTGCTACTCTTGCTACATTGATGTTATGCTCGTGAGATACTTTATGTGATCATGTGTTTGATCATATTACGCTTAACGTGTGCTTGCATGGTTATATCTATGAATATTTGTGTATGATCAATCACTTGTATCGTTGGTGATGAGTGCATGTTATTTAATTCTTATCATTTTGAGCACTCCACCAAGATGTATGTGACATGGAAGAGTGACCCTTAATCCTAATCGATTGTGCATTTGCATTCAAACGCAAATTTTAAATAATGCACAAACTTAGGGGGAGCTCTTGCTTATCACATACTTCTCAAAGCGACGATGTATTTCATTCATATTATCATTTGTCGAAGCTTTGATCTATATGGTGTCATCAATTACCAAAAAGGGGGAGATTGAAAGTGCAACTAATCCCCGGGTGGTTTTGGTAATTCATAACAACATATAGCTCATTGAACTAATATCCATTCAAGTTTAATATTTTAGAAAGTTCAATGGATGGCATGGCATGGACAAGAGATGTGGACCCCTCAAAATGCTAAGGACACATATTGGCAAAAGCTCAAGACTCTTCATTTATATTTTCGTGATCCAAGATCACATTGAGTCCATTGGAAAGCCAATACTATTAAAAGGGGATGAGGTGTTGCTTAATGGTCTACTTGCTCAAAATGCTTAGTGATATTGCTCCAAAGCCCTCAACCAGTTTCTCATTCCAAATATGTCCAAAACCCAAAGTCAAACTCGGCCCCACCGATATTCCCTATCCGGCGCCACCGAGTTCATATGACATAGCCACTGCCGGAAACCCTAATAGTTTGGTCACACCGATACGGATCTCAGTCTCACCGAGATGTCCTTGCAAACTCTCTGTTGGTTGTTGCAATTATTCCGGTCTCACTGAAATTGCGATCGGTCACACCGAGTTGGCTTGACATATTCTCTGTTGCCTTATTGCTTCACTTCGGTCTCACCGAGTTGATGCAATCGGTGCCACCGGGTTGATGTTTGCCCTAAGCCCTAGCACATCGATCCCACCGAGATTCCTAACGTTCACATTTTGAACTGAATCGGTCTCACCGAGTTCATCTATTTGGTCTGACCGCGTTGGGTCAAATGTGTGTAACGGTTGGATTTTGTGTGGAGGCTATATATACCCCTCCACCCCCTTCTCCATATGTGAGAGAGCCATCAGAACGTACCTACACTTCCACCTTACATTTTCTGAGAGAGAACCACCTACTCATGTGTTGAGATCAAGATATACCAATCCTACCACAAGAATCTTGATTTCTAGCCTTCCCCAAGGTGCTTTCCACTCAAATCATCTTTCCACCATATCCAAATCTGTGAGAGAGAGTTGATTGTTAGGGAGACTATCATTTGAAGCACAAGAGCAAGGAGTTCATCATCAACACACCATCTATTACCTTTTGGAGAGTGGTGTCTCCTAGATTGGTTAGGTGTCGCTTGGGAGACTCCGACAAGATTGTGGAGTTGAACCAAGAAGTTTGTAAGGGCAAGGAGATCGCCTACTTCGTGAAGATCTACCTGAGTGATGCAAGTCCTTTGTGGGCGATGGCCATGGTGGGATAGACAAGGTTGCTTCTTCGTGGACCCTTCGTGGGTGGAGCCCTTCGTGGACTCGCGCAACCATTACCCTTCGTGGGTTGATGTCTCCATCAACATGGATGTACGATAGCACCACCTATCGGAACCACGCCAAAAATCTCCGTGTCATCATTGCGTTTGCACTCTCCAAACCCTTCCCTTTACCTTCATATGCAATGTTTTACTTTCCGCTGCTACACTCTTAGAATTGCATGTGTAGGTTGATTGCTTGACTTGTGCTAATTGCTAAAATCTTCCCACAACTAAAATTGGGAAAAGGTTACATTTTATTTGGTCAAGCAGTCTAATCACCCCCCTCTAGACCTACTTTCGGTCCTACACATAAAGAGATTCTTCAAATTTTTCAGATCATTTTTTATATATAAATTATTTTCATCTGACTTATGGTTTAATTTCTATGAATTTTTTTAGTTTTGTCAATTTCACGAAATAAATAAATCACTTTAGATTTGTCTAAAATCTAGAAATGTGGGGAGAGAAAATGGCTCGATACCCTTACATGGAGGCGGGCCTGCCCCCTTTGTAGTGCCTTGGTCCTCTTCCCCAGAATATGAGCGGGAAAGGGTGGCCACAGGGCGGCAATTCAAAGGGGAACAGGCACCCAGGCTTATCCTGACTAAAGGTGGTCTTCGCCGGCTAAAGTTGCCATCCTGACACGCTGGTGGGCTTGGTGATGACCTCGGCCATGGCGCTCCGGCCTGTCCTGATCTTCTTATACCAAAGCGGAAGGCTTTGGGACTTGCTTTGGGGGAGGCAGACACTCCTGCTCCCTTATCACCAGAATGGAAACTGGTCTTGGTCATGCCCTGCCATCCTTATCATGACAGTGGGACGTTATCCATGTGATGCACTCGGAGCCCCGCTGCTGGTGCCGTAGGACCAACTTCATGAGGTGGCCTCATGAGGGGGACCTCACGAGGCAACCTGGTCCTTGCCAGCCCTGGCGGGGCTCATCCCGGCGTCAAGGGGCCTCGTGAGGCTAATCCCTCGCGAGGCGGCCTCCTCCGGAGTGGCTGAGGCATGACCATCCCTCTCAGGTCGTCCCAAGTGTCGCCTCCTGGGCTGAAGGCAGACGGGTCGTGGTACCCTGGTTCCCACTGGGACAACAGCGCTGGAGGATTCATACTGATCCAAGGTCCACCCTGAGAGGACCAGATCTCCTCGAGTGTCCGTGGTGTACTCCAGACTTCCGAACATGATGACTTGGTTTGGGGCGAAATTCTCCACACGGCCTAGATGGCCAGTTGGATCGGCATGCAACACAATGCTGCCGAAGGTGAAGAGCTGGCCAGGGACGAAGATGTCACCACAGCTAATACTGCTGTCGATATGCACATGAGCCATCGACCCTAGGTGATCAAACAACGAGCTCTCAATGAAAGCACCAATGTCGGTGTCAAAACCAGCAGATCTCGGGTAGGGAGCCCGGGCTATGAGATCATATCGATGGGTAACCAGAGAGAACACACACGAAGTTTACCCAGATTCAGGCCCTCTCTATGGAGGTAAAACCCTATGTCCTGCTCTTGCTTATATTATGGAAGCATATAGGTAGAAAGTTGATCTACCTCGAGATCGTGAGTTCTGGTCTAAACCCTAGGTGTATGATGAATGTATGAATGGGTGAATGGACGACCTCTATGGACTAAACCCTATGGTTTATATAGGCACCAGGGGTATCGAGGGTTACACATGGTCAGTTGCCATCTAAGAATATACATGCTAAATCTAATCAGATATGCTTGAAGTACACGCCAAGTCTATGGTAGTTGCACTCTGAAAACCTCCAGAGTCCTCCCTCCTTAACGGGTTGGTGATCCGGCCCATACATTAGTCCGGCTGGGCCAGGACCCCCTAGTCCAGCACACCGTAAGGGAGGGAGAGCCTTGGGGATGGATGCGATGCGTGAGTCGCCGGCCGTTGGGGTTCTTATAGCTGGCCGAAAAGTATTCGCGTTTTTGGGGATTTCGGCAAGCCGGGCGGGAAGCTTGCGCTGGAACGGACTCACCAACGCCTCTTTGAGCCAACACGTGGCCAAATGAAACACCTGTGCGGTCCTCAAGCATGCACAGGAATCCTCCGATGGGAACGTGGTGACAAGATGTATTAGAGGACAACGGGATGATGCATAGGCAGACGGGTAATAATAATTAAACATTTGCGATTATATAGCAAATGGTTGTTCTCTACGCAGCATCATGCACGATTATTCGCTGACGGCTTGTAGACGACCATTCCCTGCGTGTTCAATTGCTCCATGCACATGGTTTCGCATGGTTGAGGCGGGAGCGATGCGCTTTGCTCGGTTCCCTCCGCGCACCCTACTCGTGTGTCCCTCCGCGCGCTCTGCTCTTGTGTTCATCCGCATGCTCTGCTCTCGCGTCCCTTCGTGCACTCTGCTTTCATGTCCCTCCGCATGCTTGGGGCCGGTGTACAATCACATTTGGGGTGCCATGTGCATGCGGTTGCAGTTCATGCGCTGCCACCATGAGTTACGTGCGCCACGATGCAGTTACGCGCTACAAAAAACAGCGATGCGGATGTGCCGGTATTCCAGGCCATTCGGCCCCCATTATTCCCATGGCCATTTAACCTTATCTTGAACCTTTTGATCACGCCCCAACACACAATAATAAGAAAATCCACGATGACACATACAGAGAGGATATCCAGCGGCAATTCACCTTGTGTCCTGTAGTGGACACCCACATTAGGTTGAAGGACCTCTCGGTGGTGTAAATCAACGACCCATTCTGGGTGGATAACTCCATCAACACTATGGAGCAGTTTCTTGCCGAGGGCAAGTACATAGTGGTCAGGTTCGACCTCGAGTACACCAGCGACCATCTCAGGTATGATCAGAAGGTCGCATTAGCCCACTTGTGTGTGCGCCATCACATCCTCGTCTACCACTACTGCCTAGCCACAAGACCTTGCCCGCATTTCGCTAGGATTGTCAACAGCCCCGACTATAGTTTCGGTATGATGGGCACCACCAATAATGTAAAAGTGCTCAAGACTTCAGGCATTGCCTACCATAAGCTTATTGGCATCTAGGGCCAGTACATGATCTGGGGCAGCAAGAAGGAGGACTCCCTGGTTAATCCCGCTAAGGCCATCATTGACCCCTACTCCAAAGACATGAAGGACGCCTGCAATAAGAACAGGCTTTCCTCGCACAGGGCCTGGGTGGAGAAACTGATGAAGATCATGTCAAGTATGCGGCCAAGGAGGCGTACACAAGCTACAAGATGTAGAGGTGGATCGTTGACATGAGGAAGTGCCTCCTTCCACAAGACAGCGAGGGATCGAGTCGCAAGCGGAGTAGTTGTGGCAAGAGTCACAAGAAGTATATGATTTGATGATCATTTCCACTAGTTTATTATGCATGTAATTGTTTATTGATGTGTGCAAATGTTATCTATAGTCAGTTATGTAATAGGATGATTATTTTGGTTATATATATGTTGTTGTTCTGTAGACAGAGTATAGATGTTGTGCAGACAGTGCAAATCACATCACATATGATTAAACTAAGGAAATTATCAGTGATGATTTCATCAATCACGACAATTGTTTATTAGCAAGCGTTTGCCCACAACACGCACAACTTACAAGCAGGAATCGTGTGTATCGATCTTCACACACAGTTCTAATTACTGGCCTGTTTGACATGTATCACACACATCTTGTTGTGGCGAATCATTTGTTTTATTCTAGATCATCGCAAACAGTTCATCTGAGTGACCTATATGCCATCTATCACACACATCTTTATCTGGATAACCATTTATACTATTTTGGCTCATGACAAATAGTTCATGCGTATTAACTATATGCCACGTATTGCACACACAACTCTTGCCTGAATCATGCTTGATGGATCAGCAATACCACACAGTTCATTTTCTTGGATACGGTTTTATTACCATGCCATTTGCGATTCATGCACCGCATACAGTTTGGTCGAATGGTCTCCGATACATGTGTCGTCTTAGGACCTTCCTATAGTAGTGTGTGCCCGCTTTCAAGATGCACCGACAATACCGTACCATCTCACGGTCAAGCGTATTCTGAGACATTTGTCTCACACCCCCATCTTAGGTTTATGGTATCCTAAGGGAGTGCAATTTAATCTCATTGGATATTCAGACTCAGATTATGCAGGCGACCAGGTTGACAGGAAATCTACCTTGAGGACATGTCATTTCTTTGGTAGATCTTTGGTATGTTGGTCTTCAAGAAAGCAGAATTGTGTCTTGCTATCCACGACAGAGGCCGAATATATTGCTGCTAGTGCTTGCTATTCTCAGTTGTTATGGATGAAGCAAACTCTCAAGGATTATGACATCAAGGTCAAGAAAATTCCTCTACTATGTGACTATGAGAGTGCCATCAAAATTGCACACAATACAGTGCAGCACTCTGATACATCTCCAGCGTAATGGAGGCATGGTGGATCTTAGCCCTTGCCAACGAGAGGGATCCTACTCCGTTTTGGGGTGTCTTTTGTGTCCGTTTAGGGTTTGTGTCCTGCTCAGGTAACCGGGGTAGTGGTGGATCCCTGATGATGGAATAACGTTCTCGGCACTCAGTCCCCATCCCGGCGGTGCGTCTAGAGTCATCAGAGGGTGTGTGGAGATCTATCTTCGGCGAATCTAACAGGATTTGGTTGGCATTTGTCTTTAGTTGATTTATTTGGATTAGGTCTTGGTTCGTCGGTGTTTCTGTGTCTACAGGTTGGATACTTCTGTTCATTGATGTTGTTGTTGGTGTGTTGGTCCTATTGGGCCTGATCACGATGACTTCTCGACTGTTTACTAGAACAAAGTCAGCCCAACTAGAATAAAATAACCTCAGTGCTAGGCACCATGTTGCAGTTGAGAGTGGGCGCTATTAAAGATGATCTTCAGCTCCCATTCCAATCATCCAACAAGGATGACACCCGGAGTAAAACATCGAGCTAGGAGTTCAATAGTTAAGCGCATCTCCAACACCGTGCAGCAAATCGACACACCAAACGTCCATGTGTCCACAGACAGGTACTGGAACCGATCATCCAACTCAGTGCACCAAATTTCTGCCCCCATTTTTTCCTATATCTGGAGCACTCATAATAATTACATATAAATATCATCCTTCGTCCATAATCATGATGAGAAAATATTCTAATGCAACAATAATTCAAATATAAATATTACAATCCAAACATGAAGTTTTGTAATACAATATTTCAAATCTGAATTCAACTTATCCACACATAGTTTTTTAGTCCTCCCCTCGAAACTCTGAAAAATGCTCAACTAGACCAGTCTAAAGTTGCTCATGAGTTGCTCGATGGGGAGTCTATTGGTGCATCTGGATAAATTCCTCAAACATCGCCGAATTCTACTCTGAAAGTTTGATAGGATCACCCATCTGCTGAATTTTCAGACAGTGGTGAACTTTGTCGCCCTCATTCTCCACAATCATGTTGTGCATGATCACACAAGCTGTCATCACATCCCACAATGTCTCTAGAACCCCTACTTTGTAGGTCCTTGAACAACTATAAAACAGGTTTGGAGCACTCCAAATGTCCTATCCACATCCTTTCTAGCTCCTTCTTGTCTTTGGGCAAAGTGAGATCTTTTCTTAACCCTTGGATCAGAGATGGTATTGTCGAAGGTCATCCACGATGGATAGACACCATCACAAAGATAATATCCCATGTTGTAGCTTACCATTGATGATATAGTTGCACGCAGGAGCTTCTCCCGCACACAACCTAGCAAACAATGGAGACTGCTTCAATAGGATGATGCTTTGTGAGACCCGGGTATTCCAAAGAAAGAGTGCCTACTCCAACGGTCTTGTGATGCAACTGCTTCAAAAATTATGGCGGGCTTCTTACAATGGCCCTGATATTTTACCCTTTTATAACATATGGGCTATTCTTCCATTGCTAGTGCATGCAATCCAGGTATTCGAGCATACCTGGTCACCATCTTGCTTATGACAGTGCCATGAGTCATGAAGTGTCTTCGATAGTTGGTTTTCTCAAGTACTCCGGTCCAAACACCTTGACCACCACAGTAGCAAACATGACCATGGCTTCAAGTCATTTGCTTTTGGACATTCAGAGGTACTCGTCTCACGAATTTGTGGCCTGCCATAGGCAAGCATCCTCAATGTAGGTATGCACTTCTAGTAACCAGAGAATTCAGTGTTTCCTACGGCATCCTATTCAAGATGAAGTGGTCATCATAGGCTCGGACACTATTTTTTTGACTATATTCAGACACTATTGTAGAGGCGATCGAACATAGTTTGGCTCATCCAGAATCGACGGTGGAAATAGGACTCGAATAGCGCATCAGGGATAGTAATCGTCCATCAACATCATATGCCCCTGCGCTGCATTTTGATTCAATACTCGATGTCCCTTGACTGATCACTTGAAATTGAAAACATGCTCTTCTGTATGCTGGCATCTTCTATAACTGCATGTATCATGGATGTTTCATCATCATATCCGTCCTCATATGAAGAGGACACATCAATGAACTTATCGTGGAAATACTTTGTGGTGAAATACATTGTGTTTGCTTCAAAATAAACAACAAAAACACCAATAAATTTGGTTATGTCATTTGCCCGAACATGTGTCCGGCGTGGTTTCCACCATGGACAGCAATGTGCAGCGGAAAAAATTACCTGGGTGGCGTGTCGGTGTACTAAAGTAGGGGTGCCTTAGTACCATGACTTGTGCACAGGAAGGTGTAGTCTTTCCACCGACAAGGCTTGCTGGAGGACTACTGCATATAAGACTCAAGATTCAACATACAAGACCGTGAAGAAGACCTCCCGACAGGTCATCGAGAAGTACTAAGTTAGTACTAAAGGTCAAGATTCCAGTTGCCGGCAAGCTCCCCACCAGCAAGCCAAGACTCGGCAAGCTCCTTGCCGAGAAAGTTGCCCCCTTCTTGTTTCTCGAACGCTCCACCTCATCGACCAGCTGATGGCTTGTCAAGATTAGATGTCTAGTGGGCGAGCAACTTGGGGAGGATCATCAGGACGCGTGTCAGCACGTCGCATGCAGATCAACTTTATTGACACTCATCTTTTGGATGTTTCAACAAGATAGGCTTGTTGAGGGTGACAGCACAGAAGGAGAGACACATTTTGCCAAAGGATTGCTATCAGTTCATGGTGCATTAAATGCCCTTGTCCTAGTCCGGCAGGATTAGGTTGGATAGCATCGAGGCCACTATTCATAAGATGTAATGACCATGTTGCCACTATGGTGACACATTTTTGTCTGTAAAAGGAGGCCCATGGCTACATGGGCACAGGTCGACACTTTGCCCACTCTTACACAGTAGTTGTACCTTGCTCGTATCATTTTCGGCAAGCTGCGCTTGTAACTTGAGCCCCAAGTCAATCCACCTAACAGGCAGGAGTAGGTGTCGGGCCCGTGGGACTGGGGGTACCCAGGCCCGTCTCCATGCGGCCCGTCGCGTGGCTTCATCAGAAGGCCCGGCGCGGCCCAACGTCAAGACTTCATGAGGAAGACCCTCGCGAGGGCCCCCCGCCTCGCAAGGCAAGCGTCAGCAAGAGTCATCAAGAGCTCCTGAGGGCCTCACGTGGGGCGGCCTCCCAAAGTTGCCTCCCAAGGCCCCTCGCGGGGAGGACATCTCTAGGCTCGCCACCCCGCCTTGCGCTACACGTGGGTGACATGAGCCATGATGAGTGGGGCTAGAAGGGCGCCAGCGGGTGCGGATAGAGATGCTTTCCTCTTTTGTGCTAAGGAGGCAAGGACGGCACGCGGGTTCCCAAAGCAATCCCCAAAGGTTGTGTGACGACCCGAGACCGATGCTCCAGAAGCCTTCCAGTTATTTCGTTGTTGCAATGTGTTTTATTTGTTTGTTGCATTCATCATCGCATCATTCACATTGCATCGGCACTCTGTTGCCGTCATTTTTTCAAAAAAACTTGCATCCGCTCGTAGTTGCCGCTTCTTCCTTGTCTCTGTTGATCTCCTCTCAGATCAACCAGATAGCTCTCTTCTCTCTCTTCTCCGAGCCCATCAAACCCCTTGTCTCCATGGCCTTTTGTCAGACCTCTCGCGCATGTCCAAAAACTGCCCGGTACCCGGACAGGGCAGTCGTGACCGGTGGATCTGGATCAAGTTCGAACATATCCAAACATCTTCGGTTTTCCATTTGAACTTTCCTAGCCTATTTATTCTCAATCGCTCGATTATGATCAGAGGGACCAAATACCCCTGGACATAGCCCACCTAATCTACCCCTCCGATCGGAGCCATCGGATCGCGATCGAAGAGCTTCGAAACCCTCCTCAAACCCCTAACTCTAGATCTCTGCCTATAAAAGGAAGGCCTAGCCCTCTTGTTTTGGAAACACTACCCCCCTCCTCGAAATCCGCACCGCCGCCAGCCTCCTACACTCCACAACCGCCACCTTCTCCCACCTCCTAGCCGTCGGGCCCGCGAGCCCAGATCTGGCCCGCCCGAGCCCGTATGCCGCCACCTTGCCCGAGCGCCCGCAGCGCTGTGCCCGGGGAGGAGCCCGAGCGCCTCCTCTTGTTTGACCCCACGCGCCACCACCGGCCGGCTACCTCGCCGGAGCTGCACCCACATCGCCGCCAGCGACCACCTCCATCAGGCCAGACCCCGCACCCTCCTCCTTCCTTCTCTCTTCATCCTTGCCTCCTCCTCACCTCTTCTCGTGTTGCAGCAGGGACTAGCCATGGATGGCAATGGAGCTCCGCCTGTGCCCAGATCCGCCACCAGTCTGCCTCCTCGTCTCATATCCGGTCGGCCCCTGCCAGATCCGCCCGCCTCCAGCACCTCCCACGCCTCGTCGCCGCCGGAGTTTCTCGCCTGCGCGCCGCCAACGCTCGGTTCGTCCTCTGCATCAGGCAGAGGACGAGGACGCCCGCGACCAGCGCGCCCTGCTCACCTGATCCAGCTGCGTGAGCCAGATCCGCGCCAAGGCCCAGCTCCCTCGCTGCGCCTCAGCTCGCCAGCCTACTTCCCCTCCAGATCTGGCCTGCTCTGCCTCTGCTCAGCCTAGCCGGCCTCCAAGGCCCAGTTCACCCCAGCCGAGTGGCCACGCTGGTGAGCTCCCGCCTATAAACCCTTGCCCCTGGGCGCTTTATAAAATGTTGCACTCACTGTTTAGGCCCGCGTATGTTTTTTTCAGCGTCTGCGAATTTGTCCAATTATCCAGAGACTGCAGTTTTTACAGAAAAACCCCTAGATTTCATGCATGTAATAACTCATGAACCGTACATCGAATTAAAATGTTTTATACATGTAAAATGCGTAGAATTTCATCTATTTTCATAATTTGCAACTACCATCCATGTTAAAAATGATTAAAATTGCTGGTTGCATTAATTTGCTTAAGTGCCATGCTAAAATGGTTTATTTCATAACTAATTAACCGTAGCTCCGAATTAAATAAACTTTATATGTAACTTGTCTAAAAAAATGTATAGATTAACTTGGTGGCATTACTTTGCATGTTTAACAACTCTAAAATTGTGTATAGGGCAGAACAGTAGCAAATTCGAAATATGCACATGGGGATTTTCCGGGATTGTTGTTTGTCGTTTTTGGCCTCATTTAAACTTGCCTAGATGTGTACTTTACTTTTGCTTCACCTCTTGCCATGTTAACCAACATTTAATGTTGTTGAGTACCTAAACGGGAGAGAACTAAATAAATGAATGTGGCGTGTCGTCAATATGCAACTCGTTGAATATTGAGCTCCACTTAATTTGTAGTATTGTTTGTTGCACTTTGCCAGGCCATGCCTCATTGAATTGGACATGCATCATACTTGATTGCGCATCATGCCATGTTTATGTGATGTTTGTTTACTATGTTGTTTGCTTCTTTCCGGTGTTGCTTCTTCTTGATAGTTCCGGTAACGTTGCGATTGTGAGGATCCGTCTGACTACGTTGGTTCGTCTACTTCTCGGACTCTATCTTCTTCCTAGCGGGATTTCAGGAAAGATGACCGTTACTCTGGATACCACTACTATTTTTGCTTTGCTAGTTGTCTCGATGCTATCGCTATGTCGCGCTACCTACCACTTGTTTATCAATCCTCCCAAATTGCCATGATAGCGTCAAACCTTTTCCACCATCCCAACAAACCGTTTTTTGGCTATGTTACCGCTTTGCTCAGCCCCTCTTATAGCATTGCTAGTTGCAGGTGCAGTTGCAGGTTGTTCCATGTTGGGACATGAATATCATGGGATATCACAATATCTCTTATTTAATTAATGCATCTATAGACTTGGTAAAGGGTGGAAGTCTCGGCCTTTTTCCTTGTGTTTTGTTCCAATCATGTCGCCCTACCTTTCGTCATACCGGTGTTATGTTCCTTGAATTTTGCATTCCTAACGCGGTCGGGGTTTATGGGCCCCCCTTGTTTCTTCGTCCAAAGTAAAGCTTTCCTGAGGAGATCCAACTTTGGTTTTACCATTTGCGTAATAACAACTAAAACTTGCATAGGGACCGGCTAGCACCCGAGGTCTCTTAATCAACAACCCGGGCCAGTGCTCCTCATGAGTGTTGGTCCACCTACCTAGCAGACGGCGGTGCCGCCTCGGGGAAACTCGATGGTATTTGGCTATCGTCCACTTTGCATAGACGGATGAGTCCGTAGATAGAGAGCGCGTGGCTCTGGACACGGATCTGACTCACCGGGAGATCTCCTTGGGATAGTTTTCCTTTCTTCGAAGAGCTTGTGCACCGGGATTCCGAGGTTACTCGGGGTGTCCCGAGATGGAGGATTGTTTCTGCGGATCGTGAGAGCTTATCATGGGCTAAGTTGGGACACCCCTACAGGGTTTAATCTTTCGAAAGCCGTGCTCGCGGTTATGTGGCAGATGGGAGTTTTTAATATCCGGTTGTAGAGAACTTGACACTAGATCCGAATTAAAATACACGAACCGCGTGTGTAACCGTGACCGTCTCTTTTCGAGTGAGTTCGAGAAGAGAACATGGTGGGGTTATGTCTGAACGTAAGTAGTTCAGGATCACTTCTTGATCATTATTAGTTTGCGTCCGTTTGCGGAGTTTCTCTTCTTATTCTTGCACTCGTAAGTTAGCCACCATATAATGCTTAGTGCTGCCGCAACCTCATCACTTATCCATTCCATAGCCATTAAGCTTTGCTAGTCTTGATACCCATGGTAATGGGATTGCTGAGTCCTCGTGGCTCACAGTTTACTACAACAACAAGTGCAGGTACAGGTAAAGCAACGCTTTGACGTGAGAGCGATGCTTGCTTGTTTTGGAGTTCTTCTTCTGCTTCTTCTTCCTTGATCAAGGGATAGGTTCCGGGTCGGGAGCCTGGGATTAGCAGGGTGGATGTCGTTCTTCTTTTTCGTTTGATTTCATCCGTAGTCGGATCCTGCTCTTCTGTATGATGATTGCTATGTATTGATGTATTCAAGTTGTAGCTTGTGGCGAGTGTAAGCCTTTATCTTGTATTCTCATCCATTCAGTACATGGTATGTTGTAATGATAGCCACCTTGCTATGCGCTCAAAATGCGGTTGTGCCCCAATCATGAGTTCATCACGTGATTGGGATAGAATCGCATCTTCGGCACTACAAGTTGGTATCAGAGCCTTATCGACCGCAGGAGCCCCCTTGATTGATCGAACCGCTGACATTGTTGAGTCTTGAAAAAAAACTATTTTGAGTCTAGTTATATATCGGAGAGTAGGAATTCTTTTTACTCCTCATCCCCATCGTCCCTCTGGTGAGGACTCGTGACGTAGGTGTTTTGGATCCATCACTCTCCTTTTTCACTCAATTTTTTTTAGGATCAGTATCTTGGAATCGGTCTGATATCATTGTGACGGGAATTATGTCTTGGTGCCTCCTAACATTTAGGGGTTGTGGCAGTGTCCCAGGGAGTTGAGCTCCAAGGTGTTTTCGTCACAGTGCGTATTGTTTTAGTTCCGGAATGCCAAAGGACGCCGACATCAAAAACGCTTCTATACTCTTTGTGGTGAGAGTAGTTTGGCGCCACCCAGTACTGGGGAGAGCGATCAGATGTATTGCCACAGCTGGTATATCAGATGTTTTTTGAAGGTCTGAGGTACATGATTTCTGAAGTTTTCTTGGTTATGTGTTGACGGGTGGATACAGTTGGAGTGTAGGATTTGTTAGTTGTGTGAGATATTTGTGCCTCCCTGTATCCCCAACACCAGATTGCATAACCAAAAAGTTTCGGAAGTTCTTAGGTGGGAATTCAAGTAGTTACCTAGGATTTCCTTCCGACAGATATATGATTTGAGATTGGGGTCCAACGTCTAGTGGTTCATTTTTCATGGTCGATTTACAGTGGTCGCGAGGCGTCTTAAAGAATCCTTGGATATGCTGATTCAGGGACATCTTGTTTGTCATTCGTGATATCCGCTGTACGTCATGCCCGTGGAGCCTCATCGCGAACACTTTGGGCGAAATCTCTATCATATGCTTGTTTCCGGCTTATTCTGCAAGCCAATCCTTTGTTTTGTTTTGAGTTGTGGTATTCGAGTTGCTTCAAAGTTAAGTGTTGATTCCATACCTTTTCCTAAGCGGTTTTCTCATATTTCTATGGGAGTGCTAATTCTTCCTGATCATTGAGATTGTCATTTCAGTTCTTTTCCAACCGGTGTGCTTCTCTTCAAGATGATCCTATCATTTTCCCCATTTGCAAGATCACTTCTCAGTTTTCTCAACGTTGTTCATTTCACCCATCCCAAATTGTCTTCTTCTTTTCCCACCACCCACCCTTTTTCTTCAAGGACTCAGATATCTTAATCAAGTGTCCATCTTGCTGATGTGAAGTTTCTTCATTCTTTCTTTCAATGTTCTTAGCCGGTGATTTCTCAGGAAGATACTAAGGAAGCTTCAAGTTCATCATTCTTCATTCTCTTTTGTTCAACAGTGGTCTAAATTCAAGTTGCGGTGTTGAGCATATTCCGTTCATTTGTCCAATGTTTTCCCAAGATGGTGCACCCCTTAATCATTCACCTCTCTGTCCATATTCGAATTGTTGAAGATATTAGAAGATTCAAGTTTCCATTCTTAATCCTTTCAATCTATTTCAATGTTGTTACCTCATTCAAGCCATTTAATTCAGCCGGTGCAATCTCTCTTTAAAAATGATTCAATGGTGTTTCTTTTGAGTGGGCCCTAACCCACGGGTCTTTTCCCAGGATCTTACCTGAATCTACTAATTTTTTTCCAGAATGATTCTCAAATTCTTTTCAAATCTTGATGTAAGAATGAATTATTCATCAGTCATATGCCTTCTTCAAGGTCGCTTCCAAATTCTTTTCATCGTTGGCTCAACCTTTTCTCTTTTCATTGTTCCGGAGTGTCTCAACAATTCATGGTGGTGTTCCTCGTCGTCATTCTCAGCTTTTGAAGACCGAAGAAGAGTTCCTCTTAAATCCTTACCCGTTCTTCCAAAGATGTGTAGTTCAAGCTTGATGCCATCCTCTCATAACTGTATTCGATTGTGAGGATTCTTTTCACCCATCCGACGCATTTCAGGAGTTGCTTTCCTTTCTCAATCATCCGAAGGCCATCATTTCAGAAGATTTCTTCATTCTGAGTTTTCAGCTTCGTTCTCCAACTATTCTAAATTGATGCCTCTTCGTTCATCTCTATATTCTTCCGGTGCATTATTCAAGTACTCTTCTAGTCAGTTTGTGATCTCTTCGTTATCTTGTATTTAAATTCCCTCAAGTATCTTCGTTCATTTCTAACTCTTCCCGGTGATTCGTTCCCTTTGCTTCATTCGTTTTCAATTCTTATGGTGGTTCGTTCAAGGTTCCTCTTCCTTTGTTATCATACCAATTCATTTGTTCCTTCCAAGTCTTACCGGCAATTCGTTGAAGACTTTCCCAAGTTTGAGCTTTATCAATCTTTTTCCAATGAGAATAAGTACTATGCAAAATCCATGGATTGTCATCAATTTAAGTTGATGAAGGATAAGCATAACATAAATCTTATTCTTATCTCCTCAAGGTGAATTAGTTCCTCCTTCCGGTGTTTGTTCATGAGGAATGAATTCTTGGTTCCAAGTTATTCATCTTTCTTGTCCGAAGTTCAAAGTTATATCATTTTGTAGCTCCATCTAAATCATTGCAAGGCTTCTCCAGGAGTTCTTTTCAACTTTCCTTTCGTTTGATCATTCTTTTATTACCGGAGTTCTCATGAAGGCTCAACATGGTGGTTCATCAAAGATTTCTTTCATTCTCGAAGTGTTCGTCAAGATTCTTGTTGGAGGAGCTCAAGTATTTTTCTTCTTGCATTTCTGTAACGCCCCCTGTCATTAGCTACAGTAATCACTTTTGATAATGACATGTCAGCAAGCTTAATAGTGCATAATCATCATTAGCATCATATTGCATTTCAACTCCTAAGTCAAATTCAAATTTAAATGAAAGTAGAAAATAAAAGTTGTCCAACATAGAAACTAAAATGTTCGATAAATAGCAAATATTGCAGAGACTATTCTAAAATTGAAACCAACAATTAATAAAATAATTAGGTGGCTCAAACATTATCAAAACAGTAAGGATTAATGCATTTTAATTATTATAAAATTGTGTGAACTCAAATTGTCTCCAAACTAATTTTTGGTAGTAGTAGGTAATGCCTAGTATTTATTGGAGCAATTGCCATGTTTTATAAAAATCATTTGGTGGCCTAACTATTTACTAAACATGAGATATGATTAAATAAAAGAAAAAGGTAAAACAAAACAAAACAGAAAAGAAAAAGAGAAACACCCCCCCCCCGGCCCAACAGGGCCCCAGCCCAGCTGGCCCGACCGGCCCACCCCACTCCCTTATCCCCTGGGCATCGAACCCTAGCCACCGACACCCCCCACCCCCCTCGCTCACTTCCCCCCCACCCGATCCAGAACCGGATCGGGCCCGAGCCCCGCGCGCTCGCGTCGACCAAGCCGACCGCGCCCCCGACGCGCCCGACGCCACGCCCGTCGCCGCCTTCGCCTCTCAGCCACCACGCCGCCCCACCGTCGCCGCTCGCCTCCACACGCCCACTGCCCAGACCCTGCTTCCTACGGTGAGGCCCGGCCCCGACCTCTCCCCTCTCTCGCCTCGCTCGCCGCCGCCCCGCCGCGCTCACCATGGCCCCGCACGCGCCGCGCGCCTCGCCCTGCTCACGCCCATCGCCGTGCTCCGCCCCGCTGCTCGCCCCTGCCGCTGCGCGCGCACGCGCCCGCGTGCGCGCTGCCGCACTGCTGCCGCCGCCCGCGCGCCCGTCGCCGCGCCCACCACCGCGTCGCCGCGCCCCTGCATCGCGCCCGCGCCGCGCGCCGCGCCCGCGCCCACGTCCGTGGCCCCTGGGCCACTGACCGAAGGGGCCCAGTGCCCCAGTGCCACTGCCGCTGGGCCCAAACCCCCTTGGCCCAATGACAACGGGCCCTGCCCGAAAAACGTTTAGAGAAAAAAGAAAAAAATAATAATTAATAATAATTAAAATTAATAATTAATTAATTAGTTATTTAATTAGTTAATTAATTAGGTTAATTAACTCTGATTAGATTAATCTAATTTAATTAATTAGTTAACCCTAATTAACCTAACAGTCTATGACAGGTGGGACCCACCCTGTCAGATGGCTGCTGACGTCAGCATGATGTCATGCTGATGTCATCGCAGCACTGTTTCGGATAATGTTAATTTAAATATTTAAATAAATTCCAGAAATTAATAAAAACTTTAGAAAATCATATTAAATAAACCGTAACTCCGATGAAAATACTTTATACATGAAACTTGCTTAGAATTTCGATACGAACCCGAATACGTCCTCCGTATTCCCGTCAGACGCCCGTAGCTATATGAACGTTGAACTTTTAGACCGATTTCGATAAATGAATAGTGCCCAACTTTAATTAAATAAATCCAAATAAATTCCTAAATTAACTAAATCATTTAGTTAGGCAGTAGAACACCCCGGCATATCACTTAGGCATGTCATACATATTGTTTGCATTATTGCCATGAATTTATTGTTTCTCTCCCCCCCTTCTCCTTCGATAGACGCTGAGACCGACGACGCTGCACCCGGGTACGACTACACTACCGACGAGCAGCCCGTTGACGACCCTCTCTCTTGCCAGAGCAACCAGGCAAGCCCCCCTCCCCTTGAGCATCCAGATATCGCCTATTCTATTCTCCTGCTTGCATTAGATTTTGCTACTATTAATGTATGCTCCTATTCTGATGCATAGCCTGCTGTTGTAACCTGTTCATTGCTACCTTACCTGCCTATGATAAACTGTTTAGTTTAGGTTGGAATGAACCATCAGTGACCCCACCACCTTATCCTTGATGCCCCTGCTTGATCATCGATGACTTGATCAACATGATCGTCGACCAGAGACCGACACCTCACTTCACACCCCCTTAGTTGTACGACTCTGCGTAGTAACTATCGAGTGCCGAGGGTGATACCTCGTAACGCACTCCCGATGAATACTCTGCAGTGTAGCTGTTCGGTCGTGGTCATCGAGGGTGATTCCTCCTTCTCCACTTTCGATACGACTCTGTCGTGCAACCCTCAGTGTGAACCTCGAGGGTGATGCCTCATACGTTCACCCTGATGATTTCGTCGAGTGGAATCCGCCGAGGGTGATTCCTCGGGTTTTCCCCCTTGATGTTATGACCACATGACTACTTGACCTTTGTTACAGGCGGGTCCACCCTGGTGGGTACCCACTGGGGATCTATGATTTTCGGGTGTGCCGGAAGGGCACTTGAGTGTGACATTGTGGCAGAGCATCAGAGACTCTGATTGTCTCCGCGTGATACTAATTGAGCCTATTGGATTTGGGTGTGTGATCTGAGTGGGTCGACGTGCCCTATACGTACTACCACCACGCGGGATAATGGTTATGGGACCCTCTGCGAAGTACGTTTCTCCGAAAGCTCGTCTGACGTCACGATTCACCCTGTGGGCTGATTGTCGGGATTTGGCTGGATACTTCACTGACGAGTTCAGTGTCGCGCCTGCACCCCGGCCAGTCTCGCAACGCGCAGGGTGCCCAGGGCGATGGCCCGAGACCTCTGGGTGCATAGGTTAGTCCGGCGTGCTGACCTCTCTGCCGAGCCTAGGTAGAGCATTGTTTCGTGTTGATCTTCCGAGGACGGGCATTACCCAGCAAGTGTGTCCGGCCAGAGTTGATCGAGCGTGTTGGGTAACAGTAGTGCACCCCTACAGGGATGAATCTTCTATTGATAGCCGGTCCTACGGTAAAGGACGCTCAGTTTGTGTATCCCGATCTACTACTTAAACTGGATACTTGTTACTTAATTGAAGCTTCGGGATCGCTTTCTCGTTTGGGAGTCGAGGAAGGATCTTTAAGCTGTACTTCAACATGTTTGCTAAATAAAATGCTATACTACTCTCTTCTACTGCTGCAAGATGATGGCCTTGTGAAGATGTTTGAAGATGCTAGTCTTCGATAGGACTAGGCCTTCTCTCTATTCTGGCATTTCTGCAGCCCAGTCCACTTATACAGCCTTTCTCCATTGATAATGTTGCATATGTAGTATAGATCCTTGCTTGCTGAGTACTTCGGATGAGTACTCATGGTTGCTTTACTTTCTCTTTTCCCCATATACCCCACCTTGATGATACATCAGACGATGGAGTCCAGGAGCCAGATGCCACCACCGGAGCGTACTACCAGGAGGGTCCAGAGGGTACTTACTACTGGATCGAGCCAGCCGACCAGGAGTAGGATCGGAGGCTCCCAGGCAGGAGGCCAACGCCTTTCGATCTAGTGTCGCTGTTTGTGCTAGCCTTCTTAAGGCAAAACTTGTCTAACTATGTCTGTACTCAGATAATATTTGTATGACTAACTTATGTGTTCGGATCTTTGGATCCCTGGTCTGTAATATTGTGGACCTCCGTTTAAATTGTGTTAGAGTTGTGTTATGATATCTTCCCGTGAGTCCCTGTGCTTGATCGTACACGTTTGCGTGTATGATTAGTGTACGATTGAGTCGGGGGCGCCACAAGTTGGTATCAGAGCCGACTGCCTGTAGGAAGCCCCCTTCCAATTCCTTGGCCGAAGTTGAGTCTAGACATCGAAAAACTAATTTACTAACTTGGCTGTGTGGCTTACGGGCCCACGTCACCAACTGGGTGGTATTAGGATCTTTTATTCCTCGTCTATACTCTGGGACTCTGATCTCTCTTCTACTCGGGTTAAATAAATTTTACTAACGCCGACACTTAGGATCTCGTAAATCCCGTCTACCCGGAGAGCTGGATATCTATGCGATTTCCCTGTCATTGATCTGATTAGTCTGATAATCATTTTCCTTCCATTGTTTTGTTTAACCTTTCTCTCCGAGTTGTGCAATTGCTTTTACTAAACTACCCCCTGTTGATACTTAGCAGGATGGTTAGACCAGGTGGTCGTGGTCGTGCCCCTGAACGCCCACCACCGCCTGACTATATGGCGCCTATGATGCAACAGTTTGAGCTTAACCGCCAGTTCATGACTGGAATCATGGCTCAGTTTCCGCATCAGAACAACCAGAACCAGAACCCAGCTTCAATAACTTCGACAGAGTTTATGCGACTCAACCCAACTCAGTTCCGCAACTCTGACAAGCCACTGGATGTTGATGACTGGCTCCGCGACATCACTCACGAGATGGAGTCAGCTAATGTCGCCCCTGCCAACTTCGTCAACTTCGCGGCCTTTTTCTTAAAGGGACCCGCTGCTCAATGGTGGGACACACACAAGTGTACTCTGCCTATTGGAACAGTCATCACCTGGTATGAGTTCCAGGCTGCTTTCCGTACACGTTACATCCCTCAGGCAATTATGGAACGCATGAAGACCCAGTTCCGTAACCTCACTCAGGGCAACAAGACCGTCGAAGCTTATCAGCGGGAATTTCTAGACCTCTCCCGCTATGCTGAAGAAGACATCGCCACAGATGCTCGCAGACTAGAGAAGTTCCGTAGTGGACTACACCCCGACCTCAAGCTTGCACTAGCTGCTCAAGACTTCAATGCCTTTTCAACTCTGACGAACAAGGCTATTCTTGTTGAGACTGCTCAGATGGAATACAAGGACTCGCAGAAGCGCTATCGTGATGCTGGCTCATCTTCGGGCTCAGCATCGAAGCGTCGAGTTTGGATTCCAAACAATGTGTTCCGTCCCAATACCTCTGCACAAAAGAACAACTATGCTGCACCACGTCTGCCTCCGCCACCACCGAGGCAGCCAAAAGCTCAAGCTATTCAAAACAATGCTCCTCTTCGTCCTGAAGATGGTCTGTGCTTCAAGTGCCGCAAACCAGGTCACCAGGCAAAAGACTGCCGCCAGAATCAGAATCAGTTAGCGTTTCCCCGTGCTGGCCATGGCAATGGTCGTGGCAACAATCAGACCCGCAACTATAATACTAGGTCTGCTGCACATGGTCGTGGACACGCCTACAACATTGACATTGAAGAAGTCCAGGATCAACCTGCTACTGTTATGGGTACCCTTCTTGTTAACTTAGTACCTGCTTCTGTTTTATTTGATTCAGGAGCATCACATTCATTCATCTCTGGAAAATTTGCATTTATGCATGGCATTCGATATGAGAAAATGCATACTCCGTTAGTCATTAAAACTCCTGGAGGTCACTGTCATGCTGATGTAATAGCACCTGACGTTACCGTCAAAATTAAAGGATTGGAATTCCTTGCATCGCCCATCGTCTTGAAGTCTTCCACCATAGACCTCATTCTTGGAATGGATTGTTTGAAAGCTCACATTGCTTCGATCAATTGTGCCACTAAAGCCGTCCAACTTCTTCACCCCACCGATGAGATAGTGAACTATACCGCCCGCATTACTCGGGACGCCGAAGCTCAGATATATGCTCTGAATGCCTTGAACGCCTCACCTCTGGAAGGGATCGAGAATGTTCCTGTCGTTCGAGATTTTCCAGACGTCTTTCCAGAAGAACTTCCAGGAATACCCCCGGCTAGAGCTGTCGAGTTTGTCATTGACTTGAAGCCTGGCACTGTCCCTATTGCCAAGCGACCTTATAAGATGCCTCCGCATCACCTACTCGAGCTTAAGGAAGAAATCGACAAGTCACTTAAAAGTGGTTTCATCCGCCCTAGTTCCTCTGCTTGGGGAGCACCTTCACTCTTCGTTAAGAAGAAGGATGGAACTAACCGTTTGGTCCAGGATTATTGGCCCATTAACCAAGCCACAATCCAGAATAAATACCCACTGCCCCGGATCAATGATCTTTATGATCAACTCGCTGGATCATCGGTGTTCTCTAAACTCGACCTGAGGTTGGGTTATCACCAGATCCGTGTCCGTGAAGAGGATATTCCCAAGACTGCATTTGTCACTCGTTATGGCTCCTATGAATACACTGTCATGTCATTTGGCCTAACGAATGCTCCAGCAACTTTCTCCCGTCTGATGAATTATATATTCATGGATTACCTCGACAAGTTTGTCGTGGTATATCTAGATGATATTCTGGTTTATTCTAAGAATAAAGAAGAACATGCTGAACACCTCCGTTTGGTACTAGAAAGGCTTCGAGAACACCAGTTGTATGCCAAGTATTCCAAATGTGAATTTTGGCTTTCTGAAGTAACTTACCTTGGACATGTGATTTCCAAGGATGGAATTGCTGTTAACCCCGAACGAGTTCAGGCTATTCTTGACTGGACTCCCCTGAAGAATGTCAAGCAAGTCAGAAGTTTTCTCGGACTTGCTAGTTATTGCCGTCGATTCGTTGAGAACTTTTCCAAGATTGCAAAACCATTGACAAATCTGCTTCACAAAGGTGTTAAATTTGAGTGGACAGAAAAATGTCAAGAAAGCTTTCAGACACTAAAAGATAAATTGACATCTGCCCCAGTATTAGCACCCCCGGATTCCCAAAAGGATTTCGTGATATACTGTGATGCCTCCCGTCAAGGATTAGGCTGTGTCCTAATGCAAGAACGCAAGGTGATTGCTTATGCCTCCCGACAATTACGTCCTCACGAACAAAATTACCCAGTGCACGATCTCGAACTTTCTGCGGTTATCTATGCCCTGAAGCTATGGCGACATTACCTTCTCGGTAACCGTTGTGAGATATATACAGATCATCAAAGTTTGAAGTATTTATATACTCAACCAGATCTGAACCTTCGTCAACAAAGATGGCTCGAGACAATTGCCGATTATGATATGAATATCTCATACACCCCTGGCAAGGCAAATGTAATGGCCGATGCTTTGAGCCGTAAGGCTTATTGCAGCAACCATGTGGTTCAGGAATCACAACCTATGCTTTATGAAGAGCTTCGTAAATTGAACCTCCATATTGTTCCACAGGGTTATCTCAATACCCTGGTTGTCGAACCAGATTTAGAACACAGCATCAAAACTATGCAACGGTATGACTTTGAAGTTGAAAGGATCAAGCGATACCTTGAAAAAGGAAAACCGTCGGAGTTCCATCTTGATAATGATGGGATCCTATTTTTCCAACACCGTCTCTTCGTACCTAAGTTCAAAGATGAGAGAGAACACGTTATGATGGAAGCTCATGACACTCCTCTGTCAATTCATCCTGGTAGCACAAAGATGTACCGTGACATTTGTCAGAGATACTGGTGGCCTAATATGAAGCGAGACATTGCTCGTTATGTTTCTGAGTGTGACGTTTGCTGCCGCATTAAAGCTCAACATCAAAGGCCCGCAGGAACTCTGCAACCCCTTGCAATTCTTGAATGGAAATGGGACAAGGTCCAAATGGATTTCATTACTGGTTTTCCCAAATCTCAGAAGGGTCATGATGCTATTTTTGTCGTCATTGACCGATTCTCCAAGGTTGCTCACTTTCTGCCAGTTAAAGAGACAATCACTGCTAGCCAGTTAGCAGACTTGTATATTTCCCAAATTGTGTCACTCCATGGTGTTCCGTTGGAGATCAGTTCTGATCGTGGCAGCCTCTTCACCTCCAGATTCTGGAATAGTTTCCAAGAAGCTATGGGAACACATCTATCTTTCAGCACCGCTTTTCACCCTCAGTCACAGGGTCAAGTTGAACGAGTTAATCAAGTGCTCGAAGATATGCTTCGAGCTTGCGTCATCTCCTTCGGTAAGAAATGGGAGGAATCTCTCCCGTATGCCGAATTCTCTTACAACAATAGCTATCAGGCTAGTCTGAAGATGGCACCGTTTGAAGTTCTATACGGTCGTAAGTGTCGGACCCCTCTGAATTGGTCAGAAACTGGGGAACGCTCACTCGTTGGACCAGACATTATTCAGCAAGCAGAAGACCAAGTCCGCATTGTCCGTGAACATTTAAAAAACTGCTCAGTCTTGTCAGAAGAGCAACTATGATCGAAAGCATCAGGAAATGGTCTGTCAACCTGGCGAGCAAGCTTACCTCCGCGTCACTCCGTTGAAAGGCACTCATCGGTTAGGAATCAAAGGCAAGTTAGCTCCTCGCTACATTGGCCCGTTCTGTATTCTTGCCCGTCGAGGAGAAGTGGCATATCAATTGCAGTTGCCGCCAAATCTTTCTCAAGTACATGACGTCTTTCATGTATCCCAACTCCGTCGCTGCTTCAAGGATCCTATTCGAGCTGTGGATCACGAAGTGCTTGAATTACGGGAAGATCTGTCTTATCCAGAATATCCCATCCGTGTTCTTGATGAAGCTGAACGTCTGACTCGTCAAAAGTCAATCAAATTCCTCAAGGTTCAGTGGTCAAATCATTCTGAAGATGAGGCCACATGGGAATGCGAGGATCGTCTTCGTGAAGAATACCCCTCTTTCTTTCAGTCTTCCTCTTAATTCTCGGGACGAGAATTCTTAATAGATGAGGAGAATTGTAACGCCCCCTATCATTAGCTACAGTAATCACTTTTGATAATGACATGTCAGCAAGCTTAATAGTGCATAATCATCATTAGCATCATATTGCATTTCAACTCCTAAGTCAAATTCAAATTTAAATGAAAGTGGAAAATAAAAGTTGTCCAACATAGAAACTAAAATGTTCGATAAATAGCAAATATTGCAGAGACTATTCTAAAATTGAAACCAACAATTAATAAAATAATTAGGTGGCTCAAACATTATCAAAACAGTAAGGATTAATGCATTTTAATTATTATAAAAATTGTGTGAACTCAAATTGTCTCCAAACTAATTTTTGGTAGTAGTAGGTAATGCCTAGTATTTATTGGAGCAATTGCCATGTTTTATAAAAATCATTTGGTGGCCTAACTATTTACTAAACAGGAGATATGATTAAATAAAAGAAAAAGGTAAAACAAAACAAAACAGAAAAGAAAAAGAAAAAGAGAAACACCCCCCGGCCCAACTGGGCCCCAGCCCAGCTGGCCCGACCGGCCCACCCCACTCCCTTATCCCCTGGGCATCGAACCCTAGCCACCGACACCCCCCACCCCCTCGCTCACTCCCCCCACCCGATCCAGAACCGGATCGGGCCCGAGCCCCGCGCGCTCGCCTCGACCGCGCCGACCGCGCCCCCGACGCCGCGCCCGTCGCCGCCGTCGCCTCTCAGCCACCATGCCGCCCCGCCGTCGCCGACCACCGTCGCCGCTCGCCTCCCCGCGCCCACTACCCAGACCCTGCTTCCTACGGTGAGGCCCGGCCCCGGCCTCTCCCCTCTCTCGCCTCGCTCGCCCCCGCCCCGCCGCGCTCACCGCGGCCCCGCACGCGCCGCGCGCCTCGCCCTGCTCACGCCCATCGCCGCGCTCCGCCCCGATGCTCGCCCCTGCCGCTGCGCGCGCGCGCGCTGCCGCACTGCTGCCGCCGCCCGCGCGCCCGTCGCCGCGCCCACCCCCACGTCGCCGCGCCCCTGCATCGCGCTCTCGCGCCCGCGCCTGCGCCGCGCGCCGCGCCTGCGCCCGCGTCCGTGGCCCTCGGCCACTGATCGAAGGGGCCCATTGCCCCAGTGCCACTGCCGCTGGGCCCAAACCCCCTTGGCCCAATGACAACGGGCCCCGCCCGAAAAACGTTTAGAGAAAAAAGAAAAAAAAATAATTAAAATTAATAATTAATTAATTAGTTAATTAATTAGGTTAATTAACTCTGCTTAGATTAATCTAATTTAATTAATTAGTTTAATTAATTAGTTAACCCTAATTAAACTAACAGTCTATGACAGGTGGGACCCACCCTGTCAGATGGCTGCTGACGTCAGCATGATGTCATGCTGATGTCATCGCAGCACTGTTTCGGATAATGTTAATTTAAATATTTAAATAAATTCCAGAAATTAATAAAAACTTTAGAAAATCATATTAAATAAACCGTAACTCCGATGAAAATACTTTATACATGAAACTTGCTCAGAATTTCGATACGAACCCGAATACGTCCTCCGTATTCCCGTCAGACGCCCGTAGATATATGAACGTTGAACTTTTAGACCGATTTCGATAAATGAATAGTGCCCAACTTTAATTAAATAAATCCAAATAAATTCCTAAATTAACTAAATCATTTAGTTAGGCAGTAGAACACCCCGGCATAACATTTAGGCATGTCATACATATTGTTTGCTTTATTGCCGTGAATTTATTATTTCTCTCCCCCCCTTCTCCTTCGATAGACGCTGAGACCGACGACGCTGCACCCGGGTACGACTACACTACCGACGAGCGGCCCGTTGACGACCCCTCTCTCTTGCCAGAGCAACCAGGCAAGCCCCCCCCCCTTGAGCATCCAGATATCACCCATTCTATTCTCCTACTTGCATTAGATTTTGCTACTGTTAATGTATGCTCCTATTCTGATGCATAGCCTGCTGTTGTAACCTGTTCATTGCTACCTTACCTGCCTATGATAAACTGTTTAGTTTAGGTTGGAATGAACCATCAGTGACCCCACCACCTTATCCTTGATGCCCCTGCTTGATCATCGACGACTCGATCAACGTGATCGTCGACCAGAGACCGACACCTCACTTCACACCCCCTTAGTTGTACGACTCTGCGTAGTAACTATCGAGTGCCGAGGGTGATACCTCGTAACGCACTCCCGATGAATACTCTGCAGTGTAGCTGTTCGGTCGTGGTCATCGAGGGTGATTCCTCCTTCTCCACTTCCGATACGACTCTGTCGTGCAACCATAAATGTGAACCTCGAGGGTGATGCCTCATACGTTCACCCTGATGATTTCGTCGAGTGGAATCCGCCGAGGGTGATTCCTCGGGTTTTCCCCCTTGATGTTATGACCACACGACTACTTGACCTTTGTTACAGGCGGGTCCACCCTGGTGGGTACCCGCTGGGGATCTATGATTTTTGGGTGTGCCGGAAGGGCACTCGAGTGTGACATTGTGGCGGAGCATCAGAGACTCTGATTGTCTCCGCGTGATACTAATTGAGCCTATTGGATTTGGGTGTGTGATCTGAGTGGGTCGACGTGCCCTATACGCACTACCACCACGCGGGATAATGGTTATGGGACCCTCTGCGAAGTACGTTTCTTCGAAAGCTCGTTTGACGTCACGATTCACCGTGCGGGCTGATTGTCGGGATTGGGCTGGATACTTCACTGATGAGTTCAGTGTCGCGCCTGCACCCCGGCCAGTCTCGCAACGCGCAGGGTGCCCAGAGCGATGGCCCGAGACCTCTGGGTGCATAGGTTAGTCCGGCGTGCTGACCTCTCTGCCGAGCCTAGGTAGAGCGCTGTTTCGTGTTGATCTTCCGAGGACGGGCATTACCCAGCAAGTGTGTCCGGCCAGAGTTGATCGAGCGTGTTGGGTAACAGTAGTGCACCCCTACAGGGATGAATCTTCTATCAATAGCCGGTCCTACGGTAAAGGACGCTCAGTTTGTGTATCCCGATCTACTACTTAAACTGGATACTTGTTACTTAATTGAAGCTTCGGGATCGCTTTCTCGCTTGGGAGTCGAGGAAGGATCTTTAAGCTGTACTTCAACATGTTTGCTAAATAAAATGCTATTCTACTCTCTTCTACTGCTGCAAGATGATGGCCTTGTGAAGATGTTTGAAGATGCTAGTCTTCGATAGGACTAGGCCTTCTCTCTATTCTGGCATTTCTGCATTCCAGTCCACTTATACAGCCTTTCTCCATTGATAATGTTGCATATGTAGTATAGATCCTTGCTTGCTGAGTACTTCGGATGAGTACTCATGGTTGCTTTACTTTCTCTTTTCCCCATATACCCCACCTTGATGATACATCAGATGATGGAGTCCAGGAGCCAGATGCCACCACCGGAGCGTACTACCAGGAGGGTCCAGAGGGTACTTACTACTGGATCGAGCCAGCCGACCAGGAGTAGGATCGGAGGCTCCCAGGCAGGAGGCCAACGCCTTTCGATCTAATGTCGCTGTTTGTGCTAGCCTTCTTAAGGCAAAACTTGTCTAACTATGTCTGTACTCAGATAATATTTGTATGACTGACCTATGTATTCTGATCTTTGGATCCCTGGTCTGTAATATTGTGGAACTTCGTTTAAATTGTGTTAGATTTGTGTTGTGATATCTTCCCGTGAGTCCCTGTGCTTGATCGTACACGTTTGCGTGTATGATTAGTGTACGATTGAGTCGGGGGCGCCACAATT
Source organism: Thinopyrum elongatum (assembly GCA_011799875.1). Lineage (NCBI taxonomy): Eukaryota > Viridiplantae > Streptophyta > Magnoliopsida > Poales > Poaceae > Thinopyrum > Thinopyrum elongatum. The sequence continues at coordinate 331,185,775 of CM022300.1, read as the reverse complement.
TCGAAGTGCAATTCTTTCTACCTTATCTTTTGAGGTGGTGTTATGTCACTCTTGACAATTTCCCTTCGTGCTTCATAATTCACAAGCTATCAAGAATGAGATATTTTAAACCCATCATTTTCAATTCGTTCATGAGATCTTTTCAACCCAACAATTTCTTTGTTGGAGTTATCTTGGGTTATATTTCGCCTAAAGCCTTCCCTAAGGAATGTTGCTATTGTGGTGCTTATCAATGATCCAAGTTTTCTCTTTATTATCTTAGTGAAGAACTTTTTCATCTCTTCATTGATCTCAAGCAAGCAATTGTTTCCATTAGTGGCAGAATTTCACCTCTAGTTTTGAGATGTTTTCATAAGTCCATGAGGAATTATATCATTTGATTATTGATTCTTCAACAACTATGATCAAGCCTTTCTCCTAAGGATGCTCTTTCAAATTCATTTACGGTAGAAGATGTTGTTGTCTTCTCCAATCTTTTCATTCCATTCTTTCGTTCTGGAAGCATGGTGATGTTGCTCTCTTAGAACCATCATCTCATTTGTCAAGATCATGTTCTTTTCCTTGCTTATCCATTTAACCGGAGTGTGGTGTTCTCTTTTCAAGTTCTTTTCATCTTATCAAGTTTTCCTTCTCTTTTCTACCGGAGTGTTGTCTGAATTCTTTCCTTCTCATTCATTGTCTATCTCGTTTAAACCTGAGTGGTTTCAAATTCTTTCTTGTCCCTTGAGTTCCTTTCATGTCCTTGCAAACTCTAAGGTTCTTTGGTTTCCTTCATTTGTCAAAGAAGCAACTTTGTTTTACCTCTTCCTCTTCCGCTTCTCTCCGGTGCCATCCTTAGATCTCGGGACGAGATCTCTTGTAAGTGGGGGAGTGTTGTGACGACCCGAGACAGACGCTCCAGAAGCCTTCCAGTTATTTCGTTATTGCCATGTGTTTTATTTGTTTGTTGCATTCATCATCACATCATTCGCATTGCATTGGCACTCTGTTGCCGTCATTTTTTCAAAAAAACTTGCATCCGCTCGTAGTTGCCGCTTCTTCCTTGTCTCTGTTGATCTCCTCTCAGATCAACCAGACCGCTCTCTTCTCTCTCTTCTCCGAGCCCATCAAACCCCTTTTCTCCATGGCCTTTTGTCAGACCTCTGGCGCATGTCCAAAAACTGCCCGGTACCCGGACAGGGCAGTCGTGACCGGTGGATCCGGATCAAGTTCGAACATATCCAAACATCTTCGGTTTTCCATTTGAACTTTCCTAGCCTATTTATTCTCAATCGCCCGATTACGATCGGAGGGACCAAATACAGCTAGACATAGCCAACCTAATCTACCCCTCCGACCGAAGCCATCGGATCACGATCGGAGGGCTTCAAAACCCCCCTCAAACCCCTAACCCACGATCTCTACCTATAAAACGAGGCCTAGCCCTCTTGTTTTTGAAACCCGACCCCCCTCCTCGAAATCCACGCCGCCGCCAGCCTCCTCCACTCCACAACCGCCACCTTCTCCCACCTCCCAGCCGCCGGGCCCGTGAGCCTAGATCCGGCCCGCCCGAGCCCATACGCCGCCACCTTGCATGAGCGCCCGGAGCGCTGTGCCCGAGGAGGAGCCTGAGCGCCTCCTCCTGTTCGACCCCGCGCGCCACCACCGGCCGGCTACCTCGCCGGAGCTGCACCCGCATCGCCGCCGGCGACCACCTCCATCAGGCTGGACCCCGCACCCTCCTCCTTCCTTCTCTCTTCGTCCTTGCCTCCTCCTCACCTCTTCTCGTGTTGCAGCAGGGACTAGCCATGGATGGCCATGGAGCTCCGCCTGCACCCAGATCCGCCACTAGTCTACCTCCTCGTCTCGGATCCGGCCGGCCCTTGCCAGATCCACCCACCTCCAGCACCTCCCGCGCCTCGTCGCCGCCGGAGTTCCTCGCCTGCACGCCACCAACGCTCGGTCCAGCCTCTGCATCGGGCAGAGGACGAGGACGCCTGCGACCAGCGCGCCCTGCTCACCTTATCCAGCTGCGTGGGCCAGATCCGCGCCAAGGCCCGGCTCTCTCGCGTCGCGCCTCAGCCCGCCATCCTGCTTCCCCTCCAGATCTGGCCCGCTCCGCCTCTGCTCAGCCCAGCCGGCCTCCAAGGCCCAGTTCGCCCCGGCCCATTGGCCATGCTGGTGAGCGCCCGCCTGCAAACCCTCGCCCCTGGGACTGTATAAAATGTTGCGCTCACTATTTCGGCCCGCGTATGTTTTTTTCAGCGTCTGCGAATTTGTCCAATTATCCAGAGACTGCAGCTTTTATAGAAAAACACCTAGATTTCATGCATGTAATAACTCATGAACCATGCATCGGATTAAAATGTTTTATACATGTAAAATGCTTAGAATTTCATCTAGTTTCATAATTTACAACTATCATCCATGTTAAAAATGTTCAAAATTGCTGGTTGCATTAATTTATTTAAATGCCATGCTAAAATGGTTTATTTCATAACTAATTAACTGTAGCTCCGAATTAAATAAATTTATATGTAACTTGTCTAGAAAAATGTATATATTAACATGGTGGCATTACTTGGCATGTTTAACAACTCTAAAATTGTGTATAGGGCAGAACAGTAGCAAATTCGAAATATGCACATGGGGATTTTTCGGAATTGTTGTTTGTCGTTTCCGGCCTCATTTAAACTTGCCTAGATGTGTAGTTTACTTTTGCTTCACCTCTTGCCATGTTAACCAACATTTAATGTTGTTGAGTACCTAAACGGGAGAGAACTAAATAAATGAATGTGGCGTGTCGTCGATATGCAACTCGTTTCATATTGAGCTCCACTTAATTTGTAGTATTGTTTGTTGCACTTTGCCAGGCCATGCCGCATTGAACTGGACATGCATCATACTTGATTGTGCATCATGCCATATTTATGTGATGTTTGTTTACTATGTTGTTTGCTTCTTTCCGGTGTTGCTTCTTCTTGATAGTTCCGGTAACGTTGCGATTGTGAGGATCCGTCTGACTACGTTGGTTTGTTTACTTCTCGGACTTGATCTTCTTCCTAGCGGGATTTCAGGCAAGATGATCGTTACTCTAGATACCACTACTATCTTTACTTTGCTAGTTGTCTCGATGCTAATGCTATGCCGCGCTACCTACCACTTGTTTATCAATCGTCCCAAATTGCCATGATAGCCTCAAACCTTATCCACCATCCCAGCAAACCGTTGTTTGGCTATGTTATTGCTTTGCTCAGCCCCTCTTATAGCGTTGCTAGTTGCAGGTCGTTCCATGTTGGGACATGAATATAATGGGATATCACAATATCTCTTATTTAATTAATGCATCTATACACTTGGTAAAGGGTGGAAGGCTCGGCCTTTTGCCTGGTGTTTTGTTCCACTCTTGCCGCCCTAGTTTCCGTCATACCGGTGTTATGTTCCTTGAATTTTGCGTTCCTAACGCGGTCGGGGTTTATGGGCCCCCCTTGTTTCTTCACAAAGTAAAGCTTTCCTGAGGAGATCCAACTTTGGCTTTACCATTTGCCTAATAACAACTAAAACTTGCATAGGGACCGGCTAGCACCCGAGGTCTCTTAATCAACAACCTGGGCCAGTGCTCCTCATGAGTGTTGGTCCACCTACCTAGCAGTCGGCGGTGCCGCCTCGGGGCAACTCAATGGTATTTGGCTATCGTCCACTTTGCATAGATGGATGAGTCCGTAGATAGAGAGCGCGCGGCTCGGGACACAGATCTAACTCACCGGGAGATCTCCTTGGGATAGTTTTCCTTTCTTCGAAGAGCTTGTGCATCGGGATTCCGAGGTTACTCGGGGTGTCCCGAGATGGAGCATTGTCTCTGCGGATCATGAGAGCTTATCATGGGCTAGGTTGGGACACCCCTGCAGGGTTTAATCTTTCGAAAGCCGTGCCCGCAATTATGTGGCAGATGGGAGTTTTTAATATCCGGTTGTGGAGAACTTGACACCAGATCCGAATTAAAATACACCAACCGCGTGTGTAACCATGACCGTCTCTTTTCGAGTGAGTTCGAGAAGAGAACATGGTGGGGTTATGTTTGAACGAAAGTAGTTCAGGATCACTTCTTGATCATTACTAGTTTGCGTCCGTTTGCGTAGTTTCTCATCTTATTCTTGCACTCGTAAGTTAGCCACCATATAATGCTTAGTGCTGCTGCAACCTCACCACTTATCCATTCCATACCTATTAAGCTTTGCTAGTCTTAATACCCATGGTAATGGGATTGCTGAGTCCTCGTGGCTCACAGTTTACTACAACAACAGGTGCAGGTACAGGTAAAGCAACGCTTTGACATGAGAGCAATGCTTGCTTGTTTTGGAGTTCTTCTTCTGCTTCTTCTTCCTCGATCAAGGGATAGGTTCTGGGTCGGGAGCCTGGGATTAGCAGGGTGGATGTCGTTCTTCTTTTTCATTTGATTTCATCTCCTGCTCTTCTATATGATGATTACTATGTATTGATGTATTCATGTTGTAGCTTGTGGCGAGTGTAAGCCTTTATCTTGTATTCTCATCCATTCAGTACATGGTATGTTGTAATGATATCCACCTTGCTATGCGCTCGAAATGCGGTTGTGCCCCAATCATGAGTTCATCACGTGATTGGTATAGAATCGCATCTTGGGCGCTACAGGTTGCCACCTTGGTGCAAGAAGGTCAGGACAACGGGCTTGCCAGGACGGAGGTCAGCACCGAGCCCACTGCAGCGTCATGGCAGGAACCTTTGGTAGGCGAAGACCACCTTTAGTCAGGATAGGATGTACTCCTGTCCCCCTTCAAAATTGGCCGTTGCAGTATCCCTTCCCGCCTAGAGTTTTTGGGGGAAGATGACCAGGGCCAATATAAGTATAAGCTAGTCTCCACAATAGAGAGGGGAATCCAGGACCTGATGCGGCTTGAAACTGTGTCGGTATTACCCCAGAGAGGAAGGGATGATGTTGTACAACTATGGTAGGTATTTCCCTCAGTTATGAAACCATGGTATCAATCCAGTAGGAGAACCAAGCAACACTATGTAAACGGTACCTGCACACAGAGAACAAATCCTCGCAACCCAACATGTAAGAGGGGTTGTCAATCCCTCCTCGGTAAAAAGATAGATTGGTTTGTATGTGTTTTGATAAATAAATCTGAATAAAACGCGAAATAAAAGATGCAAATAAAAAGTGCAGCAAAGTATTTTTGGGGTTTTAGAATAATAGATCTGAAAACAAATGCGGTGAAAAATAGATCTGAAAGCAATATGATAAAAGATAGACCTTGGGGCCGTAGATTTCACTAGTGGCTTCTCTCGTGAAAATGGCATACGGTGGGTAAACAAATTACTGTTGGGTAATTGATAGAAGATCGAATAATTATGACGATATCCAAGGCAATGATAAATATATAGGCATCACATCCAAGATTAGTAGACCGACCCCTGCCTGCATCTACTACTGTTACTCCACACATCGACCGCTATCCAGCATGCATCTAGTGTATTAAGTTCATGGACAAACGGAGTAATGCAATAAGAACGATGGCATGATGTAGACAAGATCTATTCATGTAGGAATAGACCCCATCTTGTTATCCTTAGTAACAATGATACATACGTGCCTCACTACCCCTTTTGTCACTAGGTGAGGACGCCGTAAGATCGAACCCATCACACGGCACCTCTTCCCATGGCAAGAAAAATTGATCTAGTTGGCCTAACTAAACCAAAGATTCGAAGAAGAAATACGAGGCTATAAATAATCATGCATATAAGAGATCAAAGAAACTCAAATAATATTCATGGATATAGATCTGATCATAAACTCAAAGTTCATCGGATCCCAACAAACACACCGCAAAAAGGTTTACATCAAATAGATCTCCAAGAGACCATTGTATTGAGAATCAAAAAGAGAGAAGAAGCCATCTAGCTACTGCCTACGGACCCTTAGGTCTATGGTGGACTACTCACGCATCATCGGAGAGGCACCAATGAGGATGATGAACCCCTTCGTGATGGTGTTAGATTGGATCTCGTGATTCTAGAACTTGCAGCAGCTGGAATAGTGTTTCGTCTGCTCTGCTAGGGTTTCTGGAATATTGGGGAATTTATAGGGTGAAGAGGCGATGCAGGAGACCTCCATGGGCCCCACGATACATCAGGGCATGCCAGGGCCTTTGGCTTGCCATGGTTTATCGTGGGCCCCACGGGCCTCCTCCAGGTGCTTTCTTGGCCCCCAAGGTGTCTTCTAGTCCAAAAAAATCTCCAAAAAGTTTTGCTGTGTTTGGACTCCGTTTGGTACTGATATTCTGCGAAGTAAAAAACAAGCAAAAAAATAGCAACTGGCACTGGGCACTATGTCAATAGGTTAGTCCCAAAAAATGATATAAAGTTGCTATAAAATGATTGTAAAACATCCAAGAATGATAATATAACAGCATGGAACAATAAAAAATTATAGATACGTTGGAGACGTATCAGCATCCCCAAGCTTAATTCCTGCTCGCCCTTGAGTAGGTAAACGATAAAACCAGAATCTTTGATGTAGAATGCTACCTAACATGTTCCTCACATATTCTTTTCTTTTGTAGCATGGACATTTGGACTTTTAGATGGTTCAAAGCAATAGTCTATATTTGACATGATAACTTCAATACTCAAGCATATCAATAAGCAACCATGTCTTTCAAAACATCAACACTAAAGAAAGTTATCCCTAGCCCATCATCCTCAATCATTGATCCATTCATGAAACACACTCGAATATTAGCTACATCCAATGCACAAGTATGATAATAGTGCTCCCTAGTTGGTTCTTTATAAGATAAGGTGGAGACTCAAATAAAAATAAAAATTGCATAAAGTAAATAGATAGGCCCTTCGTAGAGGGAAGTAGGGATTTGTAGAGGTGCCAGAGCTCAAAGCTTAAATTAAGAGACAAAAATATTTTGGGAGGCCTGCTTTTCCCGTCAACAAAAACGACCGAGTAATTCCTAACACTTTCCATGCTAGATATATCATAGGTGGTTCCAAAACATAAAATAAAGTTTATTCCTTTTTTCATCATACTTTCACACTCCACGGCTAGCCGTATCCACGGGTACCATCCATACCAACACTTTCCAAGGAATTTATTATTTGATAACATAAAGTAAATTTCTTTTTCATTTCGGGACTGGGCATCCCTATTACCGCCAAACTCTCGTGCAATGACAAGTGAATAAACACTCATCTTGAGAATAACACATCTAGCATGGAAAATATTGGCCACCCCCTGCCGCTTCATGAGCGATACAGGCACACAAAAAGGAAATTCCTTTTAAAAATTAGAGTTGGCACATACAAATTTTCTAAGAACGGCACGGAAATACCGCATATAGGTAGGTATGGTGGACTCATATGGCAAAACTAGGTTTTAAGATTTTTGGATACACACGTAGTATTTCTACTTAGTACAAGTGGAAGCTAGCAAAAAGATTGAGAAGCAACCAACCAAGAAACAATAATTCACATAAGCGAGCATTGAGCATAACTAACACCGAATAATGCACCACAAGTAGGATGTAATTTCATTGCATAACTATTGACTTTCGTGCTTGCATAGGGAATCACAAATCTTAACACCAATATTCTTACTAAAGCATAATTACTCACCAACATGACTCATATATTACTATCATCATATCTCAAAACGATTACAAAGAATCAAGTTTATTTTGTCCAATGATCTTCATTAAAGTTTTTCTTATATCCCTCTGGAATATCTATCACTTTGGGACTAATTTCATATATTGCAATTGCTTTTGACAAGCTCAAATGAATTTAAGTGAAGAACATGAGCATAAAAAATTTCATCTCTCAAAATAATATAAGTAAGTGAAGCATGAGAGAATTTTTTCAAAAATTTACTAACTCTCAAATTAATCTAATTGAAGCATGAGAGTATTTCTTCAAAAATAAAAAAGCACACCATGCTCAAAAAGATATAAGTGAAGCACTAGAGCAATTCCCTGGCTTAATTTTTTTTAAGTGAAGCATATAGAGCAATTCTAACAAATCATAGCATAATTTTGGCTCTCTCAAATAGGTGTGTCCAGCAAGGATATTTGTGACGAATTAAAAAGCAAAACAAGCAAAGACTCATATAATACAAGATGCTCCAAGCAAAACTCATGATATGTGACAAATAAAAATATAGCTCCAAGTAAAATACTGATGGTCGTTAGAAGAAAGAGGGGATGCCTTTCGGGGCATCCCCAAGTTTAGTTTCCTGGTTCTACTTGAATATTAACTTGGGGTGCCATGGGGCATCCCTAAGCTTAGGCTCTTGAAACTCCTTATTCCTTCATCCATCGTGATCTCACCTAAAACATGAAAACTTCAATCACACAAAACTTAACAAAACATTGTGAGATCCGTTAGTATAAGAAAACCAATCTTTACTTTAAGTACTGTTCTAAACCCATTCAAAATTTGTTATTGCATTATATCTACTGTATTCTAACTTTACCATGGCTTATACCCTCCTGATACAATCCATAGATTCATCAAAATAAGCACACAATGCAAAGAAAACAGAATCTGTCAAAAACAGAATAGTCTGTAAAGATGCGAATTGTTCTCATACTTTTGTAACACCACAAATTCTGAAAGTTTAGGAAAACATAGGCAATTTGTATATCAATCTTGTGTAAAAAAATTAGAATTTTTCGTCAATTCTGTGAATTTAAATAATTCTGTTACTGGATGTAGAAGTTTCTGTTTTTCAACAGGATCAAATCAACTATCACTAAAGCTATCCCAAAGGCTTTACTTGGCACAAACAATAATTAAAAAACACAATCATACAAACACTCAAGAACAGAAATAAAAAGGCAAAATAAATTTTCTTCATTGGGTTGCCTCCCAACAAGCGCTATCGTTTTATGCCCCTAGCTAGGCATAATGCATAGATTCAAGTATTGTCATCTATAGCTTTTGATCCATAGGATGCCCTCATGATTGATTCATATGGTGGCTTAACTCTTGTTCTACGGAAGTGTTCCATACCCTTTCTTAGTGGAAATTGAAATTTAATATTGCCTTATTTCATATCAATCACGGAACCAATAGTACGTAAAAATGGTCTACCAAGTATAATTGGACAAGATGGGTTGCAATCAATATCAAGAACAATAAAATCTATGGACACATAGTTCCTATTTTCAAGAATAAGAACATCATTAATTCTTCCCAAAGGCTTTTTAATAGTAGAATCCACCAAGTGCAAATTAAGAGAACATTCTTCAATATCGGTAAGACCAAGCACATCACAAAAAGATTTCGGAATTGTGGAAACAATAGCACCCAAATCACATAAAGGAAAGCACTCATTATTTTTAATCTTGAATTTAATGGTAGGTTCCCATTCATCATGGAATTTTCTAGCAATTGAAATCTCTAAGTCCAACTTTTCTTCTAAAGCTTTCATCATGGCATCTACAATATGTTTAGTAAAAGCTTTATTTTGTTCATAAGAATGGGGTGAATTTATCATGGATTGCAACAAAGAAATACATTCAATCAAAGAGCAATTATCATAATTAAAGTCTTTGTAATCCAAAAGAGTGGGCACATCACTAGCTAAAGTTTTGGCCTCTCCAAACCCACTTTTATCAATTTTTTCATCAAGATTTTCACCCTCCGAATTATTGGGATGCCCTCTAGCTAAAGTTGACTCTTCTTCAGTACCATTATCATCAATTTTAATTTTACTAAACAAGGAATCAATAGAAGAAACATCAATCACTTTAAGATCTTCATCATTTTTATGAAAGCGATCACTAGAAAACGCTCTTTCTAAAAATTCTCTTTTAGCTCTAAGCATAGCGCTTCTTTTCTTACTCTAATCCATATAAATATATAAACCTTTAATTGATTCATTAATATCAATCTAGGGTGGAAAATTTTTAATCTTGAGATTTTCTACATCATGAGAAATTCTATCAATGCTTCTAGACATATCATCAATCTTATTCATTTTTTCTTCATCGTAGTATTGAAAACTTTTTGAGCATTGATAAATTCTTTAATATTACTCTCAAGATCAGAGGGGTTCCTATTATTATTGTAAGAAGAATTACCATAGGAATTACCATAATTATTACAAGAATTTCCAGGAAAAGTCTAGAATTAAAATTACCGCTATACGCATTTTATTGAAATTGTTTCGTGAGACAAAATTCACATCTACGAGATCACTATTTTGCTCAATCAAAGTAGACAAAGGCACATCATTAAGATCAATAGGAGCACTTTTACTAGCAACCAATTTCATAAGAGCATCAACTTTTTCATTCAAAGTACTAATTTCTTCAGCCAAATTAACTTTTTTACTAGTAGGTGCTCTTTCGGTATGCCATTGTGAATAATTTGCCATGATATTATATAGCAATTTAGTAGCTTCACCCAAAGTAATTTCCATAAAAGTACCACCCGCGGCAGAATCTAAAAGATTTCTAGAAACAAAATTCAATCCCGCATAAAAAAATTGTATGATGATCCAAAGATTTAAACCATGAGTAGGACAAGTTCTTAGCATCAATTCCATTCTTTCCCAAGATTGTGCAACATGTTCATACTCAAGTTGCTTAAAATTCATGATTTGAGTTCTAAGGGAAATAATTTTCGTGGGCAGAAAATACTTAGTAATAAAAGCATCTTTGCACTTATCCCAAGAATCAATACTATTGCGAGGCAAAGAAGAAAACCAAATTTTTGCATGATCCCGCAATGAGAAAGGAAATAATTTCAACTTCACAGTATCATTGTCCACATCTTTTTTATTTTGCATATCACACAATTCTATGAATGCCTTTAGATGGGATGCGGCATTCTCATTAGGAGTACCGAAAAATTGATCTTTCATAACAAGATTCAACAAAGCGGCATTAATATCACAAGATTCCGCACTAGTGGCGGGAGGAGCAATCGGAGTACTAATAAAATCATTGTTATTGGTATTGGAAAAATAACACAACTTGGTGTTTTCTTGAGACATCGAGACTACGCAAACAAGATTGCAAACAAAAAATAGATATGACGAGAAAAAGGCGAACGAATAAGAGAAGGCAAATAAAATGGCAAATTTTGTGAAGTGGGGGAGATGAAAATGAGAGGCAAATGGAAAATAATGTAAATTGCAAGGAGATGAGATTTGTGATTAGGAACCTGATAGATGTTGATGATGTCTCCCTGGCAACGGCGCCAGAAATTCCTTTTGATGCGGCTTGAAACTGCGTCGATATTTCCCCAAAGAGGAAGGGATGATGCAGTACAGCTACGGTAGGTATTTCCCTCAGTTATGAAGCCAAGGTATCAATCTAGTAGGAGAACCAAGCAACACTATATAAACGGTACCTGCACACAAAGAATAAATCCTCGCAACCCAACGCGTAAGAGGGGTTGTCAATCCCTCCTCGGTAAAAAGATAGATTGGTTTGTATGTGTTTGGATAAATAGATCTGAATAAAATGCGAAATAAAAGATGCAAATAAAAAGTGCAACAAAGTATTTTTGGGTTTTTAGAATAATAGATCTAAAAACAAATGCGGCGAAAAAAGATCTGAAAGCAATATGATAAAAGATAGACCCGGGGGCCGTAGATTTCACTAGTGGCTTCTCTTGAGAAACTAGCATACGGTGGGAAAACAAATTACTGTTGGGCAATAGATAGAAGGTCGAATAATTATGATGATATCCAAGGCAATGATCAATATATAGGCATCACGTCCAAGATTAGTAGACCGACTCCTGCCTGCATCTACTACTATTACTCCACACATCGACCGCTATCCAGCATGCATCTAGTGTATTAAGTTCATGGAGAAACGGAGTAATGCAATAAGAACGATGACATGATGTAGACAAGATATATTCATGTAGGAATAGACCCCATCTTGTTATCCTTAATAGCAATGATACATACGTGCCTCGCTACCCCTTCTGTCACTAGGTGAGGACATTGTAAGATCAAACCCATCACAAAGCACCTCTCCACATGGCAAGAAAAATTAATCTATTTGGCCTAACTAAACCAAAGATTTGAAGAAAAAATACGAGGCTATAAATAATCATGCATATAAGAGATCAAAGAAACTCAAATAATATTCATGGATATAGATCTGATCATAAACTCAAAGTTCATCAGATCCCAACAAACACACCGCAAAAAGGTTTACATCAAATAGATCTCCAAGAGACCATTGTATTGAGAATCAAAAACAGAGAAGAAGCCATCTAACTACTGCCTACGGACCCTTAGGTCTATGGTGGCCTACTCACGCATCATCGGAGAGGCACCAATGAGGATGATGATCCCCTCCGTGATGGTATTAGATTTGATCTAGTGGTTCTCGAACTTGCGGCGGCTGGAATTGTGTTTCGTCTGCTCTCCTAGGGTTTCTAGAATATTTGGGAATTTATAGGGCGTAGAGGCGGTGCAAGAGACCTCCGTGGGCTCCACGATACATCAGGGCACGCCAGGGGCCTCTGGCACGCCCTTGTGTATCATGGGCCCCATAGGCCTCCTCCCATGTGCTTTCTTGGCTCCCAAGGTGTGTTCTGGTCCAAAAAAATCTCCAAAAAGTTTTGCTGCATTTGGACTCCGTTTGGTACTGATATTCTGGGAATTAAAAAACAAGCAAAAAACAGCAATTGGCACTCGCACTATGTCAATAGGTTAGTCCCAAAAAATGATATAAAGTTCCTATAAAATGATTATAAAGCATCCAAGAATGATAATATAACAACATGGAACAATTAAAAATTATAGATACGTTGGAGACGTATCAGGGCCTCGAGGTGGAATCTTGCGGGAGACTCCTGAGCCCTCGGGAGGCAGTTCATCCTCCTTGTACACCCAAGTTCATCCTCCCTCGCGAGGCAATCCACACAAAGAAGGAGTAGGGTCTTACACTGCAAGGTGACCCGAACCTGGGTAAATCGTCGTGTTCACGTTCCTCTTCCTTTCCGCTCGAGCATGCCGGAGCATTGCCGTGAGGCAGTGGGCAGGTCCGGAGCTTAGTGGAGATCTTCTTGCACACCCCAGAGTTCAAACATTTTCTTGGGTCCCCAGAGCCCCGATTCCGACATTTGGCGCGCCAGGTAGGGGTGTGCCGATGTCCCCCCTTTCGTTCTGGCTTCCACTCCATCGTCTCCATGGCCGACGCTCACCGTGTCTGTGCCGAGCACCGAGCAGCTCATGTCGCCCAGACAGAGCCTGCAGGCCGCGGCCGCCACCCCACCTCTGCCGCGGCCAACGCCGCCACCGACCCTGCCGCTCACGAGCAGCAGGACTTTTCCCTGTCGTCCTCCGTGTAGCACGACGGCCGCACTGCTACGCCTTCGCTCACCCCAGCTATGGCTTCGTCCTCCCATGCTCACTATGGGATGGAGAATGCCCAGGCCTTTCTGCTCATGGCGTGTGAGCTGCTGCGCTACTGTCGGAATCGGGGCTCCGGGGACCCAAGGAAAGGTTCGAACTCTAGGGTGTGCGCGGAGAACTTCATTAGGCTACGACTCGCTGCTCACTGCCTCACGGTGATGCTCCGATGTTCTCGAGCGAGAGGGAAGAAGGAGGAACACGATGATTTACCCAGGTTAGGGCCACCTTGCGGTGTAAAACCCTACTCCTGCTTTGTGGTGGATTGCCTCGCAAGGAGGACGAGTATGAACTAGTACAAGGATGAACTGCCGGCGGCCTCTAGGGATGCCAAGACTCGATCACTCTCTAAGGTGGAAACTAACCTATACTTATACTAGCCTTGGTCCTCTTCCCCCAAAAACTCTCGGCGGGAAGGGGTGCCACAATGGCCAATTTTGAAGGGGGACAAGAGTACGCCCTATCCTGACAAAAGGTGGTCTCTGCCTCCAAAGCTTCTGTCCATGACGCGCAGGTGGGCTCGACGATGACCTCCGTCCTGCTGAGCCAGTGTCCTGGCCCTATTACACCAAAGAGGCAACCTTTTGGGCTGCCTTGGGAACCCACGTGCCGGCCTTGCTCCTTTAGCACCAAAGAGGAAAGCCTCACTGTCCGCGCCCGCTGGCACCAGTCCTGGCGACGCTCGTCGTGGCTCGCGTCAGCCACGTGCATGGCGAGGCGGGGTGGCGAGCCTAGAAGTGGCCGCCCCATGAGGGGCCTCGGGAGGCAGCCTCGGGAGGCTACCCCTCATGGAGCCCTCGGGGCGCCTGACAATGCCTGCTGATGCTGGCCTCGCGAGGCGGGGGCCCTCGCGAGGTCCTCGCTCGTGAAGCCTTGACGATGGGCCATGCCGGGCCTTTTGACGATGCCACGTGATGGGCCGCAGGCAGACGACTCTGGGTACCCCAAGTCCCTGAGCCCCAACAGTAGCCCCCAGGCCCACGGCGTGCACGACCCGACTTGGAGGCGAAGGCGGAGAAGAGAGGGGGCAAACCAACATGGGCCCCAACCGCCTGCGGTCCAGGCTCGACGCGTGGCGCACGATGGGGCACGGGACACCCCCACTTCCCCATGCCGCCTCGGCAACTGCCCAGGCTAACATAAAGCCTGGTGCATCCGGCGGGACCATCATTGCCATGAAGGCGAAGGGGCATGGACTGGCCTCTTTCGATTACTATAAAAGGGCAAGGGATCGGACCCCTCGGCCCATCTCCGTCTTCTTGCCTTTCCGTCTTCAACCACCACGCTGTAGCCATGGCGCCTTTGAGGAGGTTTTCTGCCGCCGAGAAGGGCAAGGCGACGCTGGAGGGACCGGAGCCACCGCAGCCCGCAAGAGGTCGGAGCCGCCCTCGCAAGTCCACTGCTACGCCCAGGGTGCCTCCCCGGGGACGCGGGCGTCCTCCATTGGTGGCCCGCACTGGCTCGGCAGCCACGGAAAGAATCCCACCCGCGGGCACGGCTGCGGCCGGGCAGGGAGAAGTGGCGCAGCCGCCCAGCCACCTCGGGCGGGGGCCCACTCCGCCGACTCAGCCCGCGAGTTCATCGTATGGATGAACACTCCACCATGCACCTGGCTCCAGCTCGCGGACTCCTTTGCGGATGAGCTGGTGGCTGACGCACCCCTGGGGCTATGGCTACAGCCGGACGGCTGCTGCAACAAGTCCTCTTGGGTGTTGGCCGAGTTCACCCTGTCCGGCTACATGTACCTGACCCGGGGGTGGAAGTCGTTCGCCCGGGCCCGCGGCCTGAAGGAGGGGCACACCCTCCAATTCAAGTTCGATGAGGCCGCGACACTCTTCATGAAGATCTTCGGGGAGGCCAGCAGCCGCCTGGAGTGCTGCATGGAGAGCGGCAGCAGTAGCGACAGCCACTCATCTGGCGACAACAGCAGCGATGGCGACGATGCCTCCCCGGGGATGAGCGCGAGTGACGATGACTCCGACGAGCACCCATGCTATCGCGTCAAGATGGAGGAGGACTCCGACAAGGCACCGGCGAGGCCGGGGTTGGAGCC
Source organism: Thinopyrum elongatum (assembly GCA_011799875.1). NCBI lineage: Eukaryota > Viridiplantae > Streptophyta > Magnoliopsida > Poales > Poaceae > Thinopyrum > Thinopyrum elongatum. The sequence goes on along the minus strand of CM022300.1, from coordinate 331,170,305 downwards.
TCAGGAGCAGCGGTCGCCTGAGGGGATTTCTTTTTGCTTTCTTTTATTTCCTGCATCAAAATATCATGGGCCCCGCGGGGGCGTGTAAGGACTCTGGCGCTCGCGCCTTTATCTTAAATGCTTCTAGTTCCTGTTTAATTTATTGCGGCTCTTCTTGTTTGGGCTTAGCCTTTTCTTCATGGTTGCTTAGTGCTCCGCGTCCCTGGGACCCAGTCCCCAAGCAAGCCTCAGCCATCCCTGGTATGCCAGGTCGCGATGCCTCGGGCAAGGCCAGGAGGTGAGGGGCTCGATGTCCGGAAAGAGTTCCTGAGGCGTGATGCTCAAGAGGTCCCCCTTAACACGCAAGAAGCTCACGAGAGAGAAAAAGCTTACGCCCCAACGAGATTGCGAAGGTAAGGACAAAGCGTTATTGGTAAGACTAGCGCATGGCTCAGAGAGGTCTACTTAGCTTAGGGTGCAGCGTGGGGGAGTCCGCGGCCTGTTGGGAATCCTTGCAACGTGCAAGCGTGCTTCCTCAGATCTTGGCTTCCTGTCTCCTTTCATTTTGCGAAAGGTTAACACAAGTCCTGCGAGGGGTGCATGATAAATCGGCGTCCTTTGCATTTCAATGATGTTGACGCAGCCGAACTGCAACCCCCCATCCCAAACCTCCTCGCGAGGCTTGCCTCTCTTTTCCATGCTCGTCAAGGTGCTCTACATCCTCAGGACCCGGCCCTCGAGCGAAGCTCAGCTGCCGCTGGTATGTCAGGTCGCGATGCCTGGGACAAGGCTAGGGGGTGAGTGCTCGAGAGCAAGTAAGTGCTCCTGAGGCGCAATGCTCAAGAGCTCCCCTTTTAACTTGCAAGCTACTCGCGCAGAAAAGAGGCGACGTGTTCTGCGAGGTTACAGGGGAAGGGGTCTTGTCCAGTAATGGCACAGCGTATGAGATGGCTGTACTTAGCTTCCTGCAACCGGTGAAGTGAACCTGGCCATCGTCCGTCCGAGGCTGGACTTCCTGAGGCGATGAGGCGCTGCTGAGGCACCACCGAATGCCTAGCTCCTAGACTTTCTGCATGCTGACAAATTACGGGGTATGTAGCGCAACGCGCGCTTGCCGATCTGCTCGTGACTGTTCCGTGAGAAGACAAGGCACTAAGGACCTAATGAGGTGACGTGCGTGGGGCCGGGCCACGAGCCAGAGCACGGTCGCTTAGGTTTATCAGCGCTGCAGGGCCAGAGCCAAGCACAGACGCCATGCCAACGGCCCCCGCCCATGGGACGTTCAGGAGTAGAGCTGCCAGCGTGTGGGGCCCCGAGAGGTGGCGCCTCCAAATATGATGCGGTATCAAACACAAGGTTAATAGTCATAGCGCTTCATGAAAGCATAGCGAGTTCTGATACATGGCCAAAAGATAGATAGCTGCGAGGCCGGCCCTAGACAACCTGAGAATAATGCAGCTCGAGCGGCGGCCTCAATTGAACAAACCAAAAAGTCACCTGGCAATGTTGTTGCGGTAGCGTCGAGGAAGCCGATGAAGCGTGCTGCCAAGGTTCGCTCCTCATAATCCGGGCGGCTCCTGAGGCTTGGGAGGCTTGCGAGGAGACAGGGCCTCTTGAGGCACCAGCGCAAAACGCCTAGCCTCGTGAGACGCCAACGCGAGCTGCGCGAACCGCTCGTACCTGCGTTCAGCAGGCCGAAGGGCATGCGGATGTAGTTGCAGGGGTAACCCCCGCTCCGGCCGATGCGTGATGGCCAGAAGAGGTCCTAAGAAGCAGCCCTGCTGAGGCCTGGGATGTTGACGCAGACACGTAGCTCGCTGCCCGCGTCGGTAGCGGCAGCTGAGCCAGCATGGCATGCGGTGCGGCGCTCGCCGCGCATGACCCGTGCTTCCTGAAGTTCATCTATCGCCTTGGTGATGAATTCTCGCGCTCCTGGCGCCTCGCACCGTGTTCCTTGCTCATGAGGTGTGTGTCAAAGCACACCTCCAAGTGGTGCCTGAGCGCCTCCCTTGTTGTATTGGTCAGGTCAGATGCTCTCCAAGTGGAAGCCTCCGAGCCTGCCCTAAGGGAGACACCGGGCATGCCTTCCTATGCGCGAGGAAGGCATGCCCCAGCGACGGGCGCGACGCCAGAGGCGTCGCCGGTTGGTGCCTTCTTTGCCTCGGGATGGTTCTTGGGGAGGAGCTGCTTCTTCGCGGGGACAGCCTCAGGGGGCGCGACGTCTTCCTCGCCATCGGAGTTCTCGGCCGCCGTAGACTGGTAGGCATGCTCGAGGGAGCATACCGCATCCTTTTCATCATAGGCAACGGTGATGACGCCGCTGCACCCTGACATCTTGAGGACGTTGTAGCCATGGTGGCTCGCCGCCATGAACTTGGCGAGGGTTGGCTACCTCAAGATGGCGTTGTACGGGAAGCTGATGTGGGCCACGTCGAAGTCTATGAGCTCGGTGTGGTAGTTGTCGCGAGTGCCGAAGGTGACTAGGAGGTGCACCTGCCCCAGGGGAGTGGTGGAGCGGTCAGTTACCCCAGAGAATGGCCTGGTGGGCATGAGCTGGTCATAAGTCACTTGAAGTGTCTCGAAGGTCTCGACAGAGAGCATGTTGAGGCTGGCGCCGCCATCGATGAGGGTCTTGGTGACCGAGACATTGCTGATTGTGGGCGTGCACAGCATGGGGAGCGCGCCGACGGTGGCTGAACACCTGAGGTGGTCCTTGGAATCGAAGGTGAGGGTGTACTGTGACCACTTGAGGGGACGCACAGCCTCAAGCCTCGGGAGGGCTGCGTTCACCTCACGAGAGAACTACTTGAAGAGGCGATTTGACGCGGGGGCCTGAGCTCCGCCAAGGATGCAAGCTATGGCTCAAGGCTCCTGGTAGCCCCCAGCCCCCTCGTCTGGCTTGTTGTTGTCGTTCCTCCTGGGGGCGGCAGCAGCGGCGAAAGGCCCGCGGTGCCCTGAGGACAGACCTTGTGAGGCTGATCGCGCCAGGCATCGTCACGAGGCTGATCGCGCCAGGCGCCGTCACGAGGCTGATCGCGCCAGCCATCCCCACGAGGCTGGTCACGCAATCCCTGGCGGGGGTTGCGGTTGTCCCAGCGTCCTCCATCGTGGCCTCCTCCAAGCGCTCATCACGGAGCGCCCTGAGCTCATGATAGTCCTCGGTGTTGTGGGTGCGCACGTTGTGGAAGACACAAAACTGGCGACCATCCTTGGTGGGCTCGTCGCGGTCACGGCCACGCTTCAGCTCAGGCTCCGCCGCCAGCACGACAGGGCCCTTGCACTTCACCTCCTTGGTCTTGACCTTCTTGTCTTCGGGATCGACGTGAGAGTTGCTGAGGAGGGAGAGGCGGCCTTCCTCCGCCCTTGCGCACTTGTCGGCCAGGTTGAACAGCTCCAGCGCCATGCATAGGTCGTCGTTGATGGCGAGCTTCTCATTCACCCGAACATCCGTGATGCCTTCAGTGAACACCGAGATGATGGCCTCGTCCAAGGACTTCGGGATCTTGAGGCGGACTTGGGTAAAGCGTTGAACATACTTGCGAAGGGTCTCACCCGACCACCGCTTCACACGCCGCAGATCGCTGATGGTGAGGACGTGAGGCCGCACGTTGTGCCGGGGCTCGGTGTTGTCGCCGCACAGGGGAGGTGGCGGAGGTGCGCCATGCGCCACGTCGCCTGCGCGGGATGGTGGAGAATGGAGCGAAAGGGAGGGCGCCGGGGCCTTGCCCGCGGTGTTGATGAGCTCGGTGATGCGGCCCAGCCAGCCATCGTAGCCCTTGTCGGTGGGGCGGTAGCACAGCAGCTCGCGTGCCATGAGCAGTGCAGCCTGCGCGTTCACCGGCCCGCCGCAAGCATGGGAGGACAAAGCCGTCGCCAGGGTGAGAGAAGGCGTGGTGGTGCGACCATCGCATTGCACGGAGGGTGGCGGGGAGGAGTCCTACTGCTAGTGAGCAACCGGGTCAGTGGCAGCGTTGGCCGCTGCTGACGGGGAGAGGCGGCGGCCGTCGCGGCCTGCCGGCTCCGTCTGGGAAACTCGAGCCGCACGGTGCTTGGCACGAACACGATGAGCGTCGGCCATGGGGACGGCGAAGCGGGATCAGAGGGAAGCGAAGGAACTCTGGCACACCCCTACCTGGTGCGCCAAATGTTGGAATCGGGGCTCCGGGACCCAAGGAAAGGTTCGAACTCTGGGGTGTGTGCGGAGAATTTCACTAGGCTCCGACTCGCCGCTCACTGCCTCACAGCGATGCTCTGACATGCTCGAGCGAGAGGGAGGAAGGAGGAACACGATGATTTACCCAGGTTTAGGCCACCTTGCGGTGTAAAACCCTACTCCTGCTTTGTGGTGGATTGCCTCGTGAGGAGGATGAGTATGAACTAGTACAAGGATGAACTGCCATCGGCCTCTAGGGATGCCAAGACCGATCCCTCTCTATGGTGGAGACTAACCTATACTTATACTAGCCTTGGTCCTCTTCCCCCGAAAACTCTCGGCGGGAAGGGATGCCACAACAGCCAATTTTGAAGGCGGACAAGAGTACACCCTATCCTGACTAAACGTGGTCTTCGCCTGCAAAGCTTTTGTCCATGACACACATGTGGGTTGACGATGACCTCCATCCTGCTGAGCCAGTGTCCTGGTCCTATTGCACCAAAGAGGCAACCTTTGTGGCTGCCTTGGGAATTCACGTGCCGGCCTTGCTCCTTTAGCACCAAAGAGGAAAGCCTCACTGTCCACGCCCACTGGCACCAGTCCTAGCGAAACTCGTCGTGTCTCGCGTCACCCACGTGCATCGCGAGGCGGGGTTGCGAGCCTAGAAGTGTCCGCCCCGCGAGGGTCCTCGGGAGGCCGCCCCTCATGGAGCCCTCGGGGCGCCTGACGACGCCTGTTAATGCTGGCCTCGCGAGGCGGGGGTCCTCGCGAGGTCCTCGCTCGTGAAGCCTTGACGATGGGCCGCACCGGGCCTTTTGACAATGCCACGCAATGGGCCGTAGGCAGACGGGCCTGGGTAGCCCTAGTCCCAGAGCCCCGACAGCTACCGCCCTGCCAACGATGGCTATGACGTTTTGCTTGGCCGCATCACCGAGCTTGTCAACGCCGCGGGAGAGGCCCTGGTGCCCTCCCATTCGGTCCGTCCTTCGCCGTCTCATGCAGGCGACGTGTCGCACAGCGTGCCTCCACCCCTCCCCCGCGTGGTGACAATGCCAAGAACCGGCACGACACATGGCCGCGTGATGCGCCGCGGGTAGCACCCGCGCCGGCCCGGGACAAGGCCAGCTGCCAGATTGTACATCAGCCATCGCTTGATGCGCGTGCGCCCCCCATGCTGTAGCGCTAGCTTCAGTACCTGGCCATTCAAGAAGCCGCGGCACTGGAGCGCCAAGGTCGTGCCTCCCACGTGCGGGATGCACCCATAAGCACCACGGGCTGTCGGGCCTTCACCCGCGAGCTGCGTCGGGTGGTTTGGCCTGTCAAGATCAAGCCAGATATGCTGCCGCACTACAATGGAATTCCCGACCCCACGGAGTTCCTCTAGCTCTACGCGCTGAGCATCGAGGCTGCGAACAGCGATGACAAGGTCATGGCGAACTGGTTCCCCATGGCCCTCAAGTATGGCGCGCACTCCTGGCTCATGAACCTGCCTGAGGGGTCGATCTGTTCATGGGATGAGCTTCGTGATAGGTTCATCGCCAACTTCCAAGGCACCCGCCTGCGACACCTCGGGTTCCACGCCTATCACCTAGGCATGCCTTCCTCCCGTATAGGATGGCGCGCCTGGGGCCTCCCCCTGGTTAGGCTTGGGGGCTTCCACCTGTAGAGCGTTTGACCTAACCAGTGCGGCAAGGAAGGCGTTCTTCGACACGCGCCCCCGCTAGCATGGAACACGGTGCGAGGCGCCAGGAGCACAAGAGTTCATCACCAAGCAGATCCGCGTGCTTCAGGAAGCGCAGGCCATGCCTGGGGAGCGTCGCCCCGCCTGCCCCACCAGCTCAGCTGCCGCTCCCGACGTGGGCGGCGAGTTATGCATGTGCGTCAACATCCTGGGCCTCAATAGGGCCGCTTCCCAGGACCTCTTCTGGCCGTCACACATCGGCCGGAGTGGGGGTGTCCCCTGCAACTACATATGCATGCCCTTCGGCCTGCTGAATGTGGGCGCCACGATCCAGCAGTTCGCGCAGCTCATGTTGGTGTCTCATGAGGCCTGACGCATGGCGCTTGTGTCTCACGAGGCCCCAGCCCCTCGGGAGCTTCCGGGGCCTCAGGAGCTAACCGGCCCCTGAGGGGCGGACCTTCGCGGCGCACTTCCCCAGCTACATCAACGCTTCCGCAGCAACAATGCCAGGTGACTTGTTGGTTTATTCAGTTGAGGGCACCCTGCAGGCTGCATCATCCTCAGGCTGGTCAGGGTCCGCCCCTGTAGGCATGTTGTTTTTTGCTCACATATCGGATTTAGTTGTTCCTCAATAAAATCTTCCCGATGGCTTAAATATCATGACGGTGCTTCGACACCACGGGAGTCGCCGCGCCCTCACGAACCTGCTCTCAACCGCTTCATGACCAAGGACTGACATGGTGTCTGTGCTCGGGTCCGTCCCTGTAGCGTTGTTAAATCCAAGCGACCGAGCTCTGTCTCGCGGACCAGCTCCCGTGCACGTCACCTCGAGAGGTCCTTTGTGTCTCGCCCTATCATAGGACCATCGCGAGCAGGCAAGTGAGGGTGCCACCCAAGTTATACAAGTGAGAGCATGGTGCTCTGACACCTCGGGTGTCGCGCATCTGGCGACACCCCCTATGATCATTCCATGAGGAAATCCGACATGGCATCTGTGCTTGGGTCCGTCCCAGCAGCGTCGATAAATCCAAGTGACCGAGCTCTGTCTGGCGGGCCGGACCCGTGCACGTCACCTCCTATGGGTCCTCGGTGTCCAACCTCAGTATGCGATGGCCTCAGGACGAACGCCTGACATGCGTCACCCCCACGTCGATGGATCCGCAAACATGCAGGTACTGCCGAGGTGCCTTCACAAGGCTCCCCCGCAAAGCCGCCTCCAGAGGTCACAACAGATTTACCATGGCCCAGAGCCTAATGCATCCCAGCTGCAAGCGGGGAACGGGGTCCCTGTGCTTATCGCCTTGGACGCCCAATACCTCCAGTTCTGCCGTGGCTCCCACGCGTACGAACAAGATAGGGATGTACACGCCAGGAAGACTCTGAAATAGAGCTCCCGCCCATGCCAAGTGGAAGCCCCATGCTCAGTGCTGGCAGAACGGTCGCAATACGGCCATGCCCACGCCCAGTGGAAGCCCCATGCTCAGCGCTGGCGGAACGGTCGCAATACGGCCATGCCCACGCCCAGTGGAAGCCCCATGTTCCGCGCTGGTGGATAATCAACTAAGGGCGCCCCACGGGCCGCAACAACCTCAAGATCTCCCCTGCCTGTCGCGGCCGCCGCACAACCCTTCAGTAACATTGCTCGCGGCTTTCCCCTGAGCCTCACACGAGCGGGGGCTCGACACGGTGCCTGTGCTCGGGCCTGTCCCAGTAGTGCTGAAAAACCCAAGGGACCGGGCTCTGGCTTGCAGGCTTGCTCCCGTGCACATCACCCCACCAAGGCCCTTGGTGTCTAGTCTCCTCGCATAATAACCAGGCGCAAGCCGACGAGAGCTAAGTATGAGAACTCCCGGGATAGCCTTGTCGTCACCGATGTTTCCCCTCACGCGGGTCACTTGTGCGTCAAGGGGGGACTCTTGAGCATCTCGCCTCAGGAGCCTTCACTAGTCCCATAGCCCCTCACCTCCTGGATTTGTCCAGGCATCGCGACCTGGCATTCCAGCAACGGTGGAGGTATGCGCGGGGCTGGGCCCTAGCGACGCAGAGCACAAAGGCAAGCAAGAAAGAAATCAAGCACGGAAAGGAAACTACGGATTACAAACGGTTATTACAAGCATTAATCGTCTCTCAAATTAAACCATTGTTTTACGCCTCCGTGAGGCAGGATCTGTTTGTTGCAGGGTAGTAAAATAACTTTCAGGAAGAAGGGTTGTCGCCGCCATTGCCGTCGCCTACCTCGGCTTCGAAGGGTCCCCCGTCGCCACTACAGGAGAACCTCTCGAGCAGCACGGTCACATGGCTCCCATAGCTTCTGCTAGGCGGATGCGAGATTCCTCGGGGACAGGGCCTATCACCTCGCCGAAGTCAAAGCCGGGACCGTGGAGGAGAAGGTGCACTACAAAAAAAAGACACATCTGTGACATTATGGGCCGAACGAAAAAAAATCTGTCATGCTTATGACACTTCTGTGATGATAATTGTGACAAAACCACATATCTTCATAGATGTGGTGGGCTCCTACTTCTATGACAAAAAATCATGACAGAAAATGGGCTTTTCATCCTGGGCAGGCCGGAGACGCACCTTCATGACATTCTTTGGGCCGTCCATGACAAAAAAAATCATGGTAGAAGCGAGGGCGAGGAAAATATCGGGGAGTTCCCAGTTATGGTGGGTGGTCAGGGTCGAGTGATGCACTGTGCTTTGCGCGTTTCTCTAGTGTACGCGCGTGTGTGCATGGTGTTGGCTAACTGAACCCGAGCGATCGCACTAGCTATGTTACTGAACCCGAGCGATCGATCCCTTAGCTGTTAACTGAACCCGAGCAATTGCTTCGCTACTGACTAAACCCGATCGATTCCTTCACTGTTGCTGCTAACCGAACCCGAGCGATCGATCACTGCTGCTGCTTACTGAAGCCGATCGAGCCCCCGTGCGAGACGTAGCCAGTCGGTATTGGGTTGCCTCTCGATGAACAGTGACCGCTACTACCGTGCGTGCGGTACGTAGAACGAGTCAAGACATGGTGAGTCGAGCCGGTTGGGTGTCTGTGGATGAACAGTTCCGGTGGGCGTTGGATGAACAGGACCCGTGGTAGTAGGCCATAGCCGCTGGATGAACAGGACTGCCACACCCCAGCCGGTTGGGGGTGGATAAACAGGACCCCGTGGAGGCAGGATGAACAGTAGCTTGTGGAGGCTGGAGGAGGTCAACGATAGATGAACAGTAGCAGGTGGAGGCTGGAGGAGGTCGATGGTGGATGAACAGTAGCTCGTGGAGTCCGCTTTTGCGGTACGCCACACCCATCCTGATGAACAAGACCTCTATTCGATCGTAGGCGGTCGAACAGAAGTCCGTTTCCTCCGTTTTGTGGTATGCCAGACCATTCCTGATGAACAGGACCCCATTTCGACTATACGCGGTCGAATAGAAGGCCGTTTTGCTCCGCTTTGTGGTACGCCAGACCCCGTTCCGGCTGTTCCGTCCAAGCCGGTTGGCTCCCAATGAACTAGACGTGTTCTGACCCAGGCACTTGGCTCCCGATGAACACGACGATGTTTCCTCCATTCTGACCTAGCCGGTTAGCTACCGATGAATAGGACGACATCGCTGCCGTCCGTTGCCTCTCCATGTACACGTGCCCTAGCAGTCCGTATGCGCGAGTACGCGTTTTGAGACCCCGCCCGTATGTACGTACGTGGCCGTATTTTTTGGCATGTGGTTGTATGTACGTGTACATGGTTTGGACGGGACAACCTGAACTGCTACGTCGGTGCCGCTACTTACTCGGCCACGGTTAATCGTTGCAGAGACCGATCGACCAGTATGTACGTACACGTTCGCAACCAGACAGACAACGCTACGTACGCTTCGACCAGGTGGGTCCCACTTGTCAGGGAGGATAAGGACGTACTTCCTTGCGTGCGAAGATATAGCTGCTGGGTCCGAGCTGTCAGGGGAAGGAATCATTTTTATTTTGCGAGTAATAAGAAGGCACTTCCTTGTGTTCGACGATGTAGCTGGTGGGTCCAGCTATCAGCCTCACTGCCTAAATTCCTCTTCTGATGGCTGTCATTCGTTGACCACGCCGCACCAAGAGCACCAACGCGATGGACGACGGCGAGGCCTAGGAAGGGAACAATGCGGAGCCGGGGAAGACGCGACAATGGATGCCCATGCGAAGGGGAGTGCGAGGGTTGACTGCTTCGGCTGCGGTGGGAGGCTGTCGTCGCCGGAGAATAACATGAGATGTTGGTGAGTAGAGGGATGGCATGACCAGCGGTGGCAGCACAGCATGCCACGGGAGGCCGGAGCAGGCAGTACGGTCGGCGCTGGTTTGGGCAGCTGGAACAAAAAGACCAGAGGTTGAAGACGCAGCATGGCGGTTGGATTAACATCCAACGGTCACTGCACCTAGAGTCGTTTGTTGACTAAGTTGACAAAGCCCTCCATACGTGTCAACTAAGTAGGCCCACAAGTCAGCGTCCAAATCTGGTGGGTCCCAGCTAGCAAGGGGAATCATTTTTTCCGTGTAATAAGGTGGCACTTCCTTGCGTGCGAAGATGTAGCTTGTGCGTCCCAGCTATCAAGGAGAGGAAACTTTTTTCGCATAATAAGGAGGCACTTGCATGCGTGCGAAGATGTAGCTGGTGGGTCAAACCTGTCACGGGGAGAAATCATTTGCTTTCGCATAATAAGGACGCACTTGCTTGCGTGCGGCCATGGACCATGTGGGTCCCTACTGTCAACCACTCCACGTACATCCCCCTTCCAATGGTTGTCGTTTATTGACAAAGTTGACCACGCCGCCCCGAGAAAACCAACGCGGTGGACGACGGCGAGGTCTAGGAAGGGAACGAACCACAGCCGGCGATGACACAGCAGTGGATGCCCATGTGGAGGGGAGTACGAGGGTTCACTGGTTCGGCTGCGGTGTGAGGCTGTCGTCGCTGGAGAATAACAGGAGGTGTTGGTGAGCATAGGAATGGCCTGGAGAGCGATGGGAGTAGGGTGGGCCGGTGAGGCCTGCACGGCAGCACAGCCGGCCACGGGAGGCGGTAGCAGGCGGTACCGCCCGTGGTGGTTTGGGGGCTGAAGCAAGAATATCCGAGATTGAAGCACGACAGCCGTTGGATGAACATCCAATGGCCACTGCTGCTAGAATCATGTGTTGACTATAAGGTGAAAAAGCCTTGCGTACGCGTCAACTTTTTTTTTTGAGCGCTGCGTACGCGTCAACTTAGTAGGCCCAGAAGTGAGCATCACATCTGTGTGGCAGAGAGCATATAGCCCATTTGTGATTTGTAATAATTTACAGCCCATTTCTTATTTCTAATGGAATTTACTGCAGCGCATTTACTGTTTGTTAACATTAATGCCCATTTTTCTAGCCAGGACAATGATTTATAATTTCAACCATATTTCCCACATTTTTATGGGATCCGATATATTATTTATCCCGAAATTTTGAGTCATATTAAATCTAATTTAAAAATAAAGTGATATTAGGTAAAAATTCAATGAAATTTTGCGCGCAACAATTCATGAAATTAAAATTTTAAAAATCCAAAAAAATGCAATGCAGGAGCTCCCCACCCTCTGACGAGGTTCCGTCAAGAAAATCCAAAAAAATTTAATTCTGAAACTAATTACCTGTTCTTACCTTTTTTATATTTACAGCATATTTTTTATAATTACAGCCCATTTATTCCCTCCGTCTCAAAATAAGTGTCTCAACTTTGTACTAATCTTAGTACAAAGTTGTACTAAGTTTAAGACACTTATTTTGGGATGGAGGGAGTATTATTTTTTAAAGCCCATTTTCTTGGCAAGCCTAATGCGTCCCTCATAGGAAAGATTTGCAACCCAGTGGGCCGGAGAATAACAAGTTGGCCTGGGTTGGGTATTCCTCAGAAAAAGTATAGCTGGGCAAGCCATTTTCATCTTGAAAAATTTATATCTGGGCTGGATTTTTGGTCAACATAAAATAATAGCCTGGGCTAGATGGGCCACAGCCCGTCAAGTTGATAGCCTGCTCCTCTGAACAATAACAGAAACATCGGTCAAACAAAATTATGCTCAGCCCTCAAAAAACAAATACTACCCGAGCTACTAGGTCCTTGCTATCGGCCGCTCCTTGTGAAATTCTCTCATTTATTGACTATATACGTTGACAATGGTGTGGGACCGTGATGTCAGGAAACCAGGAGGAAGCAATTTTTTATATATAGTTGTAATAAGGAGGCACTTGCGTATGTACGGTGATGGCCCTGGTGTGTCCATACTGTCATCCTCTCCATGTAAAGTCATCTCCCGATGCCTCATGTTTGTTGACCATGTTGACAACGCAAGACAGCGGCGCCACGGCGAGAGCAACAACTTGAAGGTCAACTAAGAGGGCCTCGCGGGCCCTACGGATAGTCTGATACAGCGCCCGCTGCTCATTTAGGAAGGCAGGATCATTGGGCCACATGTCCGTGATGGTATTGACGTCCGCTTGTTCGCCATCGATTCGTCCCTCCGCGAGCCGATGCTCGTTGAGGAGACGGAGGTTGTAGCACTGGTCCTCCAGCACTTGCCGGAATGCCGATTCTGGCAGCGCTGGTAGCTCTTCCATTAGGGCGTCGAAGTGCGGCCGCACCTGCTCTTTGGTAAACAAGGCATGAACCGGCTTGGGCGGTGGTGCCAGCTCCTAGTCCATCGTCCATCCTCTGGTTGTTGTCGCTGAGCTCGGCGAGCTCGCTGGTGAGCCAGCATGTCCGACCGCTGGACCGGACCGCTGCCAAGCACGAGTCTCACCGCCTTGGCCGCCAGACCCCTCCCTTGCCCGCTCGCGCTTCCCTCTCGAAACGGTCAGCGCCGCCGGTGCTGCTTTCCGGTGCAGGCGACTGCTCCGCGTTCAAACGACATAACTGTCGTCCATCCTTCCATCTGCCGCCCACATTAATGATACGCGATTGCTGAGGCGGCTACTCCGGCGCCACCCATCCGTCCCTCTGCTGCCCACCATTGCTATATAAACTGCTGCCCCGACCATAGTCGCAGTCATCCGCGTCCGTTCCCTTTCTCCTGTCCACACCACTCCCACCATGGCTTCCTCACTCTCCACCGCTCTCCGGGACGGGCAGATGAAGGACCAGAAGAACGATGACGTCCCAATGGAGAACGTGGTGGTCGAGGAGCCGCCACCAACCTCCTCCTCCACACTATCCTCGCCGGTGCATTGCACCATGACCATCGGTGAGGCCCATGCCCAATACATGGACATGGTGAGGTAGCAGCGAGAGGAGAAGTTCCAGAGGCTAATGCCGACGCTGCCTACAACCACCAGGTCCTCCAGGAGCACCTGCAACTGGAGGAGCAGATCACCGCGGAGTGGGCCGAGCAGGAGGCGCTGCTCGAGTCGTACCGCTCCGCCAGCGAGACCCGCCTCGAGCGCTGGTGGTACCGCATGCGGGTGGCGGAGGTTGCGGCCGCTTACAAGGAGGACGATGAAGCGGGCGAGGCGCTGTTTGGCGACACCGACGAAGAGGCGGAGGACTTCGCCGGCTCCACCGAAGCAATGCCCCGCCGGCAACAAGTCGGAGGACTTCGCCGGCTCCACCGAGGCCCCTCCCCGCTGGCAACAAGCCGGATGACTTCGCCGGTTCCGTCGAGGCCCAGCTGGCAACGTTGTAGAGGACATCACCGGCTCCGCCGAGGCCCCGCTCCGCCTTCAATGAGGCGGCAGATTTCCCCCGCTCCGCCGAGGCGCCGCCTCACCGGCAACGAGGCAGCAGGCATCGGCGGCTCCATCGAGGCCCCGCCCTGCCGGCAACGAGGCCGCGCCACACAGAAAATAGGAAGAGTAGAAGACGGTATGTCGCCGCCGCTTATGTCCAAGTAAGGCCACCACTCCTACCCTCCGGTTGAGGCCAAGCTTGGCGGGTTGAATATCGATAGCCGATTAGCTGCTTGGCAGCGACGTGGAGTCAGACAACTTCACTTCCTGTGACTTCGGAAGCGAAGCTGGAGAAGAAGCTTCAGTTCTTGGGCCAAACACGAGGAATGGGCGCCGGAGATCATAAATTAGGTTAATTTATTAAACCTCCAGAGCCGGACGAGCACCACTTTATAGTTGAAGAATGACTGAAATGTAATGAAACCCGGCATGTTTATATGAAATCAGGCCGTGTATGAATGAATTTAGACGAGTTAGTTTGAATTCTTGTATTATTTGCATTACATGAACATTCAAAACAATACCGAAAAAATACGTACTACTCCCTCCGTCTAGGTGTTCGCCTGATGAAAACAAAATAATCCCAAAACACTTAGGCGCGGTGCATTAACTCTCACCTTGTTTATTGTTTTTTGACATTAATAAAGGAATCAACCATTAAGATATGTGGGGCGTGTATGCTATCGATGGCTTCAGACTACCAAACACGCAGTGGTCAGTACATTGCATGCAATGCTATTAAGCAAATAAACATTAAGTTCTCTCATTTTTCCATTCGCCTTGGTCGCGGTGCACAACCTAAGATGACTTAGGAACCTAGACAGAGGGAGTAGCATTATTCTCAGGACGCACGGTGATGACATCATTTGCTGCAGTTTCACACTTCCCAAAAGTTTGAGCAGCTTTTTAGCGTGCATGTACATTGCAATCAAACTCACGGGCCTGGCAATTCATTGAACAACAATCGATCGATGATTATGCATCTCAATTATTCACACGTCAGAGAAAATATTTACTTCACAACTAAAGACACAAATAAAGAAAACTCGATCGAGCATCTCACTTATTCACACGTCAGAGCCAATATTTACTTCACAACTCAAGACACAAATAAAGAAATATCAATCGATGCTGCTGACAGCAAAGGGCGTCCTATTCCAAAATATCAAATGCATGTCGTCTTGCTAACATCAATGAGCAAAATTTGAAAAGGTTGTCCCATTCCAAAATATCGAAAGCATGTCTTCTTGCGAACATCAATGAGCAAACTTTGATAAGGTTTTCCCATTCCAAAATATCAAATGCCTATGATTGTGGAACGGGTGGGGTTTGCCGTCAAATTGCACATTGGCATGTCACCTCGTGCTAAATAAACCAGTTGTTCTTTTTGTGCAGTTCCACTAAAACCAACCAACTTCACGCGTAGCTTGTAGGATTTCGCCTTTATATGTTGCAACGCCTTCAACATATTGGCACCATCAGAACATTTTGTGCAGTTCCCACTGAAATCAAGCTGAACATCCCTGTTTGCATAAATACAAAAAAAGTGATTAGTATGAAGCAAACTGAATTATGAATTTACAATTTAAACAGGCACCTACATGATCCATGTAGAGCACACATTTAAAACAATGGAACTCACCAGAAAGAATACTAAAACAACATTGCACTTGCCCATCACAGCCAAAAAGATGGAAATCTGTGAGTCCTTCTATGTTGAAGTTAGTTTGGTCTTGTGGGCAGTAATGTAACCAACCTTCAACTGCTCCTTCTAATAAGAAGATAGACTGGGCTTCTTCATCCTGGCATTATCGGAACTAGGCACTTAACATACTCCATATTCTTCTTCAGAGGAGGATGATCCTGTTGCGCGAAGACAAGAGAACAACTAAATGCTAGCATCCCTTTTTGCTCGAAAAAAAGTAAAGGAAATATTTAAAACAACCATTACATTAACAATGGGAGTAACTAATGAAATGTATAGTCACAAAGAGATGCATCCTCATTATCCTCATAGGAAATGATATGATACCAAAGAAAGCAGCTCAACTTGAACTGTATTATTACTTAATTTTATCAGCTTAACGGTGGCAAACTGGTGCCTCAATTTATTAGCAGCCTTAGATTAACATGCGAAACAATACCACTTTCTCATGACAGTAGCTAAAAAGTAGCACAACAACAATAGAGATGACAAAGCTCAATCATATGGATGAAATCTGTGGGCACCAACCTTTGTCAGGAGGCTTATTGTGTAGAGCATACAGATGAAGCACTTCTCTGGAACCATCCGTTATTATCTACTATGGTTGCCATGCTTACTATATACTCCTCGATTAGTTTAATGTTTCCAACATCTTCTTGTGTAGTTCCACTAAAATATATGTTATCTTCAAAGAAGATCCCTGTTTGCACAAGTAGAGATAATTACATATTACATTAAGAGTGGTATCAAATCACAGTGGCACAACATGTGAAAGCACACTGCACAATCATTTGGAAGAAGGCCAGTACTGACCTCTCATGACACAGAACTCAAACAACTCACAAGAAGAAGATCTGAATTTTTTTGCCAACACGGATAGGAAGTCAGATATCCTCTTGTGCAGTTCCACTAAGATCAAGCAATCAAGCAACATTGTTAGTGTGACATTTTGGTTGAAATGCACAAAACACTCTTAAAACAAAAGTGTTTTGTGCAGTGCAAGGTCGCAATAGCAACAAGGTGAAGTAGATAACCATGTTTACAGAGAGGTGCAAAGAAAACAATTACTAGTCAATCATGATGGTTGACACAGAAGCGCACAAAAAGAAGCATCTAACTTATCTAAATGGGAAAGAAAGCAAGACAGTAGCATTTCTCAAACAGTGGCATTGATTCATATTAATAGAGAGATTATATTAACAATAAAATTCATTAAACATGTAATTTGCTTTTAACTGTGGCGTTGCTTCAACTTTCCAGTGGCATTATTAGATTAACAATAGCTAAAGAGTTGTATGGGACAGTGGACACACCAAGACCATGTGCATCTGCCGATGTATAAAGGGGTGATGCACAGTCTATTGCAACAAACAACCAAGGAGCATATTTGTGTTGGTCCCATTTTTGTTCTCTTTAGACACCTTTCCCTATGTGAGGGCAGCAAATCTAGTCCTGCTCAAACTCTACAGCCTTGTCCCCCACACTACAGGAATCAGCTACTTTGCCATCTGCCATAGCAGACGGCAAAAATCCAGTCAACTGACGACAAACGTCTTTGCCGTCTGCCACCGACGGCAAACACTTCCGGCACTGAAAGTCACGGTAATGACTTTGTTTGCCGTCTGCGTAGTTAGAGCGGATGGCAAAAATGTTTGTCGTCCGCTTTCCTGGCGAAGCTGACAGTAAAGACAGTGGACGGCAAAAAGTAGTTGTTAGCCCCATTAGGTGGCTAACGGCAGACTTTGCCGTCAGCCTGCTGATGGCAAACAACCAAACCATTTGCCATCTGCCGTATGACGTCAGCAGGACTGTGGCTACACGTCACTGCTGCTCTGTCTTTGTTGTCTCCCTGGTGGGTCTTTGCCATCTGCTAGCCGAAGGCATAATGACCAAATGGGTCAGACCTGGTGCTCCCAAGTTGCACAGATTGCTGCCACGTGTCGCCTTTGTCATCTGTGGCAGAAGGCAAAGTGCCCTTTGCCGTCGGTGGCAGACGGCAAAGTGCCTGTATTGCCCCTTTTTATTCTGTTTTTTCTTATATCCAAGCATTTTCACAGCAAATATATGATATATATATATATATATTTCACAGGGCAAACAATATGTGCAAGTTTCACAGCAAATATATGATATCCAACACATAAGAAACTATATCCCTGCCATATTACAATAGTTTCATCCATACATACATAGTTTCATCTATATTACAATAGTTTCATCCATAGGTAGCAAGTTTCACATTGTTCATCGATACAAAATCAAAATAGAAAGTAAACACAAGCACTCCATCAATGCAAGCTTCCATGAAGTGAATCAAATCTGCAAAATTGGAAGTAAGAAAGTTAGAAGAAGAAGAGTAGAGAAGAAGAAGAAGAAGAAGAAGAAGAAAAAGAAGAAGAAGAAGAAAAAGAAGAAGAAGAAGAAGAAGAGTTTTTCTTCTCTTTCTTTTTCTCCTCTTATTTTTCTTCTTCTTATTGCTTATTTGTGTCATTTTAGAGCTAACCAAGGTAATTATGCCATTTTTGACCTAACTAAGCATATTGTGTCATTTTGGAGGAAAATAAGCTAAGTAAATTACATTTATGAGTTAGCAAGGTTATTATGCCATTTTTACCTAATAAGCTAATTATGCCATTTTTTAACACAAGTAAGCTAAGTATCGGTCGTTATTGAGCTAACCTAGGTAATTATGCCATTTTTGAGTTAACTAAGTTTATTATGTCATTTTGGAGGAAAACAAGCTAAGTTAGGTCATTTTAGATTTACTTAGGTAAATAGGTCATTTTGGGGCTAAGTAAGCTTATTATGTCATTTTGGAGGAAAATAAGCTAAGTATATGAGATTTTAGAGCTAACCAAGGTTATTATGCCATTTTTTTTAATGGATAAGCTAATATGTCATAAATGAAGAAGAAGGAAAGAAGAACTAGAGAAGAAGACTAGAACAAGAAGAACAAGAAGAAGAAGAAGAGAAAAGAGAAGAAGAAGAAGAAGAAGAAGAGAAGAAGAAGAAGAAAAGAAGAAGAAGAAGAAGAAGAAGAATAGGAGTATAAATGGAGAAAAAGAAAGAAGAGAAAAAGAAGAATAAGAATATATTTCTTCTTCTTCTCTCCTTTTCTCATATTTCTTCTTCTCTTCTATCTTTTTATCCTTTTCCTTCTCATTCTTCTTCTTTTATTCTTCTTTTTCTTCTCTTTCTTCTTCTGTTCTTTCTTTTTCTCCTCTTCCTTGTTTTTCTTCTTCTTATTCCTCATTTGTGTCATTTTAGAGCGACTTAGGTAATTATGCCATTTTTGAGCTAACTAAGCTTATTATGTCAATTTGGAGGAAAATAAGGTAAGTATAGGTCATTTTTTTGCTAACCTAGGTAATTATGCCATTTTTTAGCCAACTTAGGTAAGTATAGGTCATTTTTGATCTAACTTAGGTAATTATGCCATTTTGGAGGAAAATAAGCTAAGTATATGACATTTATGAGCTAACCAAGGTTATTATGCCATTTTTGAAATGAATATGCTAATTATGTCATAAATGAACTAAATAATCTAATTATGTCATTTTGGAGGATAATTAGCTAGGTATGTCTTTTTTGGGGAAAATAAGGTAAGTATGTGGCATAATAGGGCTAACAAGCATGTACAAAGGTAAGTATGCATTTGTTAAGCAAAACACTAGAGAAAACTTACCGGAGGTCAAGCACCGGGGTTCTGGGGGCCGGTTTGACCTGGAGAAGGGTTGTGCGATGCGGCTCCGGAGTTATGCTGCACCAAAGATCATTAGCAAAGTCTCGTTAGCATGATGACACTCAAATGTTAAGACTAGTAAATAATGACCATTCAAATAAAACTCACCGTTCCCGCTCTAGTAATGACCGGCATCAGCAGAGGGGCCTGACCGGTCTTCTCGCACATAGACTGCACATTTGGTTTTGATGAGTCAATCATATTAGTTAGTAATGAAATGAACATTATGTGCATGATTTGGATAATATGCAGAAGAAACTTACCACGATGAGCTCGTACATGGCCAGGTGAGCCGCGTCATTCCGTGCCCTCTCCTCCTCCAACAACCTAGCCATCTTCTCCTCCGCCAACAGTTCCTTCTCCGTCGCCACCCAGTCCCTCTCCTCCAGAAGTGCCTGGGTCGTCTCTCTCTCTTTCTTAAGAGCAGCCTGCAACACAACTCCTAGTTAGCATTCTAATCATCGATGACCACACACATAATGTAATGGAGGGAAGATATCTGAGTCCGTATAACTAACCTCGATGGCAAGATCGACTGGCCGTGGACGAGTCCTTATCACAGGACAAGAGCTCATTTGGCGCGCCTTGATCTCTGGGAGAGTGAGAGGAGAATGTATCAGTCCATCTCCAATGGCTAATGAGACATGGGGTCCCCCGCCACCAAAGATCATCACCAGTTCTGGATCAAAGGGATGCTGGCTTGAGTTAAAGTCCTCCCCTTTCCTCGCCTTCCCCTCCTGGTTGTACCTCATGAGCTTGTGCTGGGAGGAGATGTTGGTGAAATTCTCTGGATGATCGAGGTCAGACTCAGAGAATGCCTTGACCTTCTTGTACAAGGCAGTATGGGCCATGGCATAGAGGTCGTACACCTCAGGCACCTCTATGTTATTGTGTCGCGCCTAAAAGAGAGGAACAAAGTATTAGTAAAGGGCTCAAGCTAGCATGAAGAATGAATTTCATGAATCATGAAGCAAACCACATACCCAGTTCCGCCCGAACTGATATAAGTTGGCGCTGCCTTGATGGTGTGGCACACCAACCATTTGGGCTCGCCGGCCCTTGGCATTGTCGTGGACGGCTCGCCAGCGGCCTGTGCACCACTCAACTACCAACACCTCCCAACATTCCATCTTATCCGCACGCCATCTCGGGGGCACCTAAGTTAGTAAAGAGAAAATTTGAGCGCTACGCCTACGAATCAAATCAAGGAAACTAAGTACAATGCCTTAAGAATAGGTAATTACCTTCATGTACTACTCCTTCTTCAGAAAATTAGCCTGGCACGACGGCTTGTCCTTCTTAATACCACGCTTGGCGTAGTACTCTCGAACAGCCTGCGGCCAAGCCTCATGCCGTAAGTTTTATAGTAGGCGCTTGCACTCGTTATCGATAACCTTTGTCGCCTCCTCCTCGTATCCCTCCTCTCACCTGTAGAAGGTCTGCAATCAAATGAGACAACACTGATTAGTACAATAACTAGCTATTGTTAATTTTTAATTGTGTAAAGGAAAAATTACCCAAAAGGTTCTGATCACCATCTCGGCCCTCGTGTGGCACAAGACACCGTCGATGATCTGCTCCGGCGGGGCCTGGGCAGCCAAGTAGTGCTCCCAGCTCAATCCTAGCTGTGGAAGCTGACCCTCACCGGGCAACGTGACAAACCCCAGGAAATTTTGCCGGCAAATCACACCAAGGACGATGTTGGGCCTGCGGGCTTCATTGGCGTGTAGCCAACCCCTGCAGTATGACAACGCCAACGCATTAGATATTTGAAGAAACGTGAAGGCAAAAGGAACAAAAAGAGTAAATGCACTTACTTCTCCCCATCAGGCCTAATCACCGGCCTCTGCTCGCGGGTCGCCGGCAGGGTCGGGAGCCGTGTACCACCATGCTGGTACATGATGGACCCCTAAACCACCTCGCCCTCACTATCAGTAAACTCATCCCCGCCACCATCAGCATGGCCACTCGGCCCCTCAGTCAGATCCGGCCAGGTACCCCATCCGGATGTCTCATGGGACGTAGCCTGGTCCGGAGTCTCGTGCCCCAAAGTGTCGTGGGCCGAAGCCTCTAGTACCGGAGTCTCATGGGCTGAGGGCCCGTCCACCCGAGGCTCGTGGTCTGGAGTCCCCGTAGCCTCCACCTCAGATGGGTCCACCCTAGCAGTCCTGTGCTCGAGTGAATTAGCTGGGGGTGGCATCGAGGAAGGCGTAGCAGCCTGCCTACCTCTCCCGCGGCCATGTCCTCCCCGACCTCCTCTCTTCTTCCCTCCCGGACCTCCTCTCCCGGTGGGCAACGACACTAACGAAGAAGCGCCCATCGGCGGTGTCCCCATACTGTCTATCAACACTCTCCGGAGATGTAGGGGTGGAATGGAAGTACCCCTCCCCCGGGGCGCCAACGAAGAAGTACCCGCGGAGCGCTCTAGACCCACGCCCACCATCTTTCAACACCTGCCATGACAAAGAGTAAACGAAATTAGTACAACATAACAAAATTGAATACATGACATGAGTAATAATATGTATAAAATTTAAGTTGGGATGCATACAAACTAATAATAGTCTGGATTGTCTATATATGCTCTGGGATCAATAGATGCACCATCATCATCACTATCACACGTGTCGTCATGAATGACGTGCTCATCGGGTTCAGCGGCATCGACATGTGGAAGGCCTTTCTGTTATCGGTCAAACATTGACAGGTCATCTGCAGCAGTAACCTCTTCTCGTTCCAGCTCTTCTTGTTCTGGCTCAGGAGTGAAGTCGGATTCACTGTGGCTGTCTACTTCCATGTTCTAGAGTGAAGTATAGCGGTTCTTGGAACTTTTCTTGGAAAGACGTGTTTCTTGGAAGAATTCTCCTTCATATGTGTCTGGGTCAATGTGAGGTTCATAATCCTCTTCATTGGGGGTAGGTGGTCTAACACGTGGCGTCACTTCATAAACGACATCCCAACCATTCAGATTTGTATTAGTTTGGCAGGCCCATGGTAGATAGAAAACTTGGGTCACCTGTTGAGCCATAATATAGACATCGGGAACATCTAAATGGGTGCTTTGTTTGATTTCAACTAGCCCTATATGTTCATGAGTCCTTCTAGTCTCCTTCAGCTGGAACCAATAACATTTGAAGACAACGACATTTGGTGAGTTTTCACCATAGAATAGAAGTTCATAAATTGCCTCAACTCTTCCATAATACTCGGTACCTCCTTCATCGATAGCAAAGACACCACAATTTCTAGATTTTTGGTCGGCCATAGATAGCTCTTTGCCAAAGGTACGAAAGCGATACCCATTGATGTCGTATTTCTCAAATGAACAGACCTTATAGTCAAAACCATTAGCGGCTTGTCTCAATTCGGTGTCCATAGACTCTGAATTAGCCTACAAGTTTAATACAAAAGGATTGTTGCGTTAGCCACAAATAAGACCAAGAAATGAAATCGTCTATTAATGGTAATTACCGTTTGTTTGAACCAAGAGATGAAATCGGGATAGCCGCCTCCATGCTTTGCCGGAAGCTCATACTCTTCGATGGAATCCTTTATGACCACCGCTCCATCCGAAAATTTGGCGATGTATCGACTGTATCAAATATCCGGGAATAAGAGCAGTTCAAAGGAATTAGAAGTTGCGAAACAATGTACCGAGAACTTACTCGATGTACGGCCGCACTTCGATTAGGTTGTTGAAGATATACAACGAAATGGCCCGCCATTCTTTGACATCCAACGTTATTGGTTTCGAAGCACCGGCTGGTGCGAGCTTCCCTTTGAATAGGCTGAGGTTGGATCCACCTTTTTTAGGGTCGCCAGCATTGTACCGAGGCTTCGGATTATGCAAATGACGATTTTTGGCTTCGTAGTGTGTTGTCACAAAGTTTGCCACCTCCTCAGTAATGAATGCCTCGGCCATCGATGCTTCAATTCTATGTTTATTTTTACATTTTTCTTGAAGCGTCTTCTGCATCCTCTCAGTTGCATAGCACCAACCATTTTGCACGCCCCCCCCCCCCCAATCTTGCCTCGGCCGGGAGATGTAATATCAAATGCTGCATTGGATTAAAGAATCCCGGTGGAAAGATCTTCTCTAACTTGCAGAGCAACTCCGGCACGAGCTTTTCCATGCCATCTATCATGGCAGGCGATAGTTCTTTCCCACAAAGAACATGGAAGAAATAGCTCAGCTCTGCCAGTACTAGCCATTCATCCTTAGGGATAAAGCCACACAACATCACCAGCATTACCCGCTCAAGCCATATGTGCCTATCATGACACTTGAGACCAAAAAATTTCAATTTTTCAAGACTCGCTCCCCTCTTTAGATTCGCATGCATACCCATCGGGGAACATCAACTGCATTTTCACCCACAAGATAATTTCCCTCATAGCTAGCCTTCCAAGATTGAACCAAGCCTTTGGCTTCGTCCAGTTCTGCTTTCCTTTCGGTTGTTGCATGTTTTTAACGGTTTATCACATAGAGTTTGCAGATCGACTCTAGCCTTAGTATCATCCTTTGACTTCCCATCTATGCCAAACAATGTACCAAAAAGGGCCTTGCCAATATTCTTTTCAGTGTGCATCATGTCGATGTTGCATGGAAGAAGGAGGTCTTTGAAGTAAGGCAGATCCCACAAGCATGTCTTGTGAGTCCAGGCGTGTTTCGAATTATACCCCTTGAAATACCCTAGACGCTCTGGATTAGGCTCAAGAGCGTTTAACTGATCCAGGATCTATTGGCCAGTCAACGCAGGTGGTGCAGAGTTTTTGACAACTTTACCTTTGGTGAAGTTCTTCTTGTCTTTTCCGAACTTATGGCGAGGATCCAGGAACTGTCTATGCAAGTCGAAGCAGGAATACTTGCGACCCGCCTGCAGCCAATGAAACTGAAGAGCTACCTGGCATATGGGGCACGGGAACCTTCCATGCGTACACCAGCCAATGAATAGCACATACACCGGCAAGTCATGGATCGAATAGATGTACCAGACACACATTATGAAGTTTCGTTTGCTAGCGGCGTCGTATGTCTTGAACACATTATCCCAAGATTCTTGCAATTCATCCTTAAGCGGCTGCATGTACACATTCATATTCTTCCTCGGATAGTTGGGCCCTAGAATTATCAATGTCAGGAAAATGTTCTTTCTTTGCATAATCTGTCCGGGGGGAGATTGAGTGGAATGACAAATACAGGCCAACAACTGTATTGGGTTGCCGTCAGACCAAACGGATTGAACCCTGATACGTCTCCAACGTATCTATAATTTATGAAGTATTCATGCCATGTTGACAACAATTTTATATGGTTTTGGTATGATTTGCATGGAACTAACCCGGACTGACACTGTTTTCAGCAGAACTACCGTGGTGTTGTTTTTTGTGCAGAAATAAAAGTTCTCCAAATGCAACGAAACTTTTTGACAATTTTTTTTGGAACAAAAGAGGCACTAGAACCTTCGTGGGAGGACCAGAAGGTGAAGGAGGTGAGCACAAGATACCTGGCACGCCTAGGTGGGTTGTGCCCACCTCGAGGCCCATCTTCGCGTGATTCCAACGCTTAAAAATCCTATAAATAGAGAAACCATCATAAATAACCCTAGATCAGAAGTTTCGCTGCTGCAAGACTCTGTAGCCACGAAAAACCAATCTAGACATCGTTTCGGCACCCTGACGGAGGGGGAAATCATCACCGGTGGCCATCTTCATCATCCAGGCGGCCACCATGATGAGGAGGGAGTAGTCCACCCTCGGGGATGAGGGTTTGTACGAGTAGTTATGTGTTTAATCTCTCTCTCTCTCGTGTTCTTGAGATGTCACAATCTTTATGTATCACGGGCTTTGTTAATATAGTTGGATCATATGGTGTTTTCCTCTCTCTATCGTGTTGTGATGAATTGAGTTTTCCCTTTGAGATTTTGTTTTATCGGATTGAATACTTTTATGGATTTGAGAGCACTTGATCTATGTCTTGGCACACAACTCGCGGATTCCCGATGTGACATTGGGGTAATCTATGCATAGGGGTTGATGCACATTTTCGTCCTTGTTTCTCTGGTAGATATCTTGGGGCACTCTTTGAGGTTCTTTGTGTTGGATTGGGTATTATGAATCTGAAATTGTTTGATGCATATCAAATAATCAACTCACGGATACTCGCGGTGACATTGGAGTATCTAGGTGACATTAGAGTTGGTTGATGTGTATCATATGGTGTTATTTTAGTATGAACTCTTGGTTAGATCGATCAGAAAGAATAGCTTGGTGTTATTTTAGTACGAACTCTAGGATAGATTGATTGGAAAGAATAGCTTTGAGGTGGTTTCGTACCCTACAAACAATTTCTTGTTATGTTCTCTGCTAGATAGGAACTTTGGAGTGATTCTTCATTGCACGTTGAGGGATGGTTATATGATCCAATTATATTAGCATTGTTGAGAGATTGCACTAGCGAAAGTACGGACCCTAGGCCTCATTTTCAAGCATTGCAATACCGTTTGTGCTCCGTTTTATCAATTGCTACCTTGTTGTTATTTTATTGTTCCTATTACAAAAATCAACATCTACTATCATTACTACACTTTTATCACCATCTCTTTGCCGAACTAGTGCACCTATACAATTTACCATTGTATTTGGTGTGTTGGGGACACAAGAGACTTTTTATTATTTGGTTGCAGGGTTGTTTGAGAGAGACTGTATTCATCCTACGCCTCCCACGAATTGATAAACCTTAGGTCATCCACTTGAGGGAATTTGCTACTATCCTACAAAACTCTGCGCTTGGAGGCCCAACACGAGTCTACAAGAACAAGTTGTGTAGTAGACATCAAACCCATCTGTGCCGATATAGACTCAAGGATGCCTTGGATCTGTCGCTTTTTCCTCATGTAATGCATCGAAGTGCTTCCACGCAGAACCATCCGCTGTGTGTACCATCGTCCGATGTGTGTGCCACCATCTTTTGCCCATTTTGTGCCATGTCATCAGTTTGGCCGTCTCTTCGACCATGAAAAGACGTTAAACTCTTGGTACGATTGGCAGATACCGAAGAACATTAACGGGGATTTTGGTCTGCCTCTTCTCACCCATACCATTGTCTACCACAACATACCTGGAAGAGTTGCAAATGGGACAATAGTTCAAGTCTGCATACTCAAGCCTAAATAAGGCACATCCTTTCTCATAGGCATCTATCTTCTCGTAGAGCATCTTAAGTGCACGGAGGATTTTGTCCGACTGGTACAGGTTTGCAGGCATTACATGTCCTTTGGGTAGAAAGCGTCCAAATACTGTCATCATCGTGTCGTAGCATTCTTTGCCCAAGTTGAATTGAGCCTTCAGAGCCATTACTTGTCCCGGGCATCCCACTTCCTCTTCCTCTCGGCCCATGCTCCTGCGTTGGAAAAGGGGTTAGCATGAGCAGACTGACTATGGGCGCGCGGCACATAGGCCAAGGCACTCACTCGTCCCGGGCATCCCACTTCCTCTTCCTCTTGGCAGCAGACGGCGCGCCACCGCTACCCCCGTGCGCCACCCCGGCGTTGCTGGCGGGGTGCTCATCACGCTTCCCGATGAGCCCGGTTAGATTTTCACCCTCCTTGGGGGCTGGGGGAGCGCCCAGTGGAGGCTCCGCTGCCAAAGGTGCAGGTGATGCCTCAGCGATGCGAGCCCCCGCCGCCGCTAGCTGGGCGGCCTGCAGGCAGGCTTCAGCCCCTTCCACCGTGTCAGCGGACTAGGGGGAACGCTGCCTGAGGTAGCACGTCCACGTCATCATCCCCGTAGCTGTGCAGGGACCGGCAAAGAGTGGGCGGTGGCGCCCGGTCGGCATCATCCTCCTCCGTCGCCTCCGAGTCCTCGCCGTTGTCGCCTTCATTGGAAGACAGCACCATCATGGAGGAGACCTTGTGTGAGCTGTCGTGGTCGCCCAGCACGAGCCCCCACTTATTGAAGGTGGGCATCCCCACGACCAGGTCCGCCGTGTCCTCGTAGATGTACAGTGGGGACGTGGCCTCCGGGGGGTCCTCGAGGAGGTAGCCGAGCAGGACCCCCAGGGCCCCGTCTAGCTCCTCGGCCCTCAGGCCGAAGCCGTGCAGCCTCATCGCATCCCCGACGCCGGAGTACTCCCACGCAGGCTACGATCGCGCCTGGAGCGGTGCCATGCGCAGCCCCAGGAACTCATTGATGATCACCGCCCCCGTCAGCATCGCGTCCTTGTGCGAAGCTATCACCTCCAGGATGGGTTTCGCCCTCGGGTCGACAAGCCTCTTATGGCACCACCCAGGGCTTTGCTCCCGAGGGGCTGCCGGGGTCATCAAGAGCGGGTTGACCTGTCCCATGTCCATGAAGACCCAGTGCTGCCGATATCCCTCCACCTTCTTCCTGGCCTTCAGGTGGCCGCCCTCGCTCTTGATGACGACGGAGGAGACGCACGCGCTGCGTTGGTTTTGGGCGGAGAACCTCAAGCTGAAGAAGTGGCGAAAGAGCGCCACCGAGGGCCTCACGCCCACGAAGGCCTTGCAGTAGAAGGAAAAGATAGCCAGGAGAAGAAAAGCTGGAGAACGGCGGGACCAACCCCGCGTAGATGCTATGAAGGAAG
This sequence comes from Thinopyrum elongatum, assembly GCA_011799875.1. NCBI lineage: Eukaryota > Viridiplantae > Streptophyta > Magnoliopsida > Poales > Poaceae > Thinopyrum > Thinopyrum elongatum. Next base: position 331,142,720 of record CM022300.1, on the reverse strand, counting down.
AAAAGGTAGACGGACTCCCCTAGGCTGTTCCGCGCCACCGAGTCGGGCCAGATCTGGGTCGCACGCCCTTTGTTCTGGTTGCCAGCTATTAGCGGGAGCACCGGGTCGAGGACCCCTCCTCGGTGATGGAGGAGGTCAGGAGCGCCGGCCCGGTGGTAGAGGGACTTGTGGCCGGAACAGCGGACTTCGTCTTCCCGGCGGGCACCATTCGTGAGCCGCGGCCGCAGACGAGGCGGGGGAAGAGCTACGCTCGGATTGGATCCGGGGAAACCTCACGCAAGAGAAAGGGGGCACAACAACATGGATGCAAGCATGAGAAGGGAGCAATGATGGCCCCACAGTGCCCGCCAAGCTTTATATCACACTGGGCAGTTGCCGAGGCGTCGTGAGAAGTGGGGGCGTCCCATGCCCCGTCGTGCGCCACGCGTCAAGCCTGGCCCACAGGCGGTTGGGGCCCATGTCACTTCACCACTTGTCTTCCCCTCCGCCACGAGCGGAGTCATGCACACCGCGGGCCCGGGGGCTACTGTCGGGCCCATGGGACTAGGAGTACCCAGGCCAGTTTGCCTGCGGCCCATCGCGTCGTGTCATCAGAAGGCCCGATGCGACCCAATGTCAAGACTTCATGACCAAGACCCTCGTGAGGGCCCCTGCCTCGCGAGGCGAGCGTCAGCAAGAGTCATTAAGAGCTCCTGAGGGCCTCACGCGGGGCGGCCTCCCAAAGTTGCCTCCCGAGGCCCCTCGCGGGGCGGACATCTCTAGGTTTGCCACCCCACCTCGAGCTGCACGTGGGTGACACGAGCCACGACGAGAAGGGTTAGAAGGGTGCCAGCGGGCACGGATAGAGATGCTTTCCTCTTTTGTGCTAAGGAGCCAAGGACGGCACGCGGGTTCCCGAAGCAATCCCCAAAGGTTTCCACTTTGGTGCAAGAAGGCCAGGAGAGCGGGCTCGCCAGGACGGAGGTCAGCACCAAGCCCACCACCGCGTCAAGGCAGGAAGCTTTGGCAGGCGAAGACCACCTTTAGTCAGGATATGATGTACTCATGTCCCTTTCAAAATTGGCCATTGTGGTATCCCTTCCCGCCTAGTGTTTTCGGGGGAAGAGCACCAGGGCCAGTATAAGTATAGGCTAGTATCCACCATAGAGAGGAGAATCCGGGGCCCTTGAGGTGGAATCCTGGGGGAGAATCCTGAGCCCTCGGGAGGCAGTTCATCCTCCTTGTACACCCAAGTTCATCCTCCCTCGTGAGGCAATCCACACAAAGCAGGAGTAGGGTCTTACACCGCAAGGTGGCCCGAACCTGCTTAAATCTTCGTGTCCGTGTTCCTCTTCCTTTCCGCTCGAGCACGCCGGAGCATCGACGTGAGGCAGTGGGCAGGTCCAGAGCTTAGTGGAGATCTTCGTGCACACCCTAGAGTTTGAACCTTTTCTTGGGTCCCCGGAGCCCCGATTCCGATAGTAGGGTTTTACGCCCCCACGGCAGCCCGAACCTGGGAAAAACCTCACGTGTGAACTCTTGGATTTGCTCTCCGTGCTCGCCAATCTCCCCTAGCCGAACTGCAAAGGGGACATGGTGGTCCCATAGATTTTCGTACCCCGACATCTTTGACATGCCAGGCAGGGGGGTCGCTTGTGCGAATCTACTCCAGCAGTTCTCGTGCAAGTTTCACCATCTTCTTCATCCATGGCGCCCAAGAACAAGAGCACGATGGTGGGTGCACCATCTACCTCTAAGCTGCCGGCCCGGACGTCTTCGGCGGGCGGGGGCGGGGGACGTGGTGAGCATTCTCCACGCCGTACTGGTGATGGGAGTCGCCACTCGGCCATGAGTCAAGATCCGCGCGTCGCTACATATAAAGGTGGCACTGCGGCTCGCTGCGGCTACGTCCAAGGACGATGCTGCGGGGTCCAAGAATAATGAAGCGGCGGGGCGGATGTCGAGGCCATCGCAAGATGGACACGAAGTGCTTCCCCACAATGACGTCGACCCTGGTCGGCGTCCAGGCAAGGAGCATGTTCACATATCCCATGGTGCGCATGGCCCGCCGCCACGCCAAACTGCTGGCGAGCATCAACTGCGGTACCAGGATAGAGATGGAGCTCCTTCTGGATCGCAAAGAAGTCGAGCATGCTCTCAGTCCTTGAGGCCAGTCATGCCCACGTCGCCGGCGGAGGCGCTGGCACAGGTGGAACTATTGCTGAACTTTCCTCTGGCTCTGGAGAATATGGATGAGTGGCATGCCACCATCCAAAGCCTCGTAGGTTTTGCTAACAATGATGGGGCGCGGCTGGCGGGGCCCTCTTAGTGGCAGCCAACGGCGCCAGTACGAGGGGCTGATGCGCGGACCACGGGTGGTGCACCAACGGTGCAGTCCCCTCCCCGGCAAGTACGGTTGAGCCAGCGGGTCGACGCCCGTGACGATATGTCTATGGCGTCGTTCAATCCGATGGGCTGCCAGAACCGCCATCAAGATCAATGCCAAGTCATCGACGATCGGCATGGTGAGGATGCTCGAACTACCGTCGAGCGGCGCCGGGAAGCACGTCGTCAGTCAGATGCATGCGCGATAAGAGCCAGTTGTGAACGGGCCTGCACCGGGGTTCCCTGGGTGTTTAACCTACGATGTGGGCTACCCAGCGTTTATCTGTGAGCTGTGGTAAGTTCAGTAGCCCCATTTCCGAAGTTTCAAGCCAGACTTGCTAGAGAAGAATGATGGCAAGCTCAATCCGGCCGAGTTTCTTGGAATCTACACCATTGCGGCGCAAGCTGCTAGTGGGAGAGATGACAAGGTTCTCGCCCACTATTTTTCGTTGGCTCTAAAGCTAAACGTGAGATCTTGGTTGATGAACTTGCCGGAGGGCTTCATTTCATCTTGGTCGGACTTGTGTCACGCGTTCGTTGGGGCCTACATCAGGGGCCACGACCCTCCAGGGTAACCCAGCGACCTCCAGTTGATTTCACAGAAGTATGGTGAATCCCTCTATAAATATGTCTAGAGGTTCAGCTGTTTGCACCATAGCATACCCGATGTGCACCCTACTGTTGTGATTGCTTCATTCCACACGAATGTTAGCAATCACATGATGCGGGTTGAGTTGAACATCGAGCAGATGAAGACCGTCAACCACTTGTACACCTTGGCGGACAAGTGTGCACATGCTGAGGAAGGGAGGAGACTCCCGGGGAGGAAGCCGGAGCCGAGGTTGATTCTGAAGACGACGACGCGTCCACCCCGACGACCGGAAAAAAGTGCAATCGCAAGTGCAAAGGCAAGGCAATGATGGTAGTCGAGAGTTCCGGCAACTTAGACACCGCCAAGAAGCCCAAGACTGATAGCCTCAGCAAGGAAGTTGTCGGATGAGCTGACTATCGGGAGGCTACGGCAGGCGAGAAGACGGAAGGCTCCGGCAAGCCATACTACAAGATCCACCGCACCAAGGGCCATGATCTAAACAATTGCCGGCAAGTGGAGTACCTTGCTGAAAAGCAAAACCAAGAGTACGAGAAGCGTGACAAGGAGAAAAGCCAAGACGACGTCGTTGAAATCGGCAACAAGAATCACGATGGCCGTAAGTGCCACCGTGCCAAGGGTCAGCAGCAGAAGGAGAAGCCTCCTCGGGGCCGTGAGAAAAAGGAGGGCGAGGATGGTGCTGATGACAATGATGAAGAATCTGATAGACAGGAGTTGCAGAAGGCTGTGGTGCCATGTGTGTTGATGGAGGTGCATCTTTGCACTCCTCTCACCGCCAGCTCAAGCAGTGGGCGCGTTAGGTCAATGCGACTGAACCCACGGTAGAGGAGTAGAAGCCGCTCAAGTGGTCCAACACGCCCATCATTTTCGAGACCGAGGACCACCCTGACCGCACCACTGTGGTCGGATGTTTGCCTTTGTTGGTTTCTCCAACAACTCGCAACCTCAAGGTGATGAAAGTGGTTGACGGTGGGACCGGCTTGAACCTGATCTCACCTGATGTGATCAGGAGGTTGCAAATTCCTGATGGAGATCTCCAAGAAAAGGGAACGTTTCAAGGGGTCAATCCAGGGAGGAGCCATCCCACCGGCAAGATCACCTTGGCGGTCACTTTTGGAACTGAACTGAACTACTGAACCGAGAAGGTCGTTTTCGACGTCGTCAAGATCCCATTGCCATACAATGGGATTTTTGGTCATCCGACCCTGGCCAAGTTTATGGCGGCGGCACATTACGCCTATAACACTTTGAAGATGATGGGCCCGATGAGCGTCATCGTCGTCCACTCCGACAGGAAGGACGCAGTTATCTACATCGACAAGCTCTACCGTGAGGCAGTGGTAGCATCTGCCATCAAGGCACCTACTCCTACGGGCAAAACTACCAGGGCAGGAAAGAAGAAGAAGTCCGGCAAGACCTCTGACAAGGACTTCGAGAAGCACACCTCTTCGGAGTGTTGCACACTTGTTGAGGATGTGCCGGAGAGCTCTACCGGTAAGAGAAAGAAGACCAAGGCCTCACCACCTGTTGCGAAGCAAGTCTCTGCAAGGGAGGATGGCACTGGCGGTACCTTTACCATGAGTGTTACCCTTGATAGCAAATAGGAAAGCACGCTCATCGCCTTCCTACTGGGCAATAGCGATGTGTTTGCATGGCAACCATCTGATATCCCCGGCGTTCCCAGGGAAGTGATTGAGCACCACCTTGTCGTCTTCCCAATGCGTGACCCGTCAAGCAGAAGGTCGGGAAGCAGGATTTGGAGCGGCAAGAGTTCATTGCCCAAGAAATCCAAAACTAGATGCAGCAGGCTTGGTTAGAGGAGTGCTGCACCCAACTTGGTTGGCAAGCCCTGTGGTTGTTTGCAAGGCAAATAGGAAGTGGAGACTTTGTATTGACTTCACAGACATAAACAAAGCATGCTCAAAGGACCCCTTTCCTTTGCCGTGGATTGATCAGATTGTGGACTCCATCATCGGCTACGACCTGCTCTCTTTTCTTCATGCCTACCCTGGCTATCATCAGATCTTCATGGCCAAAGAAGATGAGAAGATGGCATTCATTACTCCATATGGTATGTACTGCTTTGTACGCATGCCTTTCAGATTGAAGAGTGCTGGAGCAACATTTGCAAGGGCTGTGCAAATTTGTTTTGGTTCTTAGCTACACAGAAATGTGGAAGCCTATATGGATGATATAGTGGTCAAAACCAGGCACAAGGATTCACTGATCCAAGACTTAGAAGAGACATTTGCAACCTTGCGCAAGATCAACTTGAAGCTCAACCCTGAGAAGTGCGTGTTTGGCATTCCATTCGGCAAGAGGAGCCAGGTAAGATCCTGGGATAAACCTGTGGGTTATGGGGCCACTGAAAAGAAAACACCGTTGCAAACGCTTGAGGAATAGATGATGCACCAGAATGATTCAAAGACTTGAATGAGGTGATAACCTCGAATTAATTTGAACGCAAACATGAATCTTCTGAGATGTCTTCAGCTCTCCAGAATGATTAAATGGTGAGAGGCGAACGAGTAAGGGGAAACATTTGAGCTAAGGAAAGGAATATGCTCAACCCAAAAAACATGAATTGAATCGATCGAAAAAAAGAAAACGAGACGAACAAGGATGAACTAGACGAGAATTCACCGGTTGAATCAATTGATGGAAGATGAAGAAGCTTCGCATGAATAAAATGGATGCTCGATTAGTGATTTCAAACTCCGTGGAGAAAAGGGGAGGGTGGGTGGGAAAAGAAAAAAACAACTTCGAATGGGGAAACGACGCCGTAGAGAAAACTGAGGATTGAACTTGCAGCTGATGAAGAGGATCGAATTAACTCAAGGACAAGTGTACCGGTTAAAAAGGATTGGCATCGCAACGATCGAAAATAACTGCGTGATCCTAAAGAAAATTTGAATGGGAAGAGGACTGGAATCAAAACACCTATGTCACAATTCCTCACCAGAGCGACGAGGGGGATAAGGAGTAAAAAGAATTCCTACTCTCCGATGTAACTAGACTCCGAAATAGTTTTTCTTCTAGACTCGACAACGGCCAAACTACGAACAATCAAGGGGGCTCCTATGGTCGGTCGAGGCTCTGATACCAACTTGTCACGCCCAATATGTGATCCTATCCGAGAGGAACTCGAAGCTCCCTCCAAGGATAGAGTCGCATATTGAAGACGCTTTTGCAAGGTGGATATCATTACATCGTACCATATACAACACAATGGGTATACAAACAAAGGCATACACTTGCCTCACGAGTATATCAAACACCATACAGAAGAGCAACATCCGACTACGGATGAAACACAAACGAAAACTCAAACGACATCCACCCTGCAAGCCTAGGCTGCCGACCAGGAACCTAACCCCTGATCAAAGCAGAAGAAGAACTCCAAACAATCAAGCATCGCTCTCACGTCAGATCATCGCATTACCTGTACCTTCAACTATTGTTGTAGTAATCTGTGAGCCATGAGGACTCAACAATCCCATTTTCATGGGTATCAAGACTAGCAAAGCTTAATGGGTACGGAATGGATAAGTGGTGAGGTTGTAGCAGCACTAAGCATTATATGGTGGCTAACTTATGAGTACAAGAATAAGAAGAGAAACTACGCATAACGGATGCAAACTAGTAATGATCAAGAAGTGATCCTGAACTACTTCCAAATCAAACATAACCCCACCATGTTCTCTTCTTGAACTCACTCGAAAAGAGACGGTCACGGTTACGCACGAGGTTGGTGTATTTTAATTATGATCTGGTGTCAAGTTCTCTACAACCAGATATTATAAATTTCCTATCTGCCACATAACTGCGGGCACGGCTCTTGAAAAGATTAAACCCTGCAAGGGTGTCCCAACTTAGTCCATCACAAACTCTCACGATCCACGGAGGCAAATCTCCATCTCGAGACAGCCCGATCAAACTTGGAATCCCAGTGCACAAGACATTTCGATAATGGTAAAACAAGACCAGCAAGACCTCCCGATGTGTCGACACCCTGATAGGAGCCGCACGTATCTCGTCTTAGGCCACGATCGGATGGGACATCCTATGAGTAAAACCAATCCTCAAGTTTCCCCGTGGTGGCCCCTCAGTCTACCCGGTTTGGACCAACACTCATGAGGAGCACTGGCCCGGGTTGTTGATTAATTATCCTCGGGGCCCGGAAAGTCCCTATGCAAGTTTTAGTTGTTATTATGCAAATGGTAAAACCGAAGTTGGGCCTTGCTGGAAGAGTTTTATTCAAAGCGAACTATCAAGGGAGGCCTATAAACCCCGACCGTGTTAGGAACGCAAAATCAAGGAACATAATACCTGTATGACGGAAACTAAGGCGGCAAGAGTGGAACAAAACACCAAGCAAAAGGCCGAACCTTCCACCCTTTACCAAGTATATAAATGCACTAATTAAATAAGAGATATTATGATATAACATGATATCCATGTCCCAACATGGAACAACCTGCAACTGCACCTGCAACTAGCAAGGCTATAAGAGGGGCTGAGCAAAGTGGTAACATAGCCAAACAATGGTTTGCTGGGATGGTGGAAAGGTTAGAGGCTTATCATGGCAATTGGGAGGCTTGATAAATAAGTGGTAGGTAGCACGACATAGCGAAAACATCGAGGCAACTAGCAAAGCAAAGATAGTAGTGATATCCAAGATAATGGTCATCTTGCCTGAAATCCCGCTAGGAAGAAGACCAAGTCCATGAAGTAGACGAACCAACATAGTCGAACGCATCCTCACAATCGCAACGTTACCGAGAACTATCGAGAAGAAGCACAACCGGAAAGAAGCAAACAACATGGTAAACAAACAACACATGAACAAGGCATGATGCACCACCAAGTATGATACATGACAAGGTTAAATGTTGTTACTCATGGCAAGAGGTGATGCATAAAAGAACCCACATCAAAGCAAGTTTAAATGAGGCCGGAAACAACACATAACAATTCCAGAAAGTCCCCATATGCAAATTTCGAAATTGGTACAGATCTGAATTAAACACAATGTTAAAGTTATTAAACAGCAAGTTAACATGCACCATGATGATCTACACATTTTTCTAATCAAGTTACATATAAAGTTCATTTAATTCGGAGTTACGGTCTAAAAGATATGAGCTAAATAAGTTTGACATGGCATTGATGCAAATGCAAGCAAAACACAATCACGAACACTCCAAAATATGGATGCAACAAGGCAATATGAAACTACATGCAAACCTAAGCAAGTTACATATAGGACATGATCAAAACGGACCAACGGTTCAACACATACACCCAAGGCAAGTTTAATTGACAATCTGCCCAAAACAGTGACTAGGCATATTGCAAGCATCAAAACAACATGATACGGGAACCAAATGGGCACAAACTTGATATTAACTTAAAGTAGAGGTAACATACTTCAATTCATCTTTACTGTTCTGGTTCATAATCATCATGGTTAATTTAATATGCTCCATGCAAAAAGTAATGTTCTGTTACAGATTAGGACTTATACATGAGCAGAGTTAATATGATGGCATGTTGGAGGCAAGAAACATATATGCTACAATGCTTAAACATGGCATCAAATGGCATAGAATGCTAGTACATATCATGGAGCTCAAATAACACAACATGGCATATCCATAAGAGCAACAAGTTCATGGCATTCATCAAGACAACATGCAACCGTGAATTCGAAAATCTGGGAACACAAACATTAACAACATGATGCTGAATTGGGATACACATAATAGCAAGCATAGTAATTTTAACATTTATTAAAATGACATGGGCATGTAGTAGACATGACATACTCCAACTTACTCCATGGGCACAACTTCATAGGATGCATAGATTAATTACTATGATTTTTACAAAATGGAACATGTTGTTAACAAGTTGACAGATTTAGCATGATGGCAACTTTAGAGCAAGAAAGAGACATGCTAAAGGAACCCTACATGGCAAACAAGGGCATGGCATCAAAGTACACATAACATAGAGAAAGCACACGAAAGAATCACATGCATTGAACATATAAAGGTCAAGGGATGTGCTAGGCAGAACCAAGCCATCCACATTGCCCTCGCCTCGCTATGAATAGTGCACACGCGAGCGAGCGGGCAGCGCAGGCCAGCGAGTAGCGAGAGCGGGACGGGAGAAAAAGAACGCACTCCTCCTCTCCTCCCTTAAGAACCCTAGCCGTGTCAAGGGATGTGGTAGGCAGAACCAAGCCATCCACATCGCCCTCGTCTTGCTATGAATAGTGCACACACGAGCGAGCGGGCAGCGCGGGCCAGCGAGTAGCGAGAGCGGGACGGGAGAAAAAAAACGCACCTCCCCCACTCCTCCCACGGACTCCTCCTCTCCTCCCTCAAGAACCCTAGCCGTGTGAACTTAAAAAAAAAGAACCCTAGCCGTGCACACACGAACGAGCGGGCAGCGCGGGCCAGTGAGTAGCGAGAGCAGGACGGGAGGAAAAGAACGCATCTCCCCCACTCCTCCCACGCACTCCTCTCCTCCCTCAAGAACCCTAGCCGCCTCCATGCTCGCCTCCTCCTCCATCCTCCCGCGCCAGTCACGCCCTCCCTCTCCCGCGTCTCGTTCACCCCGGGACCCGAGGTGTGCGGGCGCGGCGGCACGCTTCCCCGGTGGCGCCCCTCTCTCGCTGTGCCTGCAGCTCTCCCTCGTTGATGTGGTCTCCATTAGAGGCGACGGGGGATGGATCCGCAGGCCGGGCATCTGGAGGTGGAGGCCGCGGCGGGGCGACCCCTGGTCCATGGACCGGGCGGAGGAGGGGTGTGGAGATGGGGCACGGGGAGGGGAGGCCGAGTCGGCCTTGAGGCTGGCGTGGGACTCGCGGTGGCGGGCGGCCTCGCGCTGGAGCTGGTCCTGGTCTTCCATGGCGGCACCCTGACCTGCTAGATTGCCCTTCTCTCTCTCCCAAACTCTAAACAGGTGTGGCGGATCCACCTCCTCGCTCTCCCAAACCCAGTGGTGCTCTTTCTTGTGCGCCGCCCTGTCTGTGACAATGACAGTGCGAGGATGCCAGATCCGTCATCGTCGCCTTTCTTTTGCTCGAGGCCGTCACTGTCCATGTGCTCCTCCTAAATTCACGGGTGGACGCAGGCAAGCCAGCCCCCCCCTGCGCGCAGGTACTTCCCCTTCCCTCCTTCTTCCCTTGATCTATCTCCCCCCACCCTATTTCTGTGCTGGATGAAGGGCTGGATGAAATAAGAATTATATGTGACAAACAGGTGCTTACTGTAGGTATTTTTTTCCTTGCTAATATCGTTGAACTTATCCAGAGATGTCTCTATTTTATCTTCTAACAAATGTTCTTGTAATGTTGTCTAGGTTTGACTTCTACAACGAAATATTAAACAAGAATCACATCAATTTAGACCTTGGTGGTTTCTTGTGAAAAAGAAGTGCTTCAGGTTATTCTTTTGACTAGATGTAGTTCACTGTTTGTATTAACTATTTTGCCCATGGCAATTCAGTTCCATTGACAGGAGTTTCCTTTGCAGGATATTGATGACATTTGTCAATCAGGATGCCGATGAAAAGCTTGTTAATGTTCTTATTAGAATATCAATGTTGGAAGCTGCTCATGAGAATGACATATAACTTGAAGGTCCAATGCAGTGTTGCTTTTTACTAATTTTGGTTTTAATCTAGAACAATAGAAAGTAATTCCAAGCTGGTACTTGGCTTTGTATGCTTTCTTGGAATAAATATCTCCTGTTTTTATTAGCTATAAAGATCATTCTACCTGTCTGTTAGTGTACACCCCTTTGATTCTGCATCCCGTTACAATTTTCGTAAAAATTTGGTTGCATGTTTGCAAGGTTTCTCCTCCCACCTCAAGGGTCTCATCTTGCTCATGCGCGTCCTCCTGCATCGATCTACTTCACTAGGTGCTCCTCACCCCTCTCGTCCTCGTGATCCACATTTGTCTTTGCTTCCATGTCCACAGGAGAGAAAAAAGGAGAAAATTGCTGAACATTTGGCATCCCCAGGTTTCCTCCCACGGTGTGGCTATCCTCACCTGTATTTATCTCTCTCTCTCTCTCTCCCTCTGAATTCAGTTTGGTTTTGTTGGTCTTTGCAAGTTCAGTTTCACCTTTTGGTTCAAATATTTGCAAGTTCAGTTTGGCCTTTTGCTTCGAATATTTGTATTGCCCCATTTTTAATTCTTGAGGCAAAAGAACACCCTTATGTGATGTATGTTTCTTTGGCCGCAGTTTACTAAATGTCCTGTTCAAAGTTTCTAATTTTCTATTTTCATGTATAACTTTATATAGACAGGCAATGGCCTCATCTCATAAAATTGCATCATATATATACTAAAGACATCTGAAGAAACTCTTTGTGGAGAATGTTCTAATTGTTATTTTGGTCAATGACAAGAGGTGAATGACACTGTACAGAATCTTCAACCCGAAGGTATAATAATGCAATACCATAAAAAGATCTACTTCCTATGGTGCAGTTTTAACTATGTCAAAAAATGTGCAAGCACTCATCATCTATGTTGGCCTATCATACAAAATTAGGGGTAATTTTCGATGTATATAGGGACTGCTACAACCCACATTCATTACATTTTGATGGATTTTTAATATCTTCTTTTTTCACATTTTGTATGAATGCTGGACGTATCCAACTCCATTCTCTGCAAATTAAAATATTTGCCTGCATCCTTTATTGAGAAATCAGATTCTGTAGTTGCTTACAAAAAACATATGCATCCTAATTCATTTCAGATTTTATGCTAGCTGGACGTATACCAACTCTTTTTTTATCCTGTATGCTTCTCGATGCTTAAAATGAGTAACAAGAGTGTGATTCCTATAATCCACAGCTACAAATTTCTTCTAATTAGGCTGCAATTTGAGGTTTTCGCTACTGATCTCATTTTCAGTGATATGGTGCTATCTTAAATTATGAAAATTTAAAACTGTGTTTGATTTTCACTAGGATTGATTATTTTGTTAGTATGAAGTGGTATGATTTTAATACGAGAACAGAGGCCCGGTACTTCCATGGCATGCATCATGATTTTGGTTTTCATCAATCCCTCTGTTATTATCTCTTTGTGACTTCATATAAAGTAGGTGTTCACATGGTCATTTTACAGAATGAGTAAAAATTGTAGGTTGGTAGAAGCATAACTTGTGACTGAGTGCCTTAAGAAGTTCTTTTCATTACTGTAAAACAACATAATGTTTAGGGACAGTTTTAGATGTGGTCCTATAATATCAGTAGAAGTAGCGAATATTTTGCATTGCCTTTTAACCATGGCCTCCCACAGAAAAGTGATAATAGTCACACAGTCACATGGTGATAATTATAAGGATGGATCCGCAGGCCGGGCAGCTGGAGGTGGAGGCTGCGGCGGGGTGACCCCTGGTCCGCGGACCGGGTGGAGGAGGGGGTATGGAGATGGGGCATGGGAAGGGGAGGGCGAGTCGGCCTGGAGGCCCAGGTTGTGGCGGTGCACGACGAGGCAGGCGTGGGACTCGCGGTGGCGGGTGGCCTCGCGCTGGAGCTGGTCCTGGCGGGCGGCCTCGGCCTCGTCCACACCGACTTCTCCTGGTTGTCAAATCGGTTGAGGTTGCAGCTCTTCTTCTCCGTATCAGTGTCGCCATCATTTTTCCTTTTGCATGCATCGCTTCGGCCGGCTTTGCTTTCCGTGTCCTCGTGCTCTTCGATTTTCTTGTTCTCACTTTTCTTTATCTTGTTGCTGCAGGGTCATCCAACTTCTTGTTTATCGCTTGGATTGCTGTTTGGAAAGGTAAGATATTTCTTGCTCGTCAGCTGTTCGATAAAATGTCTCTGAGCTAAAATGTTTGTTCGTTGCTTCTTTCTCTTCCTGTCCAGGTTTCCTGACGTCCGGGTCATACTTTCGCAGGGTTAGATGTGTTCTTATTGATGCACTTCATTGCTTCTTGCTACATGCCCTGTTTGCTTTGTTTCATGGCCTACCTCTTGTTTGTATTAACTATTTTGACTGGATGTAGTTCATTGTTTGTATTAACTATTTTTCCCATGGCAATTCAGTTCCATTGATAGGAGTTTTCTTTGCAGGATATTGATGACATTTGTCGATCAGGATGCCGATGAAAATCTTGTTAATGTTCTTATTAGAATATCAATGTTGGAAGCTGCTCATGAGAATGACATATAACTTGAAGGTCCAATGTAGTGCTGCTTTTTACTAATTTTGGTTTTAATCTAGAACAATAGGAAGTAATTCGAAGCTTGTACTTGGCTTTGTATGCTTTCTTGGAATAAATATCTCCTATTTTTATTAGCTATAAAGATCATTCTACCTGTCTGTTAGTGTGCACCCCTTTGATTCTGCATCCCGTTACAATTTTCGTAAAAATTCGGCTGCATGTTTGCTGGGTTTCTCCTCCCACCTCAAGGGTCTCATCTTGCTCATGCACGTCCTCCTGCATCGATCTACTTCACTAGGTCCTCCTCACCCCTCTCGTCCTCATGGCCCTGCCAGGAGAGACGGCACAACAGCGAAGATGCTGCACAAGATCGAACCAGTGGAAAGTGATCCACATTTGTTTTTGCTTCCATGTCCACAGGAGAGAAAAAAAGGAGAAAATTGCTGAACATTTGGCATCCCCAGGTTTCCTCCCACGGTGCGGCTATCCTCACCTGTATTTCTCTCTCTCTCTCTCTCTCTCTCTCTCTCTCTCTCTCTCTCTCTCTCTCTCTCTCTCTGAATTCAGTTTGGTTTTGTTGGTCTTTGCAAGTTCAGTTTCACCTTTTGGTTCAAATATTTGCAAGTTCAGTTTGGCCTTTTGCTTCGAATATTTGTATTGCCCCATTTTTAATTCTTGAGGTAAAAGAACACCCTTATGTGATGTATGTTTGTTTGACCGCAGTTTACTAAATGTCCTGTTCAAAGTTTCTAATTTTCTAATTTCATGTATAACTTTATATAGACAGGCAATGGCCTCATCTCATAAAATTGCATGATATATATACTAAGGATCTGAAGAAACTCTTTGTGGAGCATGTTCTAATTGTTATTTTGGTCAATGACAAGAGGCACTGTACAGAATCATCAACCCAAAGGTTAAAATGCAATGCCATAAAAAGATCTACTTCCTATGGTGCAGTTCTAACTATGTCAAAAATGTGCAGGCACCTCACATCTATGTTGGCCTATCATACAAATTAGGGGTAATTTTCGATGTATATAGGGACTGCTACAACTCACTCATTACATTTTGATGGATTTTTAATATCTTCTTTTTTCACTTTTGTATAATGCTGGACGTATCCAACTCCATTCTCTACAAATTAAAATATTTGCCTGCATCCTTTATTGAGAAATCAGATTCTGTAGTTGCTTACAAAAGCATATGCATCCTAATTCATTTCAGATTTTATGCTAGCTGGACGTATACCAACTCTTTTTTTCTTGTATGCTTCTCGATGCTAAAAAATGAGTAACAAGAGTGTGATTCCTATAACCACAGCTACAAATTTCTTCTAATTAGGCTGCAATTTGGGGGTTTTCGCTGCTGATCTCATTTTCAGTGATATGTGGCTATCTTAAATTACGAAAATTTAAAACTGTGTTTGATTTTCACTAGGATTGATTATTTGGTTAGTATGAAGTGGTATGATTTTTAATACGAGAACAGAGGCCCGGTACTTCCATGGCATACATCATGATTTTGGTTTTCATCATCCCTCTGTTATTATCTCTTTGTGACTTCATATAAAGTAGGTCCACATGGTCATTTTACAGAATGAGTAAAATTGTAGGTTGGTAGAAGCATAACTTGTGACTGAGTGCCTTAAGAAGTTCTTTTCATTACTGTAAAACACATAATGTTTAGGGACAGTTTTAGATGTGGTCCTAAAATATCAGTAAAGTAGCGAATATTTTGCATTGCCTTTTAACCATGGCCTCCCACAGAAAAGTGATAATAGTCACACAGTCACATGGTGATAATTATAAGGATGGATCCGCAGGCGGGCAGCTGGAGGTGGAGGCTGCGGCGGGGTGACCCCTGGTCCGCGGACCGGGTGGAGGAGGGGGTATGGAGATGGGGCATGGAAGGGGAGGGCGAGTCGGCCTGGAGGCCCAGGTTGTGGCGGTGCACGACGAGGCAGGCGTGGGACTCGCGGTGGTGGCGGGTGGCCTCGCGCTGGAGCTGGTCCTGGGCGGCGGCCCCTCGGCCTCGTCCACACCGACTTCTCCTGGTTGTCAAATCGGTTGAGGTTGCAGCTCTTCTTCTCCGTATCAGTGTCGCCATCATTTTTCCTTTCTGCATCGCTTCGGCCGGCTTTGCTTTCCGTGTCCTCGTGCTCTTCGATTTTCTTGTTCTCACTTTCTTTTCTCTGTTGCTGCAGGGTTCATCCAACTTCTTGTTTATCGCTTGAATTGCTGTTTGGAAAGGTAAGATATTCTTGCTCGTCAGCTGTTCGATAAAATGTCTCTGAGCTAAATGTTTGTTCGTTGCTTCTTTCTCTTCCTGTCCAGTTTCCTGACGTCCGGGTCATACTTTCGCAGGGTTAGATGTGTTCTTATTGATGCACTTCATTGCTTCTTGCTACATGCTCTGTTTGCTTTTGTTTCATGGCCTACCTCTTGTTTGTATTAACTATTTTGACTGGATGTAGTTCACTGTTTGTATTAACTATTTTTCCCATGGCAATTCAGTTCCATTGATAGGAGTTTTCTTTGCAGGATATTGATGACATTTGTCGATCAGGATGCCGTGAAAATCTTGTTAATGTTCTTATTAGAATATCAATGTTGGAAGCTGCTCATGAGAATGACATATAACTTGAAGGTCCAATGTAGTGTGCTTTTTACTAATTTTGGTTTTAATCTAGAACAATAGGAAGTATTCGAAGCTTGTACTTGGCTTTGTATGCTTTCTTGGAATAAATATCTCCTGTTTTTTATTAGCTATAAAGATCATTCTACCTGTCTGTTAGTGTGCACCCCTTTGATTCTGCATCCCGTTACAATTTTCTTAAAAATTCGGCTGCATGTTTGCTGGGTTTCCTCCTCCCACCTTAAGGGTCTCATCTTGCTCATGCACGTCCCCCATCGATCTACTTCACTAGGTCCTCCTCACCCCTCTCGTCCTCATGGCCCGCCAGGAGAGACGGCACAACAGCGAAGATGCTGCACAGATCGAACCAGTGGAAAGTGATCCCATTTGTTTTTGCTTCCATGTCCACAGGAAGAAAAAAAGGAAAATTGCTGAACATTGGCATCCCCAGGTTTCCTCCCCACGGTGCGGCTATCCTCACCTGTATTTCTCTCTCTCTCTCTCTCTCTCTCTCTCTCTCGAATTCAGTTTGGTTTTGTTGGTCTTTGCAAGTTCAGTTTCACCTTTTGGTTCAAATATTTGCAAGTTCAGTTTGGCTTTTTGCTTCGAATATTTGTATTGCCCCATTTTTAATTCTTGAGGTAAAAACACCCTTATGTGATGTATGTTTGTTTGACCGCAGTTTACTAATGTCCTGTTCAAAGTTTCTAATTTTCTAATTTCATGTATAACTTTATATAGACAGGCAATGGCCTCATCTCATAAAATTGCATGATATATATACTAAAGGCATCTGAAGAAACTCTTTGTGGAGCATGTTCTAATTGTTATTTTGGTCAATGACAAGAGGCACTGTACAGAATCATCAACCCAAAGGTTAATAATATGCAATGCCATAAAAAGATCTACTTCCTATGGTGCAGTTCTCAACTATGTCAAAAAATGTGCAGGCACTCATCATCTATGTTGGCCTATCATACAAATTAGGGTAATTTTCGATGTATATAGGGACTGCTACAACTCACAGTCATTACATTTTGATGGATTTTTAATATCTTCTTTTTTCACATTTTGTATTGAATGCTGGACGTATCCAACTCCATTCTCTACAATTAAAATATTTGCCTGCATCCTTTATTGAGAAATCAGATTCTGTAGTTGCTTACAAAAAGCATATGCATCCTAATTCATTTCAGATTTTATGCTAGCTGGACGTATACCAACTCTTTTTTATCTTGTATGCTTCTCGATGCTAAAAATGAGTAACAAGAGTGTGATTCCTATAAACCACAGCTACAAATTTCTTCTAATTAGGCTGCAATTTGGGGTTTTCGCTGCTGATCTCATTTTCAGTGATATGGTGCTATCTTAAATTACGAAAATTTAAAAACTGTGTTTGATTTTCACTAGGATTGATTATTTTGTTAGTATGAAGTGGTATGATTTTAATACGAGAACAGAGGCCCGGTACTTCCATGGCATACATCATGATTTTGGTTTTCATCCATCCCTCTGTTATTATCTCTTTGTGACTTCATATAAAGTAGGTGTCCACATGGTCATTTTACAGAATGAGTAAAAATTGTAGGTTGGTAAGCAAAAACTTGTGACTGAGTGCCTTAAGAAGTTCTTTTCATTACTATAAAACAACATAATGTTTAGGGACAGTTTTAGATGTGGTCCTAAAATATCAGTAGAAGTAGCGATATTTTACATTGCCTTTTAACCATGGCCTCCCACAGAAAAGTGATAATAGTCACACAGTCACATGGTGATAATATAGATGGATCCGCAGGCGGGCAGCTGGAGGTGAGGCTGCGGCGGGGTGACCCCTGTGCTCCGCGGACCGGGTGGAGGAGGGGTATGGAGATGGGGCATGGGAAGGGGAGGGCGAGTCGGCCTGGAGGCCCAGGTTGTGGCGGTGCCGACGAGGCAGGCGTGGGACTCGCGTGGCGGGTGGCCTCGCGCTGAGCTGGTCCTGGCGGGCGGCCTCGGCCTCGTCCACACCGACTTCTCCTGGTTGTCAAATCGGTTGAGGTTGCAGCTCTTCTTCCTCCGTATCAGTGTCGCCATCATTTTTCCTTTTGCATGCATCACTTCGCCGGCTTTGCTTTCCGTGTCCTCGTGCTCTTCGATTTTCTTGTTCTCACTTTTCTTTATCTTGTTGCTGCAGGGTCATCAACTTCTTGTTTATCGCTTGATAGCTGTTTGGAAAGGTAAATATTTCTTGCTCGTCAGCTGTTCGATAAAATGTCTCTGAGCTAAATGTTTGTTCGTTGCTTCTTTCTCTTCCTGTCCAGGTTTCCTGACGTCCGGGTCATACTTTCGCAGGGTTAGATGTGTTCTTATTGATGCACTTCATTGCTTCTTGCTACATGCTCTGTTTGCTTTGTTTCATGGCCTACCTCTTGTTTGTATTAACTATTTTGACTGGATGTAGTTCACTGTTTGTATTAACTATTTTTCCCATGGCAATTCAGTTCCATTGATAGGAGTTTTCTTTGCAGGATATTGATGACATTTGTCGATCAGGATGCCGATGAAAATCTTGTTAATGTTCTTATTAGAATATCAATGTTGGAAGCTGCTCATGAGAATGACATATAACTTGAAGGTCCAATGTAGTGCTGCTTTTTACTAATTTTGTTTTAATCTAGAACAATAGGAAGTAATTCGAAGCTTGTACTTGGCTTTGTATGCTTTCTTGGAATAAATATCTCCTATTTTATTAGCTATGAAGATCATTCTACCTGTCTCTTAGTGTGCACCCTTTGATTCTGCATCCCGTTACAATTTTCGTAAAAATTCGGCTGCATGTTTGCTGGGTTTCTCCTCCCACCCAAGGGTCTCATCTTGCTCATGCATTCCTCCTGCATCGATCTACTTCACTAGGTCCTCCTCACCCCTCTCGTCCTCATGGCCCTGCCAGGAGAGACGGCGCAACAGCGAAGATGCTGCACAGATCGAACCAGTGGAAGTGATCCACATTTGTTTTTTGCTTCCATGTCACAGGAGAGAAAAAAGGAGAAAATTGCTGAACATTTGGCATCCCCAGTTTCCTCTCCACGTGTGGCTATCCTCACCTATATTTCATCTCTCTCTCTCTCTCTACTCTGAATTCAGTTTGGTTTGTTGGTCTTTGCAAGTTCAGTTTCACCTTTTGGTTCAAATATTTGCAAGTTCAGTTTGGCCTTTTGCTTCGAATATTTGTATTGCCCCATTTTTAATTCTTGAGGTAAAAACACCCTTATGTGATGTATGTTTGTTTGACCGCAGTTTACTAAATGTCCTGTTCAAAGTTTCTAATTTTCTAATTTCATGTATAACTTTATATAGACAGGCAATGGCCTCATCTCATAAATTGCACGATATATATACTAAAGGCATCTGAAGAAACTCTTTGTGGAGCATGTTCTAATTGTTATTTTGGTCAATGACAAGAGGCACTGTACAGAATCATCAACCCAAAGGTATAATAATGCAATGCCATAAAAAGATCTACTTCCTATGGTGCAGTTCTAACTATGTCAAAAATGTGCAGGCACTCATCATCTATGTTCCTTCATACAAATTAGGGGTAATTTTCGATGTATATAGGGACTGCTACAACTCACAGTCATTACATTTTGATGGATTTTTAATATCTTCTTTTTTCACATTTTGTATGAATGCTGGACGTATCCAACTCCATTCTCTACAAATTAAAATTTTGCCTGCATCCTTTATTGAGAATCAGATTCTTGTAGTTGCTTACAAAAGCATATGCATCCTAATTCATTTCAGATTTTATGCTAGCTGGACGTATACCAACTCTTTTTTATCTTGTATGCTTCTCGATGCTAAAAATGAGTACAAGAGTGTGATTCCTAATCCACAGCTACAAATTTCTTCTAATTAGGCTGCAATTTGAGGTTTTCGCTGCTGATCTCATTTTCAGTGATATGGTGCTATCTTAAATTATGAAATTATTAAAAAACTGTGTTTGATTTTCACTAGGATTGATTATTTTGTTAGTATGAAGTGGTATGATTTTAATAGAGAAACAGAGGCGGTACTTCCATGGATACATCATGATTTTGGTTATCATCAACCCTCTGTTATTATCTCTTTGTGACTTCATATAAAAAGGTGTTCACATGGTCATTTTACAGAATGAGTAAAAATTGTAGGTTGGTAGAAGCATAACTTGTGACTGAGTGCCTTAAGAAGTTCTTTTCATTACTGTAAAACAACATAATGTTTAGGGACAGTTTTAGATGTGTCCTAAAATATCAGTAGAAGTAGCGAATATTTTGCATTGCCTTTTAACCATGGCCTCCCACAGAAAAGTGATAATAGTCACACAGTCACATGGTGATAATTATAAGGATGGATCCGCAGGCCGGGCAGCTGGAGGTGGGCTGCGGCGGGGTGACCCCTGGTCCGCGGACCGGGTGGAGGAGGGGGTATGGAGATGGGGCATGTGGAAGGGGAGGGCGAGTCGGCCTGGAGGCCCAGTTTTGGCGGTGCACGACGAGGCAGGCGTGGGACTCTGCGGTGGGGGTGGCTCTCGCGCTGGAGCTGGTCCTGGCGGGCGGCCTCGGCCTCGTCCACACCGACTTCTCCTGGTTGTCAAATCGGTTGAGGTTGCAGCTCTTCTTCTCCGTATCATGTCGCCATCATTTTTGGCTGGCGTGGGACTCGCGGTGGCGGGCGCCTCCGCGCTGGAGCTGGTCCTGGTCTTCCATGGCGGAACCCTGACCTGCTAGATGGCCCTTCTCCTCTCTCCAAACTCTAAACAGGTGTGGCGATCCACCTCCTCGCTCTCCTCTCAAACCCAGTGGTGCTCTTTCTTGTGCGCCGCCCTGTCTGTGACAATGACAGTGCGAGGATGCCAGATCCGTCATCGTCGCCTTTCTTTTCTCGAGGCCGTCACTGTCCATGTGCTCCTCCTAAATTCAACGGGTGACGCAGGCAAGACCAGCCCCCTCCCTGCGCGCAGGTACTTCCCTTCCCTCCTTCTTCCTTGATCTATCTCCCCCACCCTATTTCTCGTGCTGGATGAAGGCTGGATGAAATAAGAATTATTGTGACAAACAGGTGCTTACTGTAGGATTTTTTTCCTTGCTAATATCGTTGAACTTATCCAGAGATGTCTCTATTTTATCTTCTAACAAATGTTCTTGTAATGTTGTCTAGGTTTGGACTTCTACAACGAAATATTAAACAAGAATCACATCTTTAGACCTTGGTGGTTTCTGTGAAAAAGAAGTGCTTCAGGTTATTCTTTTGACTAGATGTAGTTCACTGTTTGTATTAACTATTTTGCCCATGGCAATTCAGTTCCATTGACGGAGTTTCCTTTGCAGGATATTGATGACATTTGTCAATCAGGATGCCGATGAAAGCTTGTTAATGTTCTTATTAGAATATCAATGTTGGAAGCTGCTCATGAGAATGACATATAACTTGAAGGTCCAATGCTTGTTGCTTTTTACTATTTTGGTTTTAATCTAGAACAATAGAAGTAATTCCAAGCTGTACTTGGCTTTGTATGCTTTCTTGGAATAAATATCTCCTGTTTTATTAGCTATAAAGATCATTCCCTGTCTGTTAGTGTACACCCCCTTTGATTCGCATCCCGTTACAATTTTCGTAAAAATTTGGTTGCATGTTTGCAAGGTTTCTCCTCCCACCTCAAGGGTCTCATCTTGCTCATTGCGCGTCCTCCTCTCATCGATCTACTTCCCACTAGGTGCTCTCACCCCTCTCGTCCTCGTGATCCACATTTGTCTTTGCTTCCATGTCCACAGGAAGAAAAAAGGAGAAATTGCTGACATTTGGCATCCCCAGGTTTCCTCCCACGGTGTGGCTATCCTCACCTGTATTTATCTCTCTCTCCTCTCTCTCCTCTGAATTCAGTTTGGTTTTGTTGGTCTTTGCAAGTTCAGTTTCACCCTTTTGGTTCAAATATTTGCAAGTTCAGTTTGGCTTTGCTTCGAATATTTGTATTGCCCCATTTTTATTCTTGAGGCAAAGAACACCCTTATGTGATGTATGTTTTCTTTGGCCGCAGTTTACTAATGTCCTGTTCAAGTTTCTAATTTTCTATTTCATGTATAACTTATATAGACAGGCAATGGCCTCATCTCATAAATTGCATCATATTATACTAAAGACATCTGAAGAAACTCTTTGTGGAGAATGTTCTAATTGTTATTTTGGTCAATGACAAGAGGTGAATGAACTGTACAGAATCTTCAACCCGAAGGTATATAATGCAATACCATAAAAAGATCTACTTCCTATGGTGCAGTTTTAACTATGTCAAAAAATGTGCAAGCACTCATCATCTATGTTGGCCTCATACAAAAATTAGGGGTAATTTTCGATGTATATAGGGACTGCTACAACCCACATTCATTACATTTTGATGGATTTTTAATATCTTCTTTTTTCACATTTTGTATGAATGCTGGACGTATCCAACTCCATTCTCTGCAAATTAAAATATTTGCCTGCATCCTTATTGAGAAATCAGATCTGTAGTTGCTTACAAAAAACATATGCATCCTAATTCATTTCAGATTTATGCTAGCCTGGACTGTATACCAACTCTTTTTTATCCTGTATGCTTCTCGATGCTTAAAATGAGTACAAGAGTGTGATTCCTATAATCCACAGCTACAAATTTTCTTCTAATTAGGCTGCAATTTGAGGTTTCGCTACTGATCTCATTTTCATGATATGGTCTATCTTAATTATGAAAATTTAAAACTGTGTTGATTTTCACTAGAGATTGATTATTTTGTTAGTATGAAGTGGTATGATTTTTAATAATACAGAACAGAGGCGCCCGGTACTTCCATGGCATGCATCATGATTTTGGTTTTCATCAATCCCTCTGTTATTACTCTCTTTGTGACTTCATATAAGTAGGTGTTCACATGGTCATTTTATCGAATGAGTAAAATTGTAGGTTGGTAGAAGCATACTTGTGACTGAGTTGCCTTAAGAAGTTCTTTTCATTACTGTAAAACAACTAATGTTTAGGGACAGTTTTAATGTGTCCTATAATTCAGTAGAAGTAGCGAATATTTTGCATTGCCTTTTAACCATGGCCTCCCACAGAAAAGTGATAATCAGTCACACAGTCACATGGTGATAATTATAAGGATGGATCCGCAGGCCGGGCAGCTGGAGGTGGAGGCTGCGGCGGGGTGACCCCTGGTCCGCGGACCGGGTGTGAGGAGGGGGTATGGAGATGGGCATGGAAGGGGAGGGCGAGTCGGCCTGGAGGCCCAGGTTTGTGGCGGTGCACGACGAGGCAAGGCGTGGGACTCGGCGGTGGCGGGTGGCCTCGCGCTGGAGCTGGTCCTGGCGGGCGGCCTCGGCCTCGTCCACACCGACTTCTCCTGGTTGTCAAATCGGTTGAGGTTGCAGCTCTTCTTCTCGTATCAGTGTCGCCATCATTTTTCCTTTTGCATGCATCGCTTCGGCCGGCTTTGCTTCCGTGTCCTCGTGCTCTTCGATTTTCTTGTTCTCACTTTTTCTTTCTTGTTGCTGCAGGGTCATCCAACTTCTTGTTTATCGCTTGGATTGCTGTTTGAAAGGTAAGATATTTCTTGCTCGTCAGCTGTCGATAAAAGTCTCTGAGCTAAAATGTTTGTTCGTTTGCTTCTTCTCTTCCCTGTCCAGTTTTCCTGACGCCGGTCATACTTTCGCGGGTTAGATGTGTTCTTATTGATGCACTTCATTGCTTCTTGCTACATGCCCTGTTTTTGCTGGTTTCATGGCCTACCTCTTGTTTGTATTAACTATTTTGACTGGATGTAGTTCATTGTTTGTATAACTATTTTTCCCATGGCAATTCAGTTCCATTGATAGGAGTTTTCTTTGGCAGATATTGATGACATTTGTCGATCAGGATGCCGATGAAAATCTTGTTAATGTTCTTATTAGAATATCAATGTTGGAAGCTGCTCATGAGAATGACATATAACTTGAAGGTCCAATGTAGTGCTGCTTTTTTACTAATTTTGGTTTTAATCTAGAACAATAGGAAGTAATTCGAAGCTTGTATTGGCTTTGTATGCTTCTTGGAATAAATATCTCCTATTTTATTAGCTTAAAGATCATCTACTGTCTGTTAGTGTGCACCCCTTGATTTCGCATCCCGTTACAATTTCGTAAAAATTCGGCTGCATGTTTGTGCTGGGTTTCTCCTCCACCTCAAGGGTCTCATCTTGCTCATGCACGTCCTCCTGCATCGATCTACTTGTCACTATGGTCCTCCTCCACACCCTCTCGCCTCATGGCCCTGCCAGGAGAGACGGCACAACAGCAAGATGCTGCACAAGATCGAACCAGTGGAAAGTGATCCACATTTGTTTTTGCTCCATGTCCACAAGGAGAAAAAAAGGAGAAATTGCTGAACATTTGGGCATCCCCAGGTTTCCTCCCACTGTGGCTTCATCCTCACCTGTATTCTCTCTCTCTCTCTCTCTCTCCTCTCTCTCCCCCTCCTCTCTCTCTCCTCTCTCTCTCTCTCTCTCTCTCTCTCTCTCTCTCTCTGATTCAGTTTGGTTTTGTTGGTCTTTGCAAGTTCAGTTTCACCTTTGGTTCAAATATTTGCAAGTTCAGTTTGGCCTTTTGCTTCGAATATTTGTATTGCCCCATTTTTAATTCTTGAGTAACAGAACACCCTTATGTGATGTATGTTTGTTTGACCGCAGTTTTCTAAATGTCCTGTTCAAAGTTTCTAATTTTCTAATTTCATGTATAACTTTATAGACAGGCAATGGCCTCATCTCATAAATTGCATGATATATACTAAAGGCATCTGAAGAAACTCTTTGTGGAGCATGTTCTAATTGTTATTTTGGTCAATGAACAAGAGGCACTGTACAGAATCATCAACCCAAAGGTAAATAATGGCAATGCCATAAAAAGATCTCTTCCTATGGTGCAGTTCTAACTATGTCAAAAATGTGCAGGCACTCATCATCTATGTTGGCCTATCATACAAATTAGGGGTAATTTTCGATGTATATAGGACTGCTACAACTCACAGTCATTACATTTTGATGGATTTTTAATATCTTCTTTTTTCACATTTTGTATAATGCTGGACGTATCCAACTCCATTCTCTACAAATTAAATATTTGCCTGCATCCTTTATTGAGAATCAGATTCTGTAGTTGCTTACAAAAAGCATATGCATCCTAATTCATTTCAGATTTTATGCTAGCTGGACGAAACCAACTCTTTTTTATCTTGTATGCTTCTCGATGCTAAAAATAGTAACAAGAGTGTGATTCCTATAACCACAGCTACAAATTTCTTCTAATTAGGCTGCAATTTGGGGTTTTCGCTGCTGATCTCATTTTCAGTGATAGGTGCTATCTTAAATTTACGAAATTTTAAAAACTGTGTTTGATTTTCACTAGGATTGATTATTTTGTTATGTATGAAGTGGTATGATTTTAATACGAGACAGAGGCCCGGTACTTCCATGGCATACATCATGATTTTGGTTTTCATCATCCCTCTGTTATTATCTCTTTGTGACTTCATATAAAGTAGTGTCTCCACATGGTCATTTACAGAATGAGTAAAAATTGTAGGTTGGTAGAAGCTAACTTGTGACGAGGTGCCTTAGAAGTTCTTTCATTACTGTAAAACACCATAATGTTTAGGGACGTTTTTAGATGTGGTCCTAAAATATCAGTAGAAGTAGCGAAATATTTTGCATTGCCTTTTAACACCATGGCCTCCCACGAAAAGTGATAATAGTCCACACACAGTCACATGGTGAATATTATAAGGATGGATCCGCAGGCGGCAGCTGGAGGTGGAGGCTGCGGCGGGGTGACCCTGGTCCGCGGACCGGGTGGAGGGGGGTATGGAGATGGGGCATGGAGGGGAGGGCGAGTCGGCCTGAGGCCCAGGTTGTGGCGGTGCACACGAGGCAGGCGTGGGACTCGCGGTGGCGGGTGGCCTCGCGCTGGAGCTGGTCCTGGCGCGGCCTCGGCCTCGTCCACACCGACTTCTCCTGGTTGTCAAATCGTTTGAGGTTGCAGCTCTTCTTCTCCGTATCGTGTCGCCATCATTTTTCCTTTTGCATGCATCGCTTCGGCCGGCTTGCTTTCCGTGTCCTCGTGCTCTTCGATTTTCTTGTTCTCACTTTTCTTTATCTGTTTGCTGCTGCAGGGTCATCCAACTTCTTGTTATTATCGCTTTGATTGCTTGTTTGGAAAGGTAAGATATTTCTTGCTCGTCAGCTGTTCATAAAATGTCTCTGAGCTAAAATGTTTGTGTTCGTTGCTTCTTTCTCTTCCTGTCCAGGTTTTCCTGACGTCCGGCATACTTTCGCAGGGTTAGATGTGTTCTTATTGATGCACTTCATTGCTTCTTGCTACTGCTCTGTTTGCTTGTTTCATGGCCTACCTCTTGTTTGTATTAACTATTTTGACTGGATGTAGTTCACTGTTTGTATTAACTATTTTTCCCATGGCAATTCAGTTCCATTGATAGGAGTTTTCTTTGCAGGATATTGATGACATTTGTCGATCAGATGCCGATGAAAATCTTGTTAATGTTCTTATTAGAATATCAATGTTGGAAGCTGCTCATGAGAATGACATATAACTTGAAGGTCCAATGTAGTGCTGGCTTTTTACTAATTTTGGTTTTATCTAGAACAATAGGAAGTATTCGAAGCTTGTACTTGGCTTTGTATGCTTTCTTGGAATAAATATCTCCTGTTTTTATTAGCTATAAAGATCATTCTACCTGTCTGTTTGTGTGCACCCCTTTGATTTCTGCATCCCGTTACAATTTTCGTAAAAATTCGCTGCATGTTTGCTGGGTTTCCTCCCCACCCACCTTAAGGGTCTCATCTTGCTCATGCACGTCCTCCTGCATCGATCTACTTCACTAGGTCCTCCTCACCCCTCTCGTCCTCATGGCCCTGCAGGAAGACGGCACAACAGCGAGATGCTGCACAAATCGAACCAGTGGAAAGTGATCACATTTGTTTTTTGCTTCCATGTCCACAGGAGAGAAAAAAAGGAGAAAATTGCTGAACATTTGGCATCCCCAGGTTTCCCCTCCCACGGTGCGGCTATCCTCACCTGTATTTCTTCTCTCTCTCTCTCTCTCCTCTCTCTCTCTGACTTCTATTTTGGTTTTGTTGGTCTTTGCAAGTTCAGTTTCACCTTTTGGTTCAAATATTTGCAAGTTCATTTGGCCTTTTGCTTCGAATATTTGTATTGCCCCATTTTTAATTCTTGAGGTAAAGAACACCCTTATGTGATGTATGTTTGTTTGACCGCAGTTTACTAAATGTCCTGTTCAAAGTTTCTATTTTCTAATTTCATGTATAACTTATATAGACAGGCAAATGGCCTCATCTCATAAAATTGCATGATATATATACTAAAGGCATCTGAAGAAACTCTTTGTGGAGCATGTTCTAATTGTTATTTTGGTCAATACAAGAGGCACTGTAACAGAATCATCAACCCAAGGTATAATAATGCAATGCCATAAAAAGATCTACTTCCTATGGTGCAGTTCTAACTATGTCAAAAATGTGCAGGCACTCATCATCTATGTTGGCCTATCATAACAAATTAGGGTAATTTTCGATGTTATAGGGACTGCTACAACTCACAGTCATTACATTTTGATGGATTTTTAATATCTTCTTTTTTCACATTTGTATGAATGCTGGACGTATCCAACTCCATTCTCTACAAATTAAAATATTTGCCTGCATCCTTTATTGAGAATCAGATTCTGTAGTTGCTTACAAAAGCATATGCATCCTAATTCATTCAGATTTTATGCTAGCTGGACGTATACCAACTCTTTTTTATCTTGTATGCTTCCTCGATGCTAAAAATGAGTAACAAGAGTGTGATTCCTATAAACCACAGCTACAATTTCTTCTATTAGGCTGCAATTTGGGGTTTTTCGCTGCTGATCTCATTTTCCAGTGATATGGTGCTATCTTAAATTACGAAAATTTAAAAACTGTGTTTGATTTTCACTAGGATTGATTATTTTGTTAGTATGAAGTGGTATGATTTTAATACGAGAACAGAGGCCCGGGTACTTCATGGCATACATCATGATTTTGGTTTTCATCCATCCCTCGTTATTATCTCTTTGTGACTTCATATAAAGTAGGTGTCCACAGGGTCATTTTACAGAATGAGTAAAATTGTAGGTTGGTAGAAGCATAAACTTGGTGACTGAGTGCCTTAAGAAGTTCTTTTTCATTACTATAAAACAACATAATGTTTAGGGACATTTTAGATGTGGTCCAAAATATCAGTAGAAGTAGCGATATTTTACATTGCCTTTTAAAACCATGGCCTCCCACAGAAAAGTGATAATAGTCACAGTCACATGGTGATAATTATAGATGGATCCGCAGGCGGCAGCTGGAGGTGGAGGCTGCGGCGGGGTGACCCCTGGTCCGCGGACCGGGTGGAGGAGGGTATGAGATGGGGCATGGGAAGGGGAGGGCGAGTCGGCCTGGAGGCCCAGGTTGTGGCGGTGCACGACGAGGCAGGCGTGGGACTCGCGGTGGCGGTGTGCCTCGCGCTCGAGCTGGTCCTGGCGGGCGGCCTCGCCCTCGTCCACACCGACTTCTCCTGGTTGTCAAATCGGTTGAGGTTGCAGCTCTTCTTCTCCGTATCAGTGTCGCCATCATTTTTCCTTTTGCATGCATCACTTCGGCCGGCTTTGCTTTCCGTGTCCTCGTGCTCTTTCGTTTTCTTGTTCTCACTTTTCTTTATCTTGTTGCCTGCAGGGTCATCCAACTTTTGTTTTCGCTGCTGTATGACGAAACTAAGGCGGCAAGAGTGGACAAAACACCAAGCAAAGGCCGAACCTTCCACCCTTTACCAAGTATATAATGCACTAATTAAATAAGAGATATTATGATATAACATGATATCCTGTCCCAACATGGAACAACCTTGCAACTGCACCTGCAACTAGCAGGCTATAAGAGGGGCTGAGCAAAGTGGTAACATAGCCCAACAATGGTTTGCTGGGATGGTGGAAAGGTTAGAGGCTTATCATGGCAATTGGAGGCTTGATAATAAGTGGTAGGTAGCACGACATAGCGAAAACATCGAGGCAACTAGCAAAGCAAAATAGAAGTGGATATCCAAGATAATGGTCATCTTGCCTGAAATCCCCTAGGAAGAACCAAGTCCATGAAGTAGACGAACCAACATAGTCGAACGCATCCTCACAATCGCAACGTTACCGAGAACTATCGAGAAGAAGCACAACCGGAAAAAGCAACAACATGGTAAACAAACACACATGAACAAGGCATGATGCCCACCAAGTATGATACATGACAAGGTTAAATGTTGTTACTCATGCAAGAGTGATGCTAAAAGAACCCACATCAAAGCAAGTTTAAATGGGCCGGAAACACACTAAAACAATTCCAGAAATCCCCATATGCAAATTTCGAAATTGGTACAGATCTGAATTAAACACAATGTTAAGTTATTAAACACAAGTTAACATGCACCATGATGATCTACACATTTTTCTCTAATCAAGTTACATATAAAGTTCATTTAATTCGGAGTTACGGTCTAAAAGATATGAGCTAATAAGTTTGACATGGCATTGATGCAAATGCAAGCAAAACACAATCACAACACTCCAAAATATGGATGAACAAGGCAATATGAAACTACATGCAAACCTAAGCAAGTTACATATAGGACATGATCAAAACGGACCAACGTTCAACCCTACACCCCAAGGCAGTTTAATTGACAATCTGCCCAAAACAGTGACTAGGCATATTGCAAGCATCAAACACAACATGATACGGGAACCAATGGGCACAAACTTGATATTAACTTAAGTAGAGGTAACATACTTCAATTCATCTTTACTGTTCTGGTTCATAATCATCATGGTTAATTTAATATGCTCCATGCAAAAAGTAATGTTCTTTTACAGATTAGGACTTATACATGAGCAGAGTTAATATGATGGCATGTTGGAGGCAAGAAACTATATGCTACAATGCTTAAACATGGCATCAAAGGCATAGAATGCTAGTACATATCATGGAGCTCAATAACACAATGGCATATCCATAAGAGCAACAGTTTCATGGCATTCATCAAGACAACATGCAACCGTGAATTCGAAAATCTGGGAACACAAACATTACCAACATGATGCTGAATTGGGATCACATAATCAAGCATAGTAATTTTAACATTTATTAAAATGACATGGGCATGTAGTAGACATGACATACTCCAACTTACTCCATGGGCACAACTTCATGGATGCATAGATTAATTACTATGATTTTTACAAAATGGAACATGTTGTTAACAAGTTGACAGATTTAGCATGATGGCAACTTTAGAGCAAGAAGAGACATGCTAAAGGAACCCTACATGGCAAACAAGGGCATGGCATCAAAGTACACATAACATAGAGAAAAGCACACGAAAGAATCACATCATTGAACATATAAAGGTCAAGGGATGTGCTAGGCAGAACCAGCCATCCACATTGCCTCGCCTCGCTATGATAGTGCACACGCGAGCGAGCGGGCAGCGCAGGCCAGCGAGTAGCGAGAGCGGGACGGGAGAAAAGAACGCACTCCTCCTCTCCTCCCTTAAGAACCCTAGCCGTGTCAAGGGATGTGGTAGGCAGAACCAAGCCATCCACATCGCCCTCGTCTTGCTATGAATAGTGCACACCACGAGCGAGCGGGCAGCGCGGGCCAGCGAGTAGCGAAGCGGAGACGGAGAAAAAAAACGCACCTCCCCCACTCCCCCACGGACTCCTCCTCTCCTCCCTCAAGAACCCTAGCCGTGTGACACTTAAAAAAAAGAACCCTAGCCGTGCACACACGAACGAGCGGGCAGCGCGGGCCAGTGAGTAGCGAGAGCAGGACGGGAGGAAAAGAACGCATCTCCCCCACTCCTCCCACGCACTCCTCTCCTCCCTCAAGAACCCTAGCCGCCTCCATGCTCGCCTCCTCCTCCATCCTCCCGCGCCAGTCACGCCTCCCTCTCCCGCTCTCCCCTCTCGTTCACCCCGGGACCCGGGTGTGCGGGCGCGGCGGCACGCTTCCCCGGTGGCGCCCCTCTCTCCGCTGTGCCTGCAGCTCTCCCTCGTTGATGTGGTCTCCATTAGAGGCGACGGGGAGATGGATCGCAGGCCGGGCATCTTGAGGTGGAGGCCGCGGCGGGGCGACCCCTGGTCCTGGACCGGGCGGAGGAGGGGTGTGGAGATGGGGCACCGGGGGGGAGGCCGAGTCGGCCTGAGGCTGGCGTGGGACTCGCGGTGGCGGGCGGCCTCGCGCTGGAGCTGGTCCTGGTCTTCCATGGCGGCACCCTGACCTGCTAGATGCCCTTCTCCTCTCTCCAAACTCTAAACAGGTGTGGCGATCCACCTCCTCGCTCTCCCCAAACCCAGTGGTGCTCTTTCTTGTGCGCCGCCCTGTCTGTGACAATGACAGTGCGAGGATGCCAGATCCGTCATCGTCGCCTTTCTTTTGCTCGAGGCCGTCACTGTCCATGTGCTCCTCCTAAATTCACGGGTGACGCAGGCAAGCCAGCCCCCCCCTGCGCGCAGGTACTTCCCCTTCCCTCCTTCTTCCCTTGATCTATCTCCCCCCACCCTATTTCTCTGTGCTGGATGAAGGGCTGGATGAAATAAGAATTATATGTGACAAACAGGTGCTTACTGTAGGTATTTTTTTCCTTGCTAATATCGTTGAACTTATCCAGAGATGTCTCTATTTTATCTTCTAACAAATGTTCTTGTAATGTTGTCTAGGTTTGACTTCTACAACGAAATATTAAACAAGAATCACATCTTTAGACCTTGGTGGTTTCTTGTGAAAAAGAAGTGCTTCAGGTTATTCTTTTTTTGACTAGATGTAGTTCACTGTTTGTATTAACTATTTTGCCCATGGCAATTCAGTTCCATTGACAGGAGTTTCCTTTGCAGGATATTGTGACATTTGTCAATCAGGATGCCGATGAAAGCTTGTTAATGTTCTTATTAGAATATCAATGTTGGAAGCTGCTCATGAGAATGACATATAACTTGAAGGTCCAATGCAGTGTTGCTTTTTACTATTTTGGTTTTAATCTAGAACAATAGAAAGTAATTCCAAGCTGGTACTTGGCTTTGTATGCTTTCTTGGAATAAATATCTCCTGTTTTTATTAGCTATAAAGATCATTCTACCTGTCTGTTAGTGTACACCCCCTTTGATTCTGCATCCCGTTACATTTTCGTAAAAATTTGGTTGCATGTTTGCAAGGTTTCTCCTCCCACCTCAAGGGTCTCATCTTGCTCATGCGCGTCCTCCTCCTGCATCGATCTACTTCACTAGGTGCTCCTCACCCCTCTCGTCCTCGTGATCCACATTTGTCTTTGCTTCCATGTCCACAGGAGAGAAAAAAGGAGAAAATTGCTGAACATTTGGCATCCCCAGGTTTCCTCCCACGGTGTGGCTATCCTCACCTGTATTTATCTCTCTCTCTCTCTCTCTCCTCTGAATTCAGTTTGTTTTGTTGGTCTTTGCAAGTTCAGTTTCACCTTTTGGTTCAAATATTTGCAAGTTCAGTTTGGCCTTTTGCTTCGAATATTTGTATTGCCCCATTTTTAATTCTTGAGGCAAAGAACACCCTTATGTGATGTATGTTTTCTTTGGCCGCAGTTTACTAAATGTCCTGTTCAAGTTTCTAATTTTCTATTTTCATGTATAACTTTATATAGACAGGCAATGGCCTCATCTCATAAAATTGCATCATATATATACTAAAGACATCTGAAGAAACTCTTTGTGGAGAATGTTCTAATTGTTATTTTGGTCAATGACAAGAGGTGAATGAACTGTACAGAATCTTCAACCCGAAGGTATAATAATGCAATACCATAAAAAGATCTACTTCCTATGGTGCAGTTTTAACTATGTCAAAAAATGTGCAAGCACTCATCATCTATGTTGGCCTATCAACAAATTAGGGGTAATTTTCGATGTATATAGGGACTGCTACAACCCACATTCATTACATTTTGATGGATTTTTAATATCTTCTTTTTTCACATTTTGTATGAATGCTGGACGTATCCAACTCCATTCTCTGCAAATTAAAATATTTGCCTGCATCCTTTATTGAGAAATCAGATCTGTAGTTGCTTACAAAAAACATATGCATCCTAATTCATTTCAGATTTTATGCTAGCTGGACTGTATACCAACTCTTTTTTATCCTGTATGCTTCTCGATGCTTAAAATGAGTAACAAGAGTGTGATTCCTATAATCCACAGCTACAAATTTTCTTCTAATTAGGCTGCAATTTGAGGTTTTCGCTACTGATCTCATTTTCAGTGATATGGTGCTATCTTAAATTATGAAAATTTAAAACTGTGTTTGATTTTCACTAGGATTGATTATTTTGTTAGTATGAAGTGGTATGATTTTAATAAACAGAACAGAGGCCCCGGTACTTCCATGGCATGCATCATGATTTTGGTTTTCATCAATCCCTCTGTTATTATCTCTTTGTGACTTCATATAAGTAGGTGTTCACATGGTCATTTTACAGAATGAGTAAAATTGTAGGTTGGTAGAAGCAAATATTGTGACTGAGTGCCTTAAGAAGTTCTTTTCATTACTGTAAAACAACATAATGTTTAGGGACAGTTTTAATGTGTGTCCTATAATATCAGTAGAAGTAGCGAATATTTTGCATTGCCTTTTAACCATGGCCTCCCACAGAAAAGTGATAATAGTCACACAGTCACATGGTGATAATTATAAGGATGGATCCGCAGGCCGGGCAGCTGGAGGTGGAGGCTGCGGCGGGGTGACCCCTGGTCCGCGGACCGGGTGGAGGAGGGGGTATGGAGATGGGCATGGGAAGGGGAGGGCGAGTCGGCCTGGAGGCCCAGGTTGTGGCGGTGCACGACGAGGCAGGCGTGGGACTCGCGGTGGCGGGTGGCCTCGCGCTGGAGCTGGTCCTGGCGGGCGGCCTCGGCCTCGTCCACACCGACTTCTCCTGGTTGTCAAATCGGTTGAGGTTGCAGCTCTTCTTCTCCGTATCAGTGTCGCCATCATTTTTCCTTTTGCATGCATCGCTTCGGCCGGCTTTGCTTTCCGTGTCCTCGTGCTCTTCGATTTTCTTGTTCTCACTTTTCTTTCTTGTTGCTGCAGGGTCATCCAACTTCTTGTTTATCGCTTGGATTGCTGTTTGGAAAGGTAAGATATTTCTTGCTCGTCAGCTGTTCGATAAAATGTCTCTGAGCTAAAATGTTTGTTCTTTGCTTCTTTCTCTTCCTGTCCAGTTTTCCTGACGTCCGGGTCATACTTTCGCAGGGTTAGATGTGTTCTTATTGATGCACTTCATTGCTTCTTGCTACATGCCCTGTTTTGCTTTGTTTCATGGCCTACCTCTTGTTTGTATTAACTATTTTGACTGGATGTAGTTCATTGTTTGTATTAACTATTTTTCCCATGGCAATTCAGTTCCATTGATAGGAGTTTTCTTTGCAGGATATTGATGACATTTGTCGATCAGGATGCCGATGAAAATCTTGTTAATGTTCTTATTAGAATATCAATGTTGGAAGCTGCTCATGAGAATGACATATAACTTGAAGGTCCAATGTAGTGCTGCTTTTTACTAATTTTGGTTTTAATCTAGAACAATAGGAAGTAATTCGAAGCTTGTACTTGGCTTTGTATGCTTTCTTGGAATAAATATCTCCTATTTTTATTAGCTTAAAGATCATTCTACCTGTCTGTTAGTGTGCACCCCTTTGATTCGGCATCCCGTTACAATTTCGTAAAAATTCGGCTGCATGTTTGTGCTGGGTTTCTCCTCCCACCTCAAGGGTCTCATCTTGCTCATGCACGTCCTCCGCATCGATCTACTTCACTAGGTCCTCCTCACCCCCTCTCGTCCTCATGGCCCTGCCAGGAGAGACGGCACAACAGCAAGATGCTGCACAAGATCGAACCAGTGGAAAGTGATCCACATTTGTTTTTGCTTCCATGTCCACAGGAGAAAAAAAGGAGAAATTGCTGAACATTTGGCATCCCCAGGTTTCCTCCCACTGTGGCCTATCCTCACCTGTATTTCTCTCTCTCTCTCTCTCTCCCTCTCTCTCCCTCCTCTCTCTCATCCTCTCTCTCTCTCTCTCTCTCTCTCTCTCTCTCTCTCTGATTCAGTTTGGTTTTGTTGGTCTTTGCAAGTTCAGTTTCACCTTTTGGTTCAAATATTTGCAAGTTCAGTTTGGCCTTTTGCTTCGAATATTTGTATTGCCCCATTTTTAATTCTTGAGGTAAAGAACACCCTTATGTGATGTATGTTTGTTTGACCGCAGTTTACTAAATGTCCTGTTCAAAGTTTCTAATTTTCTAATTTCATGTATAACTTTATAGACAGGCAATGGCCTCATCTCATAAATTGCATGATATATACTAAAGGCATCTGAAGAAACTCTTTGTGGAGCATGTTCTAATTGTTATTTTGGTCAATGACAAGAGGCACTGTACAGAATCATCAACCCAAAGGTAAATAATGCAATGCCATAAAAAGATCTACTTCCTATGGTGCAGTTCTAACTATGTCAAAAATGTGCAGGCACTCATCATCTATGTTGGCCTATCATACAAATTAGGGGTAATTTTCGATGTATATAGGGACTGCTACAACTCACAGTCATTACATTTTGATGGATTTTTTAATATCTTCTTTTTTCACATTTGTATGAATGCTGGACGTATCCAACTCCATTCTCTACAAATTAATATTTGCCTGCATCCTTTATTGAGAAATCAGATTCTGTAGTTGCTTACAAAAAGCATATGCATCCTAATTCATTTCAGATTTTATGCTAGCTGGACGTATACCAACTCTTTTTTATCTTGTATGCTTCTCGATGCTAAAAATGAGTAACAAGAGTGTGATTCCTATAAACCACAGCTACAAATTTCTTCTAATTAGGCTGCAATTTGGGGTTTTCGCTGCTGATCTCATTTTCAGTGATAGGTGCTATCTTAAATTTACGAAATTTTAAAAACTGTGTTTGATTTTCACTAGGATTGATTATTTTGTTATTATGAAGTGGTATGATTTTAATACGAGAACAGAGGCCCGGTACTTCCATGGCATACATCATGATTTTGGTTTTCATCATCCCTCTGTTATTATCTCTTTGTGACTTCATATAAAGTAGGTGTCCACATGGTCATTTACAGAATGAGTAAAAATTGTAGGTTGGTAGAAGCATAACTTGTGACTGAGTGCCTTAAGAAGTTCTTTTCATTACTGTAAAACAACATAATGTTTAGGGACGTTTTAGATGTGGTCCTAAAATATCAGTAGAAGTAGCGAATATTTTGCATTGCCTTTTAACACCATGGCCTCCCACGAAAAGTGATAATAGTCACACAAGTCACATGGTGATATTATAAGGATGGATCCGCAGGCGGGCAGCTGGAGGTGGAGGCTGCGGCGGGGTGACCCCTGGTCCGCGGACCGGGTGGAGGAGGGGTATGGAGATGGGGCATGGGAGGGGAGGGCGAGTCGGCCTGGAGGCCCAGGTTGTGGGCGGTGCACGACGAGGCAGGCGTGGGACTCGCGGTGGCGGGTGGCCTCGCGCTGGAGCTGGTCCTGGCGCGCGGCCTCGCCTCGTCCACACCGACTTCTCCTGGTTGTCAAATCGTTTGAGGTTGCAGCTCTTCTTCTCCGTATCGTGTCGCCATCATTTTTCCTTTTGCATGCATCGCTTCGGCCGGCTTTGCTTTCCGTGTCCTCGTGCTCTTCGATTTTCTTGTTCTCACTTTTCTTTATCTTTTGCTGCTGCAGGGTCATCCAACTTCTTGTTTATCGCTTGATTGCTTTTTTGCTGTTTGGAAAGGTAAGATATTTCTTGCTCGTCAGCTGTTCGATAAAATGTCTCTGAGCTAAAATGTTTGTTCGTTGCTTCTTTCTCTTCCTGTCCAGGTTTCCTGACGTCCGGGTCATACTTTCGCAGGGTTAGATGTGTTCTTATTGATGCACTTCATTGCTTCTTGCTACATGCTCTGTTTGCTTTGTTTCATGGCCTACCTCTTGTTTGTATTAACTATTTTGACTGGATGTAGTTCACTGTTTGTATTAACTATTTTTCCCATGGCAATTCAGTTCCATTGATAGGAGTTTTCTTTGCAGGATATTGATGACATTTGTCGATCAGGATGCCGATGAAAATCTTGTTAATGTTCTTATTAGAATATCAATGTTGGAAGCTGCTCATGAGAATGACATATAACTTGAAGGTCCAATGTAGTGCTGCTTTTTACTAATTTTGGTTTTAATCTAGAACAATAGGAAGTAATTCGAAGCTTGTACTTGGCTTTGTATGCTTTCTTGGAATAAATATCTCCTGTTTTTATTAGCTATAAAGATCATTCTACCTGTCTGTTAGTGTGCACCCCTTTGATTCTGCATCCCGTTACAATTTTCGTAAAAATTCGGCTGCATGTTTGCTGGGTTTCTCCTCCCACCTTAAGGGTCTCATCTTGCTCATGCACGTCCTCCTGCATCGATCTACTTCACTAGGTCCTCCTCACCCCTCTCGTCCTCATGGCCCTGCCAGGAGAGACGGCACAACAGCGAAGATGCTGCACAAGATCGAACCAGTGGAAAGTGATCCACATTTGTTTTTGCTTCCATGTCCACAGGAGAGAAAAAAAGGAGAAAATTGCTGAACATTTGGCATCCCCAGGTTTCCTCCCACGGTGCGGCTATCCTCACCTGTATTTCTCTCTCTCTCTCTCTCTCTCTCTCTCTCTCTCTGAATTCAGTTTGGTTTTGTTGGTCTTTGCAAGTTCAGTTTCACCTTTTGGTTCAAATATTTGCAAGTTCAGTTTGGCCTTTTGCTTCGAATATTTGTATTGCCCCATTTTTAATTCTTGAGGTAAAAGAACACCCTTATGTGATGTATGTTTGTTTGACCGCAGTTTACTAAATGTCCTGTTCAAAGTTTCTAATTTTCTAATTTCATGTATAACTTTATATAGACAGGCAATGGCCTCATCTCATAAAATTGCATGATATATATACTAAAGGCATCTGAAGAAACTCTTTGTGGAGCATGTTCTAATTGTTATTTTGGTCAATGACAAGAGGCACTGTACAGAATCATCAACCCAAAGGTATAATAATGCAATGCCATAAAAAGATCTACTTCCTATGGTGCAGTTCTAACTATGTCAAAAAATGTGCAGGCACTCATCATCTATGTTGGCCTATCATACAAAATTAGGGGTAATTTTCGATGTATATAGGGACTGCTACAACTCACAGTCATTACATTTTGATGGATTTTTAATATCTTCTTTTTTCACATTTTGTATGAATGCTGGACGTATCCAACTCCATTCTCTACAAATTAAAATATTTGCCTGCATCCTTTATTGAGAAATCAGATTCTGTAGTTGCTTACAAAAAGCATATGCATCCTAATTCATTTCAGATTTTATGCTAGCTGGACGTATACCAACTCTTTTTTATCTTGTATGCTTCTCGATGCTAAAAATGAGTATCAAGAGTGTGATTCCTATAATCCACAGCTACAAATTTCTTCTAATTAGGCTGCAATTTGAGGTTTTCGCTGCTGATCTCATTTTCAGTGATATGGTGCTATCTTAAATTATGAAAATTTAAAAACTGTGTTTGATTTTCACTAGGATTGATTATTTTGTTAGTATGAAGTGGTATGATTTTAATACGAGAACAGAGGCCCGGTACTTCCATGGCATACATCATGATTTTGGTTATCATCAATCCCTCTGTTATTATCTCTTTGTGACTTCATATAAAGAAGGTGTCCACATGGTCATTTTACAGAATGAGTAAAAATTGTAGGTTGGTAGAAGCATAACTTGTGACTGAGTGCCTTAAGAAGTTCTTTTCATTACTATAAAACAACATAATGTTTAGGGACAGTTTTAGATGTGGTCCTAAAATATCAGTAGAAGTAGCGAATATTTTACATTGCCTTTTAACCATGGCCTCCCACAGAAAAGTGATAATAGTCACACAGTCACATGGTGATAATTATAAGGATGGATCCGCAGGCGGGCAGCTGGAGGTGGAGGCTGCGGCGGGGTGACCCCTGGTCCGCGGACCGGGTGGAGGAGGGGGTATGGAGATGGGGCATGGGAAGGGGAGGGCGAGTCGGCCTGGAGGCCCAGGTTGTGGCGGTGCACGACGAGGCAGGCGTGGGACTCGCGGTGGCGGGTGGCCTCGCGCTCGAGCTGGTCCTGGCGGGCGGCCTCGGCCTCGTCCACACCGACTTCTCCTGGTTGTCAAATCGGTTGAGGTTGCAGCTCTTCTTCTCCGTATCAGTGTCGCCATCATTTTTCCTTTTGCATGCATCACTTCGGCCGGCTTTGCTTTCCGTGTCCTCGTGCTCTTCGATTTTCTTGTTCTCACTTTTCTTTATCTTGTTGCTGCAGGGTCATCCAACTTCTTGTTTATCGCTTGGATAGCTGTTTGGAAAGGTAAGATATTTCTTGCTCGTCAGCTGTTCGATAAAATGTCTCTGAGCTAAAATGTTTGTTCGTTGCTTCTTTCTCTTCCTGTCCAGGTTTCCTGACGTCCGGGTCATACTTTCGCAGGGTTAGATGTGTTCTTATTGATGCACTTCATTGCTTCTTGCTACATGCTCTGTTTGCTTTGTTTCATGGCCTACCTCTTGTTTGTATTAACTATTTTGACTGGATGTAGTTCACTGTTTGTATTAACTATTTTTCCCATGGCAATTCAGTTCCATTGATAGGAGTTTTCTTTGCAGGATATTGATGACATTTGTCGATCAGGATGCCGATGAAAATCTTGTTAATGTTCTTATTAGAATATAAATGTTGGAAGCTGCTCATGAGAATGACATATAACTTGAAGGTCCAATGTAGTGCTGCTTTTTACTAATTTTGGTTTTAATCTAGAACAATAGGAAGTAATTCGAAGCTTGTACTTGGCTTTGTATGCTTTCTTGGAATAAATATCTCCTGTTTTTATTAGCTATAAAGATCATTCTACCTGTCTGTTAGTGTGCACCCCTTTGATTCTGCATCCCGTTACAATTTTCGTAAAAATTCGGCTGCATGTTTGCTGGGTTTCTCCTCCCACCTCAAGGGTCTCATCTTGCTCATGCATGTCCTCCTGCATCGATCTACTTCACTAGGTCCTCCTCACCCCTCTCGTCCTCATGGCCCTGCCAGGAGAGACGGCGCAACAGCGAAGATGCTGCACAAGATCGAACCAGTGGAAAGTGATCCACATTTGTTTTTGCTTCCATGTCCACAGGAGAGAAAAAAAGGAGAAAATTGCTGAACATTTGGCATCCCCAGGTTTCCTCCCACGGTGTGGCTATCCTCACCTATATTTATCTCTCTCTCTCTCTCTATCTCTGAATTCAGTTTGGTTTTGTTGGTCTTTGCAAGTTCAGTTTCACCTTTTGGTTCAAATATTTGCAAGTTCAGTTTGGCCTTTTGCTTCGAATATTTGTATTGCCCCATTTTTAATTCTTGAGGTAAAAGAACACCCTTATGTGATGTATGTTTGTTTGACCGCAGTTTACTAAATGTCCTGTTCAAAGTTTCTAATTTTCTAATTTCATGTATAACTTTATATAGACAGGCAATGGCCTCATCTCATAAAATTGCATGATATATATACTAAAGGCATCTGAAGAAACTCTTTGTGGAGCATGTTCTAATTGTTATTTTGGTCAATGACAAGAGGCACTGTACAGAATCTTCAACCCAAAGGTATAATAATGCAATGCCATAAAAAGATCTACTTCCTATGGTGCAGTTCTAACTATGTCAAAAAATGTGCAGGCACTCATCATCTATGTTGGCCTATCATACAAAATTAGGGGTAATTTTTGATGTATATAGGGACTGCTACAACTCACAGTCATTACATTTTGATGGATTTTTAATATCTTCTTTTTTCACATTTTGTATGAATGCTGGACGTATCCAACTCCATTCTCTACAAATTAAAATATTTGCCTGCATCCTTTATTGAGAAATCAGATTCTGTAGTTGCTTACAAAAAGCATATGCATCCTAATTCATTTCAGATTTTATGCTAGCTGGACGTATACCAACTCTTTTTTATCTTGTATGCTTCTCGATGCTAAAAATGAGTATCAAGAGTGTGATTCCTATAATCCACAGCTACAAATTTCTTCTAATTAGGCTGCAATTTGAGGTTTTCGCTGCTGATCTCATTTTCAGTGATATGGTGCTATCTTAAATTATGAAAATTTAAAAACTGTGTTTGATTTTCACTAGGATTGATTATTTTGTTAGTATGAAGTGGTATGATTTTAATACGAGAACAGAGGCCCGGTACTTCCATGGCATACATCATGATTTTGGTTATCATCAATCCCTCTGTTATTATCTCTTTGTGACTTCATATAAAGAAGGTGTTCACATGGTCATTTTACAGAATGAGTAAAAATTGTAGGTTGGTAGAAGCATAACTTGTGACTGAGTGCCTTAAGAAGTTCTTTTCATTACTGTAAAACAACATAATGTTTAGGGACAGTTTTAGATGTGGTCCTAAAATATCAGTAGAAGTAGCGAATATTTTGCATTGCCTTTTAACCATGGCCTCCCACAGAAAAGTGATAATAGTCACACAGTCACATGGTGATAATTATAAGGATGGATCCGCAGGCCGGGCAGCTGGAGGTGGAGGCTGCGGCGGGGTGACCCCTGGTCCGCGGACCGGGTGGAGGAGGGGGTATGGAGATGGGGCATGGGAAGGGGAGGGCGAGTCGGCCTGGAGGCCCAGGTTGTGGCGGTGCACGACGAGGCAGGCGTGGGACTCGCGGTGGCGGGTGGCCTCGCGCTGGAGCTGGTCCTGGCGGGCGGCCTCGGCCTCGTCCACACCGACTTCTCCTGGTTGTCAAATCGGTTGAGGTTGCAGCTCTTCTTCTCCGTATCAATGTCGCCATCATTTTTCCTTTTGCATGCATCGCTTCGGCCGGCTTTGCTTTCCGTGTCCTTGTGCTCTTCGATTTTCTTGTTCTCACTTTTCTTTATCTTGTTGCTGCAGGGTCATCCAGCTTCTTGTTTATCGCTTGGATTGCTGTTTGGAAAGGTAAGATATTTCTTGCTCGTCAGCTGTTCGATAAAATGTCTCTGAGCTGAAATGTTTGTTCGTTGCTTCTTTCTCTTCCTGTCCAGGTTTCCTGACGCCCGGGTCATACTTTCGCAGGGTTAGATGTGTTCTTATTGATGCACTTCATTGCTTCTTGCTACATGCTCTGTTTGCTTTGTTTCATGGCCTACCTCTTGTTTGTATTAACTATTTTGACTGGATGTAGTTCACTGTTTGTATTAACTATTTTTCCCATGGCAATTCAGTTCCATTGATAGGAGTTTTCTTTGCAGGATATTGATGACATTTGTCGATCAGGATGCCGATGAAAATCTTGTTAATGTTCTTATTAGAATATAAATGTTGGAAGCTGCTCATGAGAATGACATATAACTTGAAGGTCCAATGTAGTGCTGCTTTTTACTAATTTTGGTTTTAATCTAGAACAATAGGAAGTAATTCGAAGCTTGTACTTGGCTTTGTATGCTTTCTTGGAATAAATATCTCCTGTTTTTATTAGCTATAAAGATCATTCTACCTGTCTGTTAGTGTGCACCCCTTTGATTCTGCATCCCGTTACAATTTTCGTAAAAATTCGGCTGCATGTTTGCTGGGTTTCTCCTCCCACCTCAAGGGTCTCATCTTGCTCATGCATGTCCTCCTGCATCGATCTACTTCACTAGGTCCTCCTCACCCCTCTCGTCCTCATGGCCCTGCCAGGAGAGACGGCGCAACAGCGAAGATGCTGCACAAGATCGAACCAGTGGAAAGTGATCCACATTTGTTTTTGCTTCCATGTCCACAGGAGAGAAAAAAAGGAGAAAATTGCTGAACATTTGGCATCCCCAGGTTTCCTCCTATGGTGTGGCTATCCTCACCTGTATTTATCTCTCTCTCTCTCTCTCTCTCTCTCTGAATTCAGTTTGGTTTTGTTGGTCTTTGCAAGTTCAGTTTCACCTTTTGGTTCAAATATTTACAAGTTCAGTTTGGCCTTTTGCTTCAAATATTTGTATTGCCCCATTTTTAATTCTTGAGGTAAAAGAACACCCTTATGTGAAGTATGTTTGTTTGACCGCAGTTTACTAAATGCCCTGTTCAAAGTTTCTAATTTTCTAATTTCATGTATAACTTTATATAGACAGGCAATGGCCTCATCTCATAAAATTGCATGATATATATAC
The DNA here is from genome assembly GCA_011799875.1 of Thinopyrum elongatum. NCBI lineage: Eukaryota > Viridiplantae > Streptophyta > Magnoliopsida > Poales > Poaceae > Thinopyrum > Thinopyrum elongatum. Next base: position 331,099,545 of record CM022300.1, on the reverse strand, counting down.
TAAAGGCATCTGAAGAAACTCTTTGTGGAGCATGTTCTAATTGTTATTTTGGTCAATGACAAGAGGCACTGTACAGAATCTTCAACCCAAAGGTATAATAATGCAATGCCATAAAAAGATCTACTTCCTATGGTGCAGTTCTAACTATGTCAAAAAATGTGCAGGCACTCATCATCTATGTTGGCCTATCATACAAAATTAGGGGTAATTTTTGATGTATATAGGGACTGCTACAACTCACAGTCATTACATTTTGATGGATTTTTAATATCTTCTTTTTTCACATTTTGTATGAATGCTGGACGTATCCAACTCCATTCTCTACAAATTAAAATATTTGCCTGCATCCTTTATTGAGAAATCAGATTCTGTAGTTGCTTACAAAAAGCATATGCATCCTAATTCATTTCAGATTTTATGCTAGCTGGACGTATACCAACTCTTTTTTATCTTGTATGCTTCTCGATGCTAAAAATGAGTAACAAGAGTGTGATTCCTATAATCCACAGCTACAAATTTCTTCTAATTAGGCTGCAATTTGAGGTTTTCGCTGCTGATCTCATTTTCAGTGATATGGTGCTATCTTAAATTACGAAAATTTAAAAACTGTGTTTGATTTTCACTAGGATTGATTATTTTGTTAGTATGAAGTGGTATGATTTTAATACGAGAACAGAGGCCCGGTACTTCCATGGCATACATCATGATTTTGGTTTTCATCAATCCCTCTGTTATTATCTCTTTGTGACTTCATATAAAGTAGGTGTTCACATGGTCATTTTACAGAATGAGTAAAAATTGTAGGTTGGTAGAAGCATAACTTGTGACTGAATGCCTTAAGAAGTTCTTTTCATTACTGTAAAACAACATAATGTTTAGGGACAGTTTTAGATGTGGTCCTAAAATATCAGTAGAAGTAGCGAATATTTTGCATTGCCTTTTAACCATGGCCTCCCACAGAAAAGTGATAATAGTCACACAGTCACATGGTGATAATTATAAGGATGGATCCGCAGGCCGGGCAGCTGGAGGTGGAGGCTGCGGCGGGGTGACCCCTGGTCTGCGGACCGGGTGGAGGAGGGGGTATGGAGATGGGGAATGGGAAGGGGAGGGCGAGTCGGCCTGGAGGCCCAGGTTGTGGCGGTGCACGACGAGGCAGGCGTGGGACTCGCGGTGGCGGGTGGCCTCGCGCTGGAGCTGGTCCTGGCAGGCGGCCTCGGCCTCGTCCACACCGACTTCTCCTGGTTGTCAAATCGGTTGAGGTTGCAGCTCTTCTTCTCCGTATCAATGTCGCCATCATTTTTCCTTTTGCATGCATCGCTTCAGCCGGCTTTGCTTTCCGTGTCCTCGTGCTCTTCGATTTTCTTGTTCTCACTTTTCTTTATCTTGTTGCTGCAGGGTCATCCAGCTTCTTGTTTATCGCTTGGATTACTGTTTGGAAAGGTAAGATATTTCTTGCTCGTCAGCTGTTCGATAAAATGTCTCTGAGCTAAAATGTTTGTTCGTTGCTTCTTTCTCTTTCTGTCCAGGTTTCCTGACGTCCGGGTCATACTTTCGCAGGGTTAGATGTGTTCTTATTGATGCACTTCATTGCTTCTTGCTACATGCTCTGTTTGCTTTGTTTCAAGGCCTACCTCTTGTTCTTGTCTGGTGAGATTATGGTGCGCCTTGCCTTTTTCTAATGCTGTCAACCTTTGTCTCCTTAGCCCGTTAAATTTTGTATATGGGTTCATGTGTAAGAAAGCTGAGTGGGTTATGCAGGCTACTGTGTAAAATGTGCATGCATAACCGCCTGTAAAGGGGTCCAGTATATCATAAAAAGAGCAGCAGCAAATGCTTATTATGTTCCATTAAAGCAGATTAGAAGATAGTTTAGTTTGGGTAATTTTATTAATTGCTTTTTTTTCTCCTAACTGACCGAACTGGCTTTATTAAAAAAAGAAAATGAGCAGGCTTGATTAGCTTGAATTTTTTTAAAACATTATGGTTATAGAGTTGTGCTCGGTTTGCTTCTTTTGGTCATTCTTGATATAAACAATTGGGTAGCGGTTGCTGTTTACTCATATAAGGAATGGATTGCTGGGAATGAGTTTATCAGATCCTACTGGAACTATTTATGGAAGTGGTTGTATGAACATGCTGATCGTGCTGCACTCATGCTGACCATGGTGTGTGCAACTAGACTGATCTGGTTGCTTGTCTTTGGAGATCTTCACTTGTAGTTGTGCATTTGTCTGCATTTATATTAGCAGCTGTGTTTTTATAATTAGGTGCCTGGATTTAGTTGATATACGCCTACTGTATTTAAGGCATGTTCTTTCTTGAATAAATTGACAGATGCTTGCTTCTATTAATTAAAGATCCTGCATTAAAGCCACCTAACCCAATCAATGATTAGTACAAGTAGTTACGAGATGAGGCAGAAGAGAGCAAAGAGGGCCAGCCATCGTATATACAATGCATGAAAGTGGCTGCTGCCCGAAATGCTAAATGCATGAAAGTGGCTGCTGATTCCATTCAAGTAACAAATAGATAGTGGTTGCTGATTCTATTCAGATTTCAGAGTGATTACAAGCATGGTTGACCTGTCATTTGTGTTGTGTGGTTGTTATACTAGCTCTTTTCATTTGTGTTTTCCTATCCTAAGCCATTTATTCTATCTGCTTCAGGTTGCTTCCTGTCTTATCATTGGCTGTTTGAGCGTCATCTGCGTTTCTTAATGTTGCCTTTCCTCTGTACACACCTCATCAAAACTGAACCAAGAGGCATCATATTTGTGTAGATGGTTGCCTTAGGGTTTTGACAATTGTAATGTTGTAATTAATTTTACTCTCATGCAGGTTATGAACTCTAGGAATTTGTGGTTGCTTGCCATCATCCCTGTAAATAAGATGTGTAAAGTTTCAGCAGATTCAAAGAAACTATGGGCGTGCCTCTCCCACATTTCTTGGAATTTTGAGAATCAATGCTCCTTCTAGCTCTCTATACTGATTGACAATCATCTAGCCGGGATTAAAATTGTCCAATGCAGATTCACATGTTGGTATTATTTGCTAAATCACTTGGTCCATGTAGTGAATGTTAGTATGCTCTGTTGCATGCTGCCAGAAATATGCAGAAATATGTACGTGCCTCGTGTTTGATTCGATTAACAACAAAAGCAATCAGTGGAGAAAATCATGTTTGATTCGGTTAACAACAAAAGCAATCAGTGGAGAAAATGATAAATACAGAGTAATTTCTCTAAAAATGCATGAAATGTATGTTGAGTTCATCTCATATAACTATGCATTGTATCCCCATTAACTATTATTGTTGCTCTCACAATACAGCATGTTATTATTTATTCAGTTCGAGTATTTCCTTTTGATTTCTGCTCCTTACCCTTGGATCTTTTGGTCTTTTATTTACAGTGTCCAGCCTGACCCAATACATTTTGATTTTAGTTGACCACTTCGATTCCCACTTTCTATGATGTGATCTGGATGTAGATACTTCGACATTACATTCAAAATATAATGCATTATTTAGAAGTTACTAATAGTAAGAAAATTACTGGATCTGTCACTTGCTTACTCCTATTAACATTCCAGACTCCTTGGGTAGTAGAGCATAACATGGTTCCTAATGTTCAATTCTAACCACCTCATATTTTTAGGAAATGGAATTTGTAAGATACAATGTCATGTTAGCATTTATTCAGTACCTAACCGCAAAATCATTGACACATTGTTTTGACTTTTATGACATCTGCTGTTGTTTGTATCTTTGAGTGATTAATTTCAAGTTGGAAGTCTAGACTGCTTGCTGATCACATGCTTCAAGTAGTAGTAATTACAATCTTTGTCTCTGTTTGAGAAGCATAGATGGATTATTTTGAACTTCAGATTAGTTGAGTTGGCAGATATATGTACCAGTTTTGTCTAACATGCGCTCTACTATAATCATCTTTGACACATTGTTTAGATTTCTGAATCCCTGCTGAATCTTTCGTGGCCGCGAGGATTGGCCTAACTGACAAAATCTTAAGCTTGGTCAATGGTGTTTTCTGGGTTTGCAAAGAGAAATATGAATTACTTACATCTATATAATTATGTATCTATTTACGATGGCATCATATCTTATGCCTTACAATTCATTCTTTCTTATTTTATTGGGTGTGCTGACCTTTTCTAAGGCCAATGTAAATAAGCAATCAGGACTGCATTCATAACTTTCTTTTGGGCTATCATGCTACTGCAATATGGACCTACATATTTTTTCGAGATTACATTATCAGTTTTTAGACCACTCTTGCTTGCACATGTGATGGTTCCAATACTTGTGTTCAAATTCACTACGTACGAACATGCTACCTAAGTATCTATTTTCTTATGTTTCAAGGATTTGATTATCAGTCTTTAAACAAATCTCACTTGCATTATTTGAATACTGGTTTGCTTTCCCTTTTTGCATGAGGGGCGCAACAGTTTGTTCTAAAAAAGTCACATACGCATGGTTTAAAAACTTGGTTTGCTCTCGCTTTTTGCGCCATGGTCGTAACGGGTCATTTATCTTTGAACACTATGTATCATTGCTAGGTATCTATCTACCAGCAGTAGGTACTTATTTTTATATATTTCAATATGTGTCTGAACATTTTTATGTGGATTCTTTTAATACATGGCTTGCTCCCGCCCTTTGCGCCATTGGCGCAACAGGTCATCTAGTATGAATAATGGATTAGTGGCAACCATCATGGCAAGATTGAATGTTATAACAGTTTCTGTGATTAACATCAGGATGCACTTTTGCAATGAAGATTAACACATGAAGTTGAACTATAATATGCATGCAAATGCCACCAACAGAACAGAGAGTAGATGAACTTGCATATATAAATCATCACCATAGGACCAACATGCACAAAGTTACAAGTCACACAAGATGCATATATGATGTTTTTCAGAAAAGGACTTGGTGAAATATACCAGCGCAAAAATGGGATGGGGAGGATCCAGCGGGTCTGTTTGGTTCGCGGGACGCCACAGTTCTGGGATGACGCGGTCCAGGTCGCTGATTCCTCATCTTCTTCATGCTCCCTCACGAGCAGGGGGCCATGGCGGTGCGGCTTGGCATCCCGAGGCGCAGTGAAGACCCGGAATGGGACGAAGATGGCGGATCCGGGGCAGAGGTTGCCGGATCCGAGCAAGTCGGGCCAATCTGGCCGGCGGCGAGGTCCTGCGGGTGTGGGGCGGAGCTTGAGGCGTCCATGGCGGCTCCCTGTCCATGGAGCGAGAGAGATCGTGAAAAGAGAGAGAAGGGAGAAGGGGAAGGGAGCAGGGGGCGGCGGCTGGCCTTGGAGGTCGCCGGCGGCGGCTGACTCCGGTGGTGGTCGCCGACAGGGGCGGCACGATGGATCGGGAGGATCTCCTCTCCTCCTGGATCGGGACAAGGCGCGGAGGCAGCGCCGTACAGGCCCCGATGGGCTTCCCAGGGCCCCGATCTGGGCTTCTGTGGGCCCGCGGTGGATGGAGGAGGCCAGGAGCAGGAGGAGCGGGCTCGGGGGCATGTGGCGGCTATGGGTTGGAGGAGGAACGGTGGCTGGGTGGTGGCTGACCGCTCGCGCGGTGCCAAGTGGCGGGGTGGTGGTGGCTGCGCTGGAAAACGAGGAGGTGGGAGGTGGCTGCGGCTAGTGGCGGTGGGACGGAGGTAGGGGAAGGCTAGGGGATAGGGTTTCTAGATTTGGAAGGAGGAGGAGGCCTAAATAGGTAGGGAGTTAGCGTTAGAGGGTTTTGGGGGGTTTGAGGGGGCCTTCGGGCCGTTCGATCTCGATCGGACGCCCCCGGTGAGATGGGGTAGTGTAGGTGGGCTAGTGGGCTGTGTAGAGGGGGTTGGGCAAGGATGAGAGGGAAGAAGTCCAGCCCGATAACGGTTTTCGGATACCGAAAATGTCCGGCGATTGACTGACTATAGCGCCGTTATAGTTATCCGTTGGGGTGTCAAACGGACTCCGAATGCGATGAAATTTTGCAGGCGGTCTACCTACAATAAAACAAGACCGTGATACGTCTCCAACGTATCTATAATTTTTTATTGTTCCATGCTGTTATATTATCTTTCTTGGATGTTTTACAATCATTTTATAACAACTTTATATCATTTTTTGGGACTAACCTATTAACATAGTGCCCAGTGCCAGTTGCTGTTTTTTTCTTGTTTTTTTACTTTGCAAGAAATCAATACCAAACGGAGTCCAAACGCAACGAAACTTTTTGGTGATTTTTTCTGGACCAGAAGACACAATTTGGGCCAAGAAAGTACCTGAGGGGGGCTCCGAGGGGAGCACAACCCACCAGGGCGCGCCTGGGGGCCTAGGCGCGCCCAGGTGGGTTGTGCCCACCTCGGCCACCTCCCACACCACCTCTTTGCTCTATAAATACCCCAATATTCTAGAAACCCTAGGGGAGTCGACGAAAATCAATTCCAGCCGCCGCAAGTTTCAGAAACCACATATCCAATCTAGACACCATCGCGGAGGGGTTCATCATCCTCATTGGTGCCTCTCCAATGATGCGTGAATAGTTCATTGTAGACCTATGGGTCCGTAGGTAGTAGCTAGATGGCTTCCTCTCTCTCTTTTGATTCTCAATACAATGGTCTCTTTGAGATCTATTTGATGTAACTCTTTTTGCGGTGTGTTTGTTGGGATCCGATGAACTTTGAGTTTATGATCAGATCTATGTTTTTATCCATGAAAGTTATTTGAGTCTTTTGATCTCTTATATACATGATTACTTATAGCCTTGTATTTCTTCTTCGAATCTTTGGTTTAGTTAGGCCAACTAGATCGATTTTTCTTGCCATGGGAAGAGGTGCTTTGTGATGGGTTCGATCTTACGGTGCTTGATCCCAGTGACAGAAGGGGAACCGACACGTATGTATCGTTGCTATTAAGGATAATAAGATGGGGTCTATTTCTACATAAATAGATCTTGTCTACATCATGTCATCGTTCTTATTGCATTACTCCGTTTCTCCATGAACTTAATACACTAGATGCATGCTGGATAGTGGTCGATATGTGGAGTAATAGTAGTAGATGTTGGCAGGAGTCGGTCTACTAATCTTGGACGTGATTCCTATATAATGATCATTGCCTAGATATCGTCATAATTATTTGAAGTTCTATCAATTGCCCAACAGTAATTTGTTTACCCACCGTATGCTATTTTTCTTGAGAGAAGCCACTAGTGAAATCTACGGCCCCCGGGTCTATTTTCCTCATCATATATTTTCAGATCTATTTTGCTATTTGCCTTTTTATTTATTTGCCACTTTTATTTTCAGATCTATATTATCAAAAACCCAAAAATACCTCACTGAATTTTATTTGCATCTATCAATCTATTACAACTTTCTCACATCCGTTTGCCAATTTCTGGCGCCGTTACCCGAAAGGATTGACAACCCCTTTAACACGTCGGGTTGTAAGTATTTGTTCTTTGTGTGCAGGTGCTGTTTACGTAGTGTTGCTAGGTTCTCCTACTGGTGCGATAACCTTGGTCTCATCACTAAGGGAAATACCTACCGTTGCTGTGCTGCATCATCCCTTCCTCTTTGGGGAAATACCGACGTAGTTCAAGCAAACATCAAATGGAATTTCTGGCGCAGTTGCCGGGGAGATATCATCAACATCTACCAGGTTCCTAATCACAAATCTCATCTCCTTGCAATTTCCATTATTTGCCATTTGCCTCTCATTTTCATCTCCCCCACTTCACAAAAATTTGCCATTTTATTCGCCTTCTTTTTCGTTCGCATTTTTCTCATCAGATCTCATGTTTGCTTGTGTTGCCATGTGCCTTCTATTTGCTTGCATCTTCGCTTGCTAAAAATCTATTGATATGGATCCTCATCCACTTGCTAATATTTTCAAAAGATCCAATTATGATGAACAAATTGCTAGTGAATTGAGTTCACTAGATTATCTTTATGAAGTTTTGCTTGAGATTTATGAATCTGAAAATTGTGATGAAGTGTTAAATGAAGGAATTTATAAAGTGATTCATGATAGCTCCTTGAATGAAAAGCATGAGTGCAATGATGTTATTATAAATTCTATTAATGTCAATTGTGCTAATAATATGCAAAACCCCAAGCTTGGGGATGCTAATTTTGATATGTCTACTACTTATTGCAATGATCATGATTGGGGTGATTCTTCTTATGATCTTGAAAATTTATTTAAGCCTCATGATGAATATGTTTGCGATAATATTGAAAGTGGGTTTGGAAGAGTGTCAACTCTAGGTAATAATGATCCCATATCATACAAGACGCTCCAAGCAAAACTCATGATATGTGACGAATAAAAATATAGCTCCAAGTAAAATACCGATGGTCGTTAGAAGAAAGAGGGGATGCCACTCGGGCATCCCCAAGCTTAGTTGCTTTCTTCTCTTTGGATAATGGCTTGGCGTGCCATGGGGCATCCCCAAGCTTAGGCTCTTCTTACTCCTTATTCCTTTATCGATCGTAATCTCACCCAAAACTTAAAAACTTCAATCACACAAAACTCAACAAAACCTTCGTGAGATCCATTAGTATAAGAAAACTAATATTTACTTTAAGTACTGTATAAAACCCATTCAAATTTTGTTCTTGCATTATATATACTGTATTCTAAATTTACCATGGCTTATAACCTCCAATACAAACCATAGATTCATCAAAATAAGCACACAATGCAAAGAAAACAGAATCTGTCAAAAACAGAACAGTCTGCAAAGATACGAATTTTTCTCATACTTATATAACTTCCCAAATTCTGAAAAATTAGAAAAACAGAGGAAATTTGTATATAAATCTTGTGTAAAAAAAGTAGAATTTTTCATTGCTTCTGTGAATTTCTAAAATTATTTTACTGGACGTAGAAGTTTCTGTTTTCCAACAAGATCAAATCAACTATCACCAAAGCTATCCTAAAGGCTTTGCTTGGCACAAACACTAACTAAAACATAAAGAACACAATCGTAACAGTAGCATAATTGTGCAAACACTCAAGAACAGAAAGAAAAAGACTAAAATAAATTTTATTCATTGGGTTGCCTCCCAACAAGCGCTATCGTTTTACGCCCTTAGCTAGGCGTTGATAATTTTGATGATGCTCGTAAGAAAGACAAGAATTGTAACACAAAGAGAGCATCATAATACATGTGACAAACACATTTAAGTCTAACATACTTCCGATGCATAGGGATTTTATAAGCAAACAAATTATCAAGACAAGAAATATATAGCATATGCAAGGATGAAGAAAGAAACAATAGCAATCTCAACATAACGAGAGGTAAATTAGTAACACAAAAATTTCTACAACCATATTTTTCTCTCTCATAATAATTACATGTAGGATCATATTCAAATTCAACAATATAGATATCACATAACATATTTTCTACATGATCCACATGCATGCAAAGTTGACACTCTTCCAAAATAGTGGGATCATCAAATAAAGTCATGACCTCTCCAAGCCCACTTTTATCAAAAATTTCATAAGATTGATCATTCTCCAAAGTAGTGGGATCATTATTACCTAAAGTTGACACTCTTCCAAACCCACTTTCAATTAATCATATTACTCAAGAACTCCCACTTAGATAGACATCTCTCTAATCATCTAAGTGATCACGTGATCCAAATCAACTAAACCATAACCGATCATCACGTGAAATGGAGTACTTTTCAATGGTGAACATCACTATGTTGATCATATCTACTATATGATTCATGCTCGACCTTTCGGTCTCAGTGTTCCGAGGCCATATCTGCATATGCTAGGCTCGTCAAGTTTAACCCGAGTATTCTGCGTGTGCAAAACTGGCTTGCACCCGTTGTAGATGAACGTTGAGCTTATCACACCCGATCATCATGTGGTGTCTCGGCACGACGAACTTTGGCAATGGTGCATACTCAGGGAGAACACTTTTACCTTGAAATTTAGTGAGAGATCATCTTATAATGCTACCGTCAAACAAAGCAAAATAAGATGCATAAAGGATAAACATCACATGCAATCAATATAAGTGATATGATATGGCCATCATCATCTTGTGCTTGTGATCTCCATCTCCGAAGCACCGTCATGATCACCATCGTCACTGGCGCGACACCTTGATCTCCATCGTAGCATCATTGTCGTCTCGCCAACTATTGCTTCTACGACTATCGCTACCGCTTAGTGATAAAGTAAAGCAATTACAAGGCGATTGCATTGCATACAATAAAGCGACAACCATATGGCTCCTGCCAGTTGCCGATAACTCAGTTACAAAACATGATCATCTCATACAATAAAATATAGCATCATGTCTTGACCATATCACATCACAACATGCCCTGCAAAAACAAGTTAGACGTCCTCTACTTTGTTGTTGCAAGTTTTACGTGGCTGCTACGGGCTGAGCAAGAACCGTTCTTACCTACGCATCAAAACCACGACGATAGTTCGTCAAGTTAGTGCTGTTTTAACCTTCACAAGGACCGGGCGTAGCCACACTCGGTTCAACTAAAGTTGGAGAAACTGACACCCGCTAGTCACCTGTGTGCAAAGCACGGCGGTAAAACCAGTCTCGCGTAAGCGTACGCGTAATGTCGGTCCGGGCCGCTTTCATCCAACAATACCGCCGAACCAAAGTGTGACATGCTGGTAAGCAGTATGACTTGTATCACCCACAACTCACTTGTGTTCTACTCGTGCATATAACATCTACGCATAAAACCAGGCTCGGATGCCACTGTTGGGGAACGTAGTAATTTCAAAAAAAAATCCTACGCACACACAGGATCATGGTGATGCATAGCAATGAGAGGGGAGAGTGTGTCCACGTACCCTCGTAGACCGAAAGCGGAAGCGTTAGCACAATGCGGTTGATGTAGTCGTATGTCTTCACGATCCGACCGATCCAAGTACCGAACGCACGGCACCTTCGAGTTCAGCACACGTTCAACTCGATGACGTCCCGCGAGCTCCGATCCAGCAAAGCTTCACAGGAGAGTTTCGTCAGCACGACGGCGTGGTGATGGTGATGATGATGCTACCGACGCAGGGCTTCGCCTAAGCACCGCTGCGATATGATCGAGGTGGATTATGGTGGAGGGGGGCACCGCACACGGCTAAGAGATCAATGATCAATTGTTGTGTCTATGGGGTGCCCCCTGGCCACGTATATAAAGGATGGAGGGAGGAGGAGGCCGGCCCTCACAGGGCGCGCCCAAGGTGTGGAGTCCTACTAGGACTCCCTAGTCCTAGTAGGATTCCACCTCCCACATGGAATAGGAAAAGGGGAAGGGAGAAGGAGAAGGAAGGAAAGGGGCACCCCCTTTCCCTAGTCCAATTCGGACCAGTCCATGGGGAAGGGGTGCAGCCACCCTTGAGGCCTTTCTTTCCTTTCCCGTATGGCCCATTAAGGCCCAATACGAATTCCCGTAACTCTCCGGTACTCCGAAAAATACCCGAATCACTCGGAACCTTTTCGATGTCCGAATATAGCCTTCCAATATATCGATCTTTACCTCTCGACCATTTGAGACTCCTCGTCATGTCCCCGATCTCATCCGGGACTCCGAACAAACTTCGGTCATCAAATCACATAAACTCATAATACCGATCGTCACCGAACTTTAAGCGTGCGGACCCTACGGGTTCGAGAACTATGTAGACATGACCGAGACACGTCTCCGGTCAATAACCAATAGCGGAACCTGGATGCTCATATTGGCTCCCCCATATTCTACGAAGATCTTTATCGGTCAAACCGCATAACAACATACGTTGTTCCCTTTGTCATCGGTATGTTACTTGCCCGAGATTCGATCGTCGGTATCTAAATACCTAGTTCAATCTCGTTACCGGCAAGTCTCTTTACTCGTTCCGTAATACATCATCCCGCAACTAACTCATTAGTTACAATGCTTGCAAGGCTTATAGTGATGTGCATTACCGAGTGGGCCCATAGATACCTCTCCGACAATCGGAGTGACAAATCCTAATCTTGAAATACGCCAACTCAACAAGTACCTTCGGAGACACCTGTAGAGCACCTTTATAATCACCCAGTTACGTTGTGACGTTTGGTAGCACACAAAGTGTTCCTCCGGTAAACGGGAGTTGCATAATCTCATAGTCATAGGAACATGTATAAGTCATGAAGAAAGCAATAGCAACATACTAAATGATCAAGTGCTAAGCTAACGGAATGGGTCAAGTCAATCACATCATTCTCCTAATGATGTGATCCCGTTAATAAAATGAGAACTCATGTTCTATGGTTAGGAAACATAACCATCTTTGATTAACGAGCTAGTCAAGTAGAGGCATACTAGTGACACTCTATTTTGTCTATGTATTCACACATGTACTAAGTTTCCGGTTAATACAATTCTAGCATGAATAATAAACATTTATCATGATATAAGGAAATATAAATAACAATTTTATTATTGCCTCTAGGGCATATTTCCTTCAAACTAGAATATTGCTTTGAATCATATAAAAGTCCAAATGTCCATGCTACAAAGAAAGAATATGTGATGAACATGTTAGGCAGCATTCCACATCAAAAATTCTGTTTTTATCATTTACCTACTCGAGGACGAGCAGGAATTAAGCTTGGGGATGCTGATACGTCTCCAATGTATCTATAATTTTTGATTGTTCCATGCTGTTATATTATCATTCTTGGATGTTTTACAATCATTTTATAGAAACTTTATATCATTTTTTGGGACTAACCTATTGACATAGTGCCCAGTGCCAGTTGCTGTTTTTTGCTTGTTTTTTACTTCACAGGAAATCAGTACCAAACGGAGTCCAAACGCAGCGAAACTTTTTGGTGATTTTTTCTGGACCAGAAGACACAAGTTGGGCCAAGAAAGTATCTGAGGGGGGCTCCGAGGGGAGCACAACCCACCAGGGCGCGCCTGGGGGCCTAGGCGCACCCAGGTGGGTTGTGCCCACCTCGGCCGCCTCCCGCACCGCCTCTTTGCTCTATAAATACCCCAATATTCCATAAACCCTAGAGGAGTCGACGAAAATCAATTCCAGCTGCCGCAAGTTCCAGAAACCACAGATCCAATCTAGACACCATCACGGAGGGGTTCATCATCCTCATTGGTGCCTCTCCGATGATGCGTGAGTAGTTCATTGTAGACCTACGGGTCCATAGGTAGTAGCTAGATGGCTTCCTCTCTCTCTTTTGATTCTCATTACAATGGTCTCTTGGAGATCTATTTGATGTAACACTTTTTGCGGTGTGTTTGTTGGGATCCGATGAACTTTGAGTTTATGATCAGATCTATGTTTTTATCCATGAAAGTTATTTGAGTCTTTTGATCTCTTATATGCATGATTACTTATAGCCTCGTATTTATTCTTTGAATCTTAGGTTTAGTTAGGCCAACTAGATCGATTTTTCTTGCCATGGGAAGAGGTGCTTTGTGATGGGTTCGATCTTACGGTGCTTGATCCCAGTGACAGAAGGGGAACCGACATGTATGTATCATTGCTATTAAGGATAACAAGATGGGGTCTATTTCTACATAAATAGATCTTGTCTACATTATGTCATCGTTCTTATTGCATTACTCCGTTTCTGCATGAACTTAATACACTAGATGCATGCTGGATAGCGGTCGATGTGTGGAGTAATAGTAGTAGATGTAGGCAGGAGTCGGTCTACTAATCTTGGACGTGATGCCTATATAATGATCATTGCCTGGATATTGTCTAACTCTAGGTTCTCGTAACTACTTCCTCCCGGAGAGCCCCTCATTCCAGATGATTGCTTGGTGCACAAGAAGATTCCGAAGATACTCTTCGATTTTTCCCAAGACCTTTGTACCCTTAGCCATTGCAATTCCCTACCACTGATCAACCCCTATGGATAACTGCTACACTTGCCTTACATACATTCATTCCCAGTTGCTCTTCTTATTACTAGATGCCCCGAAATAATCTTCATTGTCCTGACAATCCCTTGTGCAACTGCCTTGAAGTTCATTGCCTCATGAATACCCCTACGAATAATTCCTCACACTTATCGAGGATTCCTTCATCCCCAGTTGTTCAGGTGTTTCGCAAAATTCTTCGAAATGCTATTCGACCTTCCGAGAATCCTTTGCAACCTATTGCTTTGGAAAGTCTTGAGTACCTGCATTATGGTTACTTCCATATGTCTAGCAATCTTCATTAGCATCCTTTGTCATCGTCATTTGGGCATTTGATTCGATATATTCATGAATGCTCGCAATCATCAGTCGAACTAGAATTCGTTCTTCCGGCTCAGACGTCATTCCGGATAGGAGCTAGTTCTTGCACAATCAAGAATTAATCGGTTGTGCCTCTAAGTCTATTCAACCTACTCATCTTTGATCAGAGCATCTGATTCTCATACACCAATCTAGAAATCATAATTTATTTGTATTTGAGCATCGAATTATTCAGCACTTCTATAGTCTGATGCCTTTGCATTCTTTCTTCTTCTGGTGGAGTACCGATACTCACATCAGATTATTTGCGGGTGGATTATTATCCAACCGTTCCTGCTTATTCTCGAAACCTTGAGTTTTTACCCTGATACATAATGCCTTTGGTAAATTGTATACCCTTTTTTTTGTCAACCGTGCTTTGCTTTTGAGCTTGGGTCATTTATTCGTGGAGTTTGTGGTATATGTTCCTAAGATGCCTCGATGGGTTGAACCAATGCTTTCCCTAATCTGTGTGAACCCGGGAACTTCTATGAGTCATACTCCTCAGGTGTTTTGCTAGATAAAATTTCAACATTACAACTTCTTCGAAAACGAGGAGTGAATGAAAGGTTATGTGGAGAAGTGGGTGTCGACCTTGAACTTTGCTTTCATGCCCATGGACACGATGCAGATTTTATCATGGAAGCTTCTGGTAAAAATGATTACCCCCTTGTTATAAGTTCATCTTGTATCTATGGTTTGATCATTTACAAATGTGGTTCCGACCATATTGTTCTCCTTCGATTCCATTTCTCTGACAAATTAAAGCACATGTCTTCTACACATAAATACACCACTTCAACCCCTATTTTGATCTATCTTCGAGTATTACCCCCTGGTATCTTGAGGATATCATGCTATTGCCCTACCTCTTTTGAACTTTTGGTGAAGTAGTACCCTTTTCCTGTCATAGCCACTCCACGGGTTCTAGGTTGTCGTCAACCGAGAACACCGCATAGTGAATCGAATCAACACTATGATTCAGTACTCCTAGTACATTGTTGTTGGGAAGTTTAATACTCCATCATGTCATTCCTAGCCTGATCGGCTACACCATTATCATGCTAATTTTAGCTGTGCTACTAGTTCCTACTTCCCGGAGCACAATTTTCGATGATGACCTAATCTTACGTCGATCTTCCTCGTCATATCATTTTGCCTTGAACATCAAGCTTGATTCCGAGTTTGTGTCGTATCTGTGGTTCCAATAACCCTTCACTTCACAATTGCTTTTGCTTGATGTCGTCGCTGATCGATTACATCTTCATGAAACCTCTCGACAAATGTATCATGAACATCATCAACATTCCAAGCTCTTCTAGAATATCAATCGAATTCTTGATGAGAAATACCTTCCTTGCCCCTCGATGATTTGTGTTATCAATGGCAACTTTATTGCCTTCCCTCCAACACAACTTGTTCATGTTTCATGTAGTACCTTGAGTTCCTTTCTATCCAGCTTGTGTTATGTTCTACCTTAGAGCATTACCATCTTTTATGTCAAGAATGTCGTGGGAATTTCACCACCTCTTGAGAATTCTTGATACAAGTGATTCTTATCACCATCACCATTCTTTCCTTGGTCCCCGTGTTGTTTCTAACCGGAATACTGACAAATGGACTGTGAGGTGTAATTTCAAAACTTCTAGCAACCCTATTGCTTGAAGTTAATGGTCGATAGCTTGATTCTTAGTCTATTGGTTATTGAATCACCATTCTAACATCGATCGTGCTACTTAGTCCATCTTTCCAGGTGCACGTTTCGATCAATGTTTACTCATGGATGTTCTCCTCGAACATACTTCGGTATGTCCAATATTTTCACCTTGTTCACTTAATTGTGGAAATCCATGTTTATGGAAATCACGATGAGTTGTTGCTGAGCCCATCGGCCACATCCTCATCTATTTCTTGATGAAATTGTACGAGTTGTTCTAGCAGTTCCGGTTGGATCCTTTTGTGTTTCTGAAGTCCAACCTTTACCTGCTAACCATGTCGATGCTATCCCAAAGCATGGCTGTGGTACTCAAACATCAACAAAGAACATTGGAAGCGCAATGCTAAATGTCTCTTAATCAATTATCCAAACACCATTGTATGTGTAACATCATGAAATCCCCCGCCCCTTTACCTAATTGGTTATCTACTTGATGTCTTGTCATGGATGGGAAAGATATACTCTTGATACTCGGGTATAAACACATTTTCCTTTCCATTGTTCTGATTAATATACTAATCACATTTTCCTTTCCATTGTTTTGTTTAACCTTTCTTATGATCTATATGATATAAGCAGTAATAAACCCATGCTTATGTAAACACCTCGTTGTACAACTCGGTCAGTAGGACCTTGCTACTATTATTGATGACATTCCGGTAACCACCGATGGACGAGAACTTTGCATATTGGTCCGCCTCGTTTCAACGAGCAGGAAAATGGTTCTCTTCATCCCTCGCCCCTGGTACCGACGTTGTTGCCAACATAACTGACAGGCTATCCTCTGACCGCCTTGCTACCAGGACCGTACAAGATGTCACCGCTCTTCCCACTCTTAACCCACATGGTGGGCCCATAACCCACAGTTCCACAAAATCGAAACCTGACTCTCCTGTACACCATTGTCTCCAAAGTTATTCCTCACGCTTGGCTTCGTATGTAAATCATGAGCCACCTTCCTTGAGATGATCTACTCTAGTATCAAACGAAATACTTATGTTCGTGCCCTGAACCCCTTTCACCTATTGATTAAACATCGAACGATTGTCTATCCGCTTGAAACTTCGTACTGTACCTTCTTATTTTGCTCTCGATGTGTTTCATTTGTTCAACTCGAGAGTTACTCATGCGATCATTCATGGGATAACCCCAGATGATTTCCCCTTATAGCATTCTATCGTTGTCGAGCTGCCCCTTAACTGTTCGTAAGTACGATGGAGTTCCCAAAGAAAGGCTGACGACTTCATCCTGATGACCTGAAGCAGAGGAATGATGACATCAATGTACTGGATCGACCTCTTCAAGAAGAGCAACAAAGAGCGAGAAGATCCGTTAGAATTTCGTAACCAAACTTTCCCCCTTACTCCACCCCTTAAAATCTCGGGACGAGATTTTTGTAGTGGAGAAGATTTGTAACACCCCGAGAATCATGCTACAGTAACTCCACACTAATGATGCCAAGTCATCATCATTTTTCCCTAAGAAAAACAATTAAGGAATATTTCAACCTCAAATTCAAATTTAGAATAAAGTCAAAATTAATATTTCTTCAAATTGCATAAGAAAAATGTTCATAATATTGCAAATATTCACTAGCTGATTGTAATAATGGAACCAACCTCTTTTGTATTTCCAGTGTGCCTCTGGAAATTATTTAGTGGTCTAGCAGCGTTTAAAATTGACCTTTTCAATTTCAAAAAATGGTTAGAAAACTCATTTTGGCCTCAAACTTTTTGTGACACCTAGCACTAATGTGCTCGATTTATGTGACAAGTCTCATATCTAACAAAATTCATTTAATATTAAAATGTTATACAAAACAGATTACAATAAAGAAAAACAGTAAGGAAATTACAAAAAAAGGAAACAAAAGAAGAGGGCCCAGGTGGCCTGGGAGAAGCCCAGCCCACACATGCCTCCTTCTACCTCCCGCTACAGGAGGCAAAGAGGTCGTGGCACACATCCACGGCGCCATGGCCGTGCATGGCCACCACGTGCCCCCCTCGGACCTATATGTGCGTCCATACAAAACCCTAGATCGAGCTCGTCCAGTTACCCCTCGAACCCCCTTCGGCCCCCCCTCTCGGCTCGAATTCGAGCTCGGAATTCACACAGTGACCTCTGCCTCACCGTCGTTGTCGTGGCCACAGGCGTCTCCGACGTGCGGGAGGACGTCCTGGAGGTTCCTCGCGCTCGACCGCGTCTATTCCGAGCATCAGAACAAGGAGGGGGGCTGCGTAGCCAGCGCCGCCGTCTTCTTCGTCCGGCCGTCTCTGTCTCACCGTCACCACTGTCCCTTCAGTCCACCCCGACCTGCCCCGAGCGTTCCTGCAGCCTCCTCGTGAGTCCCTCCTCCGGATCCCCTCTGTTCCCACTCAATCGCGGCTGTTGCTGCCTGCAGCTGCTCTTCTCGCTGGCTGCTGTTGCTATTGCCACTTCCCGTTGCTGCTTGCTGTTCCTGCGTAGCGCCGCTCGCCGTTGCTGATAGCGCTGCTGCCGCTGATCCCCGCCACGCCCGGAGACCGCCCTCCCACACGCCCCTTAGCCCTCACGTGCTTGCGGCCCCCGGTGCTGTGCGCGTGCCCTGCCCGCGGCCGCCACTGGCTACCGCTCTCCCATGCGCTGCGCCACGCAATGGCCGAGACCTACCGTGCGTGCGTGGGAACAGCCACGCTGTGGTTGGCCTTGGGCCACTGCCACACGGGCCCCCACCGGTTTTAATTAGGCTAATCCCCCATTACTGCTAACCCCCCTGTTAATTACGCACTTCCCCCTCGGTTACGTTAGTTTCTATTTTAGTTAGTACTACACTATGACGAGTGGCCCCTCTAGATAAATTGTTTAACTAAAATACTTTTACACATGTTACACTTACATGTGGGTCCACTGACCCTGTTGACTGGTGAATCCTTGACCTGGTCAAAAGTCAACCCAGCCCCACAGGCCCCACTGTCATACACTGTGGCTGGCACTGCACCAGGTGTCAAAAGTATTTCACTGTTTATTATTCGAATTTGATAATTTCAGAATATTGTTTAAATCTTTGAAAAATCATATAAAATAAACAATAATTCGGATGAAAATATTTTATATATGAAAAATGATCAGAAAAATATGATGAATCTGAATATGCCATCCACATACCTGTCACATGCCTCTAGTATAGCGAACAAGGAACCGTCCCCTCTGATTCATCTGTCCAAAAAATGTCAAACACTGGGAAAACTTTCCCGGATGTTTCCCCCCTTCGCCGGTATCGTGTAGGACTGCATTAGGTCACCCCTAGAGTAGCTTACTGTCATGCCATGCTTTCTGTTGCATTTGTATGCTTGTTATTTATTGTTTCTTCCCCCTCCTTCCCCGGTAGACCCCGAGACTGCTGCCGATACCCCTGTGGTCAACTACGTCGACGATGACCCCTCCTTCTCACCAGAGCAACCAGGAAAGCAAACTCCCCTTGATCATTTCGATATCGCCCATTCCATTCTCTCTCATGCTTGCATTAGATTTTGCTACTGTACTTGATTGCTCCTATTCTGATGCATGGCCTGCTTTTGTAACCTGCTTTGTACTTTACCTGCTTATCCTAAACTGCTTAGTATAGGTTGGTTAGTGATCCATATGTGACCCCTCACCTTGTCCCAGTTGCCCCCACTTGATGATTGATGACTCGATCAACATGATCGACGTCCAGAGCCCGACACAGCGCATCACCCCCCTTAGTTGTATGACACTGCAGGGATACTATCGAGTGCCGAAGGTGATACCTCGTATAGCACTCCTAATGTTAACCATGTAGTGTAGCTATTCGTTCGTGGTCTATCGAGTGTGATTCCTCCTTCACCACTTCTGATGACTACTTCGTCGTGCAACTCCTCAACTGTGGGCCATCGAGGGTGATTCCTCCAAGTCCACCTTGACGGTTACATCGAGTAGGGATCCTTCAAGGGTGATTCCCAGATTCCCCCTTGATGTTATGGACCATCGAGTACAAATCCATCGAGGGTGATTCCTCGGATTTCCCCCTTGATGATTATGAACGCACGATTACTTTAACTTTACCCCAGAACCATGTTGAAGTCAGGTCGGCCCCAAGGTGTACCCGCGAGAGAAATGTGAAGTCGGGTTGACCGTGAGTGTACCCGCGAGTTGATGTGTAGTCGGGTTGACATGGAGGGTACCCGTGAGTTTTCCACGTGGCACGGCCGGGCATTCTTAGCCCTTGCCGTAAGTCTGTGAGACGGGGTGACGGGACCACATATTGTGGATCATTGATCGTTACCGCGCTCCCAAGACACTAACGATTTGGATATGTGATCCGAGTAGGCCTCTGGTCTTTTCGCACTAACCACCACGCGGGAATAAGTTTGGGCACTCTGTGTCGTATGTATAAGCCGGAAGCTCTTAAGAAGTCAGCGACTGAGCGGCGCTCGCCAGGTTGGACTGGTTAAGCCTGCGCTTGTATAAGGGGGCTAGGTCTGCTCACCGTCCGCATACGCAACGTGCAGGAGTGCAAAGGGCGATGGACCCAAGACCCCTGCGCGCTTAAGATGTAGATCGGCATGCTGGCCTCTCTATTGAGCCTAGGTAGGACTATGGTGTGTTGATAGGCCGGGGCCGGTCATGACCTGATGGTGTGCCCAGCCGGAGTTGATCGAGCATGTTGGGTAAGTTTGTGCACCCCTGCAGGGAAGTATTATCTATTCGAATAGCCGTGTCCACAGTAACTGACACTCGGAGTTGTATCCCGATAGATACAACTAGAACTGGATGCTGAGGCATGAAGTGGAATTGATGACTCTGGGATTGCTTTCTCGCAGGGAGTCGAGAAAGTGATCTCTGGGCGATGTTACAACATACTTACTATTATTATAATTATGTTAACCTTATCTCTTCTGATGCTGCAAGATGCTTGAAGATTCTAGTCTTTGATAGGCTAGGCTTTTCCCTTTCTCTTCTGGCATTCTGCAGTTCAATCCACAGATACAACCCATTCCTTTGATACAGATGCATACTTAGTTTAGATCTAATGTAAGTCTTGCGAGTACTTTCGATGAGTACTCATGGTTGCTTTGCTACATCTTTTCCCCCATACCCTATTGCTATGATCAGAGGACGGATCCTAGGAGCCAGACAACACCATCGACGACTACTACTACCCCGAGGGTGCCTACTACTATGTGGAGGCCGCCGTCGACGAGGAGTAGTTAGGAGGCTCCCAGGCAGGAGGCCTTGCCTTTTCGATCGTTGATACTTTTGTGCTAGCCTTCTTAAGGCAAACTTGTTTAACTTATGTCTGTACTCAGATATTGTTGCTTCCGCTGACTCGTTTGTATTCGAGCTGATGTATTCGAGCCCTCGAGGCCCCTAGCTTGTAATATAAAGCTTGTATGACTTTAATTTGTGTCTAGAGTTGTGTTGTGATATCTTCCCGTGAGTCCCTGATCTTGATCGTACATATTTGCGTGTATGATTAGTGTACAATTGAATCGGGGACGTCACATTTTTATAATATATATAAAAGTTTCTATTGAATATACGATAATTGTAATAATATAAATATATATACAATGTGGTTAGAAAGGAAAACATAAATTGGACACGCCATTATTATTCTTATATATAGATAAATAGAACAGAGATCTGTGTTTTATTAAAAAAAATTGGGCTGCCGATGTTTAAGAAAAACTAAAACCTAGGCTGGGAGGCTCATAAGCTGGTACGTACATGACGGACCTCAAAAAATAAGTTGAAACCACTGTGTCGGTATGTCGTGGGCTACACATGTTAAAAAACAAAACCTAGGCCTAGCTGATACTTGTTCGCCCTCTGAAAAAAATGATACCAGCTAGATCCCCGATACCCCTAAAAAAAGCTCCCCGATGACGGTCTTTGTTGTAAATTTATTTTGTTTATTGACTAGGTTGACAAACCCGTGGGCCCCAACGTCAGTATACAATTAGGAGGAAGCTTTTTTTCCCATGAGGCACTTGCTTGCGACGGCCTTGTACCTGGTGGGTCCCCACTGTCAGCCTCTCAGCATATAGTTCTCTCTAGATTCCTCTCGTTTGTTGAGCATGTTGACAATGGCAGACGGCGGCCCTGCGGCGAGCGCACCCGGACACGGACGGGAATGAACTGGAGGCGGGGAAGACGCCTTCATTCATTCGAACATACCGCAGTAGCCCGGTGGCTACAATCCTCTCAAACAAAAGTTGTACTGCCCTAGTTCGATTCCAACTGGTGCAGTTGAAAAATATCTAACACGTGACAAAATTTCGTCCCTAGTTTACCCAGTTTTTCGCACACTCAACATTTTCTTGGCACTTTGAAAATAGCATATCTTTTTGACTTTGCATCATATGAAGATGTGCTATACATGAGTGTTGATCAGCATGATCACTGGTACAACAAGCTGCTATACAAACGGTTTTTAACCCTTTTCCGCGACGACATTCTGAACTATCGCCAATTGAGTGTGTGCAATATGGGGGTCCTTCCCACACAACCTAGAAACCGCCGGGGATAGGCCCTCCGGTTACACACGCTAGGCAAAATGAGATCGTGTGCGACGGGCGAGCGATCAAATACAATTATACAGGGCCAATCGGTTCCGGTCGTAAGTACATCCCACAGAGTCAGTCCCAGACAAATGTTTCCATTTGTATGTACATTCCACACAGTCAATCCAAGAAATACGTTTCCGTTCTTATGTACATCCCACACAGTCAATCCAAGAAGTACGTTTCCATTCTTATGTACATCCCACATAGTCAATCCAAGAAGTACGTTTCCGTTCGTATGTACATCCCACACAGTCAATCGAAGGAAAATGTTTCCGTTCGTATATACATCCAACACAGTTTTATGTATAGCCTCGTGTGTGATAGGTGTAATGATCACACACGCTCTGCCTCGGTTAACCGTTTGCTTTTATTCAACTACATAACACACGATTTGATGAAGAAAACTGTATGGCATTGGGCTATCCATCACAACCGCTTTTACTGCTAGAACCATTTGCAAAGTTCCATGAGCCATTTAGCAGGTTTATTAGTTTACAATTAATAATTCCAGTATTACGCAAATTCACATTTCTTATCAAACAGCTGTTTACCAATTTCATATCAGGCACATACATATATTTTAACATCACAGTATGATAGCTACCTGAAAATAGCACAGTACAACATATAGCTAGTTCACCTTCATAAGAACAATATTAGAACAATATATTCATTTCCCTAATCGAGATCAGCCAGGATCGTCTTATCCACCTCTGCTTTCAGTTCAGTAAGAACCTGTTTTGCACTGACCAACTGGGAAAGTGCCTCCTCCTTCGCCAACACCATCTTAGCAAAGTCTAATTTAAAAAATCTGAGCTCATTCTCCATCTTCCTCTTTTTTTCCCGCATCTTGAAATATTCTTCAGCGTTGACAACACTTTCTCCAAGCCTACCTCTGTTCTCTTCCTCATACATGCTCCAGAGCTTTACTAGGCACATCTTCAAAGACTGTGGCCACTCTTCATCAACCCACTCCAGGTAAGAACACTTCCGTTCATCCTATAATATTTAAAACTAGATCAGTAACAATTGTAGGGGAAATGGGTTTCTAGCAATATATAAAATCACCAAATACATATTTTGAAAAACTGAAGCAACAGGTTAATTATGACATATCTTCTCAAAAAGATCAATGTGCAAATGAATTAATTGCTACTGAGACAACAACCAAATTCTGAAACATCAGAAGCTATAATTAACTACAACAACGCTACAAGTTCTTAGTCATGTACTATAAATAACAAATTGAACATTTTATGAGGAAGCTAAATATAATTGCAACAGCATAGCGACAGTGTTTGGATGACATCAAATGGATACTAACAGGTGTGTACATGCACAAATTTAGTAACATAGAACTAATAGCACTAAGGCCGTCCACTATGTATGCCAAAACCGGTGTCAAGACAAATGTTGCTACATTTGGCACCGGTGCCCTGCACTGGCGAGCCGATGCAGAGGAAAAAATCAGGGAACCAGACTCCGGAGCACCTAGTTGCTCGGATGCCCAGTTCCTTCATGCCATAAAGATTTAGTATTTTACTGCTTGGCTGCTCGGATGTGTGGACCAAAGTTGGCTGCACAAAATGCTGAAGTGGTGCCAAATAATTTTCTAATGGCACCGCTGATGAGATGGCATCATTTTTAGATACTAGGTACAAACTGTGACACTGTCTTAACATCTAGAATAACATAGCACAGTGACAGTGTCTGAATCACATCTAACAAATGATTTGTAACAATGAAAGTGGGGCTAACCTTCTCTGCACATGCCAGAAACTTCCTCCCACTGTCCACAGATTCAAACGCAACTAACTTCACGCATGGAGATTGGTGGTGACAACGAGCAGGCATATCTTCAGCCACCCCACTCCATTCGTTGCAACTGATGGTCCTAGGGAGCTACAAGAGGAAGAAATGACTCAAATCGACCGCCGGGTTAAAATCCTTCATTCCAAATCATAACTCGAGAGAGAGAAGAGAGGCATACCCGGGTGGTGAAAGAGTCGTCGTCGGAGGAGGAATCGCTGGAGAGATCATTGAAGAAGCCCATGGCGACCCCGGCGGTAGGATGCGAGACGGCGAGAGCGAGGAAGCGGCTATACTTTGGGAAGGAAGGAAGGAAGGAGGAAACAAGGGAAATGTGACTTGTGGTCGGGGAGAAAAGGAGGTGGGGAGGGGGTAGATATTTCGGCGGTAGGCCAAAAATTTCGAAAGGTGGAGCGAAACTTTGCGCGCGGTGCCGCCGGACACCAATCACTTTGAACGAATGTGTGCATTGCAAACGATTCTTCTAATTACGCGCATGCGATGAGTTTGATCATGCAAATATTGGTGGAAATTTCCTTGGGTACTGTCCTCATCCACATCCTTGCATAATTTAACATCGTTTGCTAATTTGGGCACACAAAAGAGCCTACAGCACAGAGACCAAAGTTACTGAATCGAGCAATTTTAGTAATTAAACAACAAGTTGACCTAAACATTGCTCTAACAAAAGACCAGCATTATAAACAAAGGCTAAGTACGCATAATTTTAACAAAGCCGCCGCCACGCTGCCCTACCCTCGCCGGTGTAATATGAGACGTCGATGACTTGTCCTGGCGACATGCCGCCTTTGGTGGACTCCGCGTCCCCCCGGCTGAAGTCGACCGCGTCGTCGTCCTCGTCCTCGTCCTCAACGCGGCCCTCAATGTTGTAGTACTCGTAGTAGTGGCTGCGCCAGAGCTCGCACTGGTACTCCACCGCCGATTCCTCGACGAATAGGCTCTTCTCAACCTCGTCCTGAGCCACACGCAACTCCTCCTCCAGGCGCTCCTCGATCTCCGCCGCCTCCTGCATCTCCAGCTCCCGCTCGGCGATCTCATGAGGAAGCAGGTGCTCCATGGCCTCCGCCACCTTTTCGGACATGGGTTGCATGCTTGATTCTGAGGTGGCCTGGAATATCTTGGCGTGTGCGTCCTTGATCTTGGCGTGGATGGCCTTGACCCGGGCCAGGGTGACATCCGTGGCGCAGAGAGCAGGTCGAGCGCTCTCGGTGTTTGCAGCCGCCATGGCAGCAGCTGCTGCAGCCGTCTCGACTGCTGCAGCTGCCCTGTCGGCTGCCGCAGATGCCATCTCGGTGGATGCAACCGCGCTCTCGCCGTAGGCAGCCGCGCTCTCGGCGCAGGCGGTGGCGCTCGGGGAGGATGCGGCCATCATACAGGCCCTCACAAAGCGTTTCCACGGTGTCATTCTTAGCAAGAAGGGGTTGCGGGAATGGGGATCTGGGATTCATGGATTCGGGGGTGACCGACACTAGAGCAGATGAAGCCGGCGAAGATTATGGAGGAAGACTTAAGTAGACCCAGGAATTTTCATCGCAAACGGTCCCTACAACAAATTGTGTTTGATGTTGTTGATATTTTGTATTAGCTGTGAAAGACAAATTTGCGGTACAGGGGCAATGGATGGTGTTTTAAATGTACGAGAAAATTTGGAGTACTAATACAACTGTCATGTCAAAATTTGGAAACACTCAGGGGTCATTTGACCTTTTTAAGACATTTAAGTGATTTTCTAGCCATTTAATTACCGTACTTCAAATTTGAACTACATGTACATGCAACAGCTAACCATAACGGTTTGAAAAGTCAAATTTGAATTCTTCTGTGCGAGTTAACTCCATGTGCAGTAAATTGGACGGAATTTTCAAACATATTGGTGTCACGGCTTGGACACAAAGCATCGAGTGCCATGGCATTGAAATTCCAAATTTTTTAAAAATGATCAGAAACACATGAAACCTTGCTTGACATAATGGCATGGCACCAAGATGGTGTGGTTAAAAAATTGGCCCGTTTGACAAAAGTTTGGACACACACCCCTCACAAATCGGAGCTACTCACTAGAAGGATCGTGGTTCCGAGAGGACACAATGCATCTTTGATGACGAACCGGCGATAGCTTCCTCTTATGTCCTTCAAAAATTTTCTACAATTAACGTGCACTAATACAACTGTCATGTTAAAATTTGGAAAATTCCAGGGATCATTTGACCTTTTTAAGACATTTAAGTGATTTTCTAGCCATTTAATGACCATAATTCAAATTTGAACTACATGTACATGCAACAGCTAACCATAACGGTTTGAAAAATCATATTTGTGTACTTGTGTGTGAGTTAATTCCATGTGCAGTAAATTGGAAGGAATTTTCAAACATATTGGTGTCACGGCTTGGACACGAGCATGGAGTGCCATGGCATTTAAATTCCAAAAAATTAAAAAATGATCAAAAATAAATGAAACCTTGCTTGACGTAATGGCATGCCACCAGGATGTTGTGGTAAAAAAAATTGGCCTGGTTGATGAAACTTTGGACACACACCCCTCACAAACCGGAGCTACTCAATAGAAGGCTCGTGGTTCCGAGAGGACACAATGCATCTTTGATGATATACTGGCGAAAGCTTCCTCTTACGGCCTTAAAAAAATTCTACAGTTAACTTGCACTAATACAACTGTCATGTCAAAATTTGGAAAATTTCTGGGGTCATTTGACCTTTTTAAGACATTTAAGTGATTTTCTAGCCATTTAATGACCGTAATTCAAATTTGAACTACATGTACATGCAACAGCTAACCATAACGGTTTGAAAAATCATATTTGTGTACTTGTGTGCGAGTTAATTCCCTGTTCAGTAAATTGGAAGGAATTTTCAAACATATTGGTGTCACGACTTGGACACAAGCATGGAGTGCCATGGCATTTAAATTCCAAAAAATTAAAAAATGATCAGAAATACATGAAACCTTGCTTGACGTAATGGCATGCCACCAGGATGTTGTGGTAAAAAAATTGGCCTATTTGATGAAACTTTGGACACACACCTCTCACAAACCGGAGCTACTCAATAGAAGGCTCGTGGTTCCGAGAGGAAACAATGTATCTTCGATGACGAACCGGCGATAGCTTCCTGTTATGGCCTTCAAATTTTTTCTACAATTAACATGCACTAATACAACTACCATGTCAAAATTTGGAAAATTTAAGGGGTCATTTGACCTTTTTAAGACAATTAAGTGATTTTCTAGCCATTTAATGAGTGTAATTCAAATTTGAACTACACGTACATGCAACAGCTAACCATAACAGTTTGAAAAATCAGATTTGTGTTCTTGTTTGCGAGTTAATTCCATGTTCAGTAAATTGGAAGGAATTTTCAAACATATTGGTGTCACGGCTTGGATACAAGCATGGAGTGCCTTGGCATTTAAATTCCAAAATATTAAAAAATGATCAGAAATACATGAAACTTTGCTTGACGTAATGGCATGCCACCAGGATGTTGTGGTAAAAAATTGGCCTGTTTGACGAACTTTGGACACACACCTCTCAGAAACCGGAGCTACTCAATAGAAAGGTCGTGGTTTCGAAAAGACACAATGCATCTTTGATGACGAACTGGCGATAGCTTCCTCTTATGTCCTTCAAAAAATTTCTACAGTTAATGTGCACTAATACAACTGCCATGTCAAAATTTGGAAATTTTCAGGGGTCATTTGACCTTTTTAAGACAGTTAAGTGATTTTCTAGCCATTTAATGACCGTAATTCAAATTTGAACTACATGTACATGCAACAACTAACCATAACGGTTTTGAAAAATCATATTTTTGTACTTGTGTGCGAGTTAATTCCATGTGCAGTAAATTTGAAGATTATCAAACATATTGGTGTCACAGCTTGGACACAAAGCATCGAGTGCATGCCATGGCATTTAAATTCCAAAAAATTCAAAAATGATCAGAAACACATGAAACCTTGCTTTACGTAATGGCATGGCACAACGATGGTGTGGTAAAAAAATTGGCCTATTTGATGAAAGTTTGGACAGACACCCCTCACAAACCGGAACAACTCGCTAGAAGGGGCGTGGTTCCGAGAGGGCACAATGCATGTTTGATGTCGAACCGGCGATAGCTTCCTCTTATGGCCTTCAAAAAAATTCTATAGTTAACATACACTAATACAACTGCCATGTCAAATTTTGGAAAATTTCAGGGGTCATTTGACCTTTTTAAGATATTTATGTGATTTTCTAGCCATTTAATGATCGTAATTCAAATTTGAACTACATGTACATGTAGCTAACCATAACGGTTTGAAAAATCATATTTGTGTACTTGTTGTGTGCGAGTTAATTCCATGTGCAGTAAATTGGAAGGAATTTCCAAACATATTGGTGTCACGGCTTGCAGACATGCATGGAGTGCCATGGTAACACAAAATAAGCATTCATCCCTTATATGAGGAAAGAAAAAGTAAATATCTGGCAAGACAACTGGGCCCCACATGATTGGCACTCTATTTTGCGCCTCGAGGTTTGGAAGGTGAATGGCGCGGGTTATTAACCAGACGTGGTTCTGTATTGGAAACCGTCATCTATTAAGTTCACACACGGCTTTTGCTACGGGAATCATGTGCAATTCAAACTACAGTACTCGTAAATTTCGGTGATCGACGTCTGTACTATTCCCGTCGATCCGCCAATAAATAATACCTTGCTCATGTCGCCCCGCCTGCATTCTCATCTACATCCTCCCCTTGCTCGCCATCTCTCTCTCACACACACACACAAATCTCTACCATGGCGCCACCGATCTACCCATGCGCTGACGAGGAGGCGCCGTCCCCCGAGGACGTTCAGTTGAAGAGCAGCGACGAGGAGGACCCCTACGGGCCGCCGGATGAGGTTGCGCCGGATGATACGTCCATTTTGCATCATGTTTTCCTACTATTTTTATGATGTTTTTATGCATAATAATGCTTTTTGGAGTAATTATAATGCCTTTTCTCTCATAATATGCAAGGTTCACACAAAGAGGGAGAATTCCCGCAAATGAAAATCTGGACCTGAAAAAGCTATGTCAGGCTACCTATTCTGCACAACTCCAAATGAGCTGAAACTTCACGAGGAATTTTTATGGAATAAATAAGAATTATTGGAGAAAATAAGTACCAGAGGGGGCCCACCAGGTCGGCACAACCCACCTGGGCGCGGCAGGGAGCCCAAGCACGCCTTGGTGGGTTGTGCCCTCCTCGACCCACCTCCGGTGCCCCTCTTCTGGTATATAAGTCATTTTGACCTAGAAAAAATAAGGAGAGGACTTTCGGGATGAAGCGCCGCCGTCTCGAGGTGGAACTTGGGCAGGAGCACTTTTGCCCTCCGGCGGAGCGATTCCGCCGGGGGAACTTCCCTCCCGGAGGGGGAAATCATCGTCATCATCATCACCAAAACCTCTCCCATCTTGGGGAGGGCAATATCCATCAACTTCTTCAACATCACCATCTCCTCTCAAACCCTAGTTCATCTCTTGTGTTCAATCTTTGTACCGGAACTATAGATTGGTACTTGTGGGTGACTAGTAGTGTTGATTACATCTTGTAGTTGATTACTATATGGTTTATTTGGTGGAAGATTATATGTTCAGATCCATTATGCTATTTAATACCCCTCTGATCTTGAGCATGATTATCATTAGTGAGTAGTTACTTTTGTTCTTGAGGTCACGGGAGAAATCTTGTTGCAAGTAATCATGTGAATTTGATGTGTTCGATATTTTGATGATATGTATGTTGTGATTCCCTTAGTGGTGTCATGTGAACGTCGACTACATGACACTTCACCATATTTGGGCCTAAGGGAATGCATTGTGGAGTATTTATTAGATGATGGGTTGCGAGAGTGACAGAAACTTAAACCCTAGTTTATGCGCTATTCCGTAAGGGGCTGATTTGGATCCAAAAGTTTAATGCTATGGTTAGATTTATTCTTAATACTTTTCTCGTAGTTGTGGATGCTTGCGAGGGGGTTAATCATAAGTAGGAGGTTTGTTCAAGTAAGAACAGCACCTAAGCACCGGTCCACCCACATATCAAATTATCAAAGTAGCGAACACAAATCAAACCAACATGATGAAAGTGACTAGATGAAATTCCCGTGTACCCTCAAGAATGCTGTGCTTATCATAAGAGATCGTTTTGGCCTGTCCTTTGCCTCAAAAGGATTGGGCTACCTTGCTGCACTTTTATTACCATTACTGTTACTTGCTTGTTACAAATTATCTTGCTACCAAACTACTCGTTACTTATAATTTCAGCGGTTGCAGACATTACCTTGCTGAAAACCGCTTGTCATTTCCTTCTGCTCCTCGTTGGGTTCGACACTCTTACTTATTGAAAGGACTATGATTGATCCCCTATACTTGTGGGTCATCAAGGCTCTTTTCTGGCGCCGTTTCCAGGGAGTGAAGCACTTTTAGTAAGTGGAAATCGGTAAGGAAAAATTATTACTACGTGCTGAAATTTATTGTCACTTGTTACTATCGAGAACAATCCTTTGAGGGGTTTGTTCGGGGTATCTTTGTAACACCCCCAGTGGTTAGCCACAGTAATCCCATTTTGATAATGCCAAGTCAGCATGATTAACAGTGCATGATCATCATTTGCATCATAATGCATTTCAACTCCTAACTCAAAATCCAAATTTAAATGAAAGTGGAAAATAAAAGTTCACAAACATAAAAACTAAATTGTTCATTAAATAGCAAATAAATCAGAGACAATTGTAAAATTGAAACCAACATCATTGGAGTTGGGTAAGTGACTCAAACATCCCCAAACAGTGACTAAAGACAATATTTAATTACCTTTTATTTAATCTAAAAGAAATATGAAAAGATATTTACCCCAAACTAGTTTTTGGTGGTAGGATATATTGTGCTGTGATTTGTGGGCTAGCTCTCATATTTTACAAAACTCTAATGGGGGCCACACATTTTGAAAAACAGAAATAATAAAAGAAAACAGGAAAGAATCAGAAAAAGAGAAAAGGAAAAAGGCCTAAAGGATCTACTATGCACTAGGCCTACTGCTACAGTCGCGGCCCAGCCCATCCCCGCGCCGTCCCCTACCTCCACAGCTCACCCCGCGCCCCGCTGTCGAACACCGCGCGCGCGCCCCAGGCCCCCCTCGCTCGCCGCTCGACAACGCGCCGCGCCCGCGCCGTGGTTAAGGAGCAACCCCGCACCCCCCCTGGCGAACCCTAGCCCTAGTTCCCCCCCTTCCTCCCTCGTTCCCCACCTCGCCCGACGCCACCATGATCGGCCGCCGCTGAAGCTCGCGGCCACCGCCTCTCCCTCACCGCCCCGACGTGTCCAACGTACTCGCCGTCGTCCCCTTCTTCGACTACGCCGATGAACCGAAGACGACGACCACCGCAGCGCCTCCTCAAGCCCTCCTCCCTCCTCGGATTGCCGCCGCGCGCCGTCGTCGATTCGCTCCGGCAAGCCCTCCCCGAGCTCGTTTACGCACACCTACAGGGTATACGTGAGCACCCCCGTCCTCCTCTCTCTCTCCCTGCGTCTCCCCGTAGCCGTAGCTCGCCGCCACCGTGCTCGTGCTCTGTTCGCCGCTATCGCTGCCATTGCTGCGCCCCCAGAGCCGCTCGGCTCAGTCCCGCAGCACCAACGTGCTCCTGCTGAGCCGTACAGGCCGCCCCGCCTTTTGCTTTGCTCGCTAGCCCACTGCAGCCACGCGCCCGTGCACCGCCCAAGAGCCCCGCCGCCAACCGTCGTCGCCGGCGTCGTTCCGACCACCCCCGGGGGCCAACCACCACCACCACGCGATGCGGCTCGCTGCGCCCGTTCGTTAGAGCCCAAACACGCCCTCGGAGATGCCCTGTGGGCGAAACCCGAGCTCGCCGGAGCTCGGCGCCGCGTTCGAGCTCGCCGGAGAGCTCCGGCGGCCGGCGCTGACCTGGCCCCGATGGGCCCCGCTCCTGGGCCGCTGACTGTGGGGCCCCGCGGGCCCCAGTTGACCTGTTGACCAGGTCAACAGCTGACGTGGCCGCCCTGTCTCGCTGACATGCGGGCCCCACTCGGTTAAACTGATTTAATTAAATAGAAAATCTATTAATTAGTTAATTAATTAGTTTAAACACTAATCAGTCACTGACATGTGGGCCCAGTAGCCTAATTAGTTGATTAGTTAAAAATAAACTCTGTTTAGACAAATCAGAGGCTGACATGTGGGCCCCACTGGTCAGGTTTGACCTGGCCGACCCCCTGTTGACTGCTGACGTCAGCACTGCATCATGATGACGTCACCCCCGCACTGTTTTGGATAATTCGAATTTAATTAATTAAATAAATTCCAGAAAATCAATAAAACTTTAGAAAATCATATCTTTTAATCCGTAACCCCGATCGAAAAACTTTATACATGAAAATTGCTCAGAACGACGAGACGAATCCGAATTCGCCGTCCGTTTGTCCGTCACGCGTCCCTAACTATCCGAACATGCAACCATCCCCCTCCGGATCCTTTGTCCGATAATTCCAAAGACCCAGGAAATATCGTCAGATATTCTCCCGCTCCGTCTGATACGTGTAATGCTGCGTTAGACTACCCCTAACACCGTGTATTGTATTTGTCATGCTCATGTTTGCTCTATATTTATACTGTTTCCTCCCCCTCTTCTCTCTCGGTAGCCCCCCGACACCGACGTCGTCCCCGAGGCCGACGCAGCTCCGGAGACCGAAGCCACCGTTGACGACCTTGCCCTTGCCGCCGAGCAACCAGGCAAGCCCCCCCTTTGATCATCCCGATATCGCCCATTCTAATTTCCCATGCTTGCATTAGAATTGCTGCTGCTACTGTTTTACCTATTCTGATGCATAGCCTGTTTATTGTAACCTGCTGTTGATAATTACCTGCATATCCTAAACTGTTTAGTCTAGGCTGGGTAGAAACCTATAAGTGACCCCACTTATCCCGACTGCCACGCTGGATTGTCAGAAGACCCGCTCAACGGGATTGAAGACCAGGCCCCGACACCGCACATC
Source organism: Thinopyrum elongatum (assembly GCA_011799875.1). Classification (NCBI taxonomy): domain Eukaryota; kingdom Viridiplantae; phylum Streptophyta; class Magnoliopsida; order Poales; family Poaceae; genus Thinopyrum; species Thinopyrum elongatum. The sequence continues at coordinate 331,066,081 of CM022300.1, read as the reverse complement.
ACCCCCCTTAGTTGTAACGACACTGCAGCGTTACTATCGAGTGCCGAGGGTGAAACCTCTTGTAGCACTTCTGATGTTAACTCTGTAGAGTAGCTATTCGGTCGTGGTCATCGAGGGTGATTCCTCCTTCACCACTTCCGGTAACGACGCTGTCGTGCAACACATCAAGTGTGAACCCATCGAGGGTGAATCCTCCGAGTTCACCTTGATAGACACATCGAGTAGGAATCCAACGAGGGTGATACCTCGGATTCCCCTGATGTTATGGACACACGGATACTTGGACTTTACACTGTTCCTTGGATAGGCGGGTTGGCCCTGAGGGGTACCCGCGTGCACCTGAGAGGCGAGTGTTGTGAAGACGGGTGCCTGTGTGGTGCCCGAGTAGTGAATACGAGGCGCGGCCGGGCATTCTTAACCCTTGCAGCAAGTCCTTGAGACGGGGCGACGGGGTCACATCTTTCGTGAGTCTCTGCTCGTTACCGCAAGCCCTAGTCCATTAACGATTTGGATATTTGATCCGAGCAGGCCTCTGGTCTGATAGCACTAACCATCACGTGGGCATAGTATGGGCGTTCTGCATCGTAGCATCAGCCGAAAGCTCTGTCAGACGTCTAGTTCAGCCTTGCGGCCGGGACGGACCGGCGCCCCCCTGGTGCCTGGCTTCCCCCTGCAGGCAACGACTCGGAGTGCACAGGGCGATGGCCCAAGACCTCTGAGCGCTTAGGATGTAGACCGACGGGGACCTCTCTGCTGAGCTCTAGGTAGGGTTGCGATGTGTCGTTTGACCGAGGCCGGGCATGACCCAGGAAAGTGTGTCCAGCCGGAGTTAATCGAGCGTGTTGGGTAAGTTGGTGCACCCCTGCAGGGAAGAATACTTCTATCGATAGCCGGTCCTACGGTAAAGGACACTCGGAGTTGTATCCTGATTGATACAATTTAGAACTGGATACTTGGATACTATGGCTCTGGGATTGCTTCTCGCAGGGAGTCGAGAAGGGATCTCAGGACGAGGTTGATGACTGTATGGCTCTGGGATTGCTTTCTCGCAGGGAGTCGAGAAAGGATCTCTGGGTGAGATTGAGACTTAATGATACTGCTACATTATATTGAACTGTGCTGCTCTCTTCTATTGCTGCAAGACCGCTGAAGATGCTAGTCTTCGATAGGACTAGGCCTTCTCTCTATTCTTGCATTTTTGCAGCCCAGTACACATATACAGCCTCCCCTTGAAAATGTTGCATATGTAGTGTAGATCCTTGCTTGCTGAGTACTTCTGAGTACTCACGGTTGCTTTGTTTTCCTTTTCTCCCCATATCAGTTTGACGTGCCCAGAGGACGGAGCCCCTGAGACAGCTGTCCTGGCCGACGATCGCTACTACTACCCAGAGGATGGATTCTTCTACGAGTCGACTGACGACCAGGAGTAGGATTGGAGGGTCCCAGGCAGGAGGCCTACGCCTTTCGATCGTAGTGTTTTATTTTTGCCCCGCCTTTCTATAGGCCTTTCTATTTCTCTTTTAATATCTGTACTCAGATATCTGATGCTTCCGCTGACGCTTGTTCGCAAGCTTATGTATTCGAGCCCTCGAGGCCCCTGGCTTGTAATATAAAGCTTGTATGACTTTATTTATGTTTTAGAGTTGTGTTGTGATATCTTCCCGTGAGTCCTTAGGCTTGATCGTGTGCATTTGCGTGTATGCTTAGTGCACGATTAGGCCGGGGGCGTCACAATCTTCACCTCAACCGGAACCACAATTAGTTACCCCTCAACCTACTGCACCTACTGAAAATATTGGTTATGAAATTCCTTTGGGTATGATAGAACAACTGCTAGCTAATCCTTATGCAGGAGATGGAACCGAACATCCTGATATGCACTTGATATATGAGGATGAAATGTTTGGATTATTTAAGCTTTCAGGTTTACCCGGAGATGAAGCTAAGAAGAAGGTTTTCCCTTTATATTTGAAGGGAAAAGCATTAGCATGGTATAGGCTATGCGATGATGTTGGATCTTGGAATTGGAATCGATTGAAATTGGAATTTCACGAAAAAAATTATCCTATGCATCTAGTTCATCGTGATCAGAATTATATATATAATTTTTGGCCTCGTGAAGGAGAAAGTATCGCTCTAGCTTGGGGGAGGCTTAAGTCAATGTTATATTCATGCCCCAATTATGCGCTCTCAAGAGAAATTATTATTCAGAATATTTATGCTCGACTTTCTCATGATGATCGATCCATGCTTGATACTTCTTGTACTGGTTCCTTTATGAAGAAGACTATTGACTTCCGGTGGGATCTTTTAGAAAGAATTATATACAACTCTGAAGATTGGGAACTCGACGAAGGTAAAGAGTCAGGTATTAAGCTCAAGTATGATTGTGTTAAATCTTTTATGAATACCGATGCTTTTCAAAAGTTTAGCACTAAATATGGACTTGACTCTGAGATAGTAGCCTCCTTTTGTGAATCATTTGCTACTCATGTTGACCTCCCTAAGGAGAAGTGGTTTAAATATCACCCACCTATCAAAGAAGAAATTAAAGAACCAGTAATAGCTAAAGATGAAACTATTATTTACAATGTTGATCCAGTTGTGCCTACTGCTTATATTGAAAAACCACCTTTCCCTGTTAGGATAAAGGAACATGCTAAAGTCTCAACTGTGGTCAACAAAAGTTATATTAGAACTTCCAAACCTGCTGAACAAATCAAAGTAGAACCTAGTGTTGCTATGGTTAAAGATCTCTTGGTTGAAAATATAGATGGGCATGTTATTTACTTCTGTGATGAAGCTGCTAGAATTGCCAAACCCGATGAAAAAGATAAACATAGACCCGTTGTTGGCATGCCTGTTGTCTCAGTTAAAATAGGAGATCACTGTTATCATGGTTTATGCAACATAGGTGCTAGCGTGAGTGCCATTCCTTTTACCATATATCAAGAAATTATGAATGATATAGCACCCGCTGAAATAGAAGACATAGATGTTACTATTAAACTTGCTAATAGGGACACCATCACACCACTTGGGATTGTTAGAGATGTTGAAGTCTTGTGTGGGAAAATAAAATACCCTACTGATTTTCTTGTTCTTGGTTCCCCACAAGATGACTTTTGTCCCATTATCTTTGGTAGACCTTTCTTGAACACCGTTAATGCTAAAATAGATTGCAAGAAGCAAACTGTCGGTGTTAGTTTTGGTGATGAGTCTCTTGAGTTTAATTTTTCCAAGTTCAGCAGAAAACATCATAATAAAGAGTTGTCTAGTAAGGATGAAATAATTGGTCTTACTTCTATTGCTGTGCCTCCTACCGATCCACTAGAACAATATTTGCTAGACCACGAAAATGATATGCATCTGCATGAAAGAAATGAAATAGATAAGATTTTCATTGAACAACGTCCTCTGCTTAAACACAATTTGCCTATTGAAACTATAGGAGGTCCTCCTCCACCTAAAGGTGATCCTGTGTTTGAATTAAAACAATTGCCAGACACTTTGAAATATGCTTATCTTGATGAGAAAAAGATTTATCCTATTATTATTAGTGCTAACCTTTCAGAACATGAAGAAGAAAGATTATTGAAGGTTCTGAAGAAGCACTGAGCTGCCATTGGATATACTCTTGATGATTTAAAGGGCATTAGTCCAACTCTCTGTCAGCATAAAATTAATATGGAGCCTGATGCTAAACCCGTTGTTGATCACCAACGACGTTTAAATCCTAAAATGAAAGAAGTGGTAAGAACAAAAATACTAAAGCTTCTGGAAGCAGGTATAATCTATCCCATAGCTGATAGTAGATGGGTAAGTCCCATTCATTGTGTCCCTAAAAAAGGAGGTATTACCGTTGTTCCTAATGATAAGAATGAACTTATTCCACAAAGAATTGTCAGTGGCTACAGAATGGTAATTGATTTTAGAAAACTAAATAAAGCTACTAGAAAAGATCATTACCCTCTGCCTTTTATTGACCAAATGTTAGAAAGACTATCAAAGCACACACATTTTTGCTTTCTTGATGGTTATTCTGGTTTTTCTCAAATACTTGTCTCACAACCTGATCAAGAGAAAACCACCTTTACTTGCCGTTTTTGAACTTAATCTTATAGACGTATGCCTTTTGGTTTATGCAATGCACCTGCTACCTTTCAAAGATGTATGACTACTATATTCTCTGACTTTTGTGAAAAGATTGTTGAGGTTTTCATGGATGATTTTTCCGTTTACGGAACTTCTTTTGATGATTGCTTGAGCAACCTTGATCGAGTTTTGCAGAGATGTGAGCAAACTAATCTCGTCTTGAATTGGGAGAAGTGCCACTTTATGGTTAATGAAGGTATTGTCTTGGCACATAAAATTTCTGAATGAGGTATTGAGGTGGATAAAGCTAAAGTTGATGCAATTGAGAAAATGCCATGCCCTAAATATATCAAAGGTATTCGTAGTTTCCTCGGTCATGCTGGTTTCTATAGGAGGTTTATTGAAGACTTCTCTAAAATTTCTAGGCCTCTTACAAATCTTTTACAAAAGGATGTTCCATTTTTTTTGATGATGATTGTGTAGAAGCCTTTGAAACACTTAAGAAAGCCTTGATTTCTGCACCTATTGTTCAACCACCTGATTGGAACTTGCCTTTTGAAATTATGTGTGATGCTAGTGATTATGTTGTTGGTGCTGTTCTAGGACAAAGAGTCGATAAGAAATTAAATGTTATTCATTATGCTAGTAAAACTCTGGACAGTGCTCAACAAAATTATGCTACTACTGAAAAAGAATTTTTAGCAGTTGTGTTTGCTTATGATAAATTTAGATCTTACATTGTTGATTCTAAAGTGACCGTTCACACCGATCATGCTGCTATAAAATATCTTATGGAAAAGAAGGATGCTAAACCTAGACTCATTAGGTGGGTTCTTTTGCTACAAGAATTTGATTTACATATCACTGATAGAAAGGGAGCTGAGAACCCCGTGGCTGATAACTTGTCTAGGTTAGAAGATATTCTTGATGACCCACAACCTATTAATGATAGTTTTCCTGATGAACAATTAGCTGCAATAAATGTTTCTCATAACACCCCTTGGTATGCTGACTATGCCAATTATATTGTTGCTAAATATATACCACCTAGCTTCACATACCAACAAAAGAAAAAATTCTTCTATGATTTAAGACATTACTTTTGGGATGACCCACATCTTTATAAAGAAGGAGTAGATGGTATTATTAGACGTTGTGTACCTGAGCATGAACAGGGACAAATCCTACGGAAATGTCACTCCGAAGCTTATGGAGGACATCATGCGGGAGATAGAACTGCTCACAAGGTATTGCAATCTGGTTTTTATTGGCCTACTCTCTTCAAGGATGCCCGTAAGTTTGTTTTATCTTGTGATGAATATCAAAGAATTGGTAATATTGGTAAGCATCAGGAAATGCCTATGAATTATTCTCTTGCTGTTGAACCATTTGATGTTTGGGCATTTGATTACATGGGACCTTTTCCTTCCTCTAATGGGTATACACATATTCTGGTTCCTGTTGATTATGTTACTAAGTGGGTAGAAGCTATTGCAACTAGTAGTGCTGATCACAACACCTCTATTAAAATGCTTAAGGAAGTCATTTTCCCAAGGTTTGGAGTCCCTAGATATTTAATGACTGATGGTGGTTCACATTTTATTCATGGTGCTTTCCGTAAAATGCTTGCTAAATATGATGTTAACCATAGAATTGCAACACCTTATCATCCTCAGTCTAGTGGTCAAGTTGAACTTAGCAATAGAGAAATAAAATTAATATTACAAAAAAACTGTCAATAGGCCCCGAAAGAATTGGTCTAAGAAGTTAGATGATGCACTTTGGGCTTATAGAACAGCATATAAAAATCCTATGGGTATGTCTCCGTATAAAATGATTTATGGAAAAGCTTGTTATTTGCCTCTTGAGTTAGAACATAAAGCATATCGGGCAATTAAAGAACTCAACTATGATTTCAAACTTGCCGGTGAAAAAAGGTTATTTGATATTAGCTCACTAGATGAATGGAGAGCCCAAGCCTATGAAAATGCCAAGTTATTTAAAGAAAAAGTTAAAAGATGGCATGACAAAAGAATCCAAAAGCGTGAGTTCAAAGTTGGAGAATATGTTCTTTTGTACAACTCTCGTTTCAGATTCTTTGCAGGAAAACTCCTCTCCAAATGGGAAGGACCTTATGTTATCGAGGAGGTTTATCAATCCGGAGCCATCAAGATAAATAATGCCGAAGGTACTAACCCGAAGGTTGTTAATGGGCAACGAATAAAACATTATATCTCAGGTACGCCCATTAATGTTGAAAGCAATATTATCCAAACTATGACACCAGAAGAACACATAAAGGAAACCTTTCGGAACACTGCAGAATAACTGAAAAAGAGGAGGTACATGATACGGTAAGTAAACGGACTCCGAAAAATCCGCAAAAATATTTTTTGTCAGTTTTGGAATATAACAAAAATTAGGAAAATAAGAAACAACCAGGAAGGCACCCCTGGTGGGCACAAGACACCAGGGCGCGCCTGGCTTACTAGGCGCGCCCAGGTGGGTTGTGCCCACCTCGGGTACCTTCCAGACTCCGTTTTTCTTCCGTTTACTTCTTTCCCAAGATAAAAAATATTTATATACCCCCCGAACCTATTGACCACCGTATCGCGGAGAAATCTTCTGTTTTCTTTTCCTTGCTATTTTCTGACAGATCCAATCCACCATGGCCGCTTCAAGCTCCTCCAAGGACAAGTTCTTCGAGAACATCATCAACCCATATTTGCGGGAGGTGATGCAGTGCCCTCAAGCTATCCAGATGCATGAGGGGGTGCTGCATATCCGCGATGTGCAAGGCCCCAAGGGGACGGGATCCGTGGAGGCTAGGCTTGAAGCTATGGAGTAGGAAGTCTTCCGGTGCAAGGGGATGGTAGAACGTGGACTCAATGCCAATCACCTCATGATCGCAGACTACACCCATGATCTCAAGGTGGATGGCAAGTCCATGAAGGACATCATCTTCACCTTCAACGAGCAAATCAACTTCCTCCAAAGCCAAATTTATGATCTCCAAAACCAAGTCTTTGAATATGAGGTGAGGTTTAAAGGTATGAGTTTGGCTGCCAGTTGCAGGACCCGTGAGACTCACTCCTCCTCTTATGACAGTGAGCCCTAGCCATGGAAACCCGAGGATAAGATTGCCACTGCTTCATCACCACCACCTCCTTCTTCATCACCAAAGGAAAATTGAGTATCGGGTATGGGCATTCCCCTTGGCTTGTGGCAAGCTTGGGGGAGGTGCCCCGGTATCGTATCACCTCCACTATCTTTTTCCTTTACTTATCTTAGTTCGATCCATAGTTATCTTTTGCTTTAGATGAATAAAAGTTTAGTTCGATCCTTTCTTTTCGAGTGTTTGCTTAGTGATCTATCTTTGTAATCGTGTGCAAGATATATATAATAAAGTTTAGTTTGAGTTTTGTTTTCTTTACTTTCATGTTCAATAAAAAGAAAGGAAATAAATGAAAAAGATCATATGCTAATTTTATGGTAAGTAATGACATCACATAAGGAAGAGTATAAGTAGAAAATTTTATTGGAGATTGACAAACATAGCATTGGTCAATGATGCAATTCATGAAAGGATTAATAAGGGAAGAGAAGATTCACATGCAAATATACTATCCTGGACATCTTTTGTGATTGTGAGCCCCCATCAAAATATTATATGCCAAAATTGTGGACGTTGGACAAGGAAGACAACGTAATGATTTATGTTTGTTCATATTCACATAGAAGTTATATTGTCATAGATCCTTTAACATGTGGTGCTTGCCCCCATCTTTGCTAGCCAAAAATTCCGCACTAAGTAGAGATACTACTTGTGCATCCAAAAACCTTTAAACCCAAATCTTATTTTGAGAGTCCACCATACCTACCTATGGATTGAGTAAGATCCTTCAAGTAAGTTGTCATCGGTGCAAATAGGGCAATAAAAATTGCTTCTAAAAGTGTTGGATCATTTAGTGTAAGAGAAAATTGAGCGTTGTACGAACTTGTGATGGCAAAGAATAAAAGCGACAGACTGCATAATAAAGGTTGCTATCACAAGGGGCAATATAACGTGATGTTCTTTTGCACTAAGAGATTGAGCATACAAATAAATAAGCGCATGGCAACCTCTGCTTCCCTCTGCGAAGGGCCTATCTTTTACTTTTATGTATTTACTTTTATGCAAGAGTCAAAGTTCTTCTCTCTATTCCTTTTTATTTTCTCTTTTGGCAAGCATCATGTGGTGAGGAAAGATCTAGGCACATATATCCAGTTGGATATGAGTAGCATGAGTTATTATTGTTGACGTCACCCTCGAGCTGAGTATTGTGGGAGGCGAAACTTTAAGCCCCTATCTTTCTATGTGTCTGGTTGAAATGTTTTGCCCATGTGTATGCGCTGAGTGTTAGCAATCATAGAAGACTATATGATAGTTGAGTATGTGGACTTGCCAAAAAGGCTCCGATACGTGACCCTTCCTGAAAAGATGATGAAATGTAGTTGCAAAGTTGACTAAGAACATAGTTTGTTGGTTTTCAATAGAGTTTATGCTTTATACTTCGATGTTGTGATGAATTGTTACTTATTCATAAGAAGTTTATGATAAAAGTTATGTGATAAAGTTCGATGTTAAAGTTTGTTGCTGTTATAATAATATACATGATGCTTCTATGTCCGTATCTTGTTTTTATCGACACCTCTCTCTCTAAGCATGTGGACATGTTTTTCGATTTCGGTTTTCGCTTGAGGACAAGCGAGGTCTAAGCTTGGGGGAGTTCATAAGACCATTTTGCATCATGTTTTCCTACTGTTATTTATGATGTTTTTATGCATAATAATGCTTTTTGGAGTAATTCTAATGCCTTTTTCACTCATAATATACAAGGTTCACACAAAGAGGGAGAATTCCGGCAGCTGGAAATCTGGACCTGAAAAAGCTACGTCAGGCTACCTATTCTGCACAACTCCAAATGAGCTGAAACTTCACGAGGAATTTTTATGGAATAAATAATAATTATTGGAGCAAATAACTACCAGAGGGGGCCCACCAGGTGGGCACAACCCACCTGGGCGTGCCCTGGTGGGTTGTGCCCTCCTCGGCCCACCTCCGGTGCCCCTCTTCTGGTATATAAGTCATTTTGACCTAGAAAAAATAAGGAGAGGACTTTTGGGATGAAGCGGCACTGTCTCAAGGCGGAACTTGGGCAGGAGCACTTTTGCCCTCTGGCGGAGCGATTCCGCCGGGGGAACTTCCCTCCCGGAGGGGGAAATCATCGTCATCATCATCACCAACAACTCTCCCATCTTGGGGAGGGCAATCTGCATCAACATGTTCAACAACACCATCTCCTCTCAAACCCTAGTTCATCTCTTGTGTTCAATCTTTGTACCAGAACTATAGAGTGGTACTTGTGGGTGACTAGTAGTGTTGATTACATCTTGTAGTTGATTACTATATGGTTTATTTGGTGGAAGATTATATGTTCAGATCCATTATGCTTTTTAATACCCCTCTGATCTTGAGCATGATTATCATTAGTGAGTAGTTACTTTTGTTTTGAGGTCACGGGAGAAATCTTGTTGCAAGTAATCATGTGAATTTGATATGTGTTCGATATTTTGATGATACGTATGTTGTGATTCCCTTAGTGGTGTCATGTGAATGTCGACTAGATGACACTTCACTATATTTGGGCATAAGGGAATGCATTGTGGAGTAGTTATTAGATGATGGGTTGCGAGAGTGACAAAAGCTTAAACCCTAGTTTATGCGCTATTCCGTAAGGGACTGATTTGGATCCAAAAGTTTAATGCTATGGTTATATTTATTCTTAATACTTTTCTCGTAGTTGCGGATGCTTGCGAGGGGGTTAATCATAAGTAGGAGGTTTGTTCAAGTAAGAACCGCACCTAAGCACCGGTCCACCCACATATCAAATTATCAAAGTAGCGAACACAAATCAAACCAACATGATGAAAGTGACTAGATGAAATTCCCGAGTACCCTCAAGAACGCTTTGCTTATCATAAGAGATCGTTTTGGCCTGTCCTTTGCCTCAAAAGGATTGGGCTACCTTGCTGCACTTTTATTACCATTACCGTTACTTGCTCGTTACAAATTATCTTGCTAGCAAACTACTCGTTACTAATAATTTCAGTGCTTGTAGACATTACCTTGCTGAAAACCGCTTGTCATTTCCTTCTGCTCCTCGTTGGGTTCGACACTCTTACTTATTGAAAGGACTATGATTGATCCCCTATACTTGTGGGTCATCGCCGGACCCCCAACTTTGGAGTGGTTTTGGGGCCAGTACAATCTTTGTCTGTGGAAATCATTGCCGTCGGCTGAGAAAGCCAGGCAAGTGGCATTCAAGAAGGAGATGGCAGAGGAGGAAGCCAGGTACCAGGCAGCCGGTGAAGCCCGTGAGGCCGCCTGGAAAAAGGAGGCAGTTGAGCTTTGGGGGCGGACGCGTCGTCGTGCGGAGGTGGTGTATGAAGACGGGTACTTCGCGAGGAAGGTCAAAGGCGCTAGGTGCCTCATCGCTGCGTGGAGGTGGGCCGATAAGCTCCAGCGTGCCACCGACGAGGAGCTCCGGTGTGCGCCCAATGAAATGGCAAGATCGTTCGCGCTTGTCTGCCAGCAAGAGGTAGATCGGTACGTCAAGCGTTGCGAGGCGGAGGTGGAAGAGTACTGCCACTTCGCTGGGAAGACACCACGCACCAGGGAGCAGCTGGTGAGGGGCTACCGGAATACTGCCCCCAGGAGGGATTATTAGTTTTAGTATTGTTCATTTTCAATTTTATGCATTGCACATGGTAGTTAAGTATCATCACATATAAGTGATGATATTATATATATTCTGTGATGAACTAATGAACAATAAATATATATTATGAATTCCATTTTTTTATCTGTTTTCGTATACTAATTTGTATGTAGCTATTATCATCCACATATACAGAATGGAAAGCATATACACACACATTGAAACAGAACATATAAGAGCGGAAAACAGAGTACACACATTGAAACAGAGCAATATTATGATTGTTGTGAATACATAGCGCTCCACGTCGAAATGAGTCAACAAAATAAACGCGTCCATGACCAGCAGCCCGTGCCTACGGTAGCTCTTAGCTCTGCCTGAACTCATGCAGGCTTTCATCCAAGCGGTCGACACGCTTGCGGTACATCTGGAGCGCGATCTCAAGCTCCAATTTGGCTATTTCATCGGAGATCACCAGCTCGATGATGCGACGGTCATGTTCCTCTACTGTGCCCAGGTGGACAGCAGGGCCAAGGAGGCGGTCAAGCCTAGTGACCAGTGCGTTGGCATCGAGCGGGCCGCAGACAAGGCGAATGGCGCGACCCATGCGAACGGCGCGGCGGGCGTCCGGTGCAAGTACGGCGCGGCCGGCCTCTGGTGCAAGTACAACGCAGACGGCCTCTGCCCACTCCTGGCGAGGAATGGGGGTACTGATGGGACGTGTACCCAGCTGCGACACCCTATCGACAGCAGGCAAGCGTCGATAGATTCACTCTTGCTGTGTGGCGAGGCGCGCCGCGCCTCTTGCTCTACGGCGCTCCAACGGTCTCGCTGTGCGGCAAGTCACAGCCTAACGGCGTGGACGCGCCTAGCTTGCTCTGTGGTGCACCATCGATCATGTTGTGCGGCGAGCTGCAGCCTCTCAGCTCTGACATGCCTATCTTGATCCACGAAGCTGAAACGCCATGCGCCAAGGGTCTGCTCAACCCTGGCGATGACGCGCATCATGGCGTCGTCCATCGCGTTGCCGGGGAGCACCTCGGCCTCGACGGGCCGTGGCGCCTTCTCGTTTTCCTCATCGAGGAGGTTGATGGCAGAGGCGATGCTTTGGTGGGTTGGCATGCTTGGAAAAGGTGGATGTGCTACAGGCTGCGCTTGTTGCCTCCATGCGTCGCACGCCGCCTAGGTTTATGTGCAATATCACTGGGTGGTGGAGGGAACCGGTGAGGAAATGGCGAGAAATGGTGGCGTGTTCATAAAACGCCATCAATTAATGGAAACTTAGCATAGAAGGACCATCGAGCTAGCACGACACATGCGTGCACATTGCTCGCCCAAGGCTATGATCCATATACCTGTGTGCCCAAAAGAGCACACTATTCATAGTAAAGAATATTGTTCCATTTATCCTAGTAGAGCAGTGGCGGCAAGCGTCACAAGAAGTAGATGATGATCAGATGATCGTTTATCCTAGTTAAATATACATGTAATAGTTTACTTCGGTGTGTGGAAATGTCATGTGTGTACTAGCCACCTATGTAATTGGATGTTTGCCGCGTATCACACACATCTTGTTTACATGAAACATTTCTGTTCTCTTGGCTCAACACAAACAGTTTATCGGAATGAACTGTATGCCCTCCATTGCACACACCTTGATCTGGCTGAACCATTTCTGTTGCGTTGCCTAATCAAAAATAGTTCATCCGAGTGAACCGTATGCCGTATATCACACACACCTTGATCTGCCTGACCGTTTCTTTTGTGTTGCCTAATCACAAATAGTTCATTCGAGTGAACGGTATGCCGTATATCACACACACCTTCATCTGACTGCCCGTTTCTGTTGTTCCACCTCATCACAAACAGTTTATCCGAGTGAATTGTATGTCATATATCGCACACACCTTCATCTGGCTACCCGTTTCTGTTGTTCTGCCTCATCGCAAACAGTTCATTGAACTAAACCGTATGCCCAGCATCGCACATGCAACTAAAATTTGAACCGTGTTTGATGTATCCACCATCGCAAACGTTTTGCATCTTTTTTTATGGTTTATTTACATCACCGTTTGTGATTAATGCATCGCACACAGTTTCATCAAAGGGTCTCTGATTGAAGTGTCGCGTTAGCAGCATCCTATAGTAGTGGATGTTAACTTGTCGTTAGTTCTATTTTTGACCATGAATAAAATTTCCAACATTCTGTTATCCATGTTTGAAAAGTGTGTGTTGATTTAAATACTCTGCCTCTGAAACATGCAGTTTCTTATCTGAAAATCACTTGGGCAAGGGGCCATCGCTGGTGTTGGATTTGATGCCGCACTTCTTCAATCCCTCGGCAGCGCGAGGGGGAAGAAGATAAACTTCCTTCCCATGCTGGCGGTTGGGGAATGGAGCGAACTGGATTAAAGAGGGGGTCGGCGATGCGACTGAAGAAGAACATCAGACGCGATTTTTTCAGTGGATGGCTCTCGATGGCGTTTTTTTACTTGCCTCTGCATGATACAACTTGTATTTTTAGCCTCCCAATCCATGGTGGACCAGCAGCCCATTTGCTGGGCGGGCCAACCTACAGAAAGTAGCACTTGATTTTTCATCAAGGCGCAAAAACAACACAGTACTATGTTTGTTTTGAGCCAAAAACATTACGGCAGGGGTTGAGCGGGGAGGGGGGAAGACAGAGCAAAAAGATAAAAAAAGATGATGCGCCGTTGCTACCCTTACAAGTAGGTGCAATTCTCCTCCGGAAGAAGGTGTGCCGTTGACACTCACACATCACAATCCCACAGTAGACATTCTAACAAGTTCACACACAAGTACAACAGAAAAGGTAAACATTCGTATCAAACTCAGATTCACAGGACATGTTCGTATTCATAGAAAACATTCACAAGCAACAATTCAAAAGATTCATATATACATAAGTTCAGCATGTCTATGCATCCAAATGATCGATAGATCACAGGACAATATTCATAGCTAACATTCACAAAAGATTCAGATATACACAAGTTCAGCATGTTTATGCATCCAAATGATTCAGAGATCACAACCAATATCATCCATGGACAAACTTTAATTACCTAGGGTACAGACTGGTAAATGGTGTTCACTCGGTGGTACTTCTTGCTAAAATTAATGCTTGTACGAGCAACCTTTTGAGTACATAAGAGGCAGCACAGACCATCTGAATTTTGCTTGTAGGTTTATCCTCGAGATAGTGGCCTCGATGCCGCGAGAGGTTTGAGCAACTTTGCCACTACTTTCATCCAACTAGTTTACTAGCTCATCTTGGTCCTATAGCTCGCCAAAATTCTACACTGCGGACAAGAAAGGAGGCGGTCAAAAAAATGAACCACCCAAATTTTTTTTGCAGTTCAACTGAAATGGAGCATCCCTAGCATGCAGACTGATTAAGTGCTAGATGAATATATGCGTCAACCAACTTGTCTGGAATCTTTAGACTCCATGACATACAGTTCGCTACCAACATATGTGGCGATAACCAAAAAGCACAAGTTGGGACAAAAGACTGGACATCGTTTTTCTGGGCTATGCACCAAGCAATATTGTTGGCGTTCACTCTTGCACTTCTTCTTGTCAACATCGATGCTTGTCTGAGTGAACTTTGGAGTACATAGCAGCAACATAAGTATCTGTCCATCGAATCTTTTTGTGCAGTTCTACTAAAATCGCCCAATGTAATGATTTGCCTGCGAGTTCAGGCTCCAAGTTACTCCTTTATGAAATCGGCCAACAGTAGCACAATACTAAATTACCAATACATATGACGAGCACAATAATCAGGATAAAGACCAATACCAACATGTGTGAGGAAGCATATCAATTGGTATTTCCTTTGACTAGAAGGCGAGATAAGCGACTGACTGGAAAGGAAGGATGCAGTCGAGGCAATGAAGCACCCAAAGTTTTTGTGCAGTTCCACCAAAATCGAGCATCCCTATTGGCACATATATTGAGAAAGTGAGATTACTGTAATAGTGGCACTAGTTGATGAAACATACACTAACAAATAGAAGCGTCCTGATTATCTTAATCTGTAAAGTTAGCAACATAGTAGTCTTGCTTAAAGAGAGGTATTAGTTTATTTAATCAGTGCCAATTATATCAACACTCAAAGCATTGCCATGTATCATAGGTTGCAAAGATTTAACATGCAAAGATAAAGGAGTTTCTCATGACAGTAGCAACACAGTAGAATGATACAAATAGAGATGATAGCACACTAATATGGATGAAGGCCTTAGGCCGGTACCAACCTGAGCAAGGAAGCTTATTCAAGTAGGCCCAGAAGAGATGATAAAGAACTGACTGGAATCATTCAATAGTATACATTTTTGTGCACTTCCAATGTATGGTTGACAACACTCTTGTTTACCAGTGGTGGGATTATATCGAAAGATTATCAAGAACTTCAAGCAGAGTTAAAGCATTGGCTGGGATACAGTTCATTGTATCCTCTTGTGCAGTTCCACTAAAATGTACGATTGGCACAACATGATCCCTGTTTGCACAAGTAGGAACAAGGTGAAACCTTCATTAGCATAGTGAGGAAGGATAGAAAGACATTAGCATATTACTTTAATAGTAGCATCAAATTCATGATGAGAATACAGTAGAAAAACATTGCCTCATTGAAACAGTGGCAATAAATTGACATGCAAAACAATAGCATTATTATCTCATGACACTACCAAGATCTCCTCCCTGCTCCACCACATGGTCCACCTCCACAGACACACATACACACGTACATGATTTAGCATAGGTTGCTACTAAAGATTTGTTTAACTCCGATGGAACAATTAGGCAGCGATTAATTAGTGTTGCTTAAGTACTCCTAATTGATTAAGTGACCTTGCAGTACAGACAGCAGAAGTGGAAGGGCTCCTGGAGGATCATCTCACATGTAAGGGAGACATTGTCGGAACCCTTGAATGGCCTCGACTGAGGCCTCGGCTTCAGAAAGATCAC
Source organism: Thinopyrum elongatum (assembly GCA_011799875.1). Lineage (NCBI taxonomy): Eukaryota > Viridiplantae > Streptophyta > Magnoliopsida > Poales > Poaceae > Thinopyrum > Thinopyrum elongatum. Next base: position 331,050,227 of record CM022300.1, on the reverse strand, counting down.
CTTGGCACTGTTGATGGTGTAGAGCTGGGTCACACATGCATCCAGAATCCAGTTAATTAGTATGATGTGTCATCAAGCCAAGTACTACTCTGCTATGTACTACAAGTGCATTTCTTCAAGTAAATTAATACTAGTAGCAACACAGCAATACAATACCACTAGCAAGATGTCAGGATAACATAGGACGGTACCAGTGTGTGATCTTCTTCATTTCCTTCTTCTTCTTCTTCTTCTTCTTCTTCTTCTTCTTCTTCTTCTTCGTCTTCTTCTTCTTCTTCTTCTTCTTCGTCTTCCTCTTCTTGCTCTGTTTCTCTTTCTCCTCACCAATTGGTGAAACCAAGTACATGATTGGCCTTCTATGTTAGATTTGGTTTTGTCAGTGAGGGAGTACAAGTGTACTAGTAAACAATAGCACTATTTTCTCATGGCAGTTGCAAAATAGAGGTGAACACATGTATTAAATATCATTCTTACCTAAAGGAAGGTTATGGTGCCAATATGGAGGATGAAGATTGGAACACAGATCTCCCTTTGTGCAGTTCCACTAAAATGAACCAACGGTTCCGGTGTGACATTCCAGTTAAACTACACAAAAATCACTTCTTTTAAGAAGTGTTTTGTGTAGTGCACCAAAAGGTCACAATAGAAACGAGGTGAAATGGATATCCCTGTTTGCACAAAAAGCTACAGAGGAAACAGTCAAAGTCTCAAACAATTACTGGCAAAAACAATTGGTTAAACTTGTCATGACTTATAACAGTGGCATGGCTTTATTTTACCAGGGGCATTAGATTAAGAACAACTAAATATTTGCTATAAGGGCATGGGACAGTGGGTGCACTAGCAGTCCATCACCATGTACCTAAATCGGGCCATAAAGTGGTGATTCAGAGTTTGTTGCCCCGAGAAACAAACATGCAAGCAACATATTTGTGTTGGTCCCATTTTTGTTCACTTTAGCCACCTATTCGTATGTGTGGATAGCAAATCTAGTCCTAGTCATACCACTGTGTACAACGTTTCCCCTATATTTCCCTTTCCGACCAAGAGACCGGTTGGATGGCTAGTCTATACTACTTTCACCCCCTTTCTTTCCTGTTTGTACAAAGTCCTATGTACATACTAACTTTCCCCCTTTATTTCCTGTTGGAACCAAGTACAAGATTCGACTCCATGAATTAGCTTTACCTCTAACAATAGAAAAAATTAGGTGGTGTTGGACCATTCGATCGAGCACATGCAGCGACGTAGCAACGTAGAAAATGATGCACATGCAGCGACGTAGCGAGCTGGGGAAGTAGAGCTAGGCCGGTTTCGAAGGAAGATATACCTGGAGGTCGTCGGGGTGTGGCTAGGTGGGCGGCGGCAGCGACGAAGCAATCGGAGGACCTCCCTCGCCGGTGCTCGGTCATAAATAATGGTGCGGCTGGCAGTGGGTCTCCTCCCTTGCCATCGATGATGGCCTAAATGCTACCCCTCCTCCCCTTCCCCGGCGGAGGGGATGCGTTCGGATCTGTAACCAGCGGTGAGGATAGAAAGACAGTGTTACCATCGCTCTCTTGTTTAGATCTGGAGAGGATGAGAGTGTGTGAATAGAGCAACCTTAGCAAGCAAGCGCAGAGCTCCTGCCTATATATACATATAGTGGGGTAGTTTTCTTTTTTCACTCCCTCAAAACAATCGTTTATAATTGTATACGTGCCATGTCGCCTTTTTTTTGAGTTGTTGATTGTTTTTTGAGATAGCTACCCACTTATTCCAAGCGGTGTGCAGGGGTGGATTAATGAGATGCTCGGCTCGTTAAGTTCGTGCTTGTTAAGCTCGTGCTCATTAAGGCTCGGCTCGTTAAGCTCGAAAAGATTAACTAGCAAAAAACCCTGCTCGACTTAGTTTGTTTGAAGCTCATTAAGCCCGTGAGTGCTTGCTAACAATTTTGTCACGTAACATGAAACATGTGTTGTGTTGTTACTAACAAACTTAGCGTAAAACTTGTTAGCTCATTTAAGCTCATTAAGAAACTGATTATTGGCTTTGTTCATTAAGAAGCGACCCACGAGTATAACAAGCCGAACTATCAAGGGCTCTTTAAGCTCGCCAGCTACGAGCTTTTGGTCCAGGCCTAATGGTGTGCTAGGTCCCACTTTGTATCATTCATGTCTGGTAATAGACCCTCCATTAAGTGAACAACCACGAGCTCATAAAATTTGCGAACAAGCCCATGGCTCAAATTATCGGAAACATGGGCTGCACCAACATGCATTATTATTTATATTTTCTATGTGACAGTATAGTTAATCCTCAAAATAAAATGTGAGAGTACAGTTTTTATGGAGTACAACTATTGCTAGCTCATCCTCTGTCGTCCAAACTCTATGACTAGCCGCTCTATTACATTGTTTCACGGACCTGTGGGACATCAAGCATCCGGGCCTACGTGCCATCCACCAAATCACAGCGAAGTGCTGTAGTCGAGACTTACCAGTCACCCCGGTGTGGCCGTCATGACCCGTCATATCACAAAACCCACACCTTTACCAGCAGTGGTAAAGTGGCCTCGAAGTCAGACGGGACGAAGCACCATCATTTCACTAGAATGCTCATTGAAGCCCTTTCTCCCCTGTCTTGAAGAAAACCTCACTCCAGGCTACTCACTTCTACCATTTTCCTTCTGTACCGACGAAGGAAAGGTGGGCGAATCAGTGAAGCTACTCTATTTTCATTCCAAGAATCTTCTTTTTGCGAAGCACCGACCAATTCTCACTGCCTATTCTTTGCCCGTTTTCATTGTGATTGTGGTTTCCTTTTGATTGCTTTTTGTTTGTCAATTTATTGATGGATCCTGGAGCACTAGGCAAAGGGTTGCTGGCGGACAACCCACTCGAGACAGAGATCTCCAGGAAGCGAGCACCAGCCAACGAGTTGGCGATGTTGGTGGGCCAACCCATGGAGACGAAGAAATACAAGAAGCATGCACTCTCCAAAGAGTTGATGACGTTGGCGGATGAACTCCTGAACAAAGAAAGCTGGAAGAATAGCAAGGGCCCCACCATGCCTACCCCAGAAACTCTAATGGCCACCTATGAGAGGCTCAAGGCCGGTTTTGAGGAGATAGTCGCCGTTGAGAAGTAGTATTTCCCTGGCAAGGCGATGGCCCCCTTCAAGGAGATGGCCCCCGGAGGGATGGGATCCCCCGGTGGGCTGCACAAGGTAAAAAAAATGGCTTACCATAGTTGTGGTTTTTGATTATTTGCAATGTGCTTGCTAATATGTTAGGGTTGTGCAGGTGCCGATGGACGTCCATGATGATTCCGATGTCACGTTCCGTCCCATGGACATCGCCCCAGAGATCGATTCCCATGCCGATGTCCGTCCTGTGGACATCGCCCCAGAGATCGATTCCCATGCCGCTGTCCGTCCTGTGGACATGGCCCTAGAGATCAATTCCCATGCCATTGTCCGTCCTGTGGACATTGCCCCAGAGATCGATGACAAGAAATAGTTGGTCGCGCTAATGTTTCAATGTAGTTTGCATTGTGTTTAATTACCAGAACAATGCGTGTTATCAAACCATCTTAGGGCTAGTGCACTGTCTTGTGTGGGCGATACTTGCTACTTTTGTTTGGTAGTGAATCATGCGAACCCTCTCCGATTTATGGAAACAGATGTATCCTCACCATCTTTTGATGTAATATATGACATGAGTGCTTAGACATAAGTTTGAACTGTTTATCATATAAGCAAGACTTGTTTGATGATTCTTGGTGTCAAATCTCGACTAATTCCGCGTTGTGTTAGTAGGCTAGGTACTCTACGAGCTATAGTACTTGCAAACACTCACCAAAGAGAAATGTTGGGGCTGATCAGCTCATTGTACGCTTATAGGTCTAGTCGTCGATCGACTAATAGCCGAAGCTCCTAAAATTGTAGGCTTAGCGATCGATCAGATAATAGTCCACAATCATACATTAATTCATATCAAACTCAAAGAGTTGGTTCACGGATACATTCAAATTAATAGCCAGCATTCGGAACAAAATTGGCACGTACTACTTGTAACATCTGTGAATGTGTAACTTCTTTGCTGGAAGCGTGAATGTGTAGTGACGTCGTACTTTCAAAGTGGCTACAGAGAGTGTGTATGTGTGCTAGAGAGGGGTTATGGATGGAGAGAGATCTAGAGAGAGTGAAAGAGAAAGGCCCTCCATTTCTTTTTAGTCGCCAACAAAATCACAGCAGTACAGAGACGTACAAATCCTAGAACATTGGCGTTAGGCGGGCTAGTTTGGCCTAGTGGGTTTGAGTGATATGACGTGCTATAGTGTCATCCAGTCTTCGCGTGTGGTAGCAGTATTGCTGGTACAGTAAGTTTTCTTGAAGAAGCGGATTCAACAAAGTCATGATGGTTCCTTTGTCTGAGCAACTTACAGTGGGAAAGGTTGGGCCTGTGATTTGACGGCTCATTAGTCATTATTACTATGGTGCTACGACCGGGGTGAGTCACCCATGCAGTTATGTGTGATGCACTCTAAATTTTGGTGCATGGCAAGTGGACCAGGATGGTCGACTTCTCACATGTCGGCGAATCAAAGTATTCTTTCCGGTATTGAGGACGAGCAAGGAAACCAGGCGGTATAATGTTAGTGCTCTTTTATACTATTCATTTTTTTATTTTTGATAAAGCTATTGTCTCCACTCTTACGATGGAGGAGTGTGAAACACGGCAACCCAGTGAACTTGGCAAGTGCACTACTCCCTCTGTCCTTGAAAGATTGTACATATAGAGATTTACACATCGACCAAGAGGAACCGAAACTCCATGACATAATTAACGCCCAAAAGTAGAAGACTTATGTGTGCATGCAACCATTGAAAGAATAAGATTAAATGAAGGTTGTTGTATGCTGTAATTAAGGATAGACATGCAGCCTATAGGTAGAGCATAAGTTGCTGCATTAGTCGATCAATACCGATTAGATTAAAGGCTAAGTGCATTGCAAGTGTAGATATACACTCTTTGTTGGAAAAATTTCTAATGCTAGATGTATATTTTTCACGGACCGGGGGAGTAGTTCATAGTAGTACTTGGATTAGCGATCGATCAGACAATAGTCCATAATTATACATTAATGTACATACGCGATGCATTCCAAGTTCAACATTCACATCAAACTTAAAGATCTGGTTCACGGATACATTCACATTAGGGCATCTCCAACGGCAGCCCGCAAAAAACCTACCGCATCCGTCCACAGATATGGATGCGGGAGGCAGCCATCCAACACTAGCCGCCTATAGTTTCAAAACAACTCAAACCACCCGGACGAAATTGATGCAAACACGGATGGATTTCATGCAAACCCGACCGGATTTCATACAAACCGAACGCAAACGGTTACATTTTGGAAATATTTTAACTAAAAAGTTAAAACCATGTACATGTACGATTGCACGGAGCTCCACTCCCACGACACAGAAACACTACACTAGGCTATGTTCGTGCGATCGATCGATAGAAATCCAGAACAAAATGATGAGGGTGGGGCGTTCCCGCGCGTTAGGCGGGCTAGTTTTGGCCTAGTGCAATAGTGCCATCCAGTCTTCACGTGTGGCAACAGTACTATTGGTGTGGTAAGTTTTCTTGAAGAAGCGGATTCAACGAAGTCATGATGGTTCCTTCGTCCCATGACTTGAAGATTTTGTTAACTTGACTTGATGACTTGAAGATTTTTTTTTCTTGACTTGATGACTTGAAGATTTTTTGAAACAAGATGATGACTTGAAGATTGCTCACCATGCCTCCTGCGGATTGACGAGGACATGAACAACATGGTAGACCATCTCCACTTGTTCCATTTTTATGTAAGCAAGCATCTCCACTCTTATGAGTGGGGAGTGCGAAACATGGCAGCAACATGATATGACCGTCCGGGTAGCTGTACTCAATGAAAACCGAGTACTCTCCAAGTGTATTCATGCGCACCCAGGTAGCATCACGGGGGTCGAACACACCGCCGTCCATCTGGTATACGTGGCATCTCAAACCTGGATACATGATCTGGGTCCGATCGTGATAGATCGTGGCACCATGTTGCCCTTCAATGGTACCAAGCGTAATGACTGCTAAGATAGTAGTCCACATGAGACCGGATGCCCCATGCACATCCACGATCGGCGATCTGATTTTGATCGAGGGATAAATGTTCCCAACAAAATAATGGAGCGCTATTAGGGATTATAGCATGATGGTTAGGGCATCTCTAGCGCAGACCCACAAATTTACACCGGCATCTGCCCACGGACACTGATGCCAGAGGATGCCATCCAATGCTGCCCGCATACCTTTCGACAACTATATGAACTAATCAGACGAAATTCGTGCAAACAAAGCAAATTTCATATTAACCGGATGAAATTCAATACATTATGAAAAAAATTCCTATAAACCGGACGAAATTCATTACATTTTTCACACAAACTGTACTAAAACCTACTCTAAACCTAATCTAAATGATCACCGGCGCCCGACCACCATGTACGTCCATGAGCCCCGAGAACTGATGCTCTGGCTATTTTCTTCGCCTCCTCCTCATCCACCTCGGTGCTGTCCAGCTTCGCCTCCATAACCTCCTCCTCCAGAGCACAAGGTTCTGAAGATTTCCACCTCCACGTTGCCGTCAAGCGGCTAATCGGCCGCCGATGTTTAGCCTGTCAAGCTTGGCGTCAACGGAGGGGAGGAGCGGTGGCCTTCCTAGGACCAGAGCGGCGGTGACCTAGCATGCACTACTCTTCCTCCCTGCCGGTGGCGCCCGGGCACACATGCCAGCTTCATGGTCATGGTGGTAGAGGGCACCCGGGGGGGAGCCGGCAATGTCCTTTGTATGCTCCTGTGACAGTATGTCCAAGAGAGCTTTGGAGCACGCTCGGAGCGGAGCTGGTGATTTCCTTCGTCTGCTCTGGCGATAGTACGTCCCAGAGAGCTTTGGAGCGCGAGGAGGCCATGGTTGGAGTGGTGCCGACAGAAGAAAGGGACAGGAGGAGAATGACTATGGGTCTGTGGCTATGGCCGTGGCTGAAGTTAATATAGCGGGCGAATGGGCAATGAGCCGCGGTAGGCGGACATACGGGTGGCGCCGGAGTAGGTTCGTCGGCAGCCACATGTCATTAATGTCGCCGGCCGATGGACGGATGGCCGTGCTATCATTAACACGAAGCAGTCGCGTACATCGGGATGCGGCGCGGGTGGCACTCTCTCGACCATCGCGCTGCTGCAATGTCGATGCCAGTGAGAGGTCGCATAGGGCATGAATGCGGCATTGACGTTCTGGAGCGGTGCTGACCATTTCAGGCAGGAAGCGCGCGCTAGTGAGGGAAGGGGTTTCGGTGGGCCAGGGCGGTCAGACGCTGGCATGGTGGTATATTGTTTATGTAGTTTGCAAAAGTACACAATTAATGTGGCACATGACTTTTTTTCTACGATCAACATACAACCTACAAAGCACCGTGTTCAAATTTGGCACTTTTCCGGGTTCATTTACCATATTTAGGCCATTATGTGCATTTTGTAGAAATTTACTACCACAATTTCCAGAGGCTACGAAAATTAACCGTATGCGATAATAAATGACCAGGATTGAAGGGGAATCCAAATTTCCTTCGTCGTCTGTCCTTGAGCTCTTGACAAACCAATGCACGATACTGTTGTCCGGCCACTCTGCCTCAGTTCTCTCTCCAAGCGTCGTTCATGCCACCGATCCGCACACTAACAGTAAGGAAGTGATGGCATCCCGCCGCGCTGAGTTCCTCGCCGCCCACGACCGCACACAAAATGGTAAGGAAGCGATGGCATCCCACCGTGTCGAGTTCATCACCGCTCACGACCTCACACTTACTTGGGCGGACTTTGAAGCTGCCAGGGTAGATTGGGCGGTAGAGCAAGAGGCAGCCAAAGCCGCACAGAGGGGGCATAAAAGGCAGAAAGCACTCAAGAAAAGAGAGTCCCGCCGCCACAAGAAAGAAGAGGACGCACGTGCTCTTGAGGAGAGCTGGGCGGAGATCAAAGTACGGTGGGTTTTCGCCGACAAGGCCGGGAAGGAGAACGATGGCATCTGGCCAGCATGCCCCGATGCCTCCACCTGCCAGGATCGCGGTGGTAGCTACCGCGACGCTGAGGAGAGTTGGGCAGAGATCCAAGCACGGTGGGGTGCCACCAACAAGAAGGACAAAGAGAACGATTACGTCTGGCCAACATGTGAGAAGTAGTAATGACAAAGAGAACGATTAGTGTGTGTGTTTTTGTTGCTTGTACATTTGTTTAATTAATTACGAGCATCTACCAGTACTAGTTACTATTGTAGTTTTTAGAGCAAATTACCAGTATATAGGAATTTAAGTTGGTGTACAATGTTGATAAGCGGCATACTTTTAGGCCTTTGAGCATTTCTTAACATGTGTTCACTGAAGTTTTAGAGCCGGACCCCGGCCCTAAATCCACTCAGCAATGTCCGCCCGATAAAAAAATTGGCCAACCGGGTCATAGCGGCGCACCCGCAGCCACCCGAGTGCCGCTCAACGTCGGCATCTCAAGGGGCGTCAACTTGCAACGTCCGCATTGTTTGGCATGAATGTTCCCACATGTCAGTGATATGCCGTGCAGAAGCGCGTTGAGTGACATGGCGTGCTATTGTGTCATTCAGTCTACGCGTGTGGTAGCAGTATTGCTGGTACACTAGTTTTCTTGAAGAAGCGGGATTCAATGAAGTCATGATGGTTCCTTCGTCCGAGCAACTTATAGTGGGAAAGATTGGGCCTGTGACTTGATGGCTCATTAGTCATTATTACTGTGGTGCGACGACCGGGGTCACTCTCCACTGGAGTTCTATATGATGCACTCTTATTTTGGTGCATGGCTAGTGGACCAGGATGGTCGACGTCCCACATGTTGGTGAACAAAAGTATTGTTTCCGATATTGAGGAGGAGCAAGGAAACCGCGTGGTATAGTGTCACTGCTAATTTATATTTATTTTTTATTTTTTATGAAAGCTAGCGTTTCAACTCTTATGATGGAGGAGTGCGAAACACGGCACGTGCTGGATGTACTACACGTCAGCGAAAGGAGTGGGACATGAATAGTGTGGTAGAGCGTCTCCACTTCTTCCACTTCTAGGTCAGAGGCCACACGTAGTACTAGTATATAGCGATACAAAGTGCGACTTGGAGAGACAGACGTGTCTAGTTGGAAGGTATCGGACCATACTCGTAAACAAATATCCAACCTAATATGTGCTTGCAATTAATATAGTAGAGTACTTAGGCACGTACATCATAATATCACTGTGCAGGTTCATACTATTTGTGCCTGGCTACTTCACTTACTGCGCTACATTACTCGGGTTCGTACATCACTTGGTACATGTCCGTCTCATAGTTCCAGTCCCACGTGTTCTTCATAGATAGCACGATCCATAATGGTGGGCAACGGGAGTCCATATCATCACAGCTTCTTAGTCTGGCTCCACACGATGGAGACTCATCCAAACTGAAGCGCATAAATCAGGATAGGGGCGTTCAAGATATGAATCTGTCGGTGCGCAATGAAAACACACTCATTCTTCATGAACGGCAGGCCGTCGGCGTCGTGCATGGAAGGTGGTATCATTTTCACTCTGGGGTAGCTGTCCCCAATGAAAACCGAGTACTCTCCAAGTGTGTTTTCACTAGCATGGCCTTCTCCCACGCATATTTACGCACCCTCTTAAAATATTGGGCCATTTGCATTTCTGTCCCTAACTCGAACCACCTACTTAGATTTGCCCCTAATTTCAAAGCCTGCTCAAATTTGGCCCTCTGCCGTTAGGTGTTCTTACAGAAATGCCCTTCTGCGCCGTTACCGTCCGGTCAAAGGGCCTTGACCGTCTCGAAAAAAATAGCAAAAAAATCAAAAAAATCTGAAATGTTGTGGGACCAAAGATACTCAGGTGCGCAAGGTGCATGCAAATTTTCATGCTATTTAGACATACCAGGAGCTCGTGGCAAAGGAAAACAATAAATTTGTACGCCTATGAATAGTAAATTCAAAAAATAGCAAGAAAATTAAAAAAAATATGATTTCTTTTGGCATCCAAGATGCTCGGGTGCACAAGGTGCGTGCAAAATTTTGTTATCAAATGACATGCGAGGAGCTCTAGCAAAAAACCAAAATAGTGTATTTTTTCAAAGCTTTTTCCGAGCCAAATTTTGCTTTTTTCTCCACGAGCTCCTACAATGTCCGAACACATCAAAATTTTGCACACACCTTGCCCACCCAAGCATCTTGGATGCCAAAAAAATTCATATTTTTTTTGAATTTTCTTGCTATTTTTTGAATTTACTACTCACATGCATACATATTTACTGTTTTCCTTTGCCAAGAGCTCCTGGTATGTCTAAATAGGAAAAAAAAATTGCATGCACCTTGCACACCTGAGTATCTTTCATCCCACAAAATTTTAGTTTTTTTAATTTTTTTGCTATTTTTTCGAGACGGTCAAAGCCCTTTGACCAGATGGTAACGGCACAGAAGGGCATTTCTGTAAGGGCACCTAAAGGCAGAAGGGCAAATTTGAGTAGGCTTCAAAATTAGGGGCAAATCTGAGTAGTGGGTTTGAGTTAGGGATACAAATGTAAAAGACCCTAAAATATTTGGTGCAAGTACCACTGGGTCTTGCGGATGTGAGGAAGTCGGAGCGACTTACTCCCACCGTCTAGGTGTATAAGTCACCTTACAAAAACCAAATAATCCCAAAACACTTATGCGTGGTGCATTAACTCCCACCTCGTTTCTTGTTTCTTGACATATCAACCAATAAGAGATGTGGGGCGTGCACGCTTTCAATGACTTGAGACTACCAAACACGACATGCAGTGGTTGGTTCATTGCATGCAATGCTATTAATTAGCAAATAAACATTAAATTCTCTCGTTTTCCTGTCACGGTGCACAACCTAAGATGACTTATGCACCTGGATGGAGGGAGTATGATTTCTCCCAAATGATCGTCGTCCAAGGTCTCCCAACCTCGACGAGGACAAGAAGCACCACCACCTTGCGAATCCATGGCAATGGCGACAAACTCCCTTATCCCTTGGGGAACTGGTAACTGCAGGGCTTCGTCCCTTCGGAAAGGATGTTCTACGGGCGAGTATAATAAGGTGATGTAAGCGGGCTGTAATGATTTAAATATTGTATTATTGCTGAGTTGGAAGAGAGAGAAGGGAAGCGGGCTGTATACTTATAGCCGGCTGTAGCACAAGCTCCAAGAAGCTTTATGAGAGTGAAAGGTGGGCCATATGTTGACAAAGTAGTACTTTCTTATAGCCAACTATTATATATGTTAGCTATTACATTGGCTATAAATGACATGGCAACATGTTATATCCAGCAGCTGGCTATATTATTAACCATGCTCTAAAGTTTGTGGGCGGTTCATTGTATGGCACGTTCGGGTCCATCCACTACCCCGGAATTAAAGCACGCTCGACATTTACAACGATTGGGATTTCCGGGCTCATGGACCAATGCGAACTATCGGACCTCGTCGCCCTTTTTCGAGCATGACTTCGACAACTACGTGCTCGACATGCGTGCATGCAAATCTTGCGTGACCAAACCGTGCGAGGCAGAGCGGTAGGCTGTCGAACTACAGCCTGCATATTGTAGCCATGTCATCCACACGCAACCTAAAGGCCAATTCATACTCCGCTGGTGTACGTACTACCTATACTTTACTATGCATTGTTTGGCATGAATGTTCCTTGGAGCTCGTGGTGCAGCTGGCGTACTCCACAACCCGCTTCCCTTCTCCTTCCTCTTCCACCACCCGGACACGTCCGCAGGAAGTGACCGGTCAACCCTAATATAGTACTCCCTCCGTTCCTAAATATAAGACCTTTTAGGGATTCCACTGTAGACTACATACGGAGGAAAATGAGTGAATCTGTACTCTAAAGTATGTCTATGTACATCCGTATGTAATTCATACTAGAATCTTTAAAAGGTCTTATATTTAGGAATGGAGGGAGTACTAGCACAAAAACATGCATGCATGACCACTAAAATTTCCTTTCTCTTATCTCTGTGAAATAAATGTGGCTGGCGACTCAAAGCCCTTTAAGTCTGAGTATATTGGAAATCTTTTTTTTAGATGAGCCCTTTAAACCAGAAAGGAGGGAGTATTAGAAGTATGTTTTTTTAACAAACAAAATGCGCTCGCCAAGCTTTCATTCATTCATCTTAAAAGCAGTTTATATTGAGGAGTAGTATTAGATATCTCAAATTCATACATAGTACCATGCAATAGTAGTAACTAGTACTAGTACATAACCTAAGCTAGACCACACTACTCGTTGTCGGAGATGGGTAGGCGGCCGCATGTTGCAACTCCAGTTCCTCCTGCTCCTCCTCTAGTTTGGTGAACATCTCATTGATCCCCCACTCCCGCTAGCGGAGGAAGCGGCGATTGGCCTCCACCTCGGCCTCCGACTGGATGGACTCGAGGATGGCCTGCTGTTCCACCAACCCCTCCGCTTGGGTCAACTCCGCAATGGTGAAGCATGCAGCCGGTGGCGCCGGCTCTGCCTCACCCGCGTCGTCGTCCTCCTCCTCCGGCTCCGCTTTACCTGTGTCGTCGTCCTCCTATTCTGGCTCCGTGTCGCCCGCGTTGTTATTCTCTTCCTCCGGCTCTGCGTGCTGCTCCGCCTCCACCGCCTCCTCCTCCAGCTCCGGCTAGTCTGGACTCCTGAGGCAGGGCGGCTGCGATCCGGGCTTCGTGCCGCCTCTAGATCTCCGGAAGCAGCTCAAAGCGCCGCTCCCGTGGGAGCATGGTGTATGTCGTTACCTTCGGCCGGACCATGGCTATCGGGCAACGGTGACCGGAGAAGAGGCAGTGGGAGGGGAATGAATGCGGCTACTGTTTGGGTTCACCGTCCAGCTTAAATAAATGTGCTCCATCACGTGTACCCACGCGTGCACAAATTGTACACGTACGGGTCTGTTTAGGGGGCGTCATGTAACTGGTATGTGTGTGGGATTCTCAGATACAAAGTGTGTGTGTGCGCCTCTACTCTTCGGACATGTACTCCACCTTTTGCATTGGGATATAAGTATAATGGTACTACACTTTAGCTTGTGATTTACGTGGCCATATTAATGTGGTTGTGTAAACAAAAAATGTCACTTCCTGCTTGTGACGCCCCCGGCCTAATCGTGCACTAATCATACACGCAAATGCACACGATCAAGCCTAAGGACTCACGGGAAGATATCACAACACAACTCTAAAACATAATTAAAGTCATACAAGCTTTATATTACAAGCCAGGGGCCTCGAGGGCTCTAATACATAAGCTTGCGTACAAGCGTCAGCGGAAGCATCAGATATCTGAGTACAGATATAAAAGAAAATGCAGAAAAGCCCTTGGAAGGCGGGGCAAAAGAAAACACTACGATCGAAAGGCGTAGGCCTCCTGCCTGGGACCCTCCGATCCTACTCCTGGTCGTCAGCCAACTCGTAGTAGTATCCACCCTCGGGGTAGTAGTAGCGATCATCGGCTGGAGCAGCTGTCTCAAGGGCTCCGTCAACTGGTTGCATCAAAAGGGATATGGGGGAAAAAGAAAGCAAAGCAACCGTGAGTACTCATCCGAAGTACTCAGTAAGCAAGGATCTACACTACATATGCAACATTATCAAGGGGAGGCTGTATATGTGGACTGGGCTGCAGAAATGCCAGAATAGAGAGAAGGCCTAGTCCTATCAAAGACTAGCATCTTCATTGGTCTTGCAGCAATAGAAGAGAGCAGAACAGATCAATATAAAGTAGGAGTATCATTAAGTCTCATCCTCACCCAGAGATCCTTTCTCGACTCCCTGCGAGAAAGCAATCCCAGAGCCATACAGTCATCAACCTCGTCCTGAGATCCCTTCTCGACTCCCTGCGAGAAGCAATCCCAGAGCCTCATATCCAGGTCTCATCTCAAGTTCTAGCTGTATCGATCGGGATACAACTCCGAGTGTCCGTTACCGTAGGACAGGCTATCGATAGAAGTGTTCTTCCCTGCAGGGGTGCACCAACTTACCCAACACGCTCGATTAACTCCGGCCGGACACACTTTCCTGGGTCATGCCCGGCCTCGGCCAAACGACACATCGCAACCCTACCTACAGCTCAGAAGAGAGGTCCCCGCCGGTCTACATCCTAAGCGCAAGGGGGTCTTGGCCATCGCCCTGTGCACTCCGGGTCGTTGCGAGCAGGGTGAAGCCAGGCACCCGGAGGGCGCCGGTCCATCCCAGCCGCAAGGCTGAACTAGACGTCTGACAGAGCTTTCGGCTGATGCTACGATGCAGAACGCCCATACTATGCCCACGTGATGGTTAGTGCTATCAGGCGAGAGGCCTGCTCGGATCAAATATCCAAATCGTTAGTGGACTAGGGCTTGCGGTAACGTGCAGAGAATCACGAAAGATGTGACCCCGTCGCCCCGTCTCGAGGACTTGCTGCAAGGGTTAAGAATGCCCGGCCGCGCCTCGTATTCTCACTCGGGCACCACACAGGTACCCGTCATCACAACACTCGCCTCTCAGGCGCACGCGGGTACCCCTCAGGCCGACCCGCCTATCCAAGTAACAGTGTAAAGTCCAATTATCCGTGTGTCCATAACATCAGGGGAATCCGAGGTATCACCCTCGTTGGATTCCTACATGATGTATCCGTCAAGGTGAACTCGGAGGAATCACCCTCACTGGGTTCACACTTGAGGTGTTGTACGACAGCATCGTTATCGGAAGCGGTGAAGGAGGAATCACCCTAGATGACGATGACCGAATAGCTACTCTACAGAGTTAACATCAGGAGTGCTACAAGAGGTTTCACCCTCGGCACTCGATAGTAACGCTGCAGTGTCGTTACAACTAGGGGGGTGATGTGCGGTGTCGGGGCCTGGTCTTCAATCCCGTTGATCGGGTCTTCTGATAATCCAGCGGGGCGGTCGGGACTAGTGGGGTCACTGATAGGTCTCTACCTAGCCTATACTAAGCAATTTAGGATATGCAGGTAATTATCAACAGCAGGTTACAATAAATAGGCTATGCATCAGAATAGGTAAAGCAGCAGCAGCAGCAATTCTAATGCAAGCATGAGAAAATAGAATGGGCGATATCGGTATGCTCAAGGGGGGGGGGGGCTTGCCTGGTTGCTCGGCGGCAAGGGCAAGGTCGTCAACGGTGTCTTCGGTCTCCGGAGCTGCGTCAGTCTCGGGGATGACGTCGGGGTCGGGGGCTATCGAGAGAGAAGAGGGGGAGGAAACAGTATAAATATAGAGCAAACATGAGCATGACAAATACGATACACGGTGCTAGGGGTAGTCTAACGCAGCATTACACGTATCAGACGGAGCGGGAGAATATCTGACGATATTTCCCGGGTCTTTGGAATTATCGGACAGAGGATCCGGAGGGGGACGGCTTCATGTTCGGATAGATATGGACGCGTTACGGACGAACGGACCGCGTTTCCGAATTCGTCTCGTCGTTCTGAGCAACTTTCATGTACAAAGTTTTTCCATCGGAGTTACGGATTATTTAATATGAATTTATAAAGATTTAAACAATTTTTGGAATTTATTTAATCATTTAAATTAGGATTATCCGAAACAGTGATTGCTGACGTCAGCATGACGTCAGGACCAGTGGGTCCCACCTGTCATAGGCTGTTGGCTAATTAGTGGTTAACTAATTAATTAATACTTAATTAAACTAATTAACTAAATTAGATTAACCTAATCAGGATTAATTAACTTAATTAATTAATTTTAATCATTTTTATTTTTATTTTTATTTTTAAAACGTTCTGGGGGCTAGGCCCCACATGTCATAGGGCCAGGGGCGTCGGGCCCCACCTGGCAGTGGCCCTGGGGCCAACCGGGGGCAGGTTTGCGGGCGCGCGGGCGCGGGTCTCGGGCGCCGATGTGCGGGCAGCCGGTGGCGACGGCAGGGGGAACTAGGCGAGGCCGTGGCCTCGCGGGTGCGCCGGCGCAGCGCGGCCGGTGGCCACAGACGGCCGGAGCAGTCATGGCGGCGGGGCGAGGGGTGTGGGGGGGCGCAGCCGCAGTGCGCGAGGGGGGGTACCACGGAGGGCGTGGGTGGCGCAAGCCGCAGCGGCTGCAGCAGTGGGAAGGCGCGGTCACGCCGAGGGCAGAGGAGCGGGGGCCGCGGCGAGGGCGTGGCGGGCGCGGCGTGTGCGTGTGCTGAAGCGAGGTGACCGGACAGGGCGGGGTCGAGCATGCGCGCGCGCATCGACACGGGCAGGGTGCAGCGGCAGGCGCGTGCGGGCGTGGAGAGCGCCGGAGAGGAGGAGAGAACAGAGCCCAACGGGTGGGGCTCACCGCGGGCTGTAGGGACTAGGCAGCGGGGGGCGCGGGGAGGAGATCGGGGACGGCGAGGCGTCGGTGGCCGGCGGCGTTAATGAGCGCGTCGGCGCGGGCGGCGTCGTGTGCGAGGGAGTCGGGGTCGAGAAGGCCGTCGGGGAGGAGGAGGACGACGAGGTAGTCCGGCGGGGAGGCGGCGCCGGCGTGGTGGCGGGCGAGCGCGAGCACAGGCGCCCGATCCGGCCTGGATCAGGGGGGGAGTAAGCGAGGTGGAGATTAGGGTTTGGGTTCAGTGCGGTTGGGGGGGAGTTAGTAGAGGGGGGGTTGGGCCGGCCTGGTGGGCTGGTGGCCAGCTGGGCCGAGGGGGGGTTCTGTTTTTCTTTTCTCTTTTTATTTTTTTGTTTTTTGTTTTATTTCCTTTTGCCTTTTTCTTTTATTTATTCTTATATCTCTGTTTAGTAAATAGTTAGGCCACCAAAGATTTTTATAAAACATGGCAATTGCTCCAATAAATACTAGGCATCCTCTACCACTACCAAAAATTAGTTTGGAGTCAACTGGAGTTCACACAATTTTTATAATAATTAAAATGCATTAATCCTAGTTGTTTTGGTAATGTTAGTGCCACCTAATTAATTTATTAATTGTTGGTTTCAATTTTAGAATGGTCTCTGTATTTTTGTTATTGATTGAACATTTTAGTTTCTATGTTGGATAACTTTTATTTACCACTTTCATTTAAATTTGGATTTTGACTTAGGAGTTGAAATGCAATATAATGCTAATGATGGTCATGCACTGTTAAACATGATGACATGGCATAATCAAAAGGGTGATTACTATAGTTAACCACCGGGGGTGTTACAAATCTCCTGCACTAACAAGAATTCTCGTCCCGAGAATTAAGAGGTAGAAGGAAAAAGTTCGGGGTATTCCGCATGAAGATTATCCTCGCGTTCCCAGGTGGCTTCATCTTCAGTATGATTTGACCACTGCACTTTGAAGAACTTGGTAACCTTCTAACGGGTCCGACGTTCAGCTTCATCGAGAATGTGGATCGGATGCTCCTTATAAGATAGATCATCTTGCAATTCGAGCACCTCGTGATCCACTGCTCGGTGCGGAGATTCCTTGAAGCATTTACGAAGTTGCGACACATGGAAGACGTCGTGGATATGAGAGAATTGCGGCGGCAACTCCAATTTATATGCCACCTGACCACGCCTAGCAATTATGCGGAAAGCACCAATGTAGCGTGGAGCTAACGTGCCCTTGATTCCAAAACGGTGTGTGCCCTTCATAGGAGTGACACGAAGATAAGCTTGATCACCAGGTTGATAAGTCAAACCCCATCGTTTGCGATCATAGTTGCTCTTCTGGCGGTCCTGAGCCGCCTTGAGATTTTCCCGGACAATACGAACTTGCTCTTCGGCGTGTTGAATAATATCCGGACCCATGAGCGGTCGTTCCCCAGTTTCTGACCAATTCAGAGGGGTTCGACACTTACGTCCATAGAGTACTTCGAAGGGGGCCATTTTCAAGCTGGCTTGATAGCTATTGTTATATGAGAATTCCGCATAAGGAAGAGATTCTTCCCACTTCTTACCGAACGATATAACACAAGCCCGAAGCATGTCTTCAAGCACTTGATTAACTCGTTCAACTTGGCCTTGGGATTGGGGGTGATAAGCTGAACTCCAGGTAATATGAATTCCCATAGCTGTTTGGAAACTTTCCCGGAATTTGGAAGTGAAAAGACCGCCACGGTCCGAACTGATCTCCTTCGGAATACCGTGGAGTGATACAATTCTGGAGATATACAACTCTGCTAACTGACTAGCAGTGATAGTCTCTTTGACGGGCAGAAAGTGTGCAACTTTAGAGAGTTGGTCGACGACGACAAGAATAGCATCGTGACCCTTCTGTGACCTGGGAAGTCCTGTAACGAAATCCATCTGAACCTTATCCCATTTCCATAGAGGAATAGGAAGTGGTTGCAGAATTCCAGCAGGCTTCTGATGTTCTGCTTTAACGCGACGGCAAACATCACATTCAGCAACATATCGAGCAATGTCCTGCTTCATTTTAGACCACCAGTACCTTTGACGGAGATCACGATACATCTTGGTGCTACCCGGATGAATAGACAGCGGGGTATCATGTGCCTCCTTCATGACCTTGTCGGTCATAAGCTCGAAGCGAGGTACGACAATGTGGTTTCTGAAATACAAGGTTCCATCTTCAGACAGCGAGAAATCCCTGTACTTTACAAGGTGAAGGTCTTTCTTCATCAGATCAATTTCAGCATCTTTAGCTTGCGCATTCTTAACAGCTTTCTCAAGATCTGGTTGTATCACAAGATTATTTAGAGAGCCCTATGGAACAATACGCAGATTCAGCTTGCACAGTTCTTCAAAAAGACGAGGTTGAGCTCGCCTAACCATGAGGTTATCGCAATAGGACTTACGGCTTAAGGCATCAGCCATCACGTTAGCCTTGCCAGGGGTATAGGAAATACCCAAATCATAGTCCGTAATGGCCTCCATCCATCTTTACTGATGGAGGTTTAGAGATGGCTGAGTGAACAAATACTTCAGACTTTTATGATCCGTGTAGATCTCGCAACGATTACCGAGAAGGTAATGTCGCCACAACTGCAATGCATAGATGACAGCAGCTAGTTCTAGATCATGTACCGGATAATTCTCTTCATGTGGGCGCAACTGACGAGAGCCATAGGCAATCACTTTACGCTCTTGCATTAGGACACAGCCTAATCCTTCACGGGATGCGTCACAATAAATCACAAAGTCTTTGCGGGTATCTAGAGGAGATAGTACTGGGGCAGATGTCAGCTTGTCTTTGAGTGCTTGAAAACTTTCCTGACATTTTTCTGTCCATTCAAATTTAATGCCCTTGTGAAGCAGATCAGTCAATGGCTTAGCAATCTTGGAAAAGTTCTCGACAAATCGACGGCAATAGCTTGCAAGGCCAAGAAAACTTCTCACTTGCTTGACGTTCTTTGGAGGAGTCCAGTCCAGAATAGCCTGAACTCGTTCTGGGTTAACAGCAATTCCATCCTTGGAAATCACATGACCAAGGTAAGTTACTTCAGAAAGCCAGAATTCACATTTGGAATACTTGGCATACAACTGGTGTTCTCGGAGCCTTTCCAGTACAAGACGGAGGTGTTCGGCATGTTCTTCCTTATTCTTCGAATATACCAGAATATCATCTAGATATACCACGACGAACTTGTCGAGGTAATCCATGAATATATAATTCATCAGACGGGAGAATGTGGCTGGAGCATTTGTTAAGCCAAATGACATGACGGTGTACTCGTAGGAGCCATAACGAGTAACAAATGCAGTCTTGGGAATATCCTCTTCACGAACACGGATCTGATGATAACCCAATCTCAAATCAAGCTTAGAGAATACTGAGGAACCGGCAAGTTGATCATACAAATCATTGATCCGGGGAAGCGGATATTTGTTCTGGATTGTGGCTTGGTTAATGGGCCGATAATCCTGAACCAATCGGTTAGTTCCATCCTTCTTCTTAACGAAGAGTGAAGGTGCTCCCCAAGTAGAGGAACTGGGGCGGATGAAACCTTTCTTAAGTGATGTGTCAATTTCTTCCTTAAGCTCGAGAAGATGATGGGGAGGCATTTTATAAGGACGCTTCGCAATAGGGGTAGTGCCAGGCTTCAAGTCGATGACTAACTCAACAGCTCTAGCAGGGGGTATCCCTGGAAGTTCTTCTGGAAATACATCTTGAAAATCACGAACAACTGGAACGTTCTCGATGCCTTCAAGAGGTGAAGCATTCAATGCATTCAGAACATATATCTGGCTCTCAGCATCGTGAGCTATTCGGGCTGAGTATCTGACTGTCTGGCCCGAAGAATGGGTAAGTTGGACTTTCTTAGTGGCACAGTCAATCAAAGCATTATGGGCGGTCAACTAGTCCATACCGAGAATGATGTCTATGTCGGAAGGTCCAAGAGCAATAAGGGAAGCAGAGAACATCAACCCTTCAATTCTGATCTGATTGTTGTGACTTACCATTTTGGTTTGCCACTGGGAACGGGGAGTGATGATTTCTAAAGGAGTGGGTAATGAGCTCATAGCTAACCCATGCAATTGTGCAAATTGCTGGGACACAAAGGAATGTGATGCCCCAGAATCAAAGAGAACAGAGGCTGCAACTGAATTAACTGGCAGAGTTCCCATCACGATTTTAGGTGACTCACGAGCTTCTCCCATATTGACATGAGTGACCTGGCCACGACCCATAGCAAGCGGCCTGGCCTTACGACTTCTGGAATGATGGGTTCGATGGCCCTTCGTACGACCTTCAGGAGGACGTGGTGCAGCCTGAGGTGTAGCCATGGCATTGGACTGTCCACCCTGAATCGTTAGCTGTCTCGGCGGCGAAGGCAGACGAGGTGCAACATATAATGGCCTTGGTGTTGGAGCAGGTTGGTGGTAAACATTGTGGGGAATCCAGACTCGACGCTTCTGAACAGGCTGACCCGAGGATGAGCCAGCTCCATGAGTGCGCTTGAGCGACTCCTGGCGTTCAGTCAGAGCTGTTTCAACTTGGAAAGATTTGCTGACAAGCGTTGCGAAGTCTGTGCAATCAAGGACTGCAAGTGCGAGTTTTATGTCAGTACGGAGTCCTTCACGGAGTTTATCCTGCTTGCGGGCGTCAGTGCAGACGTCATCTTCAGCATAGCGGACAATTCGAGAAATTTCCTCTGATATTCATCCACAGTCATTATGCCCTGAGAGAGTTTGCGGAGCTCCTGCTTCTTCTGGTCCATCAGACCTTGAGGAATGTACCGTGCACGAAAAGCTGACTGAAATTCCTGCCAAGTGGTCACAGTCTCTGCAGGCAACATACCCTTGTGGCTTTCCCACCATTGAGCAGCTGGGCCCTTCAGGTGGAATGTCGCAAAGGTGACGTAACTGTCAGGGGCAACATTAGCTGACTCCATTTCAAACAGGATGTCACGAAGCCAATCATCAGCATCCATAGGATTGGTGGAGTTGCGAAAAACAGACGGGTTGAGGTGCACAAATTCTGGCATAGATATTGGTGTAGGCTGTTGATGAGCATTCTGGTTTGGGAACCGAGCCAATATCCCGGTCATAACCTGACGGTTCAGTTCAAACTGCTGCATCATTGCGGCAACATATGGTGGAGGTGGGGGATCGTCAGCTATCCTGCCAAATCAATAGGGGCAGTTTAGCAAGTAAAACTGCATGTGTATGGAATGATTCACGAAGCAACACGCACAACAGAAGGAAGTGCAATAGATTCTTCATCATATCCGCACCAGATATTCAAAGCCACACATAGCCTTGGTTACAATCCGGCATTACGACAGTTGAAAGGGGAGGGCTAGACAACTAGGCGGCGCGCAGGCACGTGATATGGAAGTACACAACGAGACATAGCAAAGGCTACGTCAACGTCGGAGAAAACTGTTGGAGCGAGCAATCTGCAAGTGACAACACAGGGTGCCCTCGATAAGAGGATCCTGCAAGCAGAACCTGGCCCGCAATCTTGAAGGAAGGGGGGAAATTTTCAGAACATCGGGTGGATGTGATCACAAGAACCTAATGTTGGAGTTAGTAAAATTTTAACCCGGGTAGAAGAGAGATCAGAGTCCCAGAGTAAAAGTCGAGGAGTAAAAGATCCTAATACCACCCAATTGGCGACGTGGGCCCATAAGCCACACAGCCAAGTTAGTAAATTAGTTTTGGACCACTAGACTCAACTTCGGCCAAGGAGTTGGAAAGGGGGTTCCTACAGTCAGTCGGCTCTGATACCAACTTGTGATGCCCCCGGCCTAATCATGCACTAATCATACACGCAAATGCACATGATCAAGCCTAAGGACTCACGGGAAGATATCACAACACAACTCTAAAACATAATTAAAGTCATACAAGCTTTATATTACAAGCCAGGGGCCTCGAGGGCTCGAATACATAAGCTTGCGTACAAGCGTCAGCGGAAGCATCAGATATCTGAGTACAGATATAAAAGAAAACGCAGAAAAGCCCTTGGAAGGCAGGGCAAAAGAAAACACTATGATCGAAAGGCGTAGGCCTCCTGCCTGGGACCCTCCGATCCTACTCCTGGTCGTCAGCCAACTCGTAGTAGTATCCACCCTCGGGGTAGTAGTAGCGATCGTCGGCTGGAGCAGCTGTCTTAGGGGCTCCGTCAACTGGTTGCATCAAAAGGGATATGGGGGAAAAAGAAAGCAAAGCAACCGTGAGTACTCATCCGAAGTACTCAGCAAGCAAGGATCTACACTACATATGCAACATTATCAAGGGGAGGCTGTATATGTGGACTGGGCTGCAGAAATACCAGAATAGAGAGAAGGCCTAGTCCTATCGAAGACTAGCATCTTCATCGGTCTTGCAGCAATAGAAGAGAGCAGAACAAATCAATATAAAGTAGAAGTATCATTAAGTCTCATCCTCACCCAGAGATCCTTTCTCGACTCCCTGCGAGAAAGCAATCCCAGAGCCATATAGTCATCAACCTCGTCCTGAGATCCCTTCTCGACTCCCTGCGAGAAGCAATCCCAGAGCCTCATATCCAGGTCTCATCTCAAGTTCTAGCTGTATCGATCGGGATACAACTCTGAGTGTGCGTTACCGTAGGACAGGCTCTCGATAGAAGTGTTCTTCCCTGCAGGGGTGCACCAACTTACCCAACACGCTCGATTAACTCCGGGCGGACACACTTTCCTGGGTCATGCCTGACCTCGGCCAAACGACACATCGCAACCCTACCTACAGCTCAGCAGAGAGGTCCCCGCCGGTCTACATCCTAAGCGCAAGGGGGTCTTGGCCATCGCCCTATGCACTCCGGGTCGTTGCGAGCAGGGTGAAGCCAGGCACCCGGAGGGCGTCGGTCCGTCCCGGCCGCAAGGCTGAACTAGACGTCTGACAGAGCTTTCGGCTGATGCTACGATGTAGAACGCCCATACTATGCCCACATGATGGTTAGTGCTATCAGGCCAGAGGCCTGCTCGGATCAAATATCCAAATCGTTAGTGGACTAGGGCTTGCGGTAATGAGCAGAGACTCACGAAAGATATGACCCCGTCGCCCCGTCTCGAGGACTTGCTGCAAGGGTTAAGAATGCCCGGCCGCGCCTCGTATTCTCACTCGGGCACCACACAGGCACCCGTCTTCACAACACTCGCCTCTCAGGCGCACGCGGGTACCCCTCAGGGCTGACCCGCCTATCCAAGTAACAGTGTAAAGTCCAATTATCCGTGTGTCCATAACATCAGGGGAATCCGAGGTATCACCCTTGTTGGATTCCTACTTGATGTATCCGTCAAGGTGAACTCGGAGGAATTACCCTCACTGGGTTTACACTTGAGGTGTTGTATGACAGCGTCGTTATCGGAAGCGGTGAAGGAGGAATCACCCTCGATGACCACGACCGAATAGCTACTCTACAGAGTTAACATCAGGAGTGCTACAAGAGGTTTCACCCTCGGCACTCGATAGTAACGCTGCAGTGTTGTTACAACTAGGGGGGGTGATGCGCGGTGTCGGGGCCTGGTCTTCAATCCCGTTGATCGGGTCTTCTGATAATCCAATGGGGCGGTCGAGACTAGTGGGGTCACAGATTGGTCTCTACCCAGCCTATACTAAGCAATTTAGGATATGCAGGTAATTATCAACAGCAGGTTACAATAAACAGGCTATGCATCAGAATAGGTAAAGCTGCAGCAGCAGCAATTCTAATGCAAGCATGAGAAAATAGAATGGGCGATATCGGTATGCTCAAGGGGGCGGCTTGCCTAGTTGCTCGGCGGCAAGGGCAAGGTCATCAACGGTGTCTTCGGTCTCCGGAGCTGCGTCGGTCTCGGGGAAGACGTCGGGGTCGGGGGCTATCGAGAGAGAAGAGGGGGAGGAAACAGTATAAATATAGAGCAAACATGAGCATGACAAATACGATACACGGTGCTAGGGGTAGTCTAACACAACATTACACGTATCAGACGGAGCGGGAGAATATCTGACGATATTTCCCGGGTCTTTGGAATTATCGGACAGAGGATCCGGAGGGGGACGGTTTCATGTTCGGATAGATAGGGACACGTGACGGACGAACGGACCGCGTTTCCAAATTCGTCTCGTCGTTCTGAGCAACTTTCATGTACAAAGTTTTTCCATCGGAGTTACGGATTATTTAATATGAATTTATAAAGATTTAAACAATTTCTGGAATTTATTTAATCATTTAAATTAGGATTATCCGAAACAGTGATTGCTGACTTCAGCATGACGACAGGACCAGTGGGTCCAACCTGTCATAGGCTGTTGGCTAATTAGTGGTTAACTAATTAATTAATACTTAATTAAACTAATTAACTAAATTAGATTAACCTAATCAGGATTAATTAACTTAATTTTAATCATTTTTATTTTTATTTTTATTTTTAAAACGTTCTGGGGGCTAGGCCCCACATGTCATAGGGCCAGGGGCGTCGGGCCCCACCTGGTAGTGGCCCTGGGGCCAACCGAGGGTGGGTTTGCGGGCGCGCGGGCGCGGGTCTCGGGCGCCGATGTGCGGGCGGCCGGTGGCGACGGCAGGGGGAACTAGGCGAGGCCGTGGCCTTGCGGGGGCGCCGGGGCAGCGCGGCCGGCGGCCACAGACGGCCGGAGCAGGCGCGGCGGTGGGGCGAGGGGCGTGTGGGGGGGCGCAGCCGTAGTGCGCGAGGGGGGGTACCACGGCGGGCGTGGGTGGCGCAAGCCGCAGCGGCTGTAGCAGCGGGAAGGCGCGGTCGCGCCGAGGGCAGAGGAGCGGGGGCCGCGGCGAGGGCGTGGCGGGCGCGGCGTGTGCGTGTGCTGAAGCGAGGTGACCAGACAGGGCGGGGTCGAGCATGCGCGCGCGCATCGACGCGGGCAGGGTGCAGTGGCAGGCGCGTGCGGGCGTGGAGAGCACCGGAGAGGAGGAAAGAACAGAGCCCAGCGGGCGGCGCTCACCGCGGGCCGTAGGGACTAGGCAGCGGGGGGCGCGGGGAGGAGATTGGGGACGGCGAGGCGTCGGTGGCCGGCGGTGTTAATCAGCACGTCGGGCGCGGGCGGCGTCGGGCGCGAGGTAGTCGGGGTCGAGGAGGCCGTCGGGGAGGAGGAAGAGGATGAGGTAGTCCAGCGGGGAGGCGGCGCCGGCGTGGTGGCGGGCGAGCGCCAGCGCGGGCGCCCGATCCGGCCTGGATCGGGGGGGGGAGTGAGCGAGGTGGAGATTAGGGTTTGGGTTCAGTGCGGTTGGGGGGGAGTTAGTAGAGGGGGGTTGGGCCGGCCTGGTGGGCTGGTGGCCAGCTGGGCCGAGGGGGGGTTCTGTTTTTCTTTTCTCTTTTTATTTTTTGGTTTTTGTTTTATTTCCTTTTGCCTTTTTCTTTTATTTATTCTTATATCTCTGTTTAGTAAATAGTTAGGCCACCAAATGATTTTTATAAAACATGGCAATTGCTCCAATAAATACTAGGCATCCTCTACCACTACCAAAAATTAGTTTGGAGTCAACTGGAGTTCACACAATTTTTATAATAATTAAAATGCATTAATCCTAGCTGTTTTGGTAATGTTAGTGCCACCTAATTAATTTATTAATTGTTGGTTTCAATTTTAGAATGGTCTCTGTATTATTTGTTATTGATTGAACATTTTAGTTTCTATGTTGGATAACTTTTATTTTCCACTTTCATTTAAATTTGGATTTTGACTTAGGAGTTGAAATGCAATATAATGCTAATGATGGTCATGCACTGTTAAACATGATGACATGGCATAATCAAAAGGGTGATTACTGTAGTTAACCACCGGGGGTGTTACACTGCTCGTGATTTGCGTTATATAATTATGAGAAGTTTGCCAACTACTAAAATAAAATGGAATTTGTCCATGTTATATAAGTAAATTAAGGTGATTGATTATCATACGGGTAAGGTTGGACGAAGGGTGGTAGGAACAAATGCTCCACCCAGAGCATGTGCGTGTGAAATGGAGTCTTAGAATGTGTGTGTGTGTGTGAAACGGAGTCTTCGGTATGTAAAGTAATTAAGTGTCTATGGCTTCATCATAGAGAGGTGATGTGTATGGCAGAGGCCTCTAGCGAGGGGGTGCGAGAGAGACGAGGCCCGTAAAGAGGGAAGATAAGGCATGTACGCGTGAGAGGAGTGGACATCGAGACAACGTGTTTGTTCGAGAGACACCAAGGAAGACAACTATCGATGGTGCATGTAGGCGGGAATTAAACAAAGGGATAGTCTTATTGGTTTCAGGGATAGAGGGAAGGAGTGAGAGAGGGGGTTAGCTACAAGGAGATAGTTAACTGTGAGTGTGTGTTTTAGAGAAGAGAACCATCCAGACGGAAGTCACGTGCACACAAGAAGAGAAAGATTCGATGTGGGGTGAGGGATGAGGGTAATTAACTATGTATGGAGACATATGAGACCGTGAACGTGCATGTGCGAGAGGTATACATGTATACGTGGGATGTGTGTGTGTGCGCGCATGATCGAGATAAAAGAAAGGAGACATAAGTCATAAGATCAATGGGATGGGAGAGATGGATCGGTATGACAGTATGCATGCATGTGAGAGTGGAGGGAAGAAGGCCCGATGATTGAGCATTTTTTTTAAGAGAGAGTGGCGTGGGCTGGAGCATGCATCTATGGCGAGCAGAGAGCGCGAGACACAATGAGTGTGCAAAAGAGATCGACCTATAGATGCATGTATAGAGAAACATATATAGTGTGCGTGATAGGAATTAAGAGTGCGTGCGAGAAAGAAGTTGACGAAGAAACAGATAGATACAGAGATAGAGATGCTAGCTAGAGGGACATCGGCTAGTTTGTGTGTTAGAGATAAGAGTCAAGTGGTTCAGAGGGGTGAGTTATGTGTATGTGAGAGAAAGATAGAAAGAGGGTGCATGACTGCATATAGAGAGAAACAAATATAGTGTGCGTGATAGGAAGCAAGAGTGCGGTCGAGAGAGAAGGTTGATGGAGAAACAGAGAAATAGAGAGATAGAGATGCTAGCTAGAGGGAGATCGGCTAGTGTGTGTGTTAGAGATAAGAGTCAAGTGGATCAGAAGGTTGACTTATGTGTGTGGGTATGAGAGAGATAGAGAGAGGGTGCACGTGAGTGACATACAAATGAATATTAGAGAGAAATGAGATCCCAAGAGATGGAGTTTTAATTTGTGTTTGCGAGAGAGAAAGATATTTCACAAGGAGAGTTGTAGCTAGAGAGACATATTAGGGAACGTGAGATATCCCTAGGGAGAGAGGGTGTGTGTGAGCGGCATACAAAGGAATGGTGGAGAGATATGATACCCTGGGAGATGGAGTTTGTGTTTGTGTGTGAGAGAGATATTTAAGAGGGAGAGTCATAGCTATTAAGACATAGGGAGCGCGAGACATCTCTGAGTGAGAGGGTGTGTGTGAGCGGCATACAGGGGAATAGTAGAGAAAAATGAGACCCCGGGAGACAAAGTTTGTGTTTGTGTGAGAGAAAGAGATTTCACATGGAGAATCATAGTTAGAGACACATAGCAGGGAGCGAGATATACTTAGAGATAGATAGAGTGAAGGTCGAGGAAGAGAGTACCATCAGTGTGTTATGAAGATAAAAGACTGGTATCGACATACAAGTAGCACGAGAGATACCTGAGAGATGGTGAAGGCGTATAGGTCTAGAGAGATATATAAGGCATTAGTGATAGCTATGTGAGACGAATATCTGGATTAAAGGGGATTCAAATACTTAAACTAGAGATCAAGACATCAATAATATCATAATGAAAATTGGTGTATCAAACATGCATATTCATTTGAATTTGGGGACACGTGTAATGTTATTTAGTTTATCAATATTAGTGATCCATAGATTTTTTTTAAATTAGAGACAATGCATGGTTTATATGCAATTAATTCCTAAACGGGATTACACTATATATTGTGTGTGTCAAACACATTATACGTGTTGGAGAAGTAAAAAACCCCGCATGAAACACACATTAATTGGAGACAGATAGCGAGGAATGCATGCATTGGATTTCAACATAAAGTGGTTTCAAATATTTGAAAATTCAAATTAAGATGGATTCAACATTATGAATCTGAGATCATGCCATTTGTAAACCATATTTATGTATAAAGGGTGTTGTGCTTTTGAAAGTATATATATAAAAAAATGATGTATATAGATTTGTATTGGAATACAAAATGGATCCTGCCCGAAAAAAAGAATAGAAAATGGATTCGAGTTGAGTTGGCATGGTAAATGTGCAATCTTTTTCTCCAAAAATTTGAACGAAGCGGTGAAACTCGGCTTGATTTCTACAGGTTTCAATAGGGGTAGGCTTGCAATTTCAGTCAAACGTGACATAACCGCCTCTGCTTCTCACCTCCCCTGATTCATACATGGTGGGCGCCAAAACACAATTTCTCCTCGACTGAAATCGCCTCTCACCCGATTCATACACGGTGGGCGCCAAAACAAACTCTCCTCGGCCGAAATCTCTGTCGGCAAATATTCGATGCATGCAAGATTACCATCCTATCCCCAACCGACTAATATTGCTGTGATGTAGGAAAATTTAAATGGGGGCTAAGTTTGTAAATTTCCTCGCATTTGAGACAAGCGCGTCCTAAAGACATGGCTTCCCCTACCTCTCTCCCTCCATTTCCCCATCCGTACTCCATGGGAGCCAAAACACCCTCTCCACCTCAGTCTCCTCCGTCCGCCACCCCATCCACCATCGTCCTCCTCCACCATGTCGGAGCTGATACCCCGACGCCATCATCCATTACAAGAGATCGACCTCTCTCATCCACGGCTTTGGACCAAGATCCTTGCATCGCGTCCTCTCGCTTATCCACGCCATCGTCCACCTTGCCGAGGCCTCTCCTACGACCTTCTCGTCCACCGGGCCGAGATATTTCCCTCGCCGCCACCGTCTACCCTCCTAGATCTACTTCCACGCTTCCGACAGCCATCGCTACTGCAGCACCCTCAACGTCTCAGCAGATGCTTACACGATGCCACACCAGAGGCGGTACTCTTTCGTATCTGCTCAAGTTATTTATCTCAGCAAGAAAATAGATCGCCACAACTTTACTGTGATTTCTTGTCCATTACTTAGAATCTTACTTGTTAGTTGAAAGCAAACATTGGTTGTGAAGTTGCCTTTATCCGGGTTGCACCTTCAGATCCTCCATGGCACGCTCACCACTATACTTGTAATGCTTATGGTTTTCCCCTTTTATATTCCACATTAGCTTAAATGACAGTCGACTAATTTCAATTTGGGTTCAGTCCATTTTTGAGAGTTCGTCGGAGTTCGCCGGAGGGAAGGAAGGGGCTCGCCGGAGGGCTGCCCCATTATCTATCTTTGGGTTTCGGGTGGGAATAGTGGTTGTGGGGGCGGTCGTCGGGCTGTGGTGGGGCCTCGCCGAAGGCAAAACTCGATGCGGGTGGGGGGTGGGTTGGCTAGAGGGATGGCTGGGGGAGGCGGACGACCGGAGGTGGTGGGCGGTTCAGGGGAGGGCGGGGGTCGGTGGTTCGGCCAGTGGCCCATGCGGTGGTCTGTAGGGAAGAATAATAGGCGAGGAATAAGAAGGGTTAGGAGACATAGGATCTTCATCCAACTGCCTGAAATGGTCGACTGACCCAAATGACGAAAGTCAGGCGACTTGCATGTAGACATTCCCTTTATATTCAATACCATCATCCTAGGTGCTTCGAGACGTGCTAGCACTGCTCCTCAACCCATCAAGCTAAACAACATGCCACTCATAATTCCAAACTTAGTTGCTCAAATAAGAATCTGATATGATGCTGATATTACTATAACAGAGAACGTTTAATTGGTCAGCTAATGTTCCTACATTACTTTTGAAAAGCACGTGCGCCATATATGGAGAGACAGCAGGGAGTTGCATTCTTTATGCTCTGTGGTTCATCATGTTTGGGAAACGAACATTTTATTATCCAAATTCTGCTTGCTCTTCTTTAGCATGTTCCTCTTTTGTTCTTCCTTAATAAGTACTCTCTCCGTTCCTAAATATAAGTCTTTGTAGAGATTCCTCCATGGACTACATACGAAGCAAAATGAGTGAATCTACACTCTAAAATGTATCTATATACATCTGTATGTTATCCATAGTGGTATCTCTACAAAGACTTATATGTAGGAACGGAGGGAGTATAACAGTAGTACAGTATGTTCCTTGTAGTGAAGAGGAGCAGGGACATTTGCAGTGTACAGGTCTATTCGGTCGCTTGTCATGGACGCTTTCAACTCTTCGTGTTGGTTTGCCATAATATCCAGGAAATGCTAGGAGTTGTGTCGCCTTTGCGAGTTAGACTGAAAGTAACAGTATTGCGCCTTCAGTTGAAGAGTGCTGGTATCCGAAGCCTTTCTAGCCGTACCGGCAATACTAGCCCATATTTTCCAGCAAGTTCCACTTTCCTGATTTTACTCGTGATGCTTAGGGTTTTACCATTATATCTACACTATGATCTATGTAGTTTCTTTGTGCCGTACTAGCAGCAGTCCACTCTTGAAGCTAAACAACACACCAATCATGTGTCCAAAGCTTACTTCTTCAAATACCAATGTGATATGATACTGACATTAGTTAACAGAAACACATTTAATTAGTCAGCTAATGCTCCCACTTGAGTTTCCAAATGCATGTGGCCACATATAGAGAGACGTCATGGAATGGCATTTCTTTGGGCGCTCTGATTCATCATGGGTGGGCAACCAACATTGCATAGAAAGAAGTGGAATCTCAATAATATGCTTCCCCTTCTATTCTTTAACATGTTCCTCTTCTGTTCTTCTTTAATAAGTACAGTATATTCCTTGTCAGGAAGGGGAGCAGGAACATCTACAGTCGACAGGTCTATTGGGCCGCTTCTGCTAGATGATTTCAGCACTTCGATTTGGTCTGCCATAATACCCAGGAAATGGTCAGAGCTGAGCGGTCTTTGATAGACTAGACTGATAGTAACAGCAGTGCGCCTTCAAATGAATAGAGTTGGCCTGTAGGTGATCGAGAGGCTTTAAATTAGTAGTGGCAATACAACCCCGTATTTTCCAGCCAGTTCCGCTTTCCCGATTTATTTATGATGGTTATGGTGTACCCCTTTTATATACACTATGATCTTCCTAGTGGCAGTGCGCTCTCGTTATCATGGTTTGGCAATAAACTTTCTATACGGTATATTATGAACCTATCATCTGCCAACTAACCTTACATCTGGAGCTGCCAATAGGGAGCCTATTTTTTGTGTAGTTGTGCCAGATTATATTAATGTACGCACCATATTACAGCACACATGGGCTCTCTCAACATAATCCAGTGATAGCACACAAGGGTTTATAGGGAGCCCCTATTATATTATAATATCCTCTGCATCACAAAGATAATCTCACTACTATTTATGTTTTCATGCTTCTCAGATATTGTACGTAATCACAATGAATATAAGAATGCGCACATCAGAAGAATATTGTGGAACAGTTCAATGGGTAACAAACTTGGCATCCAGGGATTGAGGTCCATTCTGGATGCAATGAAACCCACATGCTCCCGACCTACAGATTCGTATTCAGAATATGGTCCTAATGACTATTCTGAGCTGAAGGAGTCAAAGACAGATGGTCTGTCCTGTTCACCCAATAAGGTGCCTGTTCTAATTTGGCAAGGTTTTATTGGTTGCAGGTTTCTTGTATAAGGTGTCTTGCATTTATTTTTGCTTTGTTGCACCACCATCTGCTTAGTTTACTCATGATATATGTGAAGATGCCATGCCCATCCATAATCAATACCTATTCCATTTATCGCCATACCATGTTTTTTCATTCAAATGATGTTCTTGTGTTTCAGAAATCCAAAAGGAAGAGGGTGATTGCAGAACCTGAAGAGGTACAAACAAAGTCCTTGAAAAATGTGGTGGTACCGGAGAAATCAGATAGCACCCCACTTATATTGGCGATAGAACCAGTGCCACAAAACCTAGGATATCACAACTATGCCGCTCGCTGCTTTGCTCTTGTTAGTACCCGTTGTCATGTCGCCGTACTTACATTCATACCTAGTGGATCATGTGACATCATTGTGCATTATAGCTTGCTTATCCACTGTTCGCTTCAAATTATTAGATCTATATTAATGCTTACAGT
Source organism: Thinopyrum elongatum (assembly GCA_011799875.1). NCBI lineage: Eukaryota > Viridiplantae > Streptophyta > Magnoliopsida > Poales > Poaceae > Thinopyrum > Thinopyrum elongatum. The sequence continues at coordinate 331,017,579 of CM022300.1, read as the reverse complement.
AATGTAGAATAAACCCAATGCTTATGAAGAAGTTTAGCTCTGCATTGTAATTTTAAGTATATGTTGTCCTCCATCACTGTACTTATATTGTCAGCTAGTTGTTCATGTACACTTTGCGGCTTATTTTCCCTTGCCCTCCATTTTCTACACATCAGATCTATATTTACTCTTGCCAAAATGTTGAATAAAACCAATGCTACTGAAGAAGTTTAGCTCTGCATTGCTCTTGTCAGTGCCTATGTTGTACTTACATTTATAGTCTGCATCTTAGCTTAGATAATCTCCATTTGTTCATATATTATCACATCTATATTTACTTTACCAAAATGTAGAATAAAGGCAATGCTCGTGAAGAAGAGTTTATGGTAAACTTCCTGAATTGCCCCCCCTATCAATATGGACAAGGGCTTTATAGAGTCGGTCTTCACTACTAACGTAAGTTTGTCCTCCTCGAGCCTTCAAACTTTTTTGTGTATATTTGGATAGCTATGACTGAAAATGTTGTTTATTTTTGTCGTTTGCATCAAATTGCATGTTCAAAGTTTATTACGAAGAAGTACATAAACATAAGTTTGTCCTTCTCAATTTCAGTTTTTAGTTGTACAACCTAGTTCCTTATTCATACCATGTAAATTAAACTAAACATAGCAAGTTATCTTCTTTAGCACTGCATGTACGCTTGTGTTCTTGATCTGTAATCCAGTGGTGTGGTGAAACTACCAACTCCAGCACAATGTCATATCCTACTATGTCTTAACTATGAACAATGTCATATTATGTTAATGTTATTTAAATCATGTCTCTTTATTTACCAATCTGAAATGGGATAAATTTATAGTACACTCACCATTCATGCGTATACGTTGTTTAGCACTACATGTATGCTTGGGTTCTTGATCTGTAATCCAGTGGTGTAGTGAAGCTGGCCGCTCCTGCACAATGCCATTTCCTGCCGTCTTAACTATGAACAATTCCTAGTATGTTAATGCTATTTTAAACCGTGTCTCTTTATTTTTGACTAAGAAATGAGATGAATTGATAGCACTGATGCTTATACGTGCAAAACCTGTTATCTACCTACTTGTTTCTCTTTCAGGGTGACATCACTGATGCTAGGAAGAACTGCCACAATGATATTGAGAAGAACCCATTGCTTGTCCCTCTAACATATATTCCAGATAAAAAGGCAACACATCGTGAGGATGGTGATACAAGCCCAAAGTCATGTCTTGATGTAGTGTCAAACTTACTCGCTAATAGCAGTGACACAAGCTCTATGAAGTCGACTCCTGAATTTGTTCGACTTCTTCAGTCTTAAATTCAAGCAGAAAGCCATGCTTCGGCTCAAATCCAACTGGAAATCCAATCTCTATGCAAGATTAACCATAAGTATAGGACGTCTATTGATGCTATGCAGCTTGAGTTGGCGGATATAAGTGTCAAACAAGCGCAGTCTCATCAGGTTGCTAAGCTTCTTGCGCTGCAGCTCCTGGGCAGGGCTAACCTTTCTTGAACAGTGTTGAAGTGTTCTCAGTTCTGTCTATTATTTTGTCGGCGTGTTTACTTCCACTGGTGGCGACCTTTGATGCCCAGTGTATGGAATATGTTGTCTGGTTGCCCTTTATTATCACTAGCAGTGGACTTTAATGCCCAGGGGATTTAATATGCTATAATTTCTTTGTTGTATAGTCTAGGTTTATTCTTTGCACTATGTTGTAATTTATTTGTTGTATATGATGTCGTCGCTCTGTGAAAAGGTCGTAATCTTCGATCGGAGCGCAATGGGCCAATACGTTAGTTTTTTATAAAAAAAATCGGTACTAAAACTGGCCGGCCGCCAATTGCTATAAATGGGCCGAACCCTGGGCCTACAATCATCTTGGGCCATTAGCAGGCCTAAACTTAATTTGGCCCAGTATTAGTTTCGGGCCTTTCAAAGGCCGAGTAAACCGCTTGCCTTAATTGGGCCAGAAAAGAAAATGGACTTTTAACAACAGGCTGGAATATACATCGGCCCATTATTGGCCCAGTGATACGTCGGGCCATTAACAGGCCGAAATGTAGTTGGGCCTTGGTGGGCCCGGTCACATGTCGGGCTGGAAGCAGGCCGGATGCATAGCGGGCCAAAATTAGGCCCAACAATATCAAGGGCCTTTGACGGGCCGATAGGCAGTTTGGGCTAAAATGTATCCACGAAGAGTACGGGCCGTTAAGAGGCCAAAAGTCACTATGGACCATAATTAGGCCTAGATGCAGCTCGGGCCTTTAAATGGCCGAAAGTGAAACCGGACCGAATGAGGCCCATATGTATGCAACACCGCTATAGGCCGAAAGTAATATCGGGCCGAACTGTTAAATGGACCATTAAGAGGCCGAAGAGCAAATCAGGCCCCCAATGGGCCCAAAGGCACAGTAGTTGTTAACGGGCCATATCAGTTATAGGCCGTAATTTGGCCCAAGAGATGAAAGTCAGTTAACAGGTCGGATCAGATATGGGCCGTAATTTGTCCAAAACTATTGCAGACTGTTAACGGGCCGGATCTGATATGGTCCGTAAACTGGCCCAGAATATTGCAGGCTTTTAACAGGCCGTATTTGATGTGGGCCATAATTTGGCCCAGGAAATGGTAGGCTGTTAATGGGCCGGCCCATTAGATCTGATGAAATCTTGTGGGCCTTTTCCTAGGCTAGCTTTTTAACCTATATGGGCCTCTATTGGGCCGTCCCACATGTCAATGTTTTGTTGGCAACTCCTATCCGTTGGACGGCTAACATATGTCCCAATGCGGAGCTGACACGTGGATCCTTTGGCCAGTGAGAATTTTACACATGGAAAATCGCCATTGGTCGCGGTTGTTAACGGGTTATCGGATCCAAAACCGGACCCGATAGCTTAACGACGACCCGTTATGGTGGATGCCACATGTCGGTTACCCTTGACGAAAGCACTTCCATGACGCGTCATTTATCATCACGAAAGTGGACACTTCCGTGATGATAATTTTCATATTGTCATGGAACACTTTTACTACAGCACAAGTATGACTATCTTGATTCTGTCATAAAATTGTCATGGATGTACATGCATGACAGAAAACGTGACCTACTGTGACAAACACATATCATCATGGAAGTGTTTTTTTGTAGTGTTTCCAAGCGTGTGTGATAAGGCGACTTTCGCAAATATTTAATAAGAAGGAACTGTCTGCGCTACGTTGTTAACTCACACATTTTTTCTTGGATGGTCGTGTGTGCAGTAGAGATTCAACGCACACGTAGGGGATTTGAGAAACGTGTCTGAGCTTGACGTTTATCACAGACATTTTGCTTTCGCAAACTGTGTGCAGTGTACTAGCCTACAGAACATAATTTATCCCTAATTTAATCCCTGCATTTAAAAATCATAGATTTTGAATTTGAAAGTAGGCAATCACTTGTTTCATATCGAACCATGTTTATTACAAATATAAGTTCAAGCATGAATGCATAATCGATGCACAGGTACATATACTGAAGAACTACAAAAGCACCAAGTAAAGAATGATAAACCACAGTTGTACTAAAGACTGTAAAGAGAGAGGCGAAAGACATTCTGGTTGCTGGAGGAGGTGAAGCGGAATGCCCATATTGTGCCATCCTCCATGCGTAATGCGCCCATGACTCTAGCCAACCCCTTGTGATGGCTGCCCACCCATCCTTCACTGTCTTCATTAGGAATTCTTGATGCTCATTGTAGTCTCTATGAAATACTTTAACCTTCATTGCATGTCCACCAATCATTTACTTTGCGAGGTAATCTTGAGTAAGCTGCTTTGGGAACCACTGCAAACGAAAAAGATTCAGACATTGTTGTCTAACAACTCATTATGGGCAGTAAAAAGAGAAGCCTACAGAGTTCGTAGTTACCATCCTACAGATCACTGTTGTGTTGGATAGAGCGTAATTAAATGATTTGATTGCCACCGTTCGTATCTTTTTGCTAATAATCCTTATCAGTTTTCTCACTTGATGCTGGTTCATGAATACCTCATTGCCCCATACGCAAAAAGGGTCGATGCATGGTTCTTTGCCAAGGACATATGTACCTACAAGCAACAAGTCAATATTAGAAGCTAAAAAGTGTCCAGGCCTGGATCTATATGCACTACATTATGGAATGACGGGGAGTGTCGTGGTTTTGTCACGGCAGATGCCCTTGTGAAAGGACTTAGGTGTGGAGCCATCGCGACGTAGGTTAGCTCGAAGGGGTTGAACGGGACAAAGGACACAAGGTTTACCCAGGTTCGGCCCCTCTCAATGAGGTAAAAGCCTACTCCTGCTTTTGTTGACTATAGCTTAGATATCGATTACAAGGGAGCGGAATCACTTCCCCTAGCTCTCGATCAATCGTTTCTTAAGTTAACCCACCGCAGGGTCTCGCCTTTATATACACAGGTCGAGGCCCTGGGCTTACAAGAGTCCAAGCCGGATCACACAATGTGACCAACTCGGTTTCTAAATCACCTTGCCTTACAAAGCAAGTCACCATTATGGCGGCTCACCCTTTTCGGGTCATGATTACACCATCGGGTCTTGGGCCTCCAGCAAGCCCACCTTGTAAGCCGCCGCTAGTCTTCGTGGACCTTCTTCATGTTGAGTCACCAACGATGTGACCCGGCGGTGGGTCACACCTCGGGGTTATATCCCCAACATTAGGCCCCAGATTGATTTGAACTTGTTCATGTTAATCTTCATTGCTTGAGTTGGCGAATCGTCTTTCCAAAACTTAACCTGAAATAAACCACTGTAACCCGCCATGATGTCACGCGAATTAAATTCATAAAAAACCCATGACATCCCAACGGATCTTTTGCATTAACTAGTCGTCCGAGAATCGAGGCGCCTGCACTGTTGAGATAATCATGTTGCCTCCTCGATTTCCGCGCATGCCATTTTACTGTTTCCTTATAAATAGGGACGGGGCCCCTCTTTTCACTTTTTAGCCCTGCCCTTCTCTCTCCTTCTTCCTCCTCGTGTCGTCCGCCGCAGCCGGAGCTCCGCCGTTGTTGTTCCTCACCAACGACTCCAACCAGGCCGCTGCATCAACCTGACTATGACCAGAGATCGTGGTGCTCCTCCGCTCTTCAGTCAAGCATCCAGGTTGACACGTCTCCAATGTATCTATAATTTTTTATTGTTCCATGCTATTATATTATCTATTTTGGATGTTTTATATGCATTAATATGCTATTTTATATTATTTTTGGGACTAACCTATTAACCTAGAGCCCAGTGCCAGTTTCTATTTTTTCCTTGTTTTTGAGCCTCGTAGAAAAGGAATACCAAACAGAGTCCAAACGGAATAAAACTTCATGATGATTTTTCTTGGACAAGAAGACACCCAGGGGACTTGGAGTCCAAGTCAGAAGAGCCACGAGGCAGCGACAAGGGTGGAGGGCGCGCCCCCTACCTTGTGGGCCCCTCGGTGACCTCCTGACCTAGCTCTTCCTCCTATATATTCACATATATTCCAGAACCACCAGAGGCATCCACAAAAACACTTTTCCACCACCGCAACCTTCTGTTCCCGTGAGATCCCATCTTGGGGCCTTTTCCGGCATCCCGCCGGAGGGGTAATCGATCACAGATGGCTTCTACATCAACTCCATTGCCCTTCCGATGATGCGTGAGTAGTTTACTTCAGACCTACGGGTCCATAGCTAGTAGCTAGATGTCTTCTTCTCTCTCTTTGATTCTCAATACAACGTTCTCCTTGATGTTCTTGGAGATCTATCCGATGTAATCTTCTTTTGCGGTGTGTTTGTCGAGATCCGATGAATTGTGGATTTATGATTAGCCTATCTATGAACATTATTTGAATCTTCTCTGAATTCTTTTATGCATGATTTAATATCTTTGTATTTCTCTTCGAATTATTGGTTTAGTTTGGCCAACTAGATTGGTTTTTCTTGCAATGGGAGAGGTGCTTAGCTTTGGGTTCAATCTTACATGATTTCACCCAGTGACAAAGTAGGGGTAGCGAGACATGTATTGCATTGTTGCCATCGAGGAAAAAAAGATGGGGTTTTAATCATATTTCTTGAGTTAATTCCTCTACATCATGTCATCTTACTTAAAGTGTTACTCCGTTCTTTATGAACTTAATACTCTAGATGCATGCTAGATAGTGGTTGATGTGTGGAATAATAGTAGTAGATGCAGGCAAGAGTCGGTCTACTTGACACGGACGTGATGCTCATATGCATAATCATTGCCTTGGACATCATCATAACTTTGCGCTTTTCTATCAATTGCTCGGCAGTAATTTGTTCACCCACCGTATTATTTTGCCTTCATGAGAGAAGCCTCTAGTGAAACCTATGGCCCCCGGGTCTATTTTCCGTCATATTACTTTCCGATCTACTATTTTGCAATCTTTTATTTTCAGATCTATATACCAAAAACCCAAAAATATTTTATCTTTTGTTTATCTATCTCTATCAGATCTCACCTTTGCAATTGACCGTGAAGGGATTGACAACCCCTTTATCGCTTTGGGTGCAAGTGTTTGATTGTTTGTGCAGGTGTTGGTGATTTGTGCGTTCTTCTCCTACTGGATTGATACCTTGGTTCTTAACTGAGGGAAATACTTACCTCTACTGTGCTGCATCACCCTTTCCTCTTCAAGGGAAAAAACAACGCAAGCTCAAGAAGTAGCAGGAAGAATTTCTGGCGCCGTTGTCGGGGAGATCTACGCCAAGTCAAGACATACCAAGTACCCATCATAAACTCTCATCTCTTGCATTACATTATTCGCCATTTGCCTCTCATTTTCCTCTCCCCCACTTCTAAAACGATTTTCGAAAAGATTTGCCTTTTTATTTGCCCTTCTTCCGTTCGTCTTTTTCATTTGCCCATGTGTTAGATTGCTTGCTTTGTCACAATGGCTCAAGAGAATACCAAATTGTGTGATCTTTTCAATACTAATAATAATGATTTTATTAGTACTCCGATTGCTCCCGCCACTAGTGCGGAATCTTATGAAATCAATGCCGCTTTACTGAATCTTGTTATGAAAGATCAATTTTCCGGCCTTCCTAGTGAAGATGCCGCATCCCATCTAAATAATTTTGTTGAGTTGTGTGATATGCAAAAGAAGAAAGATGTGGATAATGATATTGTTAAATTGAAGCTATTTCCGTTCTCACTACGAGATCGTGCTAAAACTTGGTTTTCATCTTTGCCTAAAAATAGTATTGATTCATGGAACAAGTGTAAAGATGCTTTTATTTCCAAGTATTTTCATCCCGCTAAGATCATCTCCCTTAGGAACGATATTATGAATTTTAAGCAACTTGATCATGAACATGTTGCACAATCTTGGGAGAGGATGAAATTGATGATACGAAATTGCCCTACTCATGGTTTAAATTTGTGGATGATCATACAAAAATTTTATGCCGGATTGAATTTTGCTTCTAGAAATTTTTTAGATTCGGCCACGGGAGGTACTTTTATGGAAATTACTTCAGGAGAAGCTACTAAACTCCTAGATAATATTATGGTTAATTATTCGCCATGGCATACCGAAAGATCTTCTACTAGTAAAAAAGTGCATGCGATTGAAGAGATTTATGTTGTGAGTGGAAAGATGGATGAACTTATGAAATTGTTTGCTAGTAGGAGTGCTCCTATTGATCCTAATGATATGCCTTTGTCTACTTTGATTGAGAACAATAATGAGTCTATGGATGTGAATTTTGTTGGTAGGAATAATTTTGGTAATAACGCGTATAGAGGTAATTTTAATCCTAGGCCGTTTCCTAGTAATTCCTCTGATAATTATGGTAATTCCTACAACAACTCTTATGGAAATTATAATAAGTTGTCCTTTGATTTTGAGAATAGTATTAAATAATTTATGAGTTCACAAAAAAGTTTCAATGCTTTGATTGAAGAAAAATTGCTTAAGGATGATGATTTGGCTAGGAATGTGGATAGAATTGCTCTTGAGATTGATTCTTTGAAAATTAGATCTATTCCACCCAAGCATGATATTAATGAGTCTTTAAAAGCTATGAGAATTTCTATTGATGAATGTAAGGAAAGAACCGCTAAGATTCATGCTAAGCGAGATTGGTTTGTGAAAGTGTGTTCTTCTAGTTCTCGTGAAAATAATGATGAAGATCTTAAAGTGATTGATGTGACTCCTATTGAATCTTTGTTTTCTAAAATAAATCTTGATAAAGATGGGACTGGAGATGAGTCAACTTTAGTTAAAAGGCGTCCCAATGATTCGGAGTTTAAAGATCTTGATGCAAAAATTGATAAAAGTGGGATTGGAGAGGTCAAAAGTTTAAGTAGCAATGAACCCACTCTCTTGGATTTCAAGGACTTTAATTATGATAATTGTTCTTTAATAGATTGTATTTCCTTGTTGCAATCCATGTTGAATTCTCCTCATGCTTATAATCAAAATAAAGCTTTTACTAAACATATTATTGATGCTTTGATGAAATCTTTTGAAGAAAAGCTTGAATTGGAAGTTTCTATCCCTAGAAAACTTTATGATGAGTGAGAACCTACTATTAAGATTAAAATAAAATATTATGAGTTCCATGCTTTTTGTGATTTGGGTGCTAGCGTTTCCACGATTCCAAAAACTTTATGTGATGTGTTAGGTTTCCGCGAATTGGATGATTGTTCTTTAAATTTGCATCTTGCGGATTCCACTATTAAGAAACCTATGGAAGGATTAGTGATGTTCTTATTGTTGCTAATAGGAATTATGTGCCCGTAGATTTCATTGTTCTTGATATAGATTGCAATCCTACATGTCCTATTATTCTTGGTAGACCTTTCCTTAGAACGATTGGTGCAATTATTGATATGAAAGAAGGAAACATTAGATTTCAATTTCCATTAAGGAAGGGCATGGAACACTTTCCTAGAAAGAAAATTAAGTTGCCATATGAATCTATTATGAGAGGTACTTATGGATTGCATACCAAAGATGACAATACCTAGATCTATGTGTTTTTATGCCTAGCTAAGGGCGTTAAACAATAGCGCTTGTTGGGAGGCAACCCAATTTTATTTTTGTTTTTAATTTTTTGGTTTTGTTTTTTAATAAAATTTTCATCTAGCCTCTGGTTAGATGTGTTTCGGTGTTTTAATTAGTGTTTCTGCCAAGTAAGACCTTTGGGATGGCTTACGGTGATAGTTGATTTGATCTTGCTGAAAAATAGAAACTTTTGCGTCCAGTCACAGAATTTTAATAATTAAATGGACGTTGAAAAACCCTGAATTTTTTACATGAGATTGATATAAAAATTTCCTCTGTTTTCTTAATTTTTCATAATTTTTGGAGTTACATAAGTATTAGAACAATTTGGATCACTACAGACTGTTCTGTTTTTTGACAGATTCTGTTTTCTTTGTGTTGTTTGCTTATTTTGATGAATCTATGCTTAGTATCGGGGGGTATGAACCATGGAGAAGTTGGAATACAGTAGATATAACACCAATATAAATAAATAATGAGTTCACAACAGTACCAAAAGTAGTGATTTTGTTTTCTTGTACTAACGGATCTCACGAGTTTTCTGTTGAGTTTTGTGTTGTGAAGTTTTCAAGTTTTGGGTAAAGATTTGATGGACTATGGAATAAGGAGTGGCAAGAGCCTAAGCTTGTGGATGACCAAGGCACCCCAAGGTAATATTCAAGGACAACCAAGAGCCTAAGCTTGGGGATGCCCCGGAAGGCATCCCCTCTTTCGTCTTCGTCTATCAGTAAATTTACTTGAGACTATATTTTTATTCACCACATGATATATGTTTTGCTTGGAGCGTCTCGTATGATAAGAGTCTTTTCTTTTTAGTTTGCCACAATCATCCTTTCTGTACACACCTTTTGAGAGGGACACGCATGAATCATGATTTATTAGAATACTCTATGTGCTCCACTTATATCTTTTGAGCTAGGCAAATTTGCTCTAGTGCTTCACTTATATCTTTTTAGAGCACGGCGGTGGTTTTATTTTATAGAAATTATTGAACTCATATGCTTCACTTATATTATTTTGAGAGTCTTTCTAAACAGCATGGTAATTTGCTTTGGTTATAAATTTAGTCCTAATATGATAGGCATCCAAGAGGGATATAATAAAAACTTTCATATAAAGCGCATTGAATATTATGTGAAGTTTGATTCCTTATGATTGTTTTGAGATATAAAGATGGTGATATTAGAGTTATGCTAGTGAGTAATTGTGGATTGTAGAAATACTTGTGTTAAAGTTTGTGATTCCCGTAGCTTGCACGTATGGTGAACCGCTATGTGATGAAGTCGGAGCATGATTTATTTATTGATTGTCTTCCTTATGAGTGGCGGTCGGGGACAAGCAATGGTCTTTTCCTACCAATCTATCCCCCTAGGAGCATGCGCGTAGTACATCGTTTCGATGACTAATAGATTTTTGCAATAAGTATGTGAGTTCTTTATGACTAATGTTGAGTCCATGGATTATACGCACTCTCACCCTTCCACCATTGCTAGCCTCTCTAGTACCGCGCAACTTTCGCCGGTGCCATACACCTACCTTTTACCTTCCTCAAAACAGCCACCATACCTACCTACTATGGCATTTCCATAGCCATTCTGAGATATATTGCCATGTAACTTTCCACCGTTCCATTTTATTATGACACGCTCCATCATTGTCATATTGCTTTGCATGATCATGTAGTTGACATAGTATTTGTGGCAAAGCCACCGTTCATAATTTTTTATACATGTCACTCTTGAGTCCTTGCACATCCCGGTACACCGCCGGAGGCATTCATATAGAGTCATATTTTGTTCTAAGTATCGAGTAGTAATTCTTGAGTTGTTAGTAAATAAAAGTGTGATGATCTTCATTATTAGAGCATTGTCCCATGTGAGGAAAGGATGATGGAAGCTATAATTCCCTCACAAGTTGGGATGAGTCTCCGAACTTCACAAAAAAAAGAGGCCAAAGAAGCCCACCAAAAAAAATGAGAGAAAAGAGAGAGGGGGCAAAGTTACTATCCTTTTTCCACACTTGTGCTTCAAAGTAGCACCATGATCTTCATGATAGAGAGTCTCCTATGTTGTCACTTTCATATACTAGTGGGAATTTTTCATTATAGAACTTGGCTTGTATATTCCAATGATGGGCTTCCTCAAATTGCCCTAGGTCTTCATGAGCAAGCAAGTTGGATGCACACCCACTTAGTTTCATTTTGAGCTTTCATAAACTTATAGCTCTAGTGCATCCGTTGCATGGCAATCCCTACTCATTCACATTGATATCTATTGATGGGCATCTCCATAGCCCACTGATACGCCTAGTTGATGTGAGACTATCTCCTTCTTTTTGTCTTCTCCACAACCACCATATTCTATTCCACCTATAGTGCTATGTCCATGGCTCACGCTCATGTATTGCGTGAAAATTGAAAGGTTTGAGAACATCAAAAGTATGAAAAAATTGCTTGGCTTGTCATCGGGGTTGTGCATGATTTGAATATTTTATGTGATGAAGATGGAGCATAGCCAGACTATATGATTTTGTAGGGATAACTTTCTTTGGCCATGTTATTTTGAGAAGACATGATTGCTTTATTAGTATGCTTGAAGTATTATTGTTTTTATGTCAATATTAAACTTTTGTTTTGAATCTTATGGATCTGAACATTCATGCCACAATAAATAAAATTACATGGATAAGTATGTTAGGTAGCATTCCACATCAAAAGTTCTGTTTTTATCATTTACCTACTCGAGGACGAGCAGGAATTAAGCTTGGGGATGCTTGATATGTCTCCAACATATCTATAATTTTTTATTGTTCCATGCTATTATATTATCTATTTTGGATGTTTTATATGCATTAATATGCTATTTTATATTATTTTTGGGACTAACCTATTAACCTAGAGCCCAGTGCCAGTTTCTGTTTTTTCCTTGGTTTTGAGCCTCGCAGAAAAGGAATACCAAATGGAGTCCAAACGGAATAAAACTTCATGATGATTTTTCTTGGACCAGAAGACACCCAGGGGACTTGGAGTCCAAGTCCGAAGAGCCACGAGGCGGAGACAAGGGTGGAGGGCGCGCCCTAGGGGGGGGCGCACCCCCTACCTTGTGGGCCCCTCGGCGACCTCTTGACCTAGCTCTTCCTCCTATATATTCACATATATTCCAGAACCACCAGAGGCATCCACGAAAACACTTTTCCATTGCTGCAACCTTCTGTTCCTGTGAGATCCCATCTTGGGGCCTTTTCTGGCATCCCACCGGAGGGGGAATCAATCACGGAGGGCTTCTACATCAACTCCATTGCCCTTCCAATGATGCGTGAGTAGTTTACTTCAGACCTACGGGTCCATAGCTAGTAGCTAGATGGCTTCTTCTCTCTCTTTGATTCTCAATACAACGTTCTCCTTGATGTTCTTGGAGATCTATCTAATGTAATCTTCTTTTGTGGTGTGTTTGTCGAGATCCGATGAATTGTGGATTTATGATCAGCCTATCTATGAATATTATTTGAATCTTCTCTGAATTCCTTTATGCATGATTTAATATCTTTGTATTTCTCTTCGAATTATCGGTTTGGTTTGGCCAACTAGATTGGTTTTTCTTCCAATGGGAGAGGTGCTTAGCTTTGGGTTCAATCTTGCGTGATTTCACACAGTGACAAAGTAGGGGTAGGGAGACACGTATTGCATTGTTGCCATCGAGGATAAAAAGATGGGGTTTTCATCATATTGCTTGAGTTAATTCCTCTACATCATGTCATCTTACTTAAAGTGTTACTCCGTTCTTTATGGACTTAATACTCTAGATGCATGTTGGATAGCGGTCAATGTGTGGAGTAATAGTAGTAAATGCAGGCAGGAGTCGGTCTACTTGACACAGACGTGATGCCTATATGCATAATCATTGCCTTGGATATCGTCATAACTTTGTGCTTTTCTATCAATTGCTCGACAGTAATTTGTTCACCCACCGTATTATTTGCCTTCATGAGAGAAGCCTCTAGTGAAACCTATGGCCCCCGGGTCTATTTTCCATCATATTAATTTCCGATCTACTATTTTGCAATCTTTTATTTTCAGATCTATATACCAAAAAACCCAAAAATATTTTATATTTTGTTTATCTATCTCTACCAGATCTCACCTTTGCAATTGACCGTGAAGGGATTGACAACCCCTTTATCGCGTTGGGTGCAAGTGTTTGATTGTTTGTGCAGGTGTTGGTGATTTGTGCGTTCTTCTCCTACTGGATTGATACGTTGGTTCTTAACTGAGGGAAATACTTACCTCTACTGTGCTGCATCACCCTTTCCTCTTCAAGGGAAAAACCAACGCAAGCTCAAGAAGTAGCAAAGCTCTTTCTTTGACCCCTAGATCCACATTAGATTGATCCTCTTCATAGGGTTCGTCGGAGTTCGTCGTGTTCGTCCAAGTTCATCATAGTTCATCCACCATGCCGCTTAGTTCAATCCAAAAAATGATACTAAAACCTTGCGGTGGTAGTCTTGGTATTTGCCTCAAATCATAGATGCATCCCTTCTTCCTGAGATTCAATCCCCAACTTACATGTTCTTCCGTTGCCATGTTTTAAGTTTAGTAATTATTTTTCATTTTTGAATCACCATAGATCCAAAATCATATGTAGAAATCGCGAAACTTGTTTGTCCCATACTTAGGAAAATTTTCATCAATCCCAGATCTGTAGATAACTGCCTTGTTACTGTTGTTTAGGCGGCTCAAATAATACTTTTTGTAACCCGCCAACTTCCAGCCGGCTTAATCATGAACTTGTAAACCACCAGCATCCAACCAGCTTAATTTGTCGGCACTTGACCCGCCATATATCAATCAATCTGAGAGTCATGTTATCCCCTCACCGGATCAACATTCAATTTCGGCATGCTCCATAATAATGTTTTAGCTTTACATGCATAACCTGCCTACAACCATAAAATTGTCATTATAACCATTCAGGCGGTTAACCATCATAATACTGATTCGCCGTACTCTTAACTTTCAGTCCACAGCTTTTTAACCTGCCAACCATGACTAAGACTCCGACTTCCTGTGACTGGGTCGCCTCCCAAGTCACTGAATTGTCATTAAAGGAGTATGTTGACATGGGGATTTTACCATCCAAGGAGGTCATACACTGGCGGGTCCCCGGCTCTGAGACAACTCCATAACCCCAAGAGGGTGAAGTGGTGATCTTTGCAGACCGTCTTCTTCGTGGTTTTTCGCCGCCCGGGTCCAAGTTTTTTCGTGACGCCCTGAACTTTTATCAGCTTCATCCTCAAGACATTGCTCCCAATTCTGTCTCCAACTTATGCAATTTTCAAACATTCTGCAAAGTATATCTTGAAGAGGAGCCCACTGTTGATTTCTTCAGAGAGTATTTTTACCTCAATCGCCAAACCGAAATGACTGATGGACCCAGCTTGGAACTTGGAGGGATTTCCATCCAACGGCGGAGAGATATAATTTTTCTGAAGCCAGACTGCCTAGCCACCCCAAAGACTGGAATTTAACTTGGTTTTATTACAAAGATACTTCCCCGGTTGATGAGAATCCTTTGCCGGGTTACCGCTTCTTCCGGCTCAACACCCACAACAAACTTCCAGACCGGTTAACCGCCCCAGAGCGAGTTAAATATGCCCCCACTTTCTCAAAAATAAGGGCATTGGTAGCCAACGGCTTAACTGGAGTAGATCTGACCCACTGCTAGGTTGCTTGGAGGATTTTACCTTTAAGCCGGCGCAGCGGCTTAATGTGTGAATATACTGGAGATACCAAAGATCCGCAGCATTTTAATCAGACATCTTTGAGCGACTAGGATGTCAATGATGTAGTCAAGTCACTGCTCGGGGAGCCTATGGACGTTTGCCGCAAAGTGGGATTGAACCCTTTCTGGAAACTCAACCCATCTCCGGCTGTAAGTACTTCACACCATCCTTCATTTTGCTTGTTTACCTCTTGTATAGCATATTCCTTACCTTTCCTGTCTATGTTTAAACAGGCCATCTTCCCTTTTTGGAAGAAGAGACTGCCTACTGCCGCCCCAACCAAGAAGCCCAAGACAAAAACTCGAGGTCCGGGTCGTCCCAAGAAACCATCCACAGAAGAGCTGCTCAGGCTTGATGACGAGTCAGAGGTAGACCTTGACTCCCTTGGTCGTCTGTTTATGCAACTTATTGATGCGGACTCTTCTCAGGACGACGCGGAAACAAGTCAAGCTGATGCAGCAGAGGTAATCCCTGTCTCCTCTGACTCAGAACCCTTGGCAAGACAGAAAACTCGGTGGGTCATTTGGAAGGTGAAATTTTCTCATCCTCTTGCTCACTTGGATCCCAACTTTCTTTTGAAGAAACAACAACACGAAGCAAGGAGCCCGACCCGGAGCAGCGGTTCTCACGACCTTATCTCCAGTTTACCGAATACACCTGTTCCTCTCAAGCGTCAACATGAGGTGCCACATGATCCAGACTCCCTTTATCCATTAGCCGGCTTCATACGTCAGCCTCTTGATCCATCTAATTCAAATTATCAAAAGACACCTCCGTCATCTGGCGACTCTTCCAGAACTCAGATACCCGCCTTTAAAGTTGCCCAAGGGTAAGTGTTTCCATTTGTTTATCAATAATTTGTAATGACAAACTCATATACTTTGTATCTTTGTTACAGAGGTATTGCCAAAGCAAGCAAGAAGCAAAAACTGGACGGGTCTGCAAAGGATCCCAAAAATGTTGAACCAGAGAAGTAGTCTGCAGATATTTCTGAGGCCCACACTCACGACCTGGAAGAGCCCATTGATGACCCGCCACCATCAATCGATGCCACCATCCCTGAGCAAATAGATGCAGAACTTAACCCGGGCGGCCAGCCATGACCCGCCGAGCCCTAAGTCGCCAACTCCTCCAAAGCCGGCTGAAGAGATTCCTCTTGAGAAGGACTCTGATGACGTGACCATCACTGGGACGGCTTACACTACGCCAGGGGCTTCCACTGTGTTAGCCAAGCATGGTACCAAGGAAGAATCTCATTCCTTGGACAAAGGCAAGATGAAGCTGGATCTGGAAACTTGTGCTGCCGTCAGTGCAAGCGATATCCACGTCGGTTATCTGAACTGTCTTCACACTAGCCATGATTTGGAAGCCGACTTAGTGAACCTTTTGAAGGAATGGTATGAGTTATGTTGCTAATCCCTTGCCATATGTATTTATATAGCCGCCAAGTCTTAAGTATAAGAAAAGATGGTGAATATGCTTGAGACTTCATGATAAATGTCAAACTGTAGCCTCTCAGGGCCGGCTTATCTTATTAAGATGAGCCGGGTATTCAATTATCTATTTTGAATGAACCTTGTGCAATTTTTTCAACCATTAATCCATAATAATAAGATGATCCATACTGATAATTAGCTCGAAGATCAAATACGTATCCCCCAAGGGCCGGCTTAACTTAATAAGATGAGCCGGGACTTATAGTCATTTCAGAAATTCAAATATGTAGCCCCCAAGGGCCGGCTTAAACTAACAAGTTGAGCCGGGACTTATAGTCACTTCAGAAATTAAAATATGTAGCCCCCAAGGGCCGGCTTAAACTGACAAGTTGAGCCAGAGCGCAAATTTTTTGAAGCGACCTACGTTGGCCCCCAAGTGCCAAGTGTATTGCTTGCAATGTGCTTGGAACTTAATTAACCATATCTCACCAATCCTGCTCTTTGCCTTATAATTATTTCCTTGTTTATCTCAGGCCGAATTGAACATGAAAGAATCGCAAGTTGGCAATTTAAGAAAAAGCTTGAAGCTGCAGCAGACCGGAACCTCCAAGGCCAAGTCAGATCTGAAGGCCTCGTTGGAAGAAATTGAAAAGCTTAAAGCAGGTTTTGTTACGGAGGGAGCCGCCTGGGAGACTGACAAGGCTGCTCTAGCCAAAAAGGCCGAAGATGCAGAAGCTGCTCTTAAGCTGGTAACTGAAGAGTTATCCAGCTTAAAACAACACATTATTCAAATGACAGCCGCCATCTTCGGTAAGTATAACATGCATCCAAATTTGGTAACCCGCCTGGCTTCTCATATATATATGCAGCACTAAGGCGACTCTTATATAACCTCTTACCAGGCCCCAGGAGTGCCAGCCTTGGTCAAGACATGCTATTGAAGCTGAAGGCCATTTATTTTTTAACAGAGCAGTTATACAGTGGCACTCTCCGCAGTCTTGTGGCCTTAGGAGGTACCAAAAAGCCGCCAAGTCAAATCAAGACTGTTCTAGATCATCTCTCCATGGTCCCGAGCCAGATTGAAGAACAAAGATTATCCTCTGCCCGAGCCGAAGACATCATTGCTCTAGGATGGGCCAAAGCAGGGCAATCTGAGCTTGACCCGAAGGAAATAGCCACTGGCTGTCCTGAATTAAAGGATGACCAGTCACCCTTTGAAGAGAAGGACTTCAATCACTGCGTCCGGGAGATGCGGCCCGTGGCCTGTAAGCTTGTCGAAGAGCTAAACTTGAACAAATGTACAGCGGCTTATGATGGCAACAATCAGAAGATTAAGCCGCCAGCTCATGATGTTGTCAATCTCATTCCTCCTCGGCGTAAGCATATCTTCGCCCCTGACGTTGATCATTCTATTATACTCAATGATGAGGCCACTTTTGAAGCTTTAACCGGCATCGACTGGACAATGGCTGATCTTCAGATGATCGACGAGGAAGAACCGGCGCAGGATGATCCACAATCCTCAAGACGGCCGAAAGAAAGCTAATCATAGTGATGATGATCCAGGCGGCTCTCAGGCCGGCTTACAGGGGTGCAGCTCCAAAAACATTTGAAGTTTAAAACTTTTGTGGGCTCAAAGCAAAGCCTTGTAATAGGATAGTTGAAAACAATGATCTGCCATGTCATGCCTTCGTGCATGTTAATCTTTGACTTTTGAGCTGCCTGTTTAATCTTTATGACCTGCCTGATGCGATCATACATATGAGCCATACCATCACTCTTATTTCCATTTAAAGTTTTGCATGTCCGGCACAAAGTTTAAACAACATATATCCTGGCGACTTAAGGTCAAAAGCCAGGGTGGGTGACAACCCAAACATATATAGCCTTATACAATTTCTGAAAAGACTAGAATCAAGGCCATTCAAGCCGAAATATACTGGCGACTTAAAGTCCAAAGCCAGGGCGGGTGACAACCCAAAGATTGTAGTCTCATAACTATGGCTGTTGAAATCAAAACATACTGGCGACTTAAAGTCCAAAGCCAGGGCGGGTGATAACCCAAATATACTCAAACATGAGCAACATAACCCGGAGCCTCATGACCCGGGTAGTCAAAATATGCATAGAAGCAAAATTCAAGAGCATAAAAATATCTGAAAGACCAAAAAATAGAGACTGTGTAAATCTCAAAAATTAAGCAGGCTTTTCAAAGGCACAGCTTAAAAAGTTGGCACACAGGCCTCATGTTTGCTTTCAAGGCCGCAAAAGCCGTGGTTCATCCTAGCTCACTGTAAGCCGGCTCTCTCATGACACAAAACCGTCGTTTTAACCTTGGCAAATTCAGGGTCTTTAAGAAGATTGACTTGCCAAGAGTTCGGCGGGTCACATAGCGGAGTAGCAAGTTGCAAACAGGCAGGATGAAACCATAATTTGGCATCTTAGGCTGGGTCAAAAGGGTATGAAAGCTAAACCCGGTGGGTTAGAAGCCCCCAGATGACCTTATGATCAATTAATAAAGACTCAGATACTCAGAAATGAAATGACAGAGGCCCTAAATTTTTCAGGGGTGCCGGCTTTATTATATTAATCATAAAAATATATATACACATCAACCAAATTATGTACAAAGACAAGAGCCGGTGGCTCAAGTATAGTAAGGCTGGAGATGAGCAATGTTCCACGGCCTGTTGGTCTCCTGTTCAGAGGTGTGTGACTTCTTGTGCTCACGTAGATCAATGAGATAATATGAGCCATTGTTGAGGTTCTTACTGACCACAAAAGGCCCTTCCCAAGGTGGAGACAACTTATGCATGTCAGTTTGATCTTGAATCAGCCAGAGCACTAAGTCGCCCTCTTGAAACGCTGGAGTCTTAACTCTGCGGCTATGATAGCGACGCAGGTCTTGCTGGTATATTGCTGAACGAGCCGCCGCAAGGTCACGCTCTTCATCCAAAGCATCAAGTGCATTCTGTCGAGCCGTCTTGTTATCAGCTTCAACATAAGCCGCCACTCTGGGCGAGTCATGACGGATGTCACTCGGTAGAACCACCTCTGCACCATAAACCAGGAAGAAGGGCGTATAGCCTGTCGATCTGTTAGGGGTAGTATTGATACCCCAAAGTGCTGAAGGTAACTACTCAACCCAACAACCCGGTGTTCGTTCCAAAGGAACCATAAGCCGGGGCTTGATGCCTCTCAAAATTTCCTGGTTAGCCCTTTCTGGTTGACCATTAGATTGTGGATGGGCCACAGAAGAAACATCCAAATGAATATGTTATCTTTGAAAGAACTCCTTCATAGCACCTTTAGACAAATTAGTGCCGTTATCAGTGATGATACTATGAGGGTAACCAAAGCGGAAGATCGGCTTTTTCACAAACTGAACTGCAGTCGCTGCATCACATTTACTAACCGGCTCAGCCTCAACCCACTTGGTAAATTTGTCAACCGCCACCAGAAGGTGGGTTTTCTTATCTTGAGACCACTTAAAAGGTCCAACCATATCAAGCCCCCAGACTGCAAATGGCCAAGTAATTGGAATCATCCTCAACTCTTGAGCCGGCACATGAGCTCGTTGAGGAAATTTCTGACATCCATCACACTTACTGACGAGATCTTCAGCATTAGCATGAGCCGTCAACCAATAAAAACCATGACGAAAAGCTTTAGCCACTAAAGATTTAGACCCGGCATGATGACCACAATCACCTTCATGGATCTCTCTTAAGATCTCACGACCCTCTTTAGGAGAAACATAACGTTGAAACACGCCTGTCACACTGCATCGGTGTAACTCGCCATTGACAATAGTCATAGAATTAGACCTCCTGGTTATTTGTCTTGCCAAAGTTCCATCCTCGGGTAACTCGCCTCGGGTCATATAAGCCAAGTAGGGAAGTGTCCAATCAAGAATAGCATGGAGATCCGTCACCAACTGTGCCTCTGGGTCAGGAATAGCAAGGTCCTCCTCAGATGGCAACTTGGCCGAAGGAACACATTAGGAGGCACCGGCTTACGCTGAGACCCAAGCCGGCTTAAGGCATCAGCCGCCTCATTCTTCCTTCGATCAAGGTGATCCACTTGATAGCCCTTGAAGTGACCAGCAATATTGTCAACCGCCCGGCGATAAGCCGCCATGAGCGGGTCTTCGGAATCCCACGTGCCTGAGACTTGCTGAGCCACCAGGTCTGATTCGCCTAGACACCTGACCCGGCTTAAGTTCATCTCTTTGGCCATACGAAGGCCGTGGAGTAAAGCCTCATATTCAGCTGCATTGTTAGTACAAGGAAACATTAGCCTTAAAACATAACAAAATTTGTCACCTCGTGGGGAAGTCAAAATAACTCCAGCCCCCGAGCCTTCCAGCTGCCTGGACCCATCAAAGTGAATCATCCAATACGTGTTATCAGGCTTCTCCTCAGGCATCTGTAATTCTGTCCAGTCATTGATGAAATCCACCAAAGCATGAGACTTGATGGTTGTTCTTAGCACATATTTCAAACCATGAGGTCCAAGTTCTATTGCCCATTTAGCAACCCATCCTGTGGCCTCCCTGTTCTGAATAATGTCTCCCAAGGGAGCAGAGCTGACCACAGTAATAGGATGACCAAGAAAATAATGCTTCAGCTTGCGACTCGCCATGAACACGCCATATACCAGTTTCTGCCAATGTGGTTATCGTTGCTTGGACTCAATCAACACCTCACTAACATAATAAGCCGGCCTCTAGACTGGGTATTCCTTACCCGCCTCCTTGCACTCCACCGCAATTGCCACACTGATAGCCTTACTATTAGCCACCACATACAGGAGCAAAGGTTCTTTCTCAATGGGAGCCACAAGGACGGGCGGCTCAGCTAGCTACTTTTTGAGTGCCTCGAACGCCATATCAGCAGCATCACTCTAGAAAAAATGATATGTCTTCTTCATCATCTGGTATAAAGGAAGCGCCTTCTCTCCCAGGAGGCTTATGAACCGGCTTTGAGCCACAACATGACCCACCAGGCGCTGGACGTCATTGACACACGCCGGCTTAGCTAACGAAGTGATAGCCTTGATCTTCTCCGGGTTAGCTTCAATGCCCCTCCTCTCTGAGACCGGAAAACCTAAGAGCTTGCCTACAGGCACACCAAAAACACACTTGGCCGGGTTAAGCATCATCTTATAGACCCGAAGATTGTCAAAGGTATCCCTTAGATCATCTAGGAGAGTCTCCTTTTTTCTGGATTTGACCACAATATCATCCACATATGCATGCACATTACGCCCAATCTGACTGTAAAAGCAATTCTGAACACAACATTGATAAGTTGCCTGGGCACTCTTAAGCCCAAAAGGCATAGAAACATAATAGATGGCTCCAAAAGGGGTAATAAAAGACGTCTTATCTTGGTCCTTAACTGCCATCTTGATCTGATGATAACCAGAATAAGCATCCAGGAAACATAAACTCTCACAACCCGCCGTGGCATCAATAATCTGGTCGGTACGAGGGAGAGCAAATGGATCATCGGGACAGGCTTTGTTAATATCTGTGTAGTCAACACACATATGCCAAGTGTTGTTCTTCTTGAGTACCAGCACTAGGTTAGCCAACCACTCAGGGTGGAAAACCTCCACGATAAACCCAGCTGCTAAGAGCCGGGCTACCTCCTCTCCAATAGCCTTACGGCGTTCCTGATTGAAACGATGAAGAAATTGCTTGACCGGCTTAAACTTAGGATCCACATTAAGAGTGTGCTCAGCGAATTCTCTCGGTACACCCGACATGTCAGAAGGTTTCCATGCAAAGATGTACCGATTCTCACGGATGAACTCGATGAGCGCGCTTTTCTATTTAGTGTCCATATTGGCCCCCACTGTGAACTGCTGAGATGAGTCGCCAGGGACAAAATCAACCTGCTTAGTATCATCAGCTGACTTAAACTTCAACAAAGGGTCTTGCTCAGTGGTGGGCTTCTTCAAAGGGGTCATATCAGCCGGGTCAACATTGTCTTTATAAAACTTAAGCTCCTCCGTGGCGCAGGCCGACTCAGCATAAGCCGCATCTCCTTCCTCACATTCTAGGGAAATTTTTCGATCACCATGGATCATAATGGTACCCTTACGCCCTGGCATCTTAAGCTGTAAATAAACATAACAAGGTCGGGCCATAAATTTGGCATAAGCCGGCCGTCCAAACAGGGCCTGATAAGGGCTCTTGATCTTGACCACTTCAAACCATAATGTCTCTATTCTGTAGTCATAGTCATTGCCAAAAGCCACCTGCAAAGCAATCTTACCAATAGGATATGTTGACTTGCCCGGTACCACGCCATGAAAAACTGTAGAAGACGGCTTAAGCTCCTTATCAGTTAAGTTCATCCGGCGAAAGGTGTCATAGTAAAGGATATTGATATTGCTGCCACCGTCCATGAGCACTTTAGTGAATTTATAACCCCTGACCTGAGGGGCTACCACCAATGCTAGCTGACCCAGATTATCAACCCGGGGCGGGTGATCCTCTCGACTCCATGTGATTGGGTACTCTGACCACCGCAAGTATTGAGGCACCGCCGGCTCAACTGTATTGATCGCGCGTTTATGAACCTTCTGATCTCGCTTGCAGAGACTTGTGGTGAAAACATGATACTGGCCACTGTTGAGCTATTTTGGATTACTCTGGTATCCTAACTGATGTTGTTGGTTGCCCTGACCAGACTGTTGGTTATAACCACCCTGGTTACCCTGTCCTTGATACCCAGAACTTGAGCCGCCGCCGCCAAAGCCGGGCCCTTGTGAACTGGATCCTGACCCGCCGGGCGGGCCATTATTGTTGCCATGATTCTGATTAAAGTTGGAATTCTTGTACTCTCGCATGATGAAACAGTCCTTCCAAGCATGAATCGCCGGCTTATTGGGCAGGCTGTGTTTAGGACAAGGCTCATTCATCATCGCCTCAATATTGAAATTCTTCCCTCCAAAAGCTTGCTTACCATTGCCATTACGGCGCTAGTTTTTATATCCAGTGTTAGCTACAAGATCTGACCTGCCATCGGGCTGTCTGCGCTTGCCACCGTTACACTGGTTGTTGCCATTATGCCCTATCACGTTCTGCTGCTGACCCTTACCATTGCCACTCTTCTTTCCCTTGTTGGATTTCTCATCAGCAGATCCAGGATCTTTCGTGGTATCAGAGTCTGCATACTTGATGAGAGCCGCCATGAGCTCTCCCATGTCATTACAATGACGCGTAAGCCACCCAAGCTTCTGCTTAAGGGGGGTAAAATGACATTTCTTCTCCAAGACCAGAACCGCCTGACCCGCCGCAATACTATCTGACGAATGCATAATAGCTAAGACTTGCCGGACCCAATGATGAGCCGACTCATCATCACGCTGCACATAGTTATCAAGATCAATGATTGTCAAGGGCTGCTTGCATGTTCCTTTAAAATTCTGAATGAACCATGCTTTCAACTCTGCCCATGAATTGATAGAGTTGGCGGGTAACCCTTTTAACCAGGTTCGAGCTGGTCTGTCCAACATCATCGTAAAGTATTTAGCACACATAACATCATTGACTCTAGCATCTCCATGGCTAACTCATAACTCTCAATTCAGTCCTCAGGGGGAAGATCAGCTATATAGTTAGGCACCTTGCGAGGACCCTTAAAATCCTTAGGCAAACGTTCATTACATAGTGCTGGTACTAAACAAGGTACCCCAATAGATCTGGAAATTATACCAGCCCCAACTGACATCGAAGGGGTCACCGGAGGCTACTCATAAGCCCCCAGATGAGCCGCCACTGCGGCCTCTGCCTCTCGGCGTGCTCTTGCTTCATCCACAATCGCTTGAGCATTAATAAGCCTGTCATCATTACAGGGCGGGTTATCATTCCGGGGCGGGTTGTCCTGAAGTGGTCGATGTTGTCGTTCACTGCTAGAGACTTCGGGCGACTCAATACGCCGGCTATAGCTTCGACTCTGGTGAGGGGTTGAATGTACACGGTCACGGCTATATGAGTAAGCCGCCTACTACGCAACAGCCGTTCAGAGGAGCTCCACCGCGTTCCGGGTCTCTATCGCCGTTGGTGTCTCACCTTCGATCGGAATTGCCGCCAAGCGGGTTTCTGCTGCCAACATGTTATCCACCGGGTTAGAATAATGACCAGGTGGTGTCAAAAACTGCTGAGGCGGGGCTGGATCCCTACGGGGCGGGTCTGGCAGTCGAGGTTGAGCCGCCACACCGCTGCCCGGCACCTTTGCAGTCCGAGTTGTGCCCGGCGGGTTACTTGGCCTTGCCCCAGGTGTGTTAAAAAGATTGCGCGCCTCATACTGCAAAGGCAAATGGGTTTGGTGTCTCCTGCGAAGCACAATGTTGGAGGCATCCTGATCCAAACTTAGGCGAAAAGCTTCTGCATGTATACGCTGCGACTCAGCATCCAATTAGGCCCGCTCTGCTGCCATCCTGGCATTCTCTGCATTGAGCTCCTCTTGGGCCTTAGCCACTTCATCCCGCACTTTTGCAACTTCCACATTGTGCTACCCTTGATTCACCGTAGTAACCTCTATTGTCAACAGGGTAGTCAAAGTACCCAATAATTCAGACAAAACCTAAGCCGACGACCTTGCTGATCCACTGGCCCCAGCCGTTACAGCAGCAGTTGAGCCGGACGTCATAGCTGCAGCTGTTGATGAATTAAGAACCAGCGTCGTGCCAGCCATGAAGACAACAGCCATGCACGTCGGCTCATAGGGGTCCGGAATACTATCGCCATCGGAATAGCCCCCAAGCCCACCGTCCTGAAGCTGGTAGATCGACTCTGTCTCCCCGGTTGAGGACTCATCACCCGAGTAGATGGTCGTCTCTCCACCGGATGCAGAATCTCCCTCAAGACCCGCTACATGCACAAAACCGACGAAGACGTGCTTCCGGCCGGGTTGAGCCCGGGCGGGTTGCGGGCACCAAGCTGGCTCAACGATGTCGGTGCAGATGTCCGGCTCAGGCTTTGATCCACCGATCTTGCTGATGAAGACATGAATTCCGCCAAAGGGGACCCGGTACCCGTACTCGATTGAGTCGGCCTCGGGGCCCCAGCCAGCGTCGTTGATGTAGAGCTTGCCGCGGCGACTTTTAGTCATCCGGCCCACGGTGTATCCTTTGATCCCTGGGAAATTACCCTTCAAGAACTCAAAACCACCGTGCTCTGGCCCCACGGTGGGCGCCAACTGTCATGGTTTTGTCACAGCAGATGCCCTTGTGAAAGGACTTAGGTGTGGAGCCATAGCGACATAGGTTAGCTCGAAGGGGTTGAACGGGACAAAGGACACAAGGTTTACCCAGGTTCGGCCCCTCTCAACGAGGTAAAAGCCTACTCCTGCTTTTGTTGACTATAGCTTAGATATTGATTACAAGGGAGTGGAATCACTTCCCCTAGCTCTCAATCAATCATTTCTTAAGTTAACCCGCCGCAGGGTCTCGCC